>OY979712.1:47498131-48698131 GCA_963855925.1 Inga laurina
TTGGATTTAAGTGTTAAATGTACAATTATGTTAAAAATTTGTTGAAAGAGCTATGCCATCCTTAATCCTTCTGGTCCTGCTCAATTTGAATTAGTGATAGACCAATAATCAAACTTTTGGACGTTGATCAAGCAGTGCAATAAAACAACTTTTTTTTTTTTTTTGAGTAAAAACTAGATATCATTGCTATTCAATTAGAAAGTAAAATAGGAGTTCAAACTCCTTCATCAAGATCCACACTTAGAAGATCCAATGGAGTTCAAACTACTACTTTTTTAAACATGGGTTGGAAAGTATGCCTTTTGTTCCCTAAGCAATATCACAATATTCATGTTGTACATGTGATCAATAAGGGGATTTTCGGATAATTGATCTCAAATTTATTAATAATTTTAATTTAAAAATATTTGTATAGTATGAAATAAATGAAGTGAAAAAATTAAATAAGTCTCTCGTTTCTAAATCAGCAATTGTCTATCTGTTATATTAATATTAATCTTGTTCATCTTCCTATTATTAATAGATTTAGCTTTAAAATCAGTGACCGATATATATTAAAGTCACGATATTAGTAATAGACAAACAAGATAATCTAAAAACAATTTAGATATATGGTACTAAATAAAGGAAATAATTTCAGGTCAAAAAATAAGGGATATAATTTAGATAACTCTAGCTCTAGCCCTAAAATAATAAAATAATCAAAATTCAAATTGAAAATCATAATCTAATCCTAATATTAAAAGACAAAGATATCAAAAAAAATTAAGAAGAATATTTATATTATAACTTAGATATCATATTTTATTAAGACAATGTAAAATATTAAAAAATAAATAACTCAATAAATCCTAATTCTAATGGATAAACATCCTTATTTCATAACCTCGACGAATAACTCTAAATATCTAAATTAAAAAACTCTTGTAGAGAGTAATTATTTTTTTTTTAAATTTCTTTTTGCATTTCAACACTGGACGTTTGGATTTTTTATATATAATTTTTTTATAAAAAATTCTTAGTATTAATACTATTAAAATTTAGACCACCTATATTCTGATTTTATTGGGAAAAAAAATACCTTAAGCATATAAGGTTGAGTATCTAAATATTTTCATTTATTTATTTTTAGTTTGATGCCAATACACATTAACATTTTTTTATGGCCACAATGTTCTTATTTATATTTTTTATTTATCCTTCGAAATAATAATGATAATTAATAATAATAATAATAATTATTATTATTATTATTATGGGTTCCACATTATCGAACTTTATTATGGGTCATACGGCCATAGAACTTGATCATAGGGATATTATTATTTCTTTAGCGTTATCTTAGATACAAAGAATGATAGATTTTTGGAAACCCAAGTTTGAAAAGCCCAATAGAACGTTTTCAAAAACGGGAAAAAGATGTATAAAAACAATCTGGCATCAGATTAGGGTTTTCTCACTTCTGGGCTAAGGGATAAAGCAGCGGAGAATAGAGCTTACAGTCGTGTTGCCGCCTCCTGCAGCCTTCGCCTGCACTCACGCATTGCAACCATGGTATGATGTCTTTCTCGTTCTCCTTTCTATTTCTTTCTGTCTCACAACGATGGAATTCGATGATAGTTTGTCAACTCGGTCTTATTTTGTTCCTATTATTTTTCTTTGCCAGATTATTCCTGAGAAGAACCGTCGTGAGATCTGCAAATACCTCTTCAAAGGTTACGTAATCTTGCACTGTTGAATTTTCTATTTTGAATTCTTTCATGTCGAATCATTCCTTTTCATGTAATTTTGGTTTTTGATTCCTTCAGAGGGAGTTTGCTATGCAAAGAAGGATTTCAATATGCCTAAGCACCCCGAGATTGATGTCCCCAATCTTCAAGTGATTAAGCTGATGCAGAGCTTTAAGTCCAAGGAGTACGTGCGTGAGACTTTTGCTTGGATGCACTACTACTGGTACCTCACTAACGATGGCATTGAGTTCCTTAGAACTTATCTCAATCTTCCTTCAGAAATTGTTCCTGCTACTTTGAAGAAACAAGCTAAGCCTGCTGGTAGACCATTCGGTGGCCCACCTGGTGACCGTCCAAGGTATGTTACATTGTCAAAGTTTGCAATTTCATGCTTCGCTTTAATCCGGCTGCAATTTAGGGTATTTTTAGTCACTTGTCAAAGCATGCCAATATTCTACAAATTCGGTTTGCCGTATTTTTAGTTGATTATAATACTTCTCTTATGATCTGATTGTACCATTTTCGATATGTCTGATTTTGAACAGGGGTCCACCTCGCTTTGAAGGAGAACGTAGGTTTGGCGACCGTGATGGATACCGTGGAGGTCCCCGAGGGCCTGGTGGTGACTTTGGAGATAAGGGTGGCGCTCCTGCTGATTACAGGCCTTCATTCGGGGTAATGTCACTGCAGCTACAGCACTAAAATTTTCTTTGAAATTGTGTTTCTTAATTTTGCAACATGAATATGTGTTAATGGTTGGTTTGGATCATCGCTGGCTTTGAATCATTCAATTTTCTTATATGCAGCTAATATATTCATGTTTCAATATCTAAATAAAATAAATCCATTATCTAAGTCTAATGCTGAAAGTGTAGTGTTTGGTAGCGGATGTTAGTTTGGATCATCCCTTTTTTGCAAATATACCTGTGAACCTTATCTCTGATTTTGCAAAGTTACTTGTTTATTGTTATAATAATCTTGATTTGTATATATGATGAGGCTCTGTATACCATTCAGGGATTTGAATCCCTTGCAACCACATATTTATAGCTAGTGGCAATCAATTTTTTAGTCGTTAGTGAAGAAATTAGCTGCCGGTGATATTTGTTACTCTGGACCAAAAATTTCATTGTTGAGTAGAAAATTTGGGCTTATATCTCAGAAATTATGTTTTCTTTATGATTATGGTTAAACATGTGTATAACATTTTTGCTAGTTGATGGTTCCTATGTCATCCGTTTTTTTGGACTGGATGGTTACTATTTTATCATTCCCGAGCCATTTCTTATCATTTGAATCTATCTGCAGGGCTCTGGAGGAAGGCCTGGATTTGGTCGTGGTGCTGGTGGTTTTGGAGCACCAACAAGCTCAAATCTTTCATAAGCGTAGTGATTTTCGTTACTGTTTTTTCAGTTAAATATCAAGACAAGTATGTATGTCCTTTTAGTCAAGGCACAACATTAGATACCCCTCCATTCCTTTTCATCTTTATAACTAGTGATGCTATGAAGTTTTGGATTTTGAGTGTTTTTGGTTGACGACTTGCACATTTGTTGCCCACCTATCCATTTTCTCTGCCTTTTATTTTTATTCCTCTTGAAATTACATGTGTCCACCAAGTACTAGTTATAACGGAGAACCCTTTGATTGAGATCGCGTGGCTCTGCCGTGTTGAACACTAGGTTAATAGATAGGATATAAAACCACTAGATTTGAAATATATTGCGTGATAATATCAAATTATCCAATCTCTTGGATGCGCGTTTAAGTGTTCATTTGGGATAGCTTATTTTTAGGCAATACGAGGTAAGTATGTGAGAGGAATTTTATCTCGACCTGCGTAATAAGTGCTTATTGACCCTCAATAAGCAATACCAAACACACACTAAGTGCTCATTTGGAATAGCTTATTTTTAGGCAATAAGTGCTTATAAATTGTGATTTACGGTATACAAGATAAGTATGTGAGAGGAGTTTTATCTCGGTTTACGTGATAAGGGCCTATTGTCTAAAAATAAGTGATATCATACATAGGCTAAGACTTGCTCATTCTTACCTAACCTTTATAAATGAATTCCAACCCAATAAATAACGATCTTCCTCTAGATATATAGAGCAAACCGCGGATCTTGTTTTGAGAACCAAATAATTGATGGAATTCCCGGATGCGAGTATATGGGGAAGGGTTTTCTCAATTATGGAAACCATACGTGGTATGTGCGCAATCATACATGATATGCGCGCGCGCGTATAATGTTTGTTCGTATATTTAAACTTAACAAATAAACCAAAGGTTAGAAGCCAAAAATACTCAGAAACTTTTCTTAAAAATACATCCATAATCATAAATTTTTTTTTTTGGCGTAAAAGTAATCATGAATTTTTAAAAGAGGGGGCAAAAGTAATATTTTTGTTAAAACTAACTAACAGCCGTTAATTTCAGTGTAAAACTATCAAAATACCACTATCTTAAAAAAAGGTTATAGTGGTGGACGCATTTTTAAAAAATGTTTATGGGTATTTTTACATTTTTGAAAAAATTTTATGAATATTTTTGCCTCTTAACATTTTTTTTAGATAGTGGTATTTTGATACTTTTGTATTGGAGTTAACAGCCATTAGTTAGTTTTAAAGAAAGTGTCATTTTTGCCCCGTTTTAAAAGTTTATCGTTATTTTTGCATCCAAAAAAAGCTTATAATGGTGGATTTACTTTTGAGAAAAAGTTTATTTGGTATTTTTACCCCGTTAACCCAAAAAACAAATAAGAATGAGCAGTGTGGCCTTTGGGATACATGTATATATTTAGTTTGGAGGGATGTGATTGCCGTGATATAAACAGCGACAGTGTGTTAAAGATGCTGTGAGCTTCATAGCATAGATGGGAACTTTTGTTGACGCGGACATTGATGAATGTTAGGTTTCTTTAGCTAGGTTCTGATTTAATGTCTCCGTTGATTCCAGATTTATTCAAAAAAACAAGCAAAAAAAAAAAAAAAAAAAGGCAAAAACAAAAGATGCCGTGAGTTGTGCCCGAAGGGAATTACGTTAATATGGTTTCACCAAAAGCCAACCTAAAAATAAATGAACATGTGCCAGAGATATTTAAGTTACACATTTGGCACCACCAATTCTTTCACTGACTTATCAGCCTTAGCCATCTTCCTAAGTTCCTTCATAATGCGGCTCCCTGGAGTGATTCTTTCGTTGACTTATCAGCGGTTCTCTGGGTTGATTACCATAGTCTTCTGGCTTCACATGTAAGAGCTCATGCAGTTAATCATCACCTTGTTAGCTATTCTTCATCCTCAACGGTATCAGATTTCTCCATCATGTTTTAGCTCTCTTCCTCAGTTCCTCCATCATGTTGTCATCACTCTGGGCTTAGGCTTTCATAATCCTCTCCTTATTCATTGTTCTTTGATCCATAGTCACCGGTTAGCAAGCAAGAGTCCACAATTCAGTCTGATACTAGCACTTTCTCTACCTCTTCCCGCACGTATCTCATTCATTGTCTTGCGAAGGTTCTTGAAAAACTTCGTCCAACTTAAGCCCTTCCTTTGTCACAAACACCGGTTTCTTTCCGTCATACTCCTTTGATAAATTTCATCTTCTGAGGCTTTTTTTTTTCTTTGTCCTTGTCCACATTAAAAAAAATTAAAATATATTGTTCTACACTGTAATCATAACTTTTTTTATCAGTTCTTTTTCCTCTTTGAACTGTTTTTTTTCCGGGTGATGTGTTGAAGTTTGAGCTCTCTTTAAAGTTTATATTTATAAGCTCCCAATACATTATAAGTTTTTTAATTTTTTTAAGTTTTCAGATTTAATTTTATTAGTAACAATATTTTAATTTGTTCAATATATTTTTTATATTAATTTTATTTTGAAATATGAAAAAATATTATTATTTATATATGCTGAAAATTAATTAAGATAGAATTAATTGTTAATATAGGTTATATATGAAAATTTGTAGTAGTTTCAATAATAAAATAAGGTATATAATTTTTTTTTAAAAAATAATACTCAGTTATTTTTTTTACTTGCTTTAGGGCTAAGCGCTACTCCATATAGCAAGTATTATTTTTTTTTTAAAAAAATAAAGGACAATTATTAAAAAAAGAAGCACTACAGCTTCCATTTTTTGTAGTATTGAACCGTTATCAAATACTAATGCTGAAATTAAAGTGTTGTGTTTGCAAGTGGCTGTAAGTTTCGGTCATCCTTATTTGACAAATTTATAGTATATTTATATATCTTTCATTTGAATCCCATCTCTGATCTTGCAAATTTACTTGTCTATTGCAACGAAAATATTGATTTATATGCCTGATTAGGCTGTGTAAACCTTTCATGGATATGGATCCCTTGCAAAAATTTCAATGTTGAGTAGAAGATTTGGGCATTCCCCGTCACATATATATTCTCTGAAAATGTGTATCCTTTATGATTATGGGTAAACATGCGGAGAACATTTTGCTAGTTGATGGTTCCTATGTTGGTATTTCCGATTTTCTTGACATATCATGTTTCATTTCTTATTATTTGAATCTACCTGTAGGGTTCTAGAGGAAAGCTTGGATTTGGTCGTCGTACTGAAAGTGTAGTTATTTCCATTACCGTTTTTTTTTTTTTTTTTCAGTTAAATATGAAGACAAGTATGTATGTCATTTAAGTCCAAGCATTACATTAGATACCCCTCAATTTCTTTTCATCTTTATAAGTAGTGATGCTGTGAAGTTTTGGATTTTGAGTGCTTTTGGTTAAATGGTTTGCGCATCTGTTGTTCAGGTATCAATTTGCTTTGCTTTTTATTTGAACCAGTCAAAGTGCAATGGCCTCTCCTCCAAAGTTGAACCAAATAAGCTTCCCAAGACCCAAACGAGTCCCTAAGCAAAATACCAATGCCAACCTTTTGTAAATGAGGATAATAATTTATTCACCATGTCATTTAGAGGCTTCCATTTAGGATAGTGTGAAGATGGTGAATTATCAACAGAAGTATTACCTCGTTCTACTTTTAACCTCATAGTAGCCATCCGGTAATCCATAATTCAATAACCACCAACTCAACATTCTGAGTAACATTTTTTCAAATATTGCGACCTTTGCCTTATTGTCATCTAATTTGCACGAAGCAGACTTTATGAAGCCCAAAAAAGGAAAATCTTATGATGTTGGTAAATCCTTTGTTGACAAGTGAAGTGAATACTTCATTAGAAAACTACACTAGAAAATCAACACATACTATACAATATAATGCCTCAACCATTCATGGTTACATAGTGAACCCTCAAACATTAAGAAACAACCTACACAAGATACCGTTGCATGTAGACACACTATTTAACACTAAAAAATAAAGACCCATGTATGTTTATCGGGGTTATCTAACCCAGACCGAACCTGATCGAAAACCTGCGACCTGGCCTCTAAACTGGCTCGGGTCAAATTTTTTAATTTTTTAAATTTTTTTTAAAAAAATTTTCTTTTAGAATTTTATACTATAAACCTAAAATATTCTATTTCTCATCGGTTTGGTCCCGGTTTAGCTCCGATCAGACCTACTGATCCTTGACCAAGTACCCTAACCGATCTGAGTTTAATTAACTTGATGTTTACTAGTTATAGTAATAACTTAAACCTAGAGAGATTGAACTACTCGAAGATGTATGGTCTTTCATTTACACTCAATTGCATAGCCCAAAATTATTCATGTACGTAACTCGATTCATGGGAACAAGACTTCAAAGAGAGGTTTAATCCACCTCCTCCATTTTGCTCTCCTCGTTTGCTTCTTCAAGGGACGGCATGCCAACATCTTCATCTATCATCCCACTCTTGTCGACGTTCAAACCCAGCTTCAATATCCTGTGGATCCTTGCAGCAAATGTGTTTGGATCGTCCAGACTGAAACCTGATGTCAAAAGCGCAGTGTCATAAAGCAGCAACACCAAGTCCTTAACTGATTCGTCATTCTTATCAGTCTCAGCTCTCTTCCTCAGTTCCTCCATAATGCCGTTGTCTGGGTTGATTTCCATTGTCTTCTTGCTCGACATGTAAGAGCTCATGCTGTTATCCCTTAGGGCTTGGGCTTTCATAATCCTCTCCATGTTCGCTGTCCATCCATACTCACCAGTCACCAAGCAACAAGGAGAGTCCACAATCCTATCTGACACCACCACTTTCTCCACCTTGTCCCCAAGTATCACTTTTATTGTCTTGCAAAGGTTATCGAATGACTTCTTCTTTTCTTCCCTCTTTTTCTTCTCTTCCTCGGTTTCATCATCCAACTTAAGCTCTTCCTTTGTCGCAGACACTAGTTTCTTCCTGTCATACTCCTTCAATTGGTTAACTGCATATTCATCGATGGCGTCCACCATGAAAAGCACCTCATATCCTCTCTTCTTGAGACTTTCCAAGAACGGAGAGTTCTCCACTGCCTTCTTACTTTCACCAGTAACGTAGTGTATGTCTTTCTGTCCCTCCTTCATCCTCGTCACGTAGTCCTTCAAACTGGTCATCTCATCACCACTCTTGGTTGAATGGTACCTCAGTAAATCAGCTAGCTTGGCTCTGTTCTGGCTGTCTTCATGAATACCCAATTTAATGTTCTTGGAAAATGCGTCATAGAATTTGTTGTAATCCTCCTTATTCTCAGCAATCTCAAAGAACATTTCAATGCACTTCTTCACCAATTTCTTCCTGATCACTTTAAGAATCTTGTTCTGTTGCAAAGTCTCACGAGAAATGTTTAGTGGAAGATCATCAGAGTCTACAACACCCTTCACAAATCCAAGATACTCTGGAATGAGCTCCTCGCAGTTGTCCATGATAAATACTCTCCGCACGTACAACTTGATGTTATTTAGCATCTTTCTAGTGTCAAAGAGATCGAAGTGCGCCCTCCTAGGAACAAAAAGAATGGCCTTAAACTCTAGTTGTCCTTCAACAGAAAAGGGCTTCACAGCGAGATGGTCCTCCCAGTCATTGGTGAGACTCTTGTAGAAGGCTGCGTACTCCTCTCTGGTCACTTCCTCGGGTTTCCGGAGCCATATCGGTCTCTGTTCATTAATTTGTTCCCATTCGTGGGTCACTTCTTTCACCTTCTTCTTTTTAGGCTTCTTTTCTTTGTCCTCCTCATCCACATCCTCCACATCACCTTCCTCTTTCTTCTTGGTTTCTTCTTCTTCATCGTCGTCACTCACCTCTTTCTCAGTTGTCTTCTCCGTCCACAGATAGATGGGATAGCTAATGAATTCAGAGTGTTTCTTCACCAAATCCTTTATTCTCCTCTCCTCAAGGTACTCTAACTGCCCACGTCCCCCACAAAACAAAAACAATGCACTTTGTCAGCAATTAGAATTATCATAATCAACCTAAGAATATAAACCAAATCCTTTTGTTAAGAACAGAAAAAAGGCACCTGATCATGTTTGAGGAAGAGAGTTATTTTGGTTCCTCGGCCTAAAGGTTCCCCACTGACATCTCTTGTAACAGTGAAAGAGCCACCAGCTTGGGATATATTGTTCATCATCATCATGTGTTGGACTTTGGGTCCAAGTCCGCCCTTGATGGGCCGGACTATTTGATTAGGAAATAAGTAGCCTAATCAAATAAGAATAAAATCAGCATAAAATGCAGATTTGGGAATATTTCAGCAATAATTATGGATTTGTTAAAAGAGGAACAAATCACCATAATTAGGAAATTAATTGAGAGACAATTAATTGCTGTCTTGGAGGACAAGAAGGAGTGCACACATTTCCTAATTAGTGGCCTCCATAAACCACTATAAATAGGGTGTGCCTCCTCAATTGCAATTCGCCCCGCCATTGAGTTTTCTGGCAATTCTCTTCTCTCCTACCATATTTTTGGTTCTGGTGATCTGCTGTGCAAATCACAATTAGGCTCTAGTAGTCTAATAATTGTGTGGGCACAAGTATAGAGTATTGGAGCTTTGACTCGGATCCAAACATGGATTCGTCCAGGTACGCCTAATCTCCTGTTTAGTTATTAATATTTTTTTCTACATTGGCATCAGAGCCAGGTTGATCCTTGAGGCTGTGATTATTCTATGTGAATAATAATGTGATATAATTTGTTTATATCTCTCCATCATATTTTCCGCTGTGCTACTGTATTTTTTTTCAAGCTTTATATCTGTAGCCTCTATTGCTTGAAATTTTCATTGTGCATGTTCTCTAGTTCATATGTGAATTCTTTTGGGAATCTGGGCGTATGTTTTTCCAAAATGTGAACATGTATATATATATATGTATGTATATATTTTGTTTTTGCTTTTGCCGTGTTATATGAGTGTCTGTGTGTGCTTCCCAGATTTGTTATTCGACTTGAGCTCAATTTGCACACATATAAGCTAGGTTCTTGATTGTTTCCTCCTCTGGTTGTTTTATATACATACATATAATAAGTGTGTGTGTGTGTGTGTGTGTATCTCATGGCAAAATTCCTTCGTCCTCTTCCTCAAATCTTCGATTTCTTAAAGTTGTGTTTTTGGAACCTATGTGGAACTAAAAACGAAAAAGACTTAACCCCTCAAAGGTTTGAAGAGCCTTTGAAACACAGAGACATACATCCGGTCGAATTACGTCGCGCCGACAACGTCGAGAAAAATTGGGTGTTTGAAACTCGGTGTTTTTGCTCAAAGTAAGGATATAGATGTGTAGATCTTGAAGAGACGATTCCAACGATGCTTAGACCGTGTCAAACGGAGTCCGGATGAGGGAGAAACAAAGGAAAGAAGTTCGCGGGCCGTTAGTCGCCGCTGCAACTTCACTCGTGATTTGATCAATGAAACAGAGGTTTTAAGATCAAATAAATGCCATGGATTTGTAGTTTGATGAACTACGATTCCAACGACACCAAGAACGCAAAAAACGGAGCTAAAACGAGGGAGATATGGCCTCCCGAAGTTGGCGAGTCACGATAGCCCGTTGGAGCTCCAACCGGGTCGGGTTGACCCGGCTGGAGGTTGAAGACGATGACGTGGCAGTCAACGCCACGTGGCTCCAATGAGCGGTCGCCACGTCAGCATCGGTCAACGAGGCCACGTCATCCGTTGACCAGCCACGTTGACCGAAACACGTCAGCGCTGAAGGGTCACGGTTGACCAGTCAACGTTGACCAACGTTGACCGGTCAACAGTCATTCGTTGACTGTTGACCCAAAAAAAAAAGAAGAAAAAGGAGAAAGGGACACATGGCGCGTGGGGCCTACTGGGGTCTCCGTTTGACACGTGGCAAGCACCGTCAGAGAGAGGACGGCGCGTGGAGTCTTGGGAGCCGGCGCGTGGAGTCTTGGGAGCCGGCGCGTGTCGCCGGCGGATAGCCACAAGGTGGCGCGTGTACGTTACGCGCCACCGCCGAGAGTGGCCAACGCTGGAATTTTTCAATTTTTCAAGATTTTAGGATCCAGAGACCTTCTAGGGGCGTATGAGGGGGCGTGGAGCCTCTAATTGAGACGTGGTTGGTTCCTACAAATCTCTAAATTCGAGAGCTTCAATTTGATATATAATTTGCATATATTTGAAGCACATTTGGATCTTTTTTTAGTAAAAAAGGTGCTTATGTGCACTTAGAGGGTCCCAAAAATGTTGGAATTGAATCAATGTTGGTTCTATTGTTTTTTGGGATAGGTTGGCTTATTTTTTAAGAGTTTTTTTTCAGTTGCAACATAAGGTTAAATACTGAAAGATTCTTTAAAAGTAAGGGATTATTCAAATGAGTTTTTGAATATAAAATACTATTCAACCTTGACTCAAACTCTTATAAATAAAACCTGAAAAATTTCAACAACTTAAAATTATTCAATAATTATTGAATAATAATAAGTCTTCCCAAATGTTGAAGAAATGACTTCTAAAGGTCAACCTTTAATCACATATGTTGTGACAAAGGATAAGACAGATAGAGATGTGAGAATCATCTCATCAAGTGGGAGGTATGCTGCAAATACATCCAAATGAGTGGATGTAGACATGGCAAAGAGGAGATAGACATTGTAGCTAGACATTACATAGGTTAATATGGTCAGAAGGGCTTATGAGAAGGAGAACCTAGTTAAGAGATAATGATATGAGGCTTAAACTTTTTGAATGTTCTTGTTTTTCCATTGAATTTAAGATTAAATTCTCTATTTGTTTTTAGAATTGAATTCGGTATATTCTCTTCTTATTTTCTTGAACATTCATGTTAGTTAGATGATATTGTGTTATTATCTTGTTAATATAACTGCTTTATGATTGAGTGGGAGTTTTCTGGAATGCGTCTAGAAATCCAAAGGAGAAAGTGTTCAAATGAAGACTGTGCTTAAAAGGGTGATGAGCTAACTAGTATGGTTGGGATGGGAGTCAACATGGTTGTCTCCTGAACATGAAACTAGTGAACTTATTATCTAATCATCCTTTGTCTTATTTGAACAAATAAGACTTGTATACCATAATCGTCTGAGTGACCAATTATGACCAAGTCTATTTGACTAAGCTTATGAAGACAAGCTCAAATAGAGATATCTATGGAGTTAGAAACTCTCAAATCTCTTTTATTCAAGAAGAATGAGATGTCAGGGACATCCTACCAACTAGTCTTCAGCATTTAAAGGCTGAAGCAACTGAAGGATATAAAAGGTTTATGCTATCAAGCATAGAAAGAACAATATTGCTCAAACTTATGATGGTACGAGCAATATAACCTTATCCAAGCCGTGTGGATAGTGTTGGAAGATAGTGGAATAGGTTATCTTCTTCCATAAAGTTAAAACTAAGTTAAGTTTTAACATAGTGTACTAAGTCCTAACATGTTGTTTAGGCAACACTTAAGGCAGATGTCAAACCAAGAAGTTGAGACAAACTAAATGCCAAGTTCTTTCTAACAAACAACAAGTGTATGTTGTGATAAGACATCTCCCAGTGAGTGGGAGGAAGCTATGTCTCCCAGTGAGTGGGAGTGAGCCATGTCTTCCATTGAGTGGGCGTATACAAAAGTAAAGATTGCCTCTGATATGCAAATTGTAATCTTCAGCAATGTGATTCACCACATTGAACTTGAATGTGAAAGGCTGAAGGATTCAAGATCCATCAGTCAGACGAACTTAGCTAAAGAGTGGGAGGATTCATCCTCCATGCCTAAGGGTAAGAAATCTATGAGGTAAACTTGATATAGAAGAGGTCAATGGTTCTGTAAAGATAAAATGCTACATTAATAAACCTTTAAGGGTTGTAAACGTAGCAATCCAAATGAGTTGTGGATGTTTCACATGAGCATATGGCTTCATGTCAAAAGCAAAGCAATAAAGAGATAGAATCAAGGGATTGGAACTTGCACGTTAACTCTGCATAGACAAACCACTCTGATTCACTCCATGCAATTGCAACTGACAGAATCACATCTTTGCTATCTCTTTAATTAAGGATTGATGGGACTATAATTCTCAAATCCTTTGTTGGATTTTGATGTTTCTTTTCTAGGGATAAAAGATGTTAGATCCCATGTTTTGATGATAACAAAAGAATGGTTTGAAAAGGAAATGTTTAATAATCAATCAAGCTTGAACTAGAAATGACAGGAATAAGCTTTACTTGAGGTAAGCATGGAAGTAATGAAGAGAGGCCAAGAGATAAAGCTGAGAATCTTGATCAGAAGCAAGTTTCTTAAGGCATTACTCGAGGCGGTACTCGAGTAATGAGACAAAACTTGAAGTAATCAAAGACAACTTCCAGTAACCAGGCAACGTTACTCGAGGAGCTACTCGAGTAACAGTGTAAAAGTTTTCAAGATGCCATTGATACTCGAGGAGCTACTCGAGTAACCCTGTTTCTAAAAATATGCAGCTCTCGGCATTTAGTACTACTGCAACATTACTCGAGGAGCTATTCGAGTAATCATGTGAAAAACTTCCAGTTGCCTTCAGGTTACCAACGATACTCGAGGCGCTACTCGAGTAACTCTGTTTCTGAAAAGATGGAGCTCTCGGCATTTTGTACCACTGCAACATTACTCGAGTAGCTACTCGAGTAACGCATAAAGGTAAGTGAAAAACTTCAAGGTGGTACCCGATTAACTTGATATTTCTTTATTTCATGTTCCTCGAGTCCTTACTCCAGTATGCATATATATTTAAGTGGATTCCTCGAGTAAGTACCCGAGTATGCAAAATGTTTTCAAGATAAACTTCAAGTCCGTACCCGAGTAAGTCATTGACAAAAAGCACAGTTACTCGAGGTGGTACCCGAGTAACCTATGGAACAATGAGTGCATTACTCGAGTACGTACTCGAGTAATGAGGTAAGTGCTCTCGGCATTGAAATCCTGCAACATTACCCGAGTAGAGCATCGAGTAACCAAAAGTTTATTTCACGTTTTACTCGAGTTGGTACCCA
Source organism: Inga laurina (assembly GCA_963855925.1). Lineage (NCBI taxonomy): Eukaryota > Viridiplantae > Streptophyta > Magnoliopsida > Fabales > Fabaceae > Inga > Inga laurina. Next base: position 47,512,263 of record OY979712.1, read on the forward strand.
AGTAACTCATAAAGTTGTGAGTGCATTACTCGAGTAGGTACCCGAGTAAACATGTATTTCCAAAGGTTTGAAAATTGGTTATTCCAGGCACTACCCGAGTAATCTTATGTTTATTCATTAACCTGCAATTGATCAAAGATTTTTCGAGGTTACTCGAGTATGTACTCCAGTAACATTCAAGAAATACTCGAGGAGGTACTCGAGTAAGCTTACCCAGAAATTCTGAAATCATTCAAACGTTCATAGATTTGTTTCCTATATGATTAATTTTTCATTGTATTAGTATTCTTAGTCTATTTACAGATAAACAATGAAGAAAACACGTCAAGAGATTGAAGTCAAAAGAAACGTTCAAATGCCAACCACCGCCAACGGATATTTTTCAAAAACTTGAAAAGTCAATAGTGGCTGCGCACTCTCCAACGGACGAAAGAAAATGTTCCAACGGTCATCACCAATATATCTATATATATGGGAACATCTAAACAGAGGAACAACAACAAGCACACACACAAACGTATTATCAAGTTTATTGCTCTGTTTTCACATTGGAATTGTATTTCTATGCTTCAGTGATTCTTATTCACTCTGTAAGAGAGATATTTCATTCAAACTCAATATTTGTTATTGAGATAACTTAAGGTTGTGGAACCTTGAGTTGGGATTGAATTGCAACTTGTAAGGGGGAGCGAGTGTCCAGGTATAGGAACTTGCTTGTACTGAGGTGCCAAGAACCCACTGAATCTTGGAAGTTATAGTGAAACTCTCAGAGAAGATCTGAGGACTGGACGTAGGTCAAAGTGGTTGTGACCGAACCAGTATAACTCCCGGTGCACACTTCGGTGATATTTCTCCTTACTCATTACTGTTTTTAATTCCTCTGCTAAAGTTTTATATTTCCGACGAAATTTTAGTATCACCCAATTCACCCCCCTCTTGGGTGAAACGCTTGTTCTAACATTTGGTATCAGAGCGTAGGTCTTCTTGTTAAGGTATAACAACCTAAGAAGGATCCAATGGCAAGCATGGGTAAAGGAATTCTTCCCGACGGAGCATCCATCACTATACCTCCCGGTTTCAGTGGAGAACACTTTTCATTTTGGAAAGCAAAATTCAGAGTGTTCGTGATGGCTACCGAATATGGGCTATGGGATGTAATTGAGAGTGGAAATTATCAACCTACAAAGATTGTAGATTCTCAGAAAATTCCCAAGACACCAGCGGAATATGATGAGAATGACAAGAAACTTATCACTCTCAACAGCAAGGCAATTCTGATGTTACAAAGTGCCTTAAGCCAAAGTGAATACTTCAGAATCTGCACACTTCCAACAGCAAAGGAAATGTGGGAAGCTCTGGAAATAGCTCATGAAGGGACTTCGGGAATAAAGGAGAATCGCATCAACACCTTGGTCACTGAATTCGATCTACTTCGAATGAAATCAGGTGAATCAATTTCTGAATTTGAACTTAGATATACTCATCTTGTTAATCAACTTGCAGCACTTGGGAAATCTTATGATCAACATACCCAAGTACGAAAGATTTTGAATATTCTTTCTAAAGAGTGGGAGGCCAAAGTCACTGCGATAGAAGAAGCAAAAGGAGAATCAATGAGATCAGTTGCTTCTCTATTTGGAAGTCTTTCTGAATATGAAAGCAAACTAAAGTTCAAACGGGAACTAGATGACATCGGTGACAAGAAAAAGAAAGGTCTAGCACTAAAAGCAAAAGAAGAAAATCAAGATGAGAATGAAGAGTTCGACGATGACGAAATGGGTCTAATCATAAAACGATTCAGAAAGTTCTACAAGAAAGGACAAGGATTCAAACACTTTCAAAAAGGTGGAACTAGCAACAAAGATCACATCATTTGCTACGAATGTGGAAAACCAGGACATATCAAATCAGAATGTCCAGAACTGAATCAAAAGAGCAAAGAAAAGAGAAAAGGCAAATTCTTCAACAAAAAGAAGGCCTTCGTATCCGCTATATGGGGTGATAGTTCTTCTGACGAAGAAAGTGATGAGGAAGAAGTAGCTAACATATGCCTCGTTGCTCAAGAAGAAACAGAAAGAGAGGTAAATGATTCTGAACCTACCTATGATGAATTACTTTCCGAATATAATGCTTTGCATTCTGAATTCATCAAAGTAGTTAAAGAATTGATTGTTTACAAAAAGAAAAACAAAGCTCTTGAAACTGAACTTAAAGAAAAGATTTGTGAAAATTGTTCATCTCTGAAAAAGAAAAACATTGATCTTACAAAAACTCTTGAAAAATTTACACAAGGTAGTGAGATGCTAAATGTTATTTTAAAAGCTCAACGATTTGTAAATGATCGATCTGGAATTGGATACGATCCAAAGTCAGATAAAAGGAAAGGTAGAAAGAAAGCAGGGGGTAAGTCATATTTGAATTATTTCCAGCATTCTGTGCATACATCAAATCCTTTTGCATTTTGTAACTACTGTAATAGAAAAGGCCATTATACTTCTTCATGCATTCATAAGAAGAAAGGAACGATAGGAACCTACAAATGGGTACCTAAAGGTTCATATATCCAGAAAATTATTTGTACTAATCCAAAAGGACCCAAAAAGATGTGGGTACCTAAGACCTAGTCATTCGATTGCAGGAATGTCTCAAAGCATCCAAAAATAACAAGTGGTATATTGATAGTGGATGCTCTAGACATATGACCGGTGATTTCGAAAGTTTTACCAAATTGCAACCTAAAGAAGGTGGAGAGGTAAAATTTGGAGGAAATCAAACCGGAAGAATAGCAGGAATTGGTGAAATCAAAAATGACAAAGGAATACAAGTCAAAGATGTATATTATGTTGAAGGCTTGTGTCATAATTTGCTGAGCGTAAGTCAAAGTGCAGATAAAGACAACTGGGTAATATTTGACTCAGAAGAATGCTTAATTATCAACAAGAATGACTTACAACTTGATAAGAAGAATATCAAGGCTAAGCTCAGAGCAAAAAGGGTATTAGGACCGACCATGGCGGAGAATTTGAAAATCAAGCATTTGAAGAGTATTGTGACACTAATGGGATTGATCACAATTTCTCTGCTCCAAGGACGCCTCAACAAAATGGAGTTGTAGAACGCAAGAATAGAGTGCTTACAGAAATGGCTAGAGCAATGTTGAATGAAAAGAACGTGTCTCAAGTATTTTGGGCTGATGCCATGTGTACAGCATGCTACATTTCAAATAGAGCCTATATCAGAACAAAACTTGGTAAGACACCATACGAGTTGTACAAAGGAAGAAAGCCAAACATTGCTCATCTACACATCTTCGGCTGTAAGTGTTTCATTCATAATAATGGTAAAGATAATTTAGGAAAATTTGATTCTAAATCTGATGAAGGAATTTTCCTAGGATACTCTAACCGAAGTAAAGCACATAGAGTTTTCAATAAACGAACATGTGTTGTTGAAGAATCAATTCATATTGTATTTGATGAATTTGAATCTTCTGACAAAACCATTGATGAAGAACAGGAAATTGTTTTAAATCAAGAAAAAGATCAATTTATTTCTAAGTCTCTTATTCCAGAGGTTGATGAAACTAAGGAAGAAGAGCAATCCCTAGGTCAACCTAGAGCTTGGAGATACAATAAAAGTCATCCCCTAGATCAAGTCATAGGAGATGTGAATGAAGGGATCAAAACTAGAAATAGAATTTTCAATGAAGTAAGTTTTTCTGCATTCATTTCTGAGATTGAACCTTCTAACATTGATGAAGCCTTATCAGACAATGATTGGGTTATAGCAATGCAAGAAGAACTAAATCAATTTGAGAGAAATCAAGTTTGGGATTTGGTGCCCCGACCCAAAGATCATCCGATCATTGGTACTAAATGGGTATTCAAGAACAAACTTGATGAATCTGCAATTATTGTCAGAAACAAGGCAAGATTGGTGGCCAAAGGCTATAATCAGGAAGAAGGAATTGATTATGAGGAAACGTATGCTCCAGTGGCTAGATTGGAAGCTATACGTGTACTCTTAGCCTTTGCATGCATCAAAGGATTCAAACTCTATCAAATGGATGTAAAGAGTGCCTTTCTAAATGGTTACATCATGGAAGAAGTGTATGTAGAACAACCTCCAGGCTTTGGGGATGTTACTAAACCTGACCATGTTTTCAAACTTAAAAAGGCTTTATACGGTTTAAAACAAGCTCCTAGAGCATGGTATGAAAGGCTCAGTAAGTTTCTCATCGATCAAGGTTTTGTACGAGGAAAAGTTGATACAACACTATTTATAAAACGAAAACACAATGATATTTTAATTGTTCAAATATATGTTGATGACATTGTTTTCGGTGCTACTAATGAATCTCTATGTAAGGAATTTTCTGAGATAATGCAGGGAGAATTTGAGATGTCAATGATGGGAGAATTGAATTTCTTTCTTGGTCTACAAATCAAACAAAGAAAGAATGGAATCTTCATATCTCAAACAAAGTATTTAAAAGAGCTATTGAAGAAGTATGGAATGGATGAAGCAAATGGGACAGATACGCCTATGAGTTCAACTACATTGCTTGATGCTGATGTCAAAGGTAAAGACTACAACATAACAAAATATAGAGGAATGATTGGATCATTACTCTACCTCACGGCAAGTAGACCAGACATCCAATTTAGTGTTGGCATATGTGTAAGATATCAATCAGCATCAAAAGAATCACATGCTGAAACAGTCAAACGAATCTTTAGATACCTTGCTGACACACCCGAACTGGGTCTGTGGTATCCCAAAGGAAGAAGTGAATATCTTGTTGCATATTCAGATTCGGATCATGGAGGATACAAAACAGACAGAAAGAGCACCAGTGGACAAGGACAATTTCTTGGCGGATCTCTTGTATCGTGGTTCAGCAAGAAACAAAATACAGTGTCTCTTTCGTCAACGGAAGCCGAATATGTTGCAGTCTCAAGTTGTTGTGCACAAGTGATATGGTTAAAACAACAACTACAAGATCTTGGTATTTATCTCAAGGAAATACCAATCTATTGTGACAATACAAGTACGATAAGCTTGGCAAAGAATCCAGTTCAACACTCTAGAACCAAGCATATCGATGTCAGGCATCACTTCATCAGAGACCATGTACAGAAGAAAGATGTGAAAGTGATATTCATTCCTACTCATCTTCAACTAGCAGATATCTTCACAAAACCCCTTGCAAAAGATCAATTTCTATACATTAGAAGAGAATTGGGAATGGTAAATCCCAATGAGTTATAAGTAATTTCAGCATTTCATAATATTAGATGAAGTCACTTGTTAAAGTTTTGATGATTACTAACTTAAGCATCGGAGTATATAGAAATTTGTTTTGCAGGAAGGTTGAAACTCTGTTTTGTGAAATAAAAACAGAGGTGATCAGAGGACATATTTACTGGAGTACCAACTTGAAGTTTTGGCTATCTGAGAAACATTACCCGAGGAGTAACTTGAGGTAAAGTAGCATGTTACTCGAGTATGTACTCGAGTAATGGACACCAAAACTGGAAGTAACGGATCAAGTTACTTGATTTTCAAACATAACGGCTCAGGTTTCGAAGAAATGAAGAGTCAGAAGTCAAAAATATGGTTACCCGAGGCATGCCTCGAGTAAACTTGAATGTTACTCGAGTAAGGCCTCGAGTAAAGTCGGAGTCCAGATTTTCAAATTGATGAAAAATGACTCAAATATGTTCAGAATGGGTTATAAATGATCGAGGGAACATCCATGGATAATTACTATATTATTCATGCCAGGTACGCAATTTAAATGAATTATTTTTGAATTTTTCTGTATGATCACTCGAGGAAGGCCTCGAGTAACCTTGAATGTTACTCGAGTACAGCCTCGAGTAATGTCGGGTGTTAGGTCTTTATCTTGCGCGAACTCGGTCATTTTCACAAAATCACCTCGAGTAAATCACTATACACCCTTTCAAAAACTTTTCCCAATTGATTCCTTGCCTCATTTCCGTCAAAACCCAACTGATTTCAAGTCCAAAAACTTCCTATTTTGTTCAAAATCCTTCTGCCCTAAACTCGCGTCAGTCACTCTGTTTTTCTGTGATTCTTGATTTTCTGTGTTTCAAGATGGTTAGAACCAAAAATCTCAACTTCACTGATTCCTCTGATTCACAACAAAACCCTGATCCCCTTCCTCCTCCTCCAACGAAGAGAAGGAAGTTAATTCCAAGATCAAAAGCCAAAACCCCTCTTAAACCTCAATCACCACCGAAAGCAAAAGGGATTGTACTCAATGAGCCTATTGTCACTAGGGCTCAATCCAAGAAGAGTACCTCAACCGGAAGAGGGAAGAGTACCAAATCCCCCTCACCTCCTCACTCTGATTCCTCTACACCCTCTTTCACTCCTAAGCCACTCAAGAAGCCAAAGTATGACAAAAATGTGGCTAAGGCAATGGCTGGGATCATTGACCAAATGGAGAAGGGTCAATCTTCCAAGAAGTCCAAGATTCCAGAAGCAGAAATCACTTCCCCTCCAAAGGGATTTAATGTGGGCAAACTGGAGGAGTCTCCCAAATACTTAACTCAATTTTCCAGAAGGAAAGTGTGCAAGACACACTATGTGGATCTCAAGCTACTTCAAGAGGTAGTGAAGCATGATCTTAGTCCTTATCTAGATCCTTTTATGCCTTGGTTGTCAATTAGATTACCTTTTTGCACAAAGATAGTCACTCATTTCTATTGCAACCTAGAGATAATAGATGAACCTAACCGAACTTCAGTAGAGGAAGAGATGACCACAACTGTGAGAGGTCAAGAAATTTTGATTTCACCTTCCAAAATCAACTTGTGGTTAGGAATAGAGAACCCCCTGATGATATATATTCTGAACTTGAGCCAAATCAGATTTTCACTATCCTAAAGCCCGGTGAGTTAGTTGGCCCCCTAAACTTTAAACCGAGTGATATGTGTGATCACCATAGGGTCCTTTGGTACATATACTCTAGGTCCCTAGTAAACAAAGCCAACAACTACACCCACTTCTCGGATAGGGACTTTAGGTGGTTTGCTTCACTGCTTCTGAAGGAGCAAAAAGATCTGGGTGAATACATCTTCTCGGAGATGAAGAGGTACAAGGTGGAAGGGAAGGCTACTACTCCAATGCCATATCCCCAAATTGTGTCTCTTATCTTAAAAGAGAACAAAATATGGTACTTGGATAGTAAGGAACCAATTGAGAGGATGGTCCCAGTGGGGAGGAACCAGATTGGTAAATTAAACATCGACATCCCTCTTAAAGGCCCACTGGAGTCTGGGTCCAAGAAGAAGCGAAAGACTACTGAGGCAGAGACCAGTAGAATGGATGACACTCAGTCATCGGCTCCAGCTGCTACCACTTCTTCACCATCCTTCCTAAATGCTACTCTCCAGCACTTTATGGAGAATATGCTCAGAGGATTCCATGTGGATATCTCCAATACAAACGCCGAGTTGATCACCAACACTAATTTCAAGATGGGGGAGTTGGTTGAAAGAATCGACAAGAGGCATGAGGAATTGGTTGAGAGAATGGACAGAAGACATGAGGAGTTGCTAGCAGAGCAACGTGCCCAGGGAGAGACACTGAGATTGATATTGGCACGGTTGGACTCTTTGGGTCCCGGACCTTCAGCCGGTCCCTCCTCTTCTGCACCACCACCTCCTCCTGTAGATCCTCCTTCTGACACTCCTATCCCTGAGGATGAACCATCTACCCCTCTGGGTTCTGATCCACTTGAGCCCCAAGGCAAAGAAATTCTATTCACAGTGGATGATCCTGAAACCCATGAGACCACTCACATTACCATTGATGATTCACCTCCCAAACCTCAACCAGAAACTGATCCTAAACCAACTCCACCACCTGCTCCCACAGAGGAAATCTCTTCTTCCACATCCTCCTCTGAACATCTTACTCCCACGGCTGAGACCACCCCAGAGAACCAGACCACTCCAGAAGCTGAAACTACTATGGTTGTCTTCCAACCTTCTCCTCTCCAGCCTAGAGATGACATTGTTATCCCACCTCTCAATCTTCCTGAACCTGAGTCATCCAGTTCTTTTGATAGTTCAGATGGTGGTGGGTTGGTCTTCCCAGTAAAACCCATTTCCGTGGTCAAACCTCCTAGTCCTCCACCTCATTGATGACGCCAAAAAGGGGGAGAAGAGCTTGAAGTGATTTTGTGAATGTGTCCTAGTTCATTTTGGGGTATTTGGGTGTACATGGGACTTTAGGGAGCATTTTGTTTTCATTTTGTTTTATCTTGTAATTTGAAAGCTTCTAAGATTAATGCAAGTGTGTTATGATTTTAAGTTCATTTTTAGCTTTGAATTATAATACATGTTTTGGACTAATGAAGTTATTATGTATGCAAGGTATATGATATGAATTCAAACTTAATATGACATATTTATAATTGAAAATTCAATTTGAAAAACCATGTTCAAAATCACCAAGTTTTGTCATCATCAAAAAGGGGGAGAATGTTAGATCCCATGTTTTGATGATAACAAAAGAATGGTTTGAAAAGGAAATGTTTAATAATCAATCAAGCTTGAACTAGAAATGACAGGAATAAGCTTTACTTGAGGTAAGCATGGAAGTAATGAAGAGAGGCCAAGAGATAAAGCTGAGAATCTTGATCAGAAGCAAGTTTCTTAAGGCATTACTCGAGGCGGTACTCGAGTAATGAGACAAAACTTGAAGTAATCAAAGACAACTTCCAGTAACCAGGCAACGTTACTCGAGGAGCTACTCGAGTAACAGTGTAAAAGTTTTCAAGATGCCATTGATACTCGAGGAGCTACTCGAGTAACCCTGTTTCTAAAAATATGCAGCTCTCGGCATTTAGTACTACTGCAACATTACTCGAGGAGCTATTCGAGTAATCATGTGAAAAACTTCCAGTTGCCTTCAGGTTACCAACGATACTCGAGGCGCTACTCGAGTAACTCTGTTTCTGAAAAGATGGAGCTCTCGGCATTTTGTACCACTGCAACATTACTCGAGTAGCTACTCGAGTAACGCATAAAGGTAAGTGAAAAACTTCAAGGTGGTACCCGATTAACTTGATATTTCTTTATTTCATGTTCCTCGAGTCCTTACTCCAGTATGCATATATATTTAAGTGGATTCCTCGAGTAAGTACCCGAGTATGCAAAATGTTTTCAAGATAAACTTCAAGTCCGTACCCGAGTAAGTCATTGACAAAAAGCACAGTTACTCGAGGTGGTACCCGAGTAACCTATGGAACAATGAGTGCATTACTCGAGTACGTACTCGAGTAATGAGGTAAGTGCTCTCGGCATTGAAATCCTGCAACATTACCCGAGTAGAGCATCGAGTAACCAAAAGTTTATTTCACGTTTTACTCGAGTTGGTACCCGAGTAACTCATAAAGTTGTGAGTGCATTACTCGAGTAGGTACCCGAGTAAACATGTATTTCCAAAGGTTTGAAAATTGGTTATTCCAGGCACTACCCGAGTAATCTTATGTTTATTCATTAACCTGCAATTGATCAAAGATTTTTCGAGGTTACTCGAGTATGTACTCCAGTAACATTCAAGAAATACTCGAGGAGGTACTCGAGTAAGCTTACCCAGAAATTCTGAAATCATTCAAACGTTCATAGATTTGTTTCCTATATGATTAATTTTTCATTGTATTAGTATTCTTAGTCTATTTACAGATAAACAATGAAGAAAACACGTCAAGAGATTGAAGTCAAAAGAAACGTTCAAATGCCAACCACCGCCAACGGATATTTTTCAAAAACTTGAAAAGTCAATAGTGGCTGCGCACTCTCCAACGGACGAAAGAAAATGTTCCAACGGTCATCACCAATATATCTATATATATGGGAACATCTAAACAGAGGAACAACAACAAGCACACACACAAACGTATTATCAAGTTTATTGCTCTGTTTTCACATTGGAATTGTATTTCTATGCTTCAGTGATTCTTATTCACTCTGTAAGAGAGATATTTCATTCAAACTCAATATTTGTTATTGAGATAACTTAAGGTTGTGGAACCTTGAGTTGGGATTGAATTGCAACTTGTAAGGGGGAGCGAGTGTCCAGGTATAGGAACTTGCTTGTACTGAGGTGCCAAGAACCCACTGAATCTTGGAAGTTATAGTGAAACTCTCAGAGAAGATCTGAGGACTGGACGTAGGTCAAAGTGGTTGTGACCGAACCAGTATAACTCCCGGTGCACACTTCGGTGATATTTCTCCTTACTCATTACTGTTTTTAATTCCTCTGCTAAAGTTTTATATTTCCGACGAAATTTTAGTATCACCCAATTCACCCCCCTCTTGGGTGAAACGCTTGTTCTAACAAAAGATTCCATTTCTTGCCACATGTACACCTTGATCAAAGGGAATGATCAAACTAGCAAAAGAGTATTTGCTAAACAACGTGTGCTAAAGGGTTAATACCCTTATGAATGAGTTGAAAACTTATTCTACCTGGCAAGAAAGACAAAGAAACATTTTTTTGAGAATATCCACTGCAATTGGCAAATTATGACGTTGGTGAACCAATAAACGTGAGGGCAAAACACAAACAGCTTGGTGTTTTGTTGACGTTGTGGACGTTTAGTCGAAATACAGTAATATTTACTTGATTTTTGGTAAGTGTGAAGTTGTTAGATAATAGCTGATCTGGTCAGGAATCAATGAAACTGAAAGGATAAGACCTTTTAAACTAACAAGGGTTAAAGACACCCATGCGTTTAGTTCAAGCTGTTTTGTGTACAAGAAAGGCATTGTTAGGCAACTATCAGTACCTAGAATCCTTCAACATAATAGAGTTGTTAAAATGGAGAGATAGACCTTTCCTTGATTTGGTTATGAACATAATGGCACCAATGAGGCTATCAGCCATATGTTGGTAGGTGGACTCATAGCTATTATATTCACACTCAACCAAATGCCCTCTATGTCAGTCACGACTTTACCCTATAAATCGTGGATGGGCCTTAGACCAGGGCCAAGTTCGTTAAGACCATAAGGGTCATCAACTTTATATTCACACTTCTTCCTATAAGTAAGGAAGATTAGGGCTAAGGTATACAAGGTATCTCTTTGTGAGATGACATGAGAATTTGACATGACACGTCTTCATTAGTGAAAATGATGGCGGTTCAGTGACTGAGAGAAAACCGTGGGATACAACGTTCATAAAATCAAGATTTCCTAACAGGAAATGAGCATTAATCACAATAAATCTCTTAAAGAAGTTCACAAGTGACAAGGAATAACCAAGTGTTCCTAAGTTTACTGATCCGAGTGGGAGGATTGAAACCATTTTCACAATGAAAGAAGTAAGAGGTAAGTTACGAGAGAATTACCTCACTCATACATAGGAAAAGAATCCTATGAAATCCACCTCGGAGCAAATTGTCATATAGCAAATGACTATAAAGGATATATTCCCTAATGGATTGAATGCTCTCTTCATCAGTTAGAAGGTGATGATAAGTACCTATAAGTGTCTGAAAAGCACTAGAAGGACCTAAGGACCTGCTAAGATGAATTACAAAGTGTCATGCAGGAGGTTTTGGATTCCTTTTAAGCCAAATACGTGTTTGGGTAATTGTCACCTAGCCAAGAGGCGATTGGGAACAAGTAGATTCTCAAATCTGTTGGGGGCATGTAGAACCTAAAACACTTAGTGGTTAAGGGGTAATACAATGGAAGGTTGTCCATTGTGCGTTTTAACTCAGAACTTTGGCTATGACAACAAGCTTAGCCTTGAAAATTGCATCAAGATGATGTAAAGACAACCTTCCAATTTGAAATTTTGGAAATTGGATGATAAACTCTACATGAAGCAGCATAAGGGCTTCGTAGAAACAATCACCCAAATAGTAGTATATGAGTTTTTTTCCATAAGGTGAAAGCCTCACCAACTTCGAAATAATCGAAGAATACTACACAAGTCCCAAATGGTCTAGTGATGATTCGTTGTGAAGTCATCCTTTATCAAATGACATATGAAACAAGTGTCAAGGGAGTCAAAGGAATAAAGGATAAGAGAATCTTTAAATTCTGAGTTGAGAAAGTCATAGGTTAAACAAATATCTTGATTGACAAGATAAACGGGGATTGCATAAGAAAGATACAGTCTTTTCCACCTAAGATATGTACAAGTGTAATCCTTAGACATCTTAGGATGTCAAAGTGCAAACCCACGGACACCCCTGAAGTTAAGGGCATAAACCTAAAGAGGTTACATGTCCTATGAGGAATCCAACATAAGAAAGGTGGATAGAGTCCCATATGAGACTATAGTTGATAATATGAATGTGCACATTGGTGTACATAAGACCAAATGTTCTTGGTCAGATTTGAAAGTTTCTTTTTGGTCCTGCTGTGAAATGGGTTATGAGAATAACCATGGATTAAGTTGTCAAGACAACAACTTTCCTTTTTGAAAGGATACTCCAATACAAGACCTAGGCAAATAGTGATGGAGTAAGGAAATATACATAGTATTCTTTCCTGTTATCCATGGAAATAGAACGCAGGGCGTGTTCTGCCATCATTCAAAGTGCCATATGGCTAAAGTAATTCCTATGAGAGATTGTGAATGAATGGTAGATAGAAGGATCCAAACGATAACATATTATGATGAGGACCCTAAGTATCACAGCAAGGCGAAACATATCTTTTGATACATCTCTATGAGAGATGTGCTTTCAAAGAGGGAAAGCGATAGTTCAATGACCTTCTACTAACAGAATGTTGGTAGATCCCCTTATTGAGCCCATAGCTTGATTTTCATTGAGTTAGTGAAAATCTAAGGGCACAAATAAAATATAAGGTCGTGAACTTCTTTTATATGAAGATAAAAGAAATGATATGTATGTTATGAGTAAATACATAAGGTATACAGTTTTGTATGTCGTACAGGTCAAAAGAGGTTGGTTCACTCACACGAACAACCGTCTTCCCATGTTTTGCAGGGGCATCGGAAGGTAAGACGAGCAAATGATCACCATAAGATGGTTGAGAAGAATCTTTACGTTTGAGTCGCCTTAATTAGACTGAGATGAGATCTACATGTGTGCATATACACAGAACATAGATCAAAGTATGAACATAGACCTGTAGCTAGGAAAAGAACCCTTTTTCACAAATGAGATTGTAAAAGAGATATTGTGAAAAAGGAAGTTCTGGTTCGAATGTTGAGTACATTTTGAAACTAATGTCTGTACGGTGAAAGAAAAGAAATCGACGTACATCTCAAACCATTCACCGTAGCATGCAATTCATACTGTATGTGCTTGAGAGTTAAACTGTAACACGGGATGTGGGTGAAAGATCCCTAGTTCACCATAGTGTGAGTCCCAGGAAGGAAGAATACTTCCACGATGCCCTTAAGACTTAGGCGACATCATGAAAGCTTGGTTGGTGACAGCTACTTTAGCTGAAGCTCCATGATCACACTCGATTCGGTCAGACGAGTGAAAACTAGGAAAGCGACCAAGTCAAGATGGACTGATGTTTAGTCAAAAGGGAAGATTTACTCCTAGATACATAAGATATACTAGTATCTGGGGTCGACCCCTTACTAGCTCTATGTGTAGCTAGTAAGTGCGGATACTATGTGCGTGAAAGGCAATCTGAGTTAATCAACATATTAACTCGAGAGGAATTAGATATGCCATGAGCAATATGTATGGGAGAATCTGAGGCATATGAGGCAATAAACATATAGCTTACGGTTATATATAAAGGGTGTCCTTGGATGCTAATCCGATATAAAGGATTTCTAGTATCACAAGCACTAAATCTGAAAGACGTTTTTGCCCACGCAGTCACGGTAGACACCAAGTATGAAACAAGAAAGAGTAACGCACGCACGATGGGAGGCCCATCAAGTGCGAGTGGGAGATGTTGGACTTTGGGTCCAAGTCCACCCTTGATGGGCCGGACTATTTGATTAGGAAATAAGTAGCCTAATCAAATAAGAATAAAATCAGCATAAAATGCAGATTTAGGAATATTTCAGCAATAATTATGGATTTGTTAAAAGAGGAACAAATCACCATAATTAGGAAATTAATTGAGAGACAATTAATTGCTGTCTTGGAGGACAAGAAGGAGTGGACATGTTTCCTAATTAGTGGCCTCCATAAACCACTATAAATAGGGTGTGCCTCCTCAATTGCAATTCGCCCCGCCATTGAGTTTTCTGGCAATTTTCTTCTCTCCTACCATCTTTCTGGTTCTGGTGATCTGCTGTGCAAATCACAATTAGGCTCTAGTAGTCTAATAATTGTGTGGGCACAAATATGAAGTATTGGAGTTTTGACCTGGATCCAAACATGGATTCGTCCAAGTACGCCTAATCTCCTGTTTAGTTATTAATATTTTTTTCTACATCATGTTTAGTTATGACGATCACCTTCTCCGCCACAAGATAAGCAGAGTAAAATCCGACCCCGAATTGGCCAATCATGCTCACATCCGCCCCGGCCTGTAGTGCCTCCATAAATTCTTTAGTCCCAGACCTCGCGATAGTCCCCAGATTATTCACCAAATCTGTGGCACAATAAAGCAAACATGTAAATGATCAACTTTATTAAATCTGGTGAACATAGTTGAAAAAAATAAAATAAAATAATGAAAGGAAAAGAAGAAGAAAAGAAAGAATTAAGTGAAGCAACAACTATACCTGCTTTGGTCATGCCGACTCCACTGTCTATAATGGAGAGTTTTATTGGTTTTGTCCGGGACAATCCTGATGAAAAGTTCAGGCTGAGCATCAAGCTTGCTCTTGTCCGTGATGCTCTCGAACCGAATTTTGTCCAGTGCCTGCATGTATGCACTCTCGAAATCAGTAACTAGAGCCATTTCAAAATCCCATTTCTTCAATTAAAAACACAAGAAAATCATGATCAGGTTCATTATAGAAGAAAGGAAGAGGACTGACATCAGAAGCATTACTGATGATCTCGCGCAGGAAAATCTCCTTATTACTGTAGAAAGTGTTAATGATCAGGCTGAGAAGTTGGTTGATCTCAGCCTGGAATGCAAAAGTCTCTGACTCTCCCATATGCACTTCAGTCATCGGAATAACAGAGTATGCAAAGCAAATTCGGTGGTAAAATGCTCAATTAAACAGTAAATGAAGACAACACAGCGATATTCTCTATTTTGAGCAGTGCAATTAGCCTAAGGTTGTATTTATACTAAGCTAGGGAGGGAGGGAGATAAATAATGAGGATTCTGGTGCCTTCTTCGCTATTTATGGATTTCCAGATGAAGAAGGTAACGGAACCAGGTTTCGCCGGTTCTGGAGCTTTCAATTGTGATATTTCTTTCTTTTCTGTCCTTGAATCCAGAATTTTCTGGTGTTATCATTTTGACTTTGACTGGACTCTGGGCTGGAACTTGTTATTCTTTTTTTTTTTCCAGTATAACTCGTCATTCTTAGTATTATGGGTCTGCTCGCCTTACATATTCATAACTAAATGCCCACTTAATTTAGGCCCAAAAGGCTCTTCTTAATGAATAATAGACTGTATAATGGGCCCGAAGTAGTCCAACACATTCTTATGAATTAAAGTAACAAAAACTATACAAAAAGAGTAACCAAAAACAATGGAATGAGCCTACGTTAGAGTTCGATTGACGTTCTGGATATAACTATGGGCCAACAGACATTCAAACGCAAAATGGCAAATAAAAATTCTCGAAATTAAAGAATTGAATTACGAGATATTCAAATGTCAATTTTTTTTTTAAATTGTGAGATTAGTTTATTGTTTCTCAGAATTACTGATCATTTGGATGTTGAGGTGATATTTTGAATTTGTCACTCTTTTTCAATGAAGAATGTTCTTATAAAATAAGAAGAAGAAAAAGAGTTTTGAAGTGTCATTCTTGTGCTGTCTAGACTGCAATCCAAACTATTAAATAAATTATCGAGTTGTTTTTATAAAATGAAAAGGGAAATATGAAGAAGATATGGACGCATAGGGTGCAATAATATGGGGCTATTACGCAAATGTTGTTAATAGCTTGGGTCATCAGAAGAGGCACTTTATGTACATATGGTACCGGGGTGCAATACTATGGAGTTATTCTCCTTGTAATCAGTTATTTGTTACTCAATCTACTACTTCTTAACATAGGACCTGTATACCAAATTTGATTATATTAAGGAATTTGTTAAGATAATTAATATGACATATTTTTTTAAAATAATATAATCATCTTCCTTAATTTTCTTGATTTCTCTTTTACTTAATTATGGTTGAGCAAGCATCAATAGAAGTCAATTGAAAAAAGATTGACAAATATGATAAATATATCTTACATTTCTTACCAAAATTAACTCTAAAATTAGGCTGCATACTAGGGGGGAGTAATTTTCAACCAACAAAACTAAAGTAGGTCATATTGATTTATCTTAGGGAAAGTTTGGTTTCACTTATTTCATGTAATTTCAGCTTTTACAAAGTAAATGCTACTCTCATTAGATAACTAGTTTACATATATTAAAAAAAATTAAGTACTTATAATAAATGAGTGTTGGCTTCTCTAAAATATACTCCCTCCGGTCCTAATTATAGGACAACATTTGAGAGTTGAACTTGGTCCTAATTATAGAACAAAGTTCTAATTCTTATCAATTTCTTCCCAAAATACCCCTTATTGATACTTTCTTAATAATAATTAAACATAATAATAATTTAATAAGAGTAGATCGGAAGTTGTTAAGGGAGATTGACATCGTCGGATTGTGTGAGAGCTTGAAGAAGTCATGTGTGAGACAGGAGAGGTACAACAAAAAACATAGAATTAACATAATTGGATGTTATTTTAAATTTTAAATAAAGGTATTTTATGAAAATAAATATAATTAACTAATTTGACCACTATCCTTAATTTCTCCAAAGTTAGGTAAATATGTCCTATAATTAGAACCGAAGGGAATACTTATTAATCATGTGCACTATATAGAATTACCCTTTTATGGGAACCTTGAACATATACAATCAATAAAGATATTTTAAGGGAAAACATATAAATCTGGGTGATAAAATGAATTGAAGTCATATATTTAATGCTAAAATGCACTTCCTGTCTTGTCTAGTTCTTATACTAAAGACAGGAGGAGGAGGAAGTATATGTTATGAGTTTTGTGTTATAGTGTGCAAAAACCGTGGAGGCAAACAAGCAGTGGCTTTGACTCAGGCGAGCATATAGTAATAATGAATAAATGAGGAAATAAAACGGAAAGAAGGAAGGATGGGTGGCATACGTAAGGGAGGATGCTGAATATTTAAGAAGCAAAGCATGAAAGGTCATGTGTAGTTCGTGAACTTAGAACTGCAATCAGATAAGACATGACTGAGTAATCACTAATCAGAGAAAAAGAAGAAGCAAAGCCTCACGTCAGATATCCCGTGACATTATCCTTCTAAAGCCTTTTCTCAATCGTCTTTTATCACCTCACGTTCCTGCTTTTACAGTTATAACACACCATTCAATTTCGCTCATCCTTCTTTTTCAATGTCTGCTATTTTATTATTGCATCAAATAATTACAATTTTATAACACTTCAATTATGGATTTCTTCAAATTCTAATATGAGACTTTTTCTACAACTCCAACCCCACCACCTGGTCAATATTAGTTTGCTCAAACACACACAAAACTGTGTGTAATCATGTGAACAAAGGGGCTTTCATTTTGCTATTCAGTCCCCAGAATTATTGATGAATGATCCCAATATAATAATCAGTCAAATTCTTTTGAATATACGAATTAATCCCGGGCGGAACCAGAATGTAATTGACAAATTCAAAACATTATATGGATGCATTTATATTTTTGTAAATAAAAATAAAAGCAATTGGGTTCTTTATTGAAAATGTGAAACCGTCTCCTTCACGTCACGGATTTTCACGTCATTAGAGATCACAAGCTGCCCCCAAAAAAGCAACGGTACAAGAGAGGGAAACTTGGCGGCATTTTGGACAATTATATTCATATCAATTACCTACTTCTTCAATTGAACAATGCTCAAGCTCTGGTAATCAATTGTATCCAAAGACTCACGCTCGAGCTCCAAGCTCCATTTCCGGTTCGATTCCAGCTTCGAACATGACCTCCAAAGAGTCAAGTTCTGCTGCTTCAACCGATAGTAAAATCAAACGAGTTCTTACTCATGGTGGTAAATACGTGCAGTACAATGTTTATGGGAATTTGTTCGAGGTCTCCTCCAAGTACGTTCCTCCCATTCGCCCGATCGGTCGAGGCGCTTACGGTATCGTTTGGTAAGTTTTTTGCCCTTCAGAGTTTGATTTAGCTTTATCGTGGACCTCATTACAAGCTCTGGATTTTGAGTTCTATTAAGCTATTATACAGGCGATGATAATAGTCGGGATGTATAGGTTTGATATTTGTAGTGGAAGTTGTTGCTCATGTATCGAAATGGATTTTGCGGAACATTAGAAATTTGGACATAAGGAAAACAAAAATGCTTGAACATCTCAGAAAAAGTTGGTAAAATCTGGCTTCTTAATGAATGGAAGGGACTTCAATCAAGTGTGGATTTTCTTGTCAGGTTCCCAGGCTTTTTATTTTCTGCCTCGTGGTTGTATCAGACATAGAATTGAGGAGTTTTAGCCATATCCGGTTCACCATTTATTTGTTCATAACAACAGTCCTTTCTTTTCAGTGCTGCTGTCAACTCAGATACGCATGAGGAAGTTGCCATCAAGAAGATTGGTAATGCATTCGACAACATAATTGATGCTAAGAGGACATTGAGAGAAATCAAGCTCCTTCGCTACATGGACCATGAAAATGTCAGCATTCTTTTCTCCTTCTCATCCACTACCCCGATAATATGGTTCTTCTCGAGGTTCTGAGTTGTCATTTTGACGCAATTGTTTTATTAGCTTATATTTATCATTGAATGTTTTCCTTCTCTGATGCTTGTTGAAACTATTCAAAAAATCATCAATCAGACACTATAATTTAGCATTTCAAAGATTGAGCAGGCAAAAAAAAAAAAAAAAAAACACGATGACCTCAGCAAGTTCCTAACCTCCTGTGATTCTCTTTACTACGGATCCTTTAAGGTGTAGAGTCAAATACAGTGCCTTTTTTAAAGTGTGTGTGTGAGAGAGGGAGGGAGAGAGTGACATAAATGATAAGTCTAATAGAATCAATTTTGTCTTTTCACTCTTTCCATCATTGTTCATTACCGTTCTTTCCTTAAGATTATTTTACTGGTTTTACACTTTATGGTATACAAACTGTCAAACTCTTCTCTTTTACTATATATGCCGTGGGAAACTTGAGCAAAGTTCTGCTTCAAGTTTACCTGATTTAGAGTACTAATAAATTAGGCTGCTCTTTCGGGGCGAATAATTTCATATTTTATTGAAAAGACCTTGAAACTTACTTAGCAGTTTCGGAAAAACTATCTCTTCATGCAGTCACATAAAATTTCAATAATCTAATGTATTAACTTAGATTTTCTCAGACCTGAACACGAAAGAGTCAGAGGTTTCATCAATTTCTCTGAGCTTGGATTCTAGTCACTCTATGTACTCGTGCATCTCTTGAACTTATTGCCCATCTCTCGCCTTTTGGATTAGATTCTTGAATTTTCTATCATCTTTCACAGATCATTGCCATCAAGGATATAATAAGACCGCCCAAGAAGGAGACCTTCAATGATGTATACATAGTTTATGAATTGATGGATACTGATCTTCAACAGATAATTCGTTCTGACCAATCTCTTAATGATGACCATTGTCAGGTTAGGCTGCATTGATTTTTTAAAATTTTAATTGCATGTCTTTAACTTCTACTGGCAAGCCTTTCCTGCTAATGTGTTCTAAGTGCATCTAGCTTGTGTTACTCTACAGCACGAATATAATCATTCTACTCTTGTATATTTGCAGTTGTTGGTTGGGACACTCAACTAAAAAGGGTTAATGTTTGTATATCTTCATAAAATTGGGATAGAGTATGACTGATTCTTTATAAATCATACAGACAGAGAATCTATAAAAATGATGTCATTAATAAGATATTGTGGACCTTTACTTTTACATATTTTCTTTAGATTCCATTAGAAAGTAATAGATTTTAACTTGAACTATTATGATTTGGTTAAACTCACGTTGAGATAATATTCCTTTATTGGGAAGTTTTAGAACTTTAGAACCTGGATGAGATAAATAGATCATCCTGAATGTAAAATATCCTTTTTCCCCCTGAAAAAAGAGGATTAGTTTTATGAGAAACAAGTCAGCAACAGTCCCCGCCTCACTATAGATTCACTTCATAAGTATTAAATCTTGAATTATGCTTTTTCTCAAGTTTGAAGCTATGCAAGGGATTGATTTTTGTAAGTTCTGCAGTACTTTCTATACCAGCTGTTACGGGGTCTGAAATATGTGCATTCAGCTAACGTGTTGCACCGTGATCTTAAACCCAGTAATTTACTTCTGAATTCGAATTGTGACCTTAAAATTGGGGACTTCGGCTTGGCAAGGACAACAACTGAAACTGATTTCATGACAGAATATGTAGTCACTCGGTGGTACCGAGCCCCAGAACTGCTCCTCAATTGTTCAGAGTACACATCTGCAATTGATGTTTGGTCTGTTGGTTGCATCTTTGGTGAAATTATGACCAGAGAACCCCTGTTTCCTGGAAAGGATTATGTTCATCAACTAAGGCTTATAACAGAGGTATAATACAGCGCTTCCATATGAAGTTGTAGTCTAATACTTACTAGAATGAATTACCTAGTTCTGGTACTAGCTTACTGATCAAGTGGTAGTTAACCAATAAGATCCTTATCTTGCTTAAGGAGTTGGTCAATACCCGCAAAGCTTCCTTACTAAGGGCATTTTCTTGTGAAAGCAAAATAAATCTTTGAGGCTGAATTTGTTTTGAAATAATGCCTAGCACTCAGTCTCTTCAACCTTGCAACATGTGCTCAAGGCCCCCCTAGTTGAAGCTTTGCATTTCTATTGTTTGCTTTTTCTTCCTATTCTCTCTTTGGAATCCTCAACTTTAACACAACTTATTAGAATAATTGGATTATCATAGTTTCTGGTTTACAAAAGAATTTTACATCATTGCCTGGAAAAAAACTTTATATTTGCCCAGAACTGGCATCGCCATACTGAAACAAAAGGTCAGGCCCTTCTATGATTCTTCCTGTTTCTTGTTTACCTTCCTGTTCCAACCGTTATGGTTGATGAATTCAAACTAGTATTAGGCTAATTACTCATTTTGAATGATGTTACTGTTAAGAGAATGCAAGGAGTGTATAAGAATGTATAATGCCTGATTTTATAATTTCATACCTGCTACTAGTAACCCTCACACATTCTGTTCACCTTTTGCTTAAAAGTTAATAGGGTCTCCTGACGATGCCAGCCTGGGATTTCTCCGAAGTGAAAATGCCAGAAGATATGTTAGACAACTTCCACAATGCAGGAAGCAAAAATTCTCCGCCAGATTCCCTAATATGTCTCCCGAGGCATTGGATCTTCTTGAAAAAATGCTCATCTTTGATCCCAACAAACGCATTACAGGTATTCCAGAAGAATTTAAGTTTCAACTTGAAACACATCTTTGTTTTTTTCTCGCTGAATATAATTTCCTTTATCTATTTGATATTTAAATGCTACGCTCACGTATTTGCAGTTGATGAAGCAGTGAGTCACCCATATCTTTCATCACTTCATGACATGAATGATGAGCCAGTCTGTCCAAGGCATTTCAGTTTCGATTTTGAGCAGCCAATTTGCACTGAAGAGCAAATCAAGGAGCTCATCTGGAGGGAATCAGTGAAGTTCAATCCTGATCCAGCGCATCATTAGAAAATTCTTACGTGTCTGTATAAATATATTGAGATAAACTTCTTTCGCCTTAGACACATTGCCTCTCCACGGCATCCGGATGTATTGCTAGGAATAGAATTCGACCTCTTTTCCCTGTAATTTAGCCATAAACCAACTTGGACATGAAGGGAAGTTTCTTCAGGAAGATGGACGAACACTACAAATCCTGTTGGATATGATAGACATCTATACAACTTATATAAGCTATTGTATTATATTGAGTCTGGTTAAGGAGGGAGAGGCCTTCGGGGAGCATTATAGGATAGCAGAAACTCTGGATTGATCATGGCGTGTTCTTCCTAGTACCTGACAATAATCGTGGGAAGCTGTTTTCCAAATTCCAATCTCATCATTTAGTTCTCGCTCCATTTGTTTGTTTTAAAGTTCTCTAAATTGGTTCATTGATATGAAGTTCGAGTAACAGTGAAACTAGTACAGCTGGACTAAGACTAACTATGAAAATGCTTTACGGCGAAATTTCTCTTGCAGTTCACGACAAGACCATCTAACACAGCGTTCTGATGAAAAAGATTGTCTGCATACTATTATATATTTGTTTTTATTCTACACTTGTTAAATGAAAAAAAAAAAAAATTGAATTTCACACATAGGTGGTGAAATGAAACAGAAATGCCTATTCATCATTGACTTTGACATTTTTCATTGTTTTAAGTTGTACTCGTCCAGAAAATTTTTGCTCCGGTGGTACCAATCATGCCACACCCTGTACCTGAAATGAATCATTCCTCTTATACTGTCACAATTCACAAATGCCTTCTTCCATAAGTACATGTTTGAACTTGGAAATCATCGATTGGCAAGCGGTCTTCCGGGAAGGTACAAGCCCCAACGCTGTATGATCCCTGGTCTTGTAACAGATTACATGGTACAGGAGTTACATCACTTGAAATGCCAGAAACATCAGTGCAAGTCCATGGAACTTTCTCAGCCTTCTTTGCTAGTTCAATTGTCACATTGGAAATGCAGATTCCAGTAAAAGGGTCTCCAGAAATACCCTCCAATCTTGCAGCCATTGTCACATTCTGAGCTACCATATCACGATAGTTAATGTTCTGAATCACAGGCAATGCATTAGGATCAAACTTATCATCAGCATGAGATCCATAATTCCCAGTCATCCAGAATGCCCATTTCATAGTGTTCATAATCATCCTTCTCACATATATGTCCTTCACGTACCCTCCTCTTCCTACAGCAGTTTTGATCCTCACACCTGATTCTGAATCAATGGCTACTATGTCCTCTGCCCTCACGTCTTGAATCCCACCAGACATTTCGCTCCCTAATGCAATCACAGCACTGGTTGGTGAAATACAAGTGAGTCTTCTGATCACTAGCTGCCTTGTTGGCATTCCAAAAGCTATACCATATTCATCCCAACCACTCTTCACAGCCACACAATCATCCCCAGAAACTATGTAACAGTCCTCAATTCGCGTGTTTGTGCACGAATCTGCATCAAAAGCATGGATCGTTGTCAGTGTTGCTACTGAGTAACTAGATTTGTTGTATAAATCAGTTATATAAAGAATGGGTTTTTCTGCTTTTTGGTTACAGTAAGCTCTCTTCGTTCAGCATCCAAGAACTGGGAGATTCACTAACATGAAAACTTACCAGGGTTGATCCCATCAGTATTTGGAGACGTCACAGGTGCAAGAATAGTGATGCCTTGGACGACAACGTTGCTGCATTCATTATTTTAAATCAGAAAGACTGAATTTTTTTCCTTTTGGTGATAGAAAAAAAAGACTGAAATGTCAAAAACAGACCTGCTGTACACAGGATGAACATTCCATGAAGGAGAATTTACCAGAGTGAGATTAGATATCTGGATATTACTCGAATGCATTATCTCAATCAAATAAGGCCTGGTATATTGAAGTTGATTCTTGTGGAATTTTTGCCACCACAGGTCACCCTGTCCATCAATCGTACCATTGTCCCCTGAAATCAAATTTGAACTCAATAAATCAGAAGAAGTTAATTTTCTTTTGGAGTCATCACCAGAAGATGAGTTCATTAATTAATTAATTACCAGTTATGATCACATCTGTGAGATTGGTTCCAAATATTAGACTGCTAAACCTTCCTCCTTGGGTGTCCCTTCCTCGACCATAAGATGGCAAGGGATCAATCACAGGCCAGTCATTTTCATCCTGATACCAAAATTCAAATTCCAACAACAGATTCAAGCACTTTGAAAAAGTATATGCTCTTAAACATATATATATATATATAGCATTTGCATATATGGAGCTACAAAACTGAACCTGAGAGGCAAGTAGTACAGCATCCTTATGAAGGAATAAAGTGAAGTGGCTAGTGAGATTGAAACTCCCAGTCAACCATCTTCCCGGAGGAACAAAAAGTTGAGAACCACCATATTGACTCAGATGATCTATGGCTGCTTGAAACGCTTTAGTGTTCAAAGTAGTTCCATCGCCTATTCCTCCAAATTCAGTCAGCGACGCACTGTAAGCTCTGCAACTCGTGGCATCGTGCTGGAAATAATGCAGTTCCCGAGCTCTACGGCTCTCCACTACATTAAGGTTTGGTAAAGCAACCAGAAAAACCAGCAGTGATAATAAGCCCATAACCTGCAAAATTTCAAATTTCACCAGTTATTTCCTGAGTGTCCAATGGTATATAGAGAGAAGGGAAAAGATCAAAAGAACCCAGTCCGGTTTTGCAACTATTGAATCCACAGCAAGAAGGGACCATCGAATGGGTATTGGTAGGGAAAGAGAGCATGTACCTGAGATTTTGTAGGTCTGGGAGCCATTGTGAGATGGAAGTTGAGGTATTGGTGTTGGGTTTACATGGGAAAAATGTGTAGGGTGTTTATATTAGCCTCCTAGAGTACTAATATTTTTTTGAGTTTTGTCGCCCCACACGTCCTTATCGTGATCGACATGTGATATCCGGAAGGTGAATGGTAGGGCAAGTAAAATTGTGGAACTTCCTTATATTCTAATACTCCCTCCATTCGTAGTTATGAAGTCCTTTTAGCTGCACTGTGGTGTTCAACAAAATAGTTAAAATTGATGAAAAGTATTAATTGTGTAGGAAATTTATTTTTTGCTCAAAGATACCCTCTATTTATGAATGTGTAAGAGAGAGTAATAATGAGAAAAAAAATGATAAATAGAATCAATGGAAAAATGATTATGAGAGAGGATAAAAGCAATGAGAAAGAATACAAGTCTAAATTAACATTTTAATTAACGTAACATAAGAAATTAATTTAGGGTAAAATTGGAAAAATATATCATTCTGATCTTATTTATAAGTCTCTTTTAACTAAATCTCGCATACCAAGGAGAGGTAATTAACTCAATGATTATGGGGTAAATTTTCAACTATGCATTTATTTATGAATATGTACTTTTCAACTCTTTCTTCTCTATCTATCTCTAAATTATTTCTTTATTGGTGCAATAAATAGGGACAAAATTGTCACAATCTCATTTACTATATTGAAACTGGACTTATAAATATGATTAAATTTTTTAGTTAAAAAAGACTTATAAATAGGACTAGAGTGATATTTATTAGTTAGGAAAACTCAAATAGAACTTCATAAAAAGGGATAAACTCAAAGTCGTACGAGGCCTTGCTTTAAGGTAACATTCAACGTGTGAAGATTGATTTCACCATTTTGATATCAGTGCTTCGCTGGTTGTTCTTGATGGCCAATGAATTGGCCACTTAAGAGAGTGGGCAAATCCCACTAAATGAAATGGTTGTGGGTGAAGTGATGCTCTATGTGTCCTTCATTGGTGGGCAAAGAGTCACCATTATGTAATATATATTTTATTGAATTGAGATGAGATGTAATTGCATATCAAATATGAATGGTCCACAATGAAGTCACGGGATTGCTTGTCGGATTATATAGCCCGTGACCATTTTATTTTGTTTTCACTGAAACTAAGACATCACGCCATACACTGTGCCCTACCTCATTAACAATAATTATCGATCATAATTGAGGTCAGTCTAAATCAAAGGCTTCTCATTTTGGTAATTAATTATTAATGATGCAGTCCCCATGGCATATTTTATTAAGTGGCATTTGCTTATATTATTATACCTATGCCCATCTTGATCCTCTACGCTATTTTTCACCTGGTGGTATATAGGTCAATTGCAACAATTATTTATTTCATTAATCTTTTAATATAAGCATATTTTATTATTTTATTTCAATATC
The DNA here is from genome assembly GCA_963855925.1 of Inga laurina. Lineage (NCBI taxonomy): Eukaryota > Viridiplantae > Streptophyta > Magnoliopsida > Fabales > Fabaceae > Inga > Inga laurina. Next base: position 47,538,437 of record OY979712.1, read on the forward strand.
ATGTTTGGTTTACCATAGATATATACGAGAATATTTTATTATTTTACATGCCAATTCTTATTTTCACCTCTCAATAACTTCATTCCATTCCATTCATATCCTTTTTCTCAAACAATCAAAACAGGGATCTCATTTATTTACACTTATAATTTGATGCAGTTTTTCCTACTCAATGGTTAACAACGGAACAAGTGATGGATTGCTTTGATATATAATTGATTTCTCTTGTTGATGTTTAGGAGAAAAACAGACAACAATACTATACCTATAAGCATACAATCTAGGATATATACGTCCTGGGATAAATCAAAACAAGAATGTAAAATGATACTTCAAATATGAAACGGTTGTTTTCATTATGCTCATTATTTCTTATTCTCATCCATTAGAGTCATATCAATCCATATGATCTGTCAAGTAGGTAGTTAATGGCCATTCATCAAAAACGACATACAGGTATCGTTCCTAGTTAAACGACGAAAGAAGTAGAAGAAGGAAATAATACACACACACACACTCTACTATAATATCTGCCCGGCCGTTATCTTTTTATATTTTTGGTATTATATCTGCCAGTTATCTTAATAAGCTTTCACTTTCCTGGCCCAAAAAAAAAAGCTTTCACTTTCAAAACACTGGCGATTGCCCGCAAGTTACAAAAATTATACAGATCAATCAATATCAATACATATTATAAAATATAAAACTAGAATTTCTTACTTTTTTTTTTTTTTTTTTTGCTAAGCACAGTTATTATTGGAAGCAATCTTATTTAAAACACTGTTAGACACTAAAACCAAGCGCAATAAAGTATAGATAATGGGTTGTGTGGTTGGCAGAAAAAACAGAACAACCGGGTTTTGTTGGCCAGGGTTGTGGGTTTTTTGGGTAATGCTTCTGAGATTTTAATAACTAGCTATATAACTCACATTAATTTTTGTTTGAATATATAAAAAACCAGCCTCATTAAGTCTTGGAGATTTATTTACATATATGTTTTTATAATCGCAAACTAGTTGATAATTAATCTATATCACAAATTTTTACATTACATGACATTTTATAACAATTACGTGGATCTTTGTGAATTCATTCATAACTTGACAATCATTTAACTTATTATATATTGTATTTTTTATTGGTGTCAATAATTTTCTCACAACTTTTTTTTATTTGATCAAAGGTATTCCAAACTACTTTGGACGTGAGAATTTTTGTATCTTCCTCCTTGTTGAAGTGAAGTCATTTACCATCAGTTAAATAGCTCAGCTCGTTGGTTTTCCCTTTAAAATTGCCTGTGTGAGTAACTCTAATATGAGTTGTTCCTTATGTGATTCGTGAAAGCATGACGCGTCACAAAGTTATTTACATGATTTAAATTTAATGTGAGGTGGACTCACTTTAAAAAAAAATAATTATGGGAAGCTACCCTTTTGTTTATTTTTAACTTATCACCGGTGAGGGAGTGTTAGAACTCATCAAGAAAGAAACACTTGAATTAGTGCATAAGTTATTGCATGATAATAATTGAGATCAACGCTAAAGAATAAAGAGCAGAATATATATAAAAATCATGATAGTAGAAGATTCTCAGCAAAATTGGAGGGTAAAAAAACAAAAACTAGCCCTTAATTTCTGCACTATGGGAATCTGCGACCCAATATAATCAGCCTAATTTGGTAAAGCAAAACAGTAAAGAATATATTTCAACCTAATGGATGGCTGAAACTAGCTGGAGAGAGAAAATTATTGGAAAGAAAAAAAAGGGAATCATATTGGAAGTGATGAAAGATAGATAGATAGCTGAAACTGATGATGAAGTGATTAAGCTGACTAGCTAGGTGCAGAGATTCTTCTTCGCATGGCATTATATATAAATATGAGAGACTTATAGCTGACACACCAGTCTCCTCAACAACTCTCATCAATGTTATTAAACTTGGATCGTTCATTAAACCGGTTGGGTTACTGGGTCAATGATCAATAAGTCAAATTGAAGCTAACCCAATGAGAAAGTAAAGATTTCATGGTCTTTAATATGAAATCATAAAGAAAATAAAAAAAAAAAAAAACTGAACTGGGCCGATACCTGGACCAAAACAATTTACCAACCGATTTACTAGTTTTCGGGCCGCACAGGTTGGTTCGGTCCGAGTTTAATAACACTGACTCTCACTTAAATCTAAGCAAACATAGTGTCCCTACCCTCTTTCTTGTGTTTCTATTAATGTTTTCTGCCATTTCTTCAGACTTATCAGATGCATACAAACATTGAAGCAGACAAACTTACGAATGTTTTATTTCTCAGTCCATTAGCTAGTCTTTAAATCAGTAATTATATACTGTGACATGTACACACACACGCGCAAGTTAACCAATTCAAACATTGTATTATGAAACAAGTCGAAAAGGAGAACCTAATCCTAAAAGACTAATTTATTAATCCTCTTATGAGACTACTTTGTGGGTGGCGCTCTCTTTAAATATTGGAGTTGAGGGATCCAAACCCTTATAAGAGCACACTTCACTTGGCTTCTTATCAATCAGGCCCCACCACAAGTAGCTCTCTCCAGATGACTGACTCTTGGTGAAAACAACCTATGAAATAAATCTTAATTAAAGGGAGAGCTCAATTCCAAAAGACCTATCCATTAAGAGGAATAACCCCTTTAATTTAACCCCACCACACTTATGAAACTCGTCGGTGTTAGACTCATAACACATTATAATAAACCAAGCTATAATCCAGAAGCTATCTAAGTAAATTTGAGCGCAACCTTACCCATACGTCTGACAATACGATACACACACTGATGATGACAAGTGTGATTAAGTGAAACGCAAGCTCTTTGTTTTCCCCATAGTTTTCTTATGAAAAAATATGTATACAAGCTAGGGAACGAACATATTATGGTCACTTGTCACTTTGCTTAAATATCAAGTATACGTGCCTATAGTAGATCGATGAGACTCTTTGATGAACTTGTGAAAAGATATTCTTTGCTTCTTTTCTCCCTTGTTTTATTTTAGTTTCATTTTTTGCCAGAACGTTCCTTTTCCATTGTACGCTTGCGATTCATTCACATGCAAATGTTGGGGTGTGTGTCTGTATGGAATGAAAAAAGGTTACATATTTATGGTTAAATTATGGGTAAAGATGCATCCAGCACCCCGAACTATTTTTGGGGGTGCAATCAGCACCCTAAAGTATTTAAGGGTGCAATCAGCACCCTAAACTATTTTTGGCGATGCAATCAGTACCCTAATGTATTATAAATGGAACAATTACACCCTTTTACTAACAGAATACTAACCTCGTTTGCTAACACACTATTTTCTTTCAGTATTTAAGGCTACAATTTTGCCTCTAATGTAGTAAAAATAGAGCAATTGCACCTCCAAAAATTTGAACTTTAGCAAATGAAGTTAGTATTCTGTTAGTGAAAGGGTGTAATTGTTCCATTTTTTATACATTAGGATATTGGTTGCACCTCCAAAAATAATTTAGGGTGCTGATTGCACCCTTAAATACTCTAGGATGTTGATTGCACCCCAAAAAATAGTTTAAGGTGCTGATTGCACCCCAAAAAATAGTTTAGGATGCTGATTGCACCCTTAAATACTTTAGGGTGCTGATTGCACCTCCAAAAATAGTTTGGGGTGCTGGATGCACCTTTACCCTTAAATTATTAGTGAAACGACCTTATAATTAAGGATATATATATATATAAGGGCAAATTCTAGAAAAATACAATTGAAAACGGGAAAAGATAAATTAATGTTGCCTGAATTTATCAAATCCCATGTCAGAACTGAAGTAAGAATCTAGGATTTCCAATTCTAATCAAATGATCAAATTATCTTGAGTTACGTTGTAAAACATGAAAGTGAAGTCATCAATGTAAAATATGATATTGTTAATATAGATACAGATGTTGTTATTAACTCCTGAAACTTGTGCCCAACATGAAAGTAAAATCATTAATATAAAATATGATGTTGTTAATATAGATACAGATATTGTTATTGATCTGACCCCTGAAACTTGTACTCTCAAAATTATCCATAGTTTTTGGGATATGAAGTTGCCAAACATGAAAGTAAATTCGTTAATATAAAATTTGGTGTTGTTAATATAGATACAGATGTTATTATTAATCTTTGAAACTTGTGCCTTCAATTCAGGGCATTTTGGTCATTTGGCTAGAATTGGAAATCCCAAGTTCCTACTTCAATTCCGACCTGGGATTTAATAAATTCGCAGCACCAATTTGTCTTTTCCTATTTTTAATTATATTTTTCTCAAATTTTTCCTATATATATAATGGTACTATAAAAGTAATATCTTTATCCAAGATTTAGAAACAAAATCCCTTCAAGGTAAAATTGAAAGTAGTCCTCTTCCGCCAATTTCATCCATCTCATCCAAAATAACCTTAAGACAGACAAATACAATCTCTCCAAGGTAAAATGTTTTCTGCTATCATCAACAGGTAGTGACTAAACACCATTGTACATTAATTATACAAACATACACTTTGGTTTAAATATTTCAGTAATTATTTTACTTTTAATGAACCAGATATTTATAACCCTTCAAGGAACGAGTAATTAAACAGTTATTTAAATAAAAGACAACAACTTTTTAATTTATGCGAAAATTATAAGAGTCCCTGTATTCCACATTAAATCAAGATATATAATACATGAAAATAGATATAGATCAGAAAAAAGCATCTAAAAAATCCCAGCCCCAATATACAAGTTAAATCTCTGCAGTCAAATATATAGTACAAGTGAGAAGTCAAATTCTGGAGATAGCAGATTATTCCTACAGAATTAATTATTAGATTGAGTATTTGGAATAACTTATTTTTGAGAAATAAGCATTTATTACGTAAGTCGAGATAAAACTTTTCTCACATACTTACCTTGTATATCGTAAATCACGAATTATAAGTAATGATAAAAAAAAATAAGCTACCTCAAATAAATATTTGATAGATTACTGGATTGGATTGGTTTGTCTGAAGATGGAATTCCACAGTCAATTGCATAATATATGTTGTCCTCGTCTCTAGATCGAGATAAGAAGCACAAGTGTTTCAACCCAGTAGTACCATTAGTACTTTGTCGAATTATAACGTGTATAAGGATTAAAGAGTAAATTTGTCAATAAAGTTTTAAGGAAGGAATATTTGGTATAATTATGTTTTAAAGGGGGTAAAAATATACATAAGGTTTTAAAAGTAGAGCATCCAACATAAAACCGTTAAATTTAACTTAACGGCGTTAAATTATTAAAGAAGAAAACCATTAACGGTGTTAGATCAAATTTAACGGTTTTGTGTTGAATGCTCTACTTTTAAAACCTTATATGTATTTTTGCCCTCTTTAAAATATAATTGTGTCATACGCTTATTCCTTAAAACTTTGTTGATAAATTTACTCTTTAACCCTATATATAATCATTAATCACAGCCAAAATTTAATTCCAGATTAATTAAGAAAAGGGAAAGCGCAGGAAAGAGTTGGGAATTAATTTATTGTGGTTATTTAATTAAGGTTCCACTCGCAGATTATTCCCCATGTCCAGCGTTGTACACTTGTCGCAGACAAGAATAATAAACCGAAAGCATTAATTTCAGCAACAAATAATACATACACACTTGATCACTGAAAGAACGAAACATACGAAAATACAGCATGCTTATTTAGCAGCCCGTTAGTTAAATGAGCTCAAGTGCAAACGATGCGAAAAGATAAGCAATACGAATTAAAACACAAATATATATGGCTTTCATTACTAATATATGTTGTGAGTACAGAGCTAGAGAGAACTATCCTGAGAAAGCAGACACTTGGATATAATAAGATTTCTTGCAGCTAGCTAACTTGGAACGGTAAAGCTAAAGATCCACACCGAAATTAAAGACTTGTATTTTTTTGTCTGACTGATATTCTAACAACACACATCGATCATCTTCTTAAAACAAGCACGAGAGGACACGATTACAAATCCCTTATTTTGACAAGCTTTTCTTATCCTAAGATTAGGCGCGCGCGCGCATATATATACATATGGCTGTGAATTTGTGAGTACATTATCCCAGAAGCCGCAGTATATATATATATATATATATTGAGAGAAAAATAAATATGAGATCACTTATCTCCAAACAAGTATCCAAGAGAGGAATCTCCTCCAGGAACTGATTTGACTTTGGTAGATGGACGATCCTGAAACGGTAATTAAAAAAGAATTAAGAGATAATGATGATAATTAAGGTTGAAAATTAAATAGAATATATAATAAGGAAGGAGATGAATAATGAGATGAAAACTCACAGTGGGGAAGGTGCCAACATGGTGGCCCTGAGCTCGAGAAAAAGCATGGGAGACATGTTGTGGATTTTGGCTGGAAGAAGGAGAAAGAGCCATAGTCTGATCTGTGTAATTAGAGGGCATATCAATCCCATACGGTGGAAGTGACGACACTGTACATGTCTTTGATTTCTCCTTTGCCTCTTCCTCTGACCCAAACAGATACCCTAATGAACTTTGTCCTCCCCCATAGCTTCCCCCTCGCTTCGTCTTACCTTCTCGATCCATTCAATTCACAAGATCCCTCTCTCTCTGCAAATATCATATGTAACCCTAACATATATATAATCTTATTCCTCTCTCTTTGTGAAACGAAATGGGTGTTAATGACAGTACACCATACCTAATCCCTCATTATTGACAGTAAAACTTTCACTGTTGCTATGAATATGTGTGTGGAAGAATTAATTTCAACTTCTTACGCGTTTCACGTATAAGATATATTTAAAGAATTATTCCTATTTTAAATATAAGACATAATTTTTATATTTATCATTATTTTTTTAATTCATCTATATTCAAATTTTTCTAATAATAATTAAGACAGAGAATGAGTAAGGAAAATAAGAAAAATAATTAAGATATTTTAAAAATATATATATCACATTAATTATTTAATTTTTCTATTTTAATTAAATTAAATAAATATGTCTTATATCTCATATGTGTGTGTGAGGAACATTACACGTTTCATCATGGCGCACACAGTTCATGAGTCCTTTCAATTCGTCCTTAAATATTTAATCAAGAAGTGACGCTTTTCCCACTTGGGGGAAAATGAACAGAAATTAATTAGGCCTGGCCCCCCTTTTATTTGTTGTCCCTTCCAAATCTAATTAGCTAGCTAGTGGGAGGTACACTTGTTAGGGAGGAAGAGGAAAGTATAAGGAAACATATTAGCAACAAGGATTCGTGCTCTTCAATTATAGATTTCCCTTTGTATTTATCTAAGGTTGTGAGGATAATTTTATCAGCAAAGCCTTTTTTTTTTTAAAGGAGCGTCTAATAAAATAAATTTTAAAAGGAGTAAAAATATTAATAATAATAAATAATTTAAAATAATACAAATTCACTAAAATCATTAAATTTCATTAAACGTCTGTTAGTTTTTATTTCAAATTGGTCTTAATGAATTTAAAAGATATTTGATGAAATTTAATAGTTTTGGTGAATATGAACTATTTTAAATTTTTTTTATTATTGATATTTTTACTTATGTCAGACGCTCTTTAAAAAAACTTTGTTAGTAAAATTACACTTTAACATTTTTTCTAAAATCATAAAGTATATACTCCATCCCGTCCTTACTATAAGATATAGTTAAGGGAGTTGATTTTGGTCCTAAGTTCAAAACATAGTTTTTATATTTGTTAATATTTTCTTAATTTACCTGAATTGATGCTCCCTCAATAATAATCAAAGAGCAAGGGAAGAGGGGAATTGAGGAAGATGATTAGGATGTTTTAAAAAATACATGTTATATTAACTAACTTAATTAATTTCCTTAATCTAATCAAACGAGGTAAATAAATCTAATATTAAAGACATGGGGCAGTATGTATTTTTAATCTAATTTTGTACATTATTTCATGCCTAAAGATCAAGGACTTGGCTTCTCTCCTCTACCACTTCCCATCCTTTTCCCTTCTTTTTCTTTTTCCACCACTAGATTAAGATTTCAACGGTTTAGATGTTTCATATTATAAAAATATTATTATAATTTTACTTTAAAGATACAAAAATAATTGTAACAGTTCAAATTTATTTTACATTTAGTATCATTAAAAAAAATTTGTATCTCTTAAGATAAAATTATAATAATATTCTTATAATATGATAAATATGAATAGTTAATCTAACAATGAAAAAGAAAAAAAGATGGGAATTGGTAGAGGAGAGAAGTGGAATCCAAAGATCAAACGGTAGGCAGAAAGAGCTCGAGTTCTTCGTATTATCCAATATATGCATGGCTAAGGATCTAGCTGTGGACTTGAATGTTAATTAATAATGGATTTTTATCCTTTGGTAGAAGCACTGTTGGTTCTCATTTTAGCCCGCTAATTAAAAAAGTATAACTGATACATAATTATAGAGCTATAGCCCCCACACACGATATGAAGTTTATATTTTTCTTATTGTTGATGAGTTGCTTTTTCAGTTTATAATAACTACATTTTCACTGCATGTGTTGATACTTATATCCCAAAGTGGTAAATGTCATATGAAACCATGAAGCATCATGGCTATTATTTTCATTTATTTCTTGCATTGAGTTAATTAATCTATCAACTGAGTTATTGTTTTAGCTGAGGCTGACCAATGATCAGGTCACGTCCCGACCAGCAGACTCATTAATTATTTCATTCAAATAATTTTGATGGTTTTGCTTCAACAATTAACATCAAATGCTACTTAATTAACTTAATAAAAGAAAATCTTTCTTGACCTTGTCTATATATGTGCTCGTTTGGAATAGCTTATTTTTGGGCAATAAGTGCTTATAATTCGTGATTCACGGTATACGAGGTAAGTATGTGAGAGGAGTTTTTTCTCGGCTTGCGTAATAAGGGCTTATCTTCCAAATATAAGCTCTCCCAAACACACTTTATATGTCATAACGCTAAATAATCACATCTTGGTTACAATAATTTTTAATTGGATAAAATTTTATACCAATGTACCAATATAACATTATACTACATCCGATCATAAATATAAAACCTAGTTAATTTTTTTTGGAGATATTAAAAAAGCTAAATAAGTTACTTAATTATATCATATGTTATGTGTGATTAAATTATATATTAGTTTATAAGTCACACAGATTAGTTTGAAGAAAAAATAAAAAATATAAATATTTTAAAGTAATTTAATTAGTTTATTTAATCTCTAAAAAAAAAACCAATCGCATCGTATATTTAGTATAGGAGGTAGTATATAATGTGCTCTCTGTTGGTTGCTTATTGAATAATAATTGGATCCTTTATCTGTTTTTCAATGGCTTAAATTAAATAAACCCCCAAATGTTGCATGGTTGTGTGGTGCTTTGCCCCCATTAACATATACTTTTCATATCTGATCTAATTTTTAAATTATGTTTATGCATATATATACTAACATGTTTTATCATAGTAGCTTTAATTTGTACGCAACAACGATGATCAATTTGAAGTCTTCGGAGTTCGTAGCGTGAGCGATGACTATATATATGTATATATGATACAATAAATTGAAAAGAAAAAAATCGAAAAGCATCCTATGGTCATTTTAAAAAGGAAATTAAAACATTGGTTTTCAATTGATATTGATAACCTTTCTTTTCTTTTAATTCTTCGATTCCTTGGGTTAAATTTCTTCTTCTGGTATCAAGACGTACAGGTGAACTTTTGTTTTTTGACCTCAAGATCGTGCGACTCGGAACCAAAGGGTTTATTAAGAAGAACAAGGGAGTTAACTAATTAATTAAGCTAGGACTGAAGCCGTAGCGCGAAAGTCAGAATTGAATTGAGCATGTCGCATGAAAAAAGTTGAAGTAAATAATTACATATATGTGAAACTGTCAAATCTGTCGGAACTGGATGATGTGGAATGGGGCCTAAATGGCATTATTGAGGTAGCTGATTAAAGGGGTTACAGCTTAAATAGGGTTTCATTATTAAGGAATGAGCAGTGGCTCCAATATCTGAGAAGATAGAGCACGCTACAGTATAATAACAGGGACCCAAATTCTTACTTATTCAGGTAAAGAGATAAGATTACCAAAAAGATTGAGGGGCAATTTTGTTTTTGAAGTTATTATTGAGAGGCAATTTTATTTTGAAAGTTTTTTTAGAGGCAATTTTATCCTGGAAGTGTCAAAAAAGAAACAATTTTACCCTGGTCGTTAATTAAGCAAATATGATGAACTGACAGTCCATATAATTCCAAAGTTAGATTTAAAACTTTTAGGGCAAATTCGCATATTAATAAAAAATGATATGTGAACCTGGAGCTCAACATATTTGATCGACTAATAATTAAAATTAATTGGAATAACAATTAGAACAAAATTATTCCCTTTTTGACACTTCCAAAGTGAAATTACCCCACGAAAATCTTTTGGGACAACATTATTTATCAGTGACAACTTCCAAAACAAATTTATCCCTAACCCAATTAGAAGACCGTATGCAGCAAAGAGTTGGGTGGGCTGGCCAGGTTATCGCAGGCTTAGAGAACCAATCACACATAGTGTTCATTTGAGATAGTTTATTTTTGGACAATAAGTGCTTATAAATCGTGATTTATTATACGAGGTAAGTATGTGAAAGGAATTTTATTTCGATTTACGTAATAAGAACTTATTATCTAAAAATAAATGATGTCAAACACACACATATATATATATATATATATATATTCAAATCAGTGCCTTTGCCAGTTCATATATCCTGTGTGGGCGCGCCCTAGGGTTCGCTGGTGTATGAGTCCAACTTTACGGATGAGCCACAGGGATGATTCTGATTCAGTGATTCTGTTGCCTGTCCGAATGATCGATCAATGTATGAGCTGATTTCTCTCAAAGACTGACACGTGCAGGTCATGACTCGTCACTGGCCCAGTAGATTATCAGTGTTGTCAAGGGTACTATTCAAAGAAAGGAAGGTGGAAGAGTTATTACCACCAACCGTCCTCCAGCGTCTCTATATATTTTATAGTACAAAAAAGGGATCGGAATGGTAGGTTGAACCAGTAATTAGTTAATGGTCCGGTTTGGTTCATCTATTAGATTGTGAATCGATTTGAGCCGGCTAAAATCGATAGTTTAACTGGTTGGATCAGTTTCTTTTTTTTATTCTTCTAATTATTATCCCGCGTTATCTTTTAGGGAAAAATGAAAGGTTAAAAATCAAAATAAAGAGAAAAATAGGTAAAGAGTAAAAAAAATAGAAGATGATGATGAAATTATTTAAAGGGATATAATAATTATAGGAAAGAAGATATTATTGTATAAGTATAGGCATCATAACTAATACTAATAAATTTTGAGCATTTTTTTTAAAGATCTTCATTTTTATCTATAAAAGTTTAAAAATATATTGATATATATATATATATATATTGTCACTAATAAATTGTAATATTTTAATATGACCGGTCCAACTACCAGTTAGACCCCGATTAACCCATTGACCCTTGAATCTGTACCGTGACCGGTTTATTGCTCAATCCAATTTTTTGTTCCTTGATATATTTTTATAAAGTCAAATAATTAATTTATTAGGATTAAAAAAATTAGTTAAATTAGTTATTTTGTAATAATATGGATTGTTTTTCATAAAATATCCTATTTAATCATGACTCTTATTATTGCAAAACCCTTATAATAATATAATGTATTAAATCAATATGCATAGTTAAAAGGGTTAAGATGCAATTTGAGCAATAAAGTTTTTTATTATGAGTATCTAACACTATTAAGTTTTGAATAGCATAAAGGTTGACATAATCTTTTAAAATGATACAATAATTTTAACAATTCCATTTAATTGGCTCAAACGTCTATTATAAAGTTAAAGGGAAAAAAAGTAAGTCCCACATAAAAAAAAAAAAAAGTAACTGTCGTTTAGATCAATTTAATGGACTTGCTAGAATTACATTATTTTTAAAAAATTGTGTCTGTTTTTACATCATTTAAAACCTAATTGTGTTAGACATTTATAACAAAAAACTCCATTGCTAAAATTACACTTAACCTAGTTGAAAACAAAATTCATAAGTTTCGGAAGCAAATGAATTAAGGTTTATATTTATGACTAATAAAGTAAATCTATATTAAGTGGAGCATATATTTAAGATAAGAAGCAGCTCACAAGAAAAAGGAAGAAAGTTGAATAATGAAGCAAGGGGTGGAGGCAAAACCTTAAAGAAGGCATTGTTTAACCCTACTAACAACAGACATGTACTAACCCATAATTTTTTGTTGCCAGCATGAACTAACCCGTAATTAGCTATTCAAGAAGGGTCTTGAATTCAAAAGCAGACTTGATTAATGTGTACCATCTTTGTTGGGACGGTGTATGTATTGGTACTATTAAAGGAATAAAGTTGGTGTAGGAAAAACTAGAGGGGAATTGATGTATCGGGATGAATCTATGTTCGGTTCCAGTTCAAAGTTTTAATATAGTGTCCACATAATTATTAGACTATCAGAGCCTGATTGTGATTTGCACAGCAGATCACCAGAACAAGAAAGATGGTAGGAAAAAAGAGATTGCTAGAGAACTCAATAACAGAGGTGAGGAATAACTGAAGGAGGCACCTCCTATTTATAGTGGTTTAGGGTGGCCACTAATTAGGAAACATGTGCACTCTTTCTTGCCCTCCAAAACAGTAATTAAATTAATTGATTCTCAATTAATTTCCTAATTATGGTGACTTGTTCCTTAATTAACAATCTCATAATTATTACTGAATTATTCCCCAATCTACAATCAATACTGATTTTATTCTTATTTGATTAGGCTACTTATATCATAATCAAATAGTCCGATTCATCAAAGACAGATTTTAACTGAAAGTCCAACAGTTGGGATGGAGGTGTCATTTCCTTCGGCCTCCCCCTAAAAATCATTGCTCTGTGTGATTAACACCACGGAGAAAGATATATAAGCATCCTTAAAACATAAGAATCTCAAAATATTTCTTGAAATTAAATGACTTAATTTCTATAAAGTTATAAGAGACTATGCATTCTGAAATTGAGTTTTTTATCCGAATGACAGAGCTGCCTTCAATAAAATTTATTATCAATTTATTATTGACTTTTTTGTTGTCGTCATTTAATGAGTTAAAGTCCTTATTTATCAAATTGTTGTTGTCAATGACCTTTAAGGAGAAATTTCATTGAAGATAGTTGTCACAGATCTCAGACCAATTTCTATATATTCATAGTAATTAAATCATTTAGAAGTTCTTATTCGAATTAGCATGTTTTAGGATGATTTTTCTTTCATTCTGCCTTGATATTATCTAGAGCTAGTAAGATGGGTCAGCCTGCCGGATTTGGGTTGAACCGCCATAGGTTGGCTGCCTGTTAGATCGAACTGAAAAGACCCATATTAATATAAATCATGAGTTTTCTTTTATTTTATTTTTAAATTTTTTCATACTGCATTTTTCAAAATTTTTTAAAACAATATAATGAAATATTGTTTAAAAATAGTTATACCCTTAACTAAATTATAAAAAAAAAACCTAAATTTCTTTTTTGGGAAAAAAAATTGAATTGCTTCGTCCTGTCTTCATGCCTTTGGTTAATTATAAATAATTTAAAGACAATCAGAGGGAGATATAAGTAGCAATGGGCATGGATTATCTGATTATCTCCGACCGTCCAACGTTTAGACAAATAGTCGAGGAGACTGAAAAGAATTTTTGGTTTATAGCTAAATGATTTTATGATGTCCATGTAAATATCACAAAACGAAAAAGTGAGACAGGGGTGAATAAAGGGAAAATTCTTGATCAGTGCTATAAATTTCAAAATTTTGGATTAGTACGCTGTTAATAAGGATAAACAGTGCGGGGGCGCTAAAAGATAATTTTGCCCTTCAATCCTCATTTTCGCCACTTTAGGATAACAACATGCTGCTCTTAATTAATAACTCCGGGTTCTTGATTAACAACTCTCATTTCTTGTTTCACAACTTCGTAATTTAAGTTTCGGGCCAATAACAACATCTATTTCTTTATTAACAACACGCGGCTCTTAATTAACAACTACGGATTCTTGATTAACAATTATGTATTCTTGATTAACAACTCTAATTTCATCTTTTTACTCTCACAATAACAACACCGGTCTTGTTATTAACAACACCATATTCTATATTAACAACTCTCATTTCTTGTTTCACAACTTCGTAATTTAAGTTTCAGGGCCAATAACAACACCTCTTTCTTTATTAACAACACCCTATTTTACATTAACAACACTATATTTTTGAGATGTGAATATGTGGAAGAATAAAGTGGAGTTGTTAATAATAAGACCAGTATTGTTATTGTGAAAGTAAAAAGATGAAACTGGAGTTATTTTTTAAGAATACGGAGTTGTTAATCAAGAATCCGGAATTTACTACTACAAAAAGGGGTTTTAAGGTCCCTATTTTGGCACTTTTAACATCCAAAAACTGGGGGGGACGTCTATGTGGGGGCGTAATATGTTTTAAGAAAAGACGTCCGAAAAAAATGGGACGTTTAAAGGGAGGACTTTAGACGTCCTAAATCTCAATTTGGGACGTCTAAAGTCCTCCACTTTAGACGTCCCAAATCTAAAATTGGGACGTCTAAAGTCCCCCTGTGTAGGACTTTAGACACCCCAAATCTCAATTTGGGATATCTAAAGTCATTTGAATTTCAAATTTCCTGTAGATGTTGAGGTCATCAATTACGAAAGCAAACACAAGTTCCAGACGAGAATCCTCTGTAATAGTTTTGTTGAACATAAATGCTAACTTTCTCCATTCTCTTTTTGGCTCTGGAATTTCCTTGTTTAGCATCACCACACTTCTACCACTTTGCTAGCTTTGTTCAAACTTCTTTTAGTCAAACTTTAAAATTCAAAAAATCCATTTTTTACTCAGATGCACTGTACCAGATCTGATTGTGAAAAAAGAGAGGAACTTATATAATAATAATAATAATAAATATACAAGCATGTAAGATTTGAGAAGTGATAAAGAGAGAGTTACCGTCGCAAATAGAGGCATCGAAGGGCATGATGACAAGGGGGACGATGGCAAAAACACCGAAGGAAAAAGCTATGCACCGAAGGGCATGATGAGAGGGGGGACGATGGCGAAAACACCGAAAGAAAAAGCTATTTGAATCTATAGAATGTGGGTCTTTCTCTGAAACTCTTATCAAAGAAATTGAAAACTGTTGTGGGAGAGAGAGAGAGAGAGAGAGAGGAAGGAAAGCTTCCCTTTATTTAATATAAGACACGAGCATCTCGTATATTCAATACAGGTCGCAAGAAAATTTTTAAATTACTTTAGAGTCCCAAATGGAATTTGGGACATCTAAAGTGTAAATTTTTTTTTTTTTTTTTACTTTAGACGTTACTTTAGACATCCCAAATTGAATTTGGACTTTAGACGTCCCAAATTCAATTTGGGACCTCTAAAGTAAAAAATATATATATATATATATATATATATATATTTTTATTTTTACACTTTAGATGTCCCAAATTCCATTGGGGACATCTAAAGTGTAACTTTTTTTTATTATTTTAGACATCACTTTAGAGTCCCAAATTGAATTTGGGACATCTAAAGTGTAAATTTTTTTTTTTTACTTTGAACGTCTCAAATTGAATTTGGGACGTCTAAAGTGATGTCTAAAGTTAAAAAAAAATATTAATTTTTTTTTTAACTTTAGACGTCCCAAATTGAATTTGGGACGTCTAAAGCTACCAAGTTCCCACACATAATTACAAAAATGCCACCGCCTATGTTTTAGACGTCCCTATTTTAAAAAGGGACGTTTTTTAGGGTAGCAGTATCTATATTCTGTAGTAGTGATTGTTAATTAAGAGGAGCGTGTTGTTATTCTGAAGTGGCGAAAATGAGGACTGAAGGGCAAAATTGTCTTTTGACGCCCCGCACTGTTCATCTGTGCTGACAGCAGACTGATCCGGAATTTTGAAATTCACAATACTTATTAGGAATTTTCCTATTTCGAATATTTTTTTTCTGAAATTTTCCAGTGAATAAAAGTCAAAATCTTTGTTTTTTTTTTTTTTGGGTGTAGGTGTCATCCTTATTCTTTATATCCTTTCTCAATAATCACTCAAATCACCAGAGATATTCATACAAACTAGCAAAAATGTCTTGTCCGTCCATGAAACAGTGCCCGATCCCAGATCTATTTCATAAAGAGCTTATTTAATAAGTAGCTCATTTTACTCATGATGCAATTAAAATAAACTGAACCAAATACTGTAAAAAAGCAACACGTTTTTATTTAGATTTATTACCCAAAAATGGGCTTATTTCTACCCAATAAACTAAACCAAACACACCCTATATCAACATGGTGGTGTGGGCACGGATTATCTTATTATCTCCAATATTTAGACAAATAATTAAGGAGACTGATAAAAATATTTCTAGTTTATAGCTAAATGATTTTATGATGTACATGTAAATATCACAAAACGTAAAAGTGAGATAGGCGGTGACTGAACGTCAAAATCTTTGTTATTTTTGGTGTAGGTGTCATCCTTAATCTTTATATCATTTCTCAATAATCACTCAAATCACCAGAGTTATTCATACAAACTAGTAAAAATGTCTTGTTCATCCATCAAACCGTTCCCAATAATCACTCAAATCACCAGAGTTATTCATACAAACTAGTAAAAATGTCTTGTTAATCCATCAAACCGTACACAATCGCATATCTGTTATATCAATATGGTGCTATGTGTCAACACCTATTTCCATCTCGATAATCAAAGAGTAATAAAGTCAGAATTCTATAGGCATGCAAAAAAATATAATTATATTGATAAAAATATTCGTTTACAATTCCGACATTGTTCGTTGACAAAATACAGAAAATATAACGGAAGTTTTAATATTTACAAATTTTATCAAAATATCACAAAATAGACTAATTATGACCATGATCTTGTCCTCGCCTCGATACACGTGCCGTTCACTTTCCGGTGTCTACGTCTTTTCCCTTTGCCCCACTGGTAGCCGCTGATGTGTTTATTTAAAAATAGGGTGAGATTCCGAAGAATCCTCACAAAGACATAATATCATTCATAAAGAATGCGAAAAGTAAATATGACATGCATCAATGTATGCACAAATTAATGAACAATATAAACACATCATTGTCATGTATACATGAGTAGGGCTCAGCCCCACAATCTACACCGGTTGGTTATCCGCCAACTCCCAGTGTAAGTGCACATTGGCACTAACATCCTTTCTCTTGGCAATTTATGTTAATTAATAAAATGCATTTACAAACAATGGCATCCACACAATCATATAACTATGACATAATGTATGAAGGATAATGGCCCTACCTCAAAGCTTTATAATCCTCTATTTAATGGTGTCCCGTAAAGCGTGTTGTTCTAGCTCTCGTCTCGGTCCTAAAATATTAAATGTATAAGAAATAGGTCAGAACCTATCCAAGTATCATTTTAGACTCTTCTATAGTATTTCTTACGGTTATATTAGTCTATGGTGAAAATTTATTAAAATGCCCCTGAGACCTCGGCGCAGCCCCACCATACCCGGCCCAATGGCATGTTTTCCCAAAATTTTGACTAAGGCTATTCTAACTTATTTTCACCCAAAGAATCCATTTTCGGGCTCAAAATCACCAAAATCACTGCCACATTACTAAAATACCCTTGACAACCCCTATTTAGGGATTTCAATAGCGTTTTCGTAATTATGCTTTTTCGACCTTTACCAAAAAAGTGCTCAACTGTAAACCCACCTATTTTTGCCCATTGAATTCAATGGAACCATTTATTTCATAAAAATCCAACTCCTATCCTCTGAAACAATTCTGGCCGAAATATTTCAAAAAAATGGAAAAAAATGAAGTTTTGTGTTTTAGCTTCCAAAACTTGTACTTTTCCACTTCTAATACTTGGTTAACTCATTTAAACACTTTTTAATTATGATTTAAAGGATTTTGGGCAGCATAACCCCTAAGGGTTATAGCTGTTAAAATTTCATAACTCAACCAAGAAACTTAAAAAGTCAAAAAAATGTCACTAACAACAACACCACCACCACAGAAGAGCAAGTTTATGAAATTACCCTCTTGTTTCCAAACTTAGCACCTTAACCCCTTATCTTCCTTGGAGCCTTATCTTGCTAAACACATAAATACATGAAGAAAAGAATCTTAGAGGAAGTGTTATACAAAAATATGTAACCAAATCACTAAGTCAACACCTATTTATCTTAATTTTCTTCCTCATTCTCTCTAAGTCTTCAAGAACTCTCTCCCTCTTTTCTCTTATTATGAGTGACGAAAATGAAGGCAAGAGGAAGCGGATGAGGCTTCATAAATTTACTTTATTGATCTCATCAATAGTTAAGATTACAACACCTAAAATGCACACCATTCCTCCCCCTATACCTCCAACCATACTCTCTATTTTATGCCATACTCTCATATCTTTATGCCATGCCTTCTCATCACTTGTTTTCAATTGGGTTTGACTAACTTTTCCCTTAGTCAGCCTAAAAAAAACGTGCTCCCCTTCTCATGATTCAACCAAACCAATTTCTCTCCCAACTAACAAAACTAGCACTCAATGTAGCATACCATTTCATCATTATTTGTCCATGTAACATTATTTTAATGCAATTTGACATGTGCTCATATAAATCCATTATAATTTAATCTCCTCCTTATATGTTCATGACACTTGGCATTTTAATTACATTAATCAATTTCTAACACATTTTATTTTCAATTTTCAGAATAATGCCAATTCTGACAGATTTTCTGCCCTAACTTTAAAATATCATAACTAATTTTGTAGGCATCGTTTTGGAGTGATTCCAAAGGCTATGTAACCCTTATTGAGTCTAGTTTCAAGAAAAAATATGGAATTTTACTAGCTGGGATCATATTATTCCCAGATTTTAAATCTTTAACCGCTGCTCTAGAAACTTTCCAGATTTTCTAGGCTAACTTCAAAAATTTATATCTTTTTGTACATAATTTCAATTGATTCGTATGACCTATCAAATTAAAGCTTATGATGTCTAATTTTATCCTATAAAATTTCATAATTTTTGCTCATCATTTGATCTTCCAAAACCACATGACAAACTCACTGCCTCGTAAATGATTTCATTGAAAACTCTATTCAACTTTCAATTTTCAATATTTAATTCATTTGGCCTTAAATATTCACATTTTTATTGAATTACTTAAATAATTACAATATATTTTTTATGAATATAAAATTTGGGATGTTACAGTATGGGTATGGATTATCTTAATATCTCCAACATTTAGACAAATAATTAAGGAGACTGATAAAAACTAGCAAAAATGTCATTGCCCAGTACTCACTCAAATCACCATAGATATTCATATAAACTAGCAAAAATGTCTTGTCCTTCCATCAAACGGGACACAATCACATATCTATGATATCAACATGGTGGTATGGTTATGGATTATCTTATTATCTCCAACGTTTAGACAAATAATTGAGGAGACTGATAAAATTTTTTGGTTTATAGCTAAATGATTTTATGATATGGATGTAAATATCAAAACGTAAAAGTTACATAGGGGTACATCTTTTCTCAATAATCACTCAAATCATCATAGATATTCATTAAGACTAGGAAAAATGTCTTGTCCGGTTATGTCCATCAAACAATACACGACCCCATATCTCTTATATCAACATGGTGGTTTTCAACGAGGAAATAGGAACTCTGGACACATATAACTTGGATTTGCCTTTTGCTTAATCAGTTGTTAAATCACTAAGCAACATATGCCTCGTTCCTCAGCTCAAAGGGAAACTAATTGTACAAACTCTCCTTTAGCTTCTCTGAAAATATTTTTGCCCATTGAGTGACAGATCCCTGATTGAATATTTGACCAGAATTGTTAATATAATGCTCTTGCTGGATAAGACCCAAGAATTTAAAACTTTTTCCCGGGTCTTCTTAACTCTTGCCTTTTCTTTTCCACTTTGGTAGTGTTCAAATCCAGCCAAAACTTCAAACTGTGGTAAAATGTAAGTTGCAGGACGCTCTTATATTTTCACCACTACCACCATATCAGTTGAAGCAGAGGAGGGTTTGGCATTTTTACAGATTTTTAGAAAATAAAAAAAAAACAAAAAAAAAAAGGGCTACCCACCAACCCGAAGGGTTAACCTGTCACGGGTTCAGGGCCGAAAAAACCCCATCAAAACAGTACCAGTTTTTTTACAACCACACCCATTAAGTTTTATAGATTGGGCTGGTTACCCAGATTACCGGCTCTATCCATCCCTCTCTGATATTCAAAGCTGTGACCTGAGACTTGCCAAAGTCTCAACTATGAGAGCCCAACTGTTTAGGTGAAGCGTACTCATCCCTGATCTTTTATTTATTTTTTAATTTTATTTTATTTATCCCTCTCTCATTCCCTTTTTTCCTCTAGTGCAACGAGCTTAGTAAATAAATAAATCTCCTCACCGCCACTTGGAAGTCATAAGTCCAAATGGACAAGGTTTTGGGCCGCTACGAACTTTTGTCAGTGCATCATGCGAGGAGACCATTTCGAATCTATTAACACCAATAAATCATTGCCAGGCCGAAAATGATACGGAGTATTAGGGACTTTTTTTACCTTCTTATTTCTGGGCCATGAAGAAAAATCGTTAACTACATAGAATATTTGTGGCCAGTGAGTTACCTAAGCATATAATTTGCCGAATAATATTTTGTGTGGTTTAATAAAACTTTACATATATCCCCCATAATTTTAGTGCTAGTATATAACAAGGACGAAACATTGATGTATATAATGTTAATATAGGCTGATATCTTTTACTTACGTATGCTACCCACGAGATGAGTATGTATGTAGCCTCTCTTGATGCATCAAAGTCATACAATTGGGTGATAACACTCCCCCAAGTTCCTTTTATAAGATATCATGGGTATGTTTATAAGATATCTTTTAACGTTTTTTTTTTTTTATTTTTACCCTTAATTAATCATATATTTCTTTTCTCATTTTTTTTCACTCATTTTCTCTCATCATTTTTTCACTTATTCTCTCTCCCACCCACCTTATTTATAAATAATGATGTTTTTTGAAAATGAGTTACATTTTTTTATATATTTATTGTCTTTAACTAATTTTTTTATCTATATAATTCAATTACTAATATGTTATAGAAAGAAACAGCGGGGTTGTCTAATCCTTCGAAGGTTTATCAAAATGCTATGTCCATGTTCTCTCTAATATGAGCTGTTGCCCGTTTAGCATTACAATATGCCAATAGTTTATTAGTACACAGTTTAATAGCATTAATCAAACTTGTTGATTCTAGTAGAAGGGATTAGTCCCTCCTTCCTCTGCAGTGAACCCATATATGAATTTTTATTATAAAATGTGTCATATTTAAATTATGCTTAGACAGAGAAAAAAGTGATATGGAAATAGAGAAATACTAAAAAATAAAAATTCTAAAAATGACAAAAAATTATTACGTATGGGAGTTTTCCTCTTGATATTTTTTCTCCCATAATTTTTTTTAAGAGCATTTCAATGACACTGCGCCTAATAGTGCTGGTCTTTTCTCCCATAATTTTTCCTCAATCCAAACATATAAGAATTGTGTCCATCTGGAGGTGTCGTTGCGCCGAGAAAAAAAGTTTAATTGGCGCGTCTCTCCTACGTGGCGAATGGAAAGATAGTTCGGGAACATTCTTGCCGCTTCGTCGGCATCAGAAGGAGCCTCCCCGTCCGCCTCTGTTAGCCTTAGGGCCTGTTTGGGAAAGCGTCCGAGCCTGCCAAACGTGCGGCAAAACATGAAAAGTACAGTGGGGCCAAATTGAACCCGTTTGGGTTCACGTTGCAACTCACTGAGCTTCAGCGGCTAACGTGGCTTCTTCCAGAACCCCAGCATCTTGGCTTTTTCTCCGCGTGGCGAGTGTTCACAGTGGATGGGGAGAGATCACCGAGGTTGAGGCTGGAGAAGAGAATCAAGACCAGGTAGGGGCACTTGTCCAATACTTGATAAATGATGAGGAATGAGTTTCTCAAATAGATGCAAGTAATATATACGAACAGGGCATGTCATTCAAAAAAGTAGATTGATGGAGGAATTAACGAATGAATTATAAACCAGGAAAGTGGAAGAAGAAACAAAATTGAGTTGGTTGTGATGGAGTAGGAAAATATAGAGTTGTAGCTAGCTAGGCAGTAAAAGAAGAGGAAGCAGAGTGTCTAAGACGAATACCTGCTTCGTCTTCATCATCCTCTGCCTTTCTCATTACAGCATGAACCAACACAATGAATAGCCCCACACACAATCCCACTACTATATTATCCCACGCAAAGGCTCACAAATATCAACCCACCTGTCACCACCAACAACTACATAGCCACCAATCTCTGGTCCATCTTGTACCCACATGCTCTCAGGGGGCTTTCTCGTAGCAAATATAACACCACCCATGCAGCCACCAATGCGCAATATATGATGACGCAGATGGTCTTGATTCTCTTGCCTGAAACAATGCATGTCCAATTTTATATATTAAGGTGAGTTAAGGAATGAGAAAATATGGAGGGAATGGGGATCCCCTGTTTTCAGTGATGAGGAACAGGGGAATATACTACTTCAGTGAACGTTCAAGTCCAATGTGTGTGCATGTGTGCGATGTATAACTGTGAAGAAATAGTGAGGTTTATCGGTTCTGATGGCTTGCTCCTGCAAACTCGACCGTTTTGGGATAAATCATTCACATATTATCTTATGAATATAATTTGATCTAATGTGAGCAACTTTTTCCACGTTTCCCTATATGGTCATGGGAATACATAAATTTTCTTTTATGTTGGAAATATGACATTTTTCTAAAACTATAGTGTTAGGGAGAGATAATCTAATAATGAAATATTGTATGTATGTATTCTAATTTAAATATAAATTTATTTTTTTTTAATTAAGTACTTTCGTGAATTTTTTTTATAATATTGCATCTTTTTTATTTTATCAAATTTTTTTAATATTTGTTCATTTCAATTATCACAATATATACTAGTAATATATAGATATAGTATTCAATAATATTAATGTCTTTTTCTGTCATTTTTAATCTAAACTGGTTTTTGAAATAAAAAGACACAGACAATAATTTAAAAAGACACAGACACACTTGCAAAAATCAAAATATTTACTAAAAAAGAATGAAGAAAACCAGAATGATTTTCAGTAATTTTTTTACAGACAATAATTTAAAAAGACACAGACATACTTGTAAAAATCAAAATATGCTTACATCATATGTATGTAATATTCAATAGTATTCATGCCCTTTTCAGTCATTTTGCATCTAAACGGGCTTTTCAAACTCTAATCCAAACAAGTTTAACGTTAGAAAAAAAAGTCACTTCTACCACCGCTAATCCAAACACAAATTACATTTACACTTTCACTTTTAATCCTACCTTACTTTTTCAAAAGTCAGATTGAAAAAAAAAAAAAGCCACTTCTCCACCGCTAATCCAAACGGGCACTTAGTCGCAGGCTCTGCTTCCCCCAAATTCCATCTCCATTTCTGTAATTTTCGGGCTTACAAGTTTCAGCTCCTTTCTTCCCGTCCTTTTATTTCAATCGCCTTCATTTCACTCTCTGTATTGTTTCATTTCAGTGTGAATTTATGCTCAATTTCTACTTCTCTTGGAGTGAAATTCTGTTTCGTTTTCTTTTTCCGCTAGCTCGATTATAATTCCGCAGTATATATATGCATTTAACCTGTTACCGAATGTGCTTTATATTTTATATGCGTGATATTGCAGAATCAGCAATACACTCACTGTGATCTATATGCGTGGCCTTGAGCTCTTTGCCGCTAAAAAGAAATTCAAGCAATTCTCGAAGCTTAAAGGATCAAGATCATGCCGCGAGTTCCATTACCATTTCTTAGTTAATAGATTCTATTAGCCAGGGCAGAGGGTCAGGGGATGCTCAATCGCTAGTATATACAGTCAGTATTATAATAGAGAATAATTTGATCTTTGAAGCAGGTGTGATGGCGACTTCGCCTTAAAAGAAACAAGCGAACAATGAATTTAGCGAAGAGAAGCCAATTACAAAAGAGAACATTGACCCTGTTGTTACCTTTAGCAGACCCCCACCGTTTCCCCCAGTTCTTGGACCATTAGTCGCTGTTACACTGTTAGAAACGTGGTTCAATGGTGATACTGAAGGTAATTCTTGATCACATTATTCACAGGTGATCTGACAAACTAATTGCTTAACAATCAACACTTGCTGGTCTTACTTTTCCCTTCATGCTGTGTGTTACTTACTTACCATTAAAGAAAATCCTATAAATGTAAACTGCAATGTTGTATATGTAGCCGAACAATCGAGCCCCAATGCTCCAACACTTGATGTACCATGCTAGTATTGGGTTGACAATGAGAGGTGCTATGAGTATGCTGTAAATTTGTGTTATCGTTTTCAGCACTATATGATGACTGCTTAAGAACCCTGCAAAATGGTAACCGTTATGAATATGAATTTGTATGGCCTTGTGGTGATTCTCTGGATTTTCTTTTACTGATTTGTTAAATCTCTCTGAATATAGCGCTTGAAAGGAAGTAGAAAGATATGAGAACGCTGACTTACACTCTGCTGCCTTTGGAAAGTCATCGAATAATGAAGTCACAGTCTTCAGCAGAGTCTTTTTTTTTTTTTTTTTTCATGAGGCAGAACACCAGTGCATTGAAAAGAATAATATGAAAGGAAAAAAAAGAAAAAACAAGAGTTTAATAGTCAGCTACTCCAATTGTGGATCTGAAACACAGCATTGAAAAGAAAGATATGAAAATGAAAAGAAAAATATGAGTTTAATAGTCAGCTGCTCCAATTGTGCATCTGAAACACAGCGTTTGAATACTTGATTGAGACAATTTACCCTTGTGGACTTACCAGAACTATGCTTCCAGGTTTAATTGGCGATTCAATTAACACAATAGCCTTCCTGCATATGGTTTTGTGGTGAGACTATGTTGTTATCATAATGGAAAACTTTTTTTTTTAAGTATTGAGTTTGTTTTACTGTACTTGATAGTTAGCTTTTCTCCTTCATTTTTGAACTCGAAGAAGGTGCAGCCTGTGGTGAATGGGA
This sequence comes from Inga laurina, assembly GCA_963855925.1. Lineage (NCBI taxonomy): Eukaryota > Viridiplantae > Streptophyta > Magnoliopsida > Fabales > Fabaceae > Inga > Inga laurina. The sequence continues at coordinate 47,563,738 of OY979712.1, forward strand.
CCCTTGACCCTTTCCATTCTGCCATATATAAATATCGATCAATAATTTATATACTTTGTTTAAAACTGGTAAACAAAATATCACAGAACCGTAGTGAACAAGTATCTGAGAAGAAATAAGACCTAGATGCCAATTAGCGGCAGCAGTATATCCATCCCCCTCGCATATATGGCCAACGTTGAATTTCACATTCTGGCCCATGCTTGCAGTGAGCGTGTTTAAGAAGTTCATAACTTCCTGCAACATTCAGGGTAAGGTATAGAATATCTGGTTTAGCTAGAAAATGAGACGTAGATATACTTCTGGGTATAAGATAAATTCAATAGATATTAAGTACCCCTTTTCCATTGAAGGGTTTGAGAAAAGAGTAGTCGTCAAATTGAGCCTCCTTGGATATGAGTTCACCCAGCTGTGTGAGATTCTTGTCATTGACGCATGCATAAAACTGGTTTACTTTTTGCGATGGAGACTCTGAAATTGGCGAAGAATCAGAGCCTATGTCTAAGGCCTGGGGTGAAATTCTGTGATTTTCCCAGAACAGATGTTGCGTTTTTGTTTTAAAACTGACATTATGCTGTTGTATATTCGCCTTGTCTATACCAAAATTGCAAGCTGTGTTGAAGGACAAAGACCTCAAGGTGAGCCTTTGAGCGATGTGGGACTTAACGACCTGGCTTCCAGATGTGGCGGTGCCTGAGAATTTGAGCAGTGTGGCCATTTTCGTACTGAAGCATGGCAATATGCAGGAACTGGGGATTAATTTATTGGTGCATATGTGGTTGAAGGGAGGAAAGGAATGATTGGTTTCTTCTAGCTTTAATCAAGGAATATGTGCCTGGTTTGTTTGGCTGGGTGTTTGTGACTTTGCATGAAATCCAAGAATATTGTTATGTTTACCTCAATCCTTGTATCGATGTAATTGTTTGTTTCTTGGACGCTTAATCCTTCCAGTACAACAAAGTGAACAAACTGAATCATATTCATTGCTCCGTATATAAATCTGTCCTTTGAAAAGTATATGTTACATAATGGGATGTAAAGTTTCCATATTTTCCTTTTGCAGACAGATTATGTTTTTTTTAAGGCATATGTATCCTCCTATTTGAGGGAATTTAGATTATTCTTTTTAATGAGACACAAGAAAACTCTAGACCGAAACCTTACAAAACTAACAAGAGTTTGTCATGAAATTTAAAATTTTTCTTTCCATTTTTTCCCTTATGCCACTTATTATCTCTCTCTGAAAAATTTTCACCATTTGTTTCTTATATACCCTTTTTATAAATAAAAATATAATTGGAAATAAAGGTACATATCTTATAATTTTATTATTTTTAACCAACATTTTAAACCATTTGATTGTGATAGTTGTTCTTTATAAAAAGAATCGCAGCGAATATTAGGGGGGAAAGAAAGTAGGAAAATCGTATCCTTTTATATGCTTTTCACTATCCCTTGCTTCTTTGCACCTTCGTTTCTCGTTGGGCCTATTACATTAGCGCGTTCCCTCTTTTCCGCAGGACCATTTTAACTTAAGAGAGAACCCAACTTGAGGCCCAAATATAGCAACATTCCTTGTTACCTATTGCTGTTTTTTTTGAAGTCTCAAAAATTGCTTCGTCTTCGTCTTCATTATTTTTGAACGGATGTTATTGACACTGCAGGGCATAGGTTGGCGTTATTGGTATAGGAAAGCCAGCTCTATTTTATTTTATTTTTTAATATGCTATTAGCATTATAGGGGTAGCTTATTTCTAAATAGCCATGAACTAGGAGGCAACCAGTGAATAGATGTATGAATCTGGCATTAGCTCTTAGCCTTGTTCGCTGTCACGAATTCTCATCGCTACACTTATCATTATTATTTAAATTAAAAATTTGACTCAAAGGCATTTCTGTCCACCATACGTGAGAGCCAATCTAATTCTGAATAACAAGGCAGATAATATATTAGATGCCAGTGTCCACCGTCCGGTGGATACATCTCCAGACAAACAAGAGACATCCCTGTTTTGCTCTTGCCTTAATAATATCTTACATGGAAACATATAATAACCCAAAGGTTCACTGGCAAGTGGCAAATGGATTGACCAGAAACTACAAGGAATCGTCAGAATTGCTCACGTGATCATATTTTTTCAATTTCTCAATGAGACGAGAGAGAGTTTGCTTTTTATATGTTGTCCCAATCGTCCCTGCGAATCAGCTTGTTCACCATGTGATTCCGAATCATGTCGTTGAACCAACTTGGCATGATCCCTGCAAATGAGGACAAGCTTTAAAGAACACACACCTTGTTCCCTCAACCTCGTCCAGAATCTATACCAAATGTCCCAACTAAACAACAAAATAAGAAATCTCCTCGCCAGAAAAACATCATCAATGTCCACAACAAAGACTCTCTCTTCACTACCACCTCCACCCGCACGTGTTCGTCAAGGAATCTTGCAGAGTCGGAAACATGAGCTGGCTTGCTTCCCAACCTCCATTCACTCTCGCCGATGGCCTCCAATATGAAAATCTTGAAGGGGTCGTAACGAGTGTATATAAACTCAAGCACCTAAGGTTTGTGCTATAATACTCAAAACAGAGATCAGAGGGCATATCAGGTTTAAGTATCAGAAAGATGAGTAATAACAGGGTGGGTCAATTCCCAGAGTGGAAGAAGAGATTGAGAGGGGCAAAGCCGCTTCCAAAGAGAGGACAGATCAAATCAAAGATCGCTGTAAATGCCCTTCACTCCATCTTCTCTCTGCTTTCTAGGGCCTCTTCTTTGTCTCGCCATGATCACCCTTCCCCCTTAAAAGCTTAGCCCTTTTAACATTTGATGATATATGTTGTATGTATTGATTCGTTTCCGTTTAGGTCTCGTGTATTTTGGTGGGTCTTTTAGCTTTTTCATCCCCTTTAGAGTTAGCATCAGTATGGATTATGATCACTTTTCTGGGAGATGCTTCTTTTTTTGTTGCAACTATAGCTCTGTTCATGTAATGCGGTTTCTCTGGCTTTACATACCACTTCTTCTTCAAAGGCGCCACCCATATATATCTGTATATATAATGAGTTCTTTTAAAACGAAATAACTAAAGAAACTGGCTGAACCAAAAAAAAAAATCTCCATCCTTTTGTTATATGCATTTGTATGTGTATAATATTTCTTTTACCTTATTTATAAGTCACTCCCAGTTTCATAAAAATTAAGAAAAATATTAAATTTTATTATAAAATCTAACAACTTTTTAATTTTAACCCTATTAAATATATATTAAACTACGTAAAAACAAAGTTAATATAATAATAAATAAAATATAGATTTGTACATTCATATAAACGGTTTATCTCTCTTTTTTATAAAAAGACAAAAAATTTCTCTCTCCCCCTCTCACTTGGTATCATATGCTCAGAGGAGTATGTATTCTATGAATATACTTTTTCTGGTCCTAAATATAAATAAATTTAATTTTTTTAGAGAGATTAAGAAAGCTAATTAAATTGTTTTAAAATATTTATATTTATATTTTTTTCTCCAAACTAATTAGTTTGACTAAATAACTAATATATAATCTAAGAATACGCAACATATGATATAATTAAGTAACTTATCTAATTTTCTGAATCTCTTCAAAAAAAATTAATTCTGTCTTATATTTATAACCGGTAGCACTATATGAAGGAAACTTCAGCTCCGTTATGTCCATTAATTTTGTGAGGATAGATCGGATGATAAGATTGTCGGTATTTACAATTTATGAAGGAACTTGTCGGCATATGAAACAGAACGGTTGGCATTGGTTACTTCTGCAAGGATAGCAGAATGGCGTTTAGAAGAAGTATCAGTATCCGGCTTCCATAGTTTTCTCTCCACCTGTTTTTGTTCCCTTTCTCAATTTATTGAATTGATATCTCAACGATCTAGATTTAATATATTATAAAAATATTATTATTATAATAAAAAAAATTAAACAATTTGGATTTTAATCTAACGGCTTAAATTAAAACAAGGATAGTAAGCATATGAAAAGGAAAAGAATGACAGCCGGATCAGAAGATCCGAAGTACCAGTACCACCTTCCCTTCATAATAAAAAGTCTCATCCGAAATCTTCTTTTTCATGTTTATGGCAAATGTCATTTTAATATTTAATAACAAGGTATTGAATGCTTTATTTTTCTGTTCTGCCTCTTATTAATGGTCAACTAATTATATTTACTTAAAACACACTGGGAGCATCTTAAAAAAGTATAATAATTTGACTTTGTAAAAAGTTGAGAGTATTTGATAATTTCCTTGGCATGTAGGGAAAATGTTTTGGTGATGCATTTTATGAAACAGAGGGAGTAATAAATTATTCATTTAAGCTAAAGCTAAACAAACATTTCACCTTGAGTTAAAAATCAAATAAAGTAAAATTAACAAAGCAATAGGAATGTGATCTAGCTTGATCTTGGCCCCCACGATCCTCAAGTAGAACATTTCTTTTTTTAAAAAAAACGCCAATGGTGTCTGAATGGCATAATGTCAAATACAGCATCTTAATTAATATAAGAATATATTTGATGAATTGGTGGGTTCCCAACTTTAATGTGATGCCCAAAATAATTAGGTCAATAGAGGGTAGGCCGGTCGGCAGAATATAATTTTGGGGAAAGTCCATTATTGTGGAATTGTAATTGATGAAGGGTTATTTCATGTAGATGCATGTTGCATCTTTAATTTGATGCTCTGATACAATCATAAAATATTCAAATAATCCAACCCTACAACTAAAATTATTAATTGCCAAGTTATTTCTACTTCATTGCATCTCCTCAAAACAGATACAATTGTTTCATTTCTTGTCCATCATCAGCAACGGCATGTCGGCATTGGATCCAAATAAATTCTTGTTTCCATAAATCCCAACCTGAATTTCTAACAAAGGAACAGGAACTCGAGGATTTGTTACGGAAAGCAATAGCAAGTCTTATCTTAATATGTGATGTCAGTTTTATAGATCACACAGCACCAGTATATTCTATCAACAATCAAATTTTTAGATAACTTGTTAAATAAAAGGTCTTACTCAATAATTTTATTAAGTATATTTTGTTTTTCTTCTACTTTTTTTTAAAAGACTCCAAACTATTTGACCCAGAGTTTTGAAATCCAGGCCGGATCGGGCTGTCTGGATTGGAAACTAGTGAACCAGTCCGGTCTGGGCATCAACCCGATTCGTTTTTTTTTTCCTTTAGAATTTTATATTAATAATCCTAAGATTTTCAATTTCTCACCGGTTTGGCCCCGGGTTAGCTTCGGTTTGTCCTACTGACCTTTCACCTAGTACTCCGACCTGTTCAGTAGCTGGTTCAGGTTTCAAAACCTTGATTTGATGAACTCTTTCCCACATGCGTCTTCAATGAATTAGTTATCTAAGTTTAAAGATAAAATATCAGTAAAATTTAAGAGATGTTGTGGCACGGCACTTTATTAATTATTTTTTAATTTAAATGAAGGTAGATCACACTCCACTAGCCACTGTATCAATGATTTGTTAATTTAATACTCATAAGATTACCAACCACCCTAACCCATAGTTTGATATTCCATAAAACGATGTGGGTGTGTGAAATATGAGCAGTCGCCAGATAAGACCCTATAATTTCCGTCACTTTCTGCTAATAATGCTGCACCAGTCTAGCTATGCTAACCCATTTGTACCCAACCCATTGTGGGCTCCGTTCTCCAATAAGCACCATCTGAAATAAGAACCACCTTCGTCTTCCTCACTCCTCACTAAAATACAATAATATTAATCACAAGTTTCAGTATAGTTGGCACTTAATTGAATTATTTAAGTATTTAGTCAAGAGTTTAATTTCTGGTGATGTGTATGGAGAGGGTTTCGCGGCCAGCACTAAACCTCATTCAGAAAATCTATGATGGGAGAGGATTAATCATTACTATCGACGATGGATATCCTAAATCTAAAAAAGATATCAAAATATTTAGCACATGAGGCCATATCCTATTCTGATGAGGTTTCTAACATCACCTCTTGGTATAAAAGAATAGTAGTAGTAGCAGATAGCTTCCTCCTTATAGTTCCTGTATCTTTTCATAAGGAGACATCTCTTTCAGACCACCTTGTCTCCTTCACTCTCCACGAACCAATACATCGTCAATTTCCTGCTACTATGAGTATGTGCATGTGCAAAATAATTTAGCTTTTCAATTCAATTGGGTAATCCACTTGATCATTGGAGGGAGGGCTTACAATTTGCCACGCACGCAGCAGAAGTTCCAATCCCCAAAGTTCGAAAGCCAATGACGTCCAGACCCTGGATTTGCAATTTTTAATCCAAATCCCTTTGACCATTTATTTTTTTGTTTAGGAGTGCACTTTTAGAAAACCCTGCTTTTCAAAATCTTATTCACAAACAAACATCATCTTAGCTGTTATCTGGAAAGAAACTGTGTGTGTGTGTGTATCACCGTCTGTGAACGACACCATCTTAGCTGACAACGACATTATAAAAATAAAGGAAATTATTTCCACCCCCATTAAAAACAACTATGACTTCTAAATCACTATCCGTAAATGGTAAAATCGCCTCCATATATGCTATGCCACACTATCCTTTATGGGCGGAAAAAACTAGCCTTTTGAGTGAAGATAAATTTGGAGGGACCACATCCAATGATACAATGATCCAATGATACAAGTGTATTTGCTCAGAAGCTGCAACCTTTCGAGAGAGGTGCCAGCTGCTACATTAATCATCCAACAATCCATTTATGCACCGTTGGATTTGGTGCTTCCTGATTACGTTCACTTGGAGGGGGCGATGTCGTCCACCTGTCACTCCAAATCTTCATGGGACCTCATCTTTTGACAGAATCCAGCGTATTGAAACGTACGACCAAAGCACCCTCCCATGGGCTCGCCCTCACTCAATAATTATCCCCCCAATTTTCGTTTTAAAATATTAGAAAATACCATATTACATTTTCTGTCCAGATTTATTCTGAGAGTGTGTGGGCTCGGCACCTATACACTGTTATGCATGCTGTCTCTCTCTATCTATCGCCTTTACCTCTCTGCAACTACAGCTCCGTTCCGTTCTCCCCTCTTCCTTCATCTTGCTCACCATTTCTTTCTTCTGCGTCCATTATATTATTTTGGCTCTGATCTCACTTCTCTTTTCACATTTTTCTGAATGGAGGTTGCCTTCGTTGTATTTTGTGACCCTATCTCTCGGATCTGGCTCTCGTCAATCTGGTAGTTATTGCCAAAAATTTAGGGCTCCTCCACAATGCATTTGCTCTGATTTCTTCTTTTTCTTCCTCTTTATACGAAGAATTGACTTCAGATTTGAAATACCTGGGAAATGAAAGCAACCCCCAAAGATTCGGAAAAGTTAATTTGGGATGAGAGGAGAATCCCTGCTGCTTCCCCCATGGCTGGAGCTGCCACGCATTCACGAACCTTATTACAAAAGCTGCTTGTCTGGCTCATGCTCTTCGTTTCTGTTAGTTATGTTGTTTACACGCTCAAGCTTGTTTCCACATCTCGCGCTTGCGATGATGGACCCTTCTCCACCGACCGCCTCTCTTCCTCCTCTACCACCACCACTGTACCCAGAACCATGACCAATGTCACTGCCTCCAGGCCGATTCGAAATCGAACGTCCATAACTTCCATACGAGAATCTCAAGAAAGCAACAACCAAACGGAGCCCCGCCACGTGGTGTTCGGAATTGCCGCCTCCGCGAAGCTCTGGCATCAAAGAAAGAACTACATTAAGCTGTGGTATAAGCCCAAGGAAATGAGAGGCATAGTGTGGCTCGATGAACGGGTTAAGACCTATGACAACGACGGCCTCCCACCGGTTAAGATATCTGGTGACACTTCCAATTTTCCATACAAGAACCGACAAGGTCACCGGTCCGCCATTCGGATCTCTCGGATCGTCTCCGAGACTCTACGATTGGGGCTCAAGGATGTGAGATGGTTCGTGATGGGGGACGATGACACCGTTTTCGTCACTGATAACCTCCTCAGGGTGTTAAGGAAATACGACCACAACCAATTCTATTACATTGGTAGCTTATCGGAAAGCCATCTTCAAAACATCTTCTTCTCATATAATATGGCGTATGGCGGTGGCGGTTTCGCAATTAGCTACCCATTGGCCAGAGCTCTGGTGAAAATGCAGGACCGCTGTATTCAGAGGTATCCGGGACTCTACGGCTCCGATGACCGAATGCAAGCGTGTATGGCCGAACTGGGTGTTCCACTCACTAAGGAAGTCGGTTTTCACCAGGTCAGGTTCCTTACTACACTCTCATCTGTTTTTGTTGTTGTCACTATTTTTTCCTTATCATTATTGAATGACTAATTTTACTCAATTATAATTGTCGGCCATGTTTTCCATGAGTCTCTCTGATATGCCTTATTCCTAATTTCATTCCCTAGTGCCGTATTGGCTTTTACGGTCTCAATGGGGCATGTACGGTGTTTGAAGCTTGACCTTTCCATTTCAATACTACTTTTCTTTGTGGTATTTAGTCCCTATACGACGAGAGAAGAAATGGCATCGTGTCGGTGGATTTGGCAATCAATTTCTTTTGTTGTTTCTTAAAGCGAAAGACATCTCTCTTCTGCATTTAATTTCTCTATAGTGGAATTTAATTGTTTGCTCACTGAAGGCATTCTGTGCACTCAGTCTATTCTTTATCTATAACCTTACGCTTCAATATGACTGAGGAGAGGAATGGACTTAGCGGGGTTCCTGTCTAAGTCTTACGTGTTGGCGAAAGTTCTATTTTTCTTTTCTTAGTTAAACCTCTTAGCTTATTTGGAGAGGGATTGAACCTGGTTTGGATCCTCTCGAAATGCAAGATTCATGATGTGCAAGAAATCATTAGGTTATCTTCAAAATATGTCTAGTGATATGCTTCAGTACGTATGTCTTTTAGAAAATTCACAAAGGCAGATATACTAGTTCCTGAACCTAATTTGTTTGATCTTGAACATTTGACCCACCAGTGAACCTCATTGCACAAACTCCCACTTTTTGTAAGTGGTTGGATGCAATGTTCTGTCCCATTAACCCCTTATTTCTCAAATGACATGAGTTGCAACAATTTCACTTTGTCACATCTATTGGTGTGCAATAACTCCATTTGTAGTAGATAGTTAAGTGTTCTAGATTTGGACCTTCACAATTCAGGTCTGTTACTTGTTACAAGTGCCCATGTAGCCCTAAAAAGGCAACATAAAGTGATGATGGTTTACGTTTTCCCATCTAATGCATTGGCAATTTGGTGGTGCTCGGGCATGAAGAGTGGAAATACAGTCATGCTGTCATTACCTTTGGGTGATATGTGACAGAGGAACTCTGCTATTGTTCTTTGTTTGCTCAATGAACTAACAAATTGGAGCTGCATTTTTTTTCCCAACACCGCCATTGCTTGGTGATGTGTTCGTTTTACTACTAACATGAGCTTCTTGTTTTTTGGAAACCAGTATGATGTATATGGGAACCTGTTTGGGCTTCTTGCAGCTCATCCTGTCACTCCATTTGTTTCTCTGCACCACCTTGATGTTGTTGAGCCAATCTTCCCCAACGTGACTCGATTGGAAGCCCTTAAACGGCTTACTATACCAATGAAGCTGGACTCGGCAGGTCTGATGCAGCAATCCATCTGCTATGACAAAGCAAGAAGCTGGACCATATCAGTTTCGTGGGGTTTTGCTGTCCAGATCTTTCGTGGTGTGTTTTCACCACGGGAGATGGAAATGCCTTCAAGAACATTCTTAAATTGGTACAGAAGAGCAGATTACACTGCATATGCATTTAACACGCGCCCAGTTAGCCGAAACCCATGCCAAAAACCTTTTGTGTATTACTTTTCAAAGGCGAAATTCAATTCTACAAAGCAGCAGATAGTGAGTGAATATGATCGGCATCGTGTCCCCTACCCCGAATGCAGGTGGAAGATGGTTGATCCTTCGACTTTTGACAAGGTGGAGGTATATAAGAAACCTGATCCTTATCTGTGGAATAGAGTAAGTACTAGTAGTTTGCTGAATGTCCATGGATTTGGAGTTTTCTATTGTTTGAATCATGGTGGTGCAATTGGCCAGAGACTGATGTGGATCGGTTTTTGTGTGTTGTTTTGCAGGCCCCCAGGAGAAATTGTTGCAGGCTGATGAAGTCAAAGAAGTCAGGAACAATGGTAATAGATGTGGGTGTATGTAGGGAAGGAGAGGTCAGTGAAATCTTGTGATGAGTATTCTATAAGTGGGGGGAAATCTTTCTTCTTCTTTCGATTCTTAGCATATTTGTTTGATTTTTTGTTCCTCAAGTCAAGTCAGCAAAATTTTTGCAATTTTCTCCCGGGTTAACTCAGCTGCCACGCAATTATTTAAAAGGGTGAGATTGTGGGGGAAGGTCAATGTACAAAAAAGAAGATTTGTAGTCTAAACAAGTTCTATATTGACTCTCTATCAGTTTAATTTAATCTGTAATTGTATTACACCATATCCCCTGAAGCTGGATTGAATAATGTTGGCTGTGAGGGGAGAGAGGCCATTTTTGAATTGGCATTCGATTTTGAAGTCTGAACTGTTGTCATTTGACTCTTTTTATTTGGGGGGTTTAGGGTGGGGTGGGGGGGGGGGGATCAAGGCCGGCTCTATGGGGGGTTTTGGGAGAGTTGGGAATAAGGGTCGGTTCGGCCCTACAGGGCTGGCCCTTGACAGAGCCGTTTTAGGTCTGGGATAAGAAAAATTGTTATATTTTAAAGCCCGCCCCGGAAGTATAAGGGCCAAGGTTTGAAGATATTTTCACAAGATTGAACGAATTTTATTTTTTTCGGTTTTTTTAAAAAGAATTATAACAATTAAATTCTTAATTTAACACATAAATATTGTCAAAATTAGAGTGTAAACAGTATGCATCGTGCAACAAATAAACATGGTCATTAAATCAAAATTAAAAATAAACTATTGTCTACATATTACAATTACAAATAATTAATGAGAAGATTTAATAAATTAAAAATACTTCTTCTAAATATGTTTTAAAAAGTGTAAATAATCAATAAAATAAACAACACGAGATATAAATAAAACAATCATAAGAAAATAAGTCAAAAAATACAAAATTGATAAGAATACTTATGAAATAAGAAATATTTTTCATAAGTTTTTAATTTTTAGGATTATTAATACAAGATATTCTTATGAAACCTAATTCTAAAAAAGTAAATATCAACTAAATATTTGTAACATCATTAATGAAATATAAAAAATCAATAATAATATTATCATATAAATAATTTTTTTTTAAAAAAAAACATATAAGGCCTAAAGGGCCGGCTCTTTTAAGCCCTCAGCCCTACAGGATCGAGCTTTTTAGATCCACTTTTATTTTTAAGATAAAAATTTGAAATCTAATATTTATAAATTCAGGACCTAAACACACCAACTCGACTAATTCGATCCGACTTATTGACTCTACCTTTTGGTTTTATCGAGCGTCGGTAGCAATTGATGGTGGGTGATGATGGCCCTTTACCGAAAACGAAAGGGACAGTGAAAAGGAAAGAGGTGCCCTTTCAACGGTGTTGTGTGTCGTGATTGGGCCGGTCATAATTTGTTAGAATCCCCGACACAACTTACGAGTGGTCATTGTTTATCCTTTTGTTTTCCACGCATTAGACCCATGTGTTTGTACCAAACATTCAAAAATACCACTGAAAATAAAAGGACGTGACTCCAATCAATAATTTCCCTTTTTTAAACATGTTTATTATGATTATTTTTAAGGACAATTAAGCACAGGCAATCGCTACGACTAAATACACGGAGTATAAGTTTTTGCTTACCGCCAATAACAGGGGTTGAATTGTATAATCACCCCAACTTCTATATCTTGACGAGAAATCTCCATAAATTTCTAAATTTTGACTAAATAATTCATTTTTTTGGTTATTTTACTTATAAAACATGGTACTATATCATTAATCACACATGCCTGCAAAATTTATTATATTTTTTAGCGCACATCAGCTTTCTAAAACCCTTGCTCTAAAGAATTGATTGTTAAGGTTTTTTTCCCCTTTTAACTGGTGAATTGATAGTTAAGCTACATTTCATTAAACATGTGAGTATACAATACCGTTCTTTTACATGCTCTTTATCATAAATTAAGATAAAACTCTTCTCACATATTTATCTCGTAAATTATAAAATTTATTCTCTAAAAGTTAATAAACATGCACAGGCAGACATAATTAGAATAATGAAAAAAAAAAATTAATTTGTATGCGTAGAGAGAGAGGGGGGGAGTTTTGGAGGAGAGCAAGGATGGAGGTAGACATTTGACATGACTGCCTAACCTGGCCAGAGATGTGGCCATTTTATTTCAAAGACGTGCCACGTATATATATTGTCTTCCCAATTATTTTCAGCTGCGGACATTGATACAAGATGAGATGTTGGGACCTGGTCCCCAGTAGTTTACTTTATTTCTGCTGTCATGTAAATTCTCTCGGCATCAAAAAAATAAAAAAATGTTAATATAATTTTTGATTTCTGAAGTTTGATTTAATTTTGGTTTTGGTCTTTCAAATTTGAAATAGGTGGTTTTGGTCCTTGAAGTTTCATCCAATTTTAGTTTTAGTCCCTCAAGTTTAAAATCGGTGGTTTTGGTCCCTGAAGTTTCACCCGATTTTGGTTTTGGTCCCTCAAGTTTAAAATCGGTGGTTTTGGTCCCTGAAGTTTCACCCGATTTTGGTTTTGGTCCCTCAAGTTTGAAAAGAACTTGGTTTTTTACCGGGTCGGGTCGGGTCACCAAGTCCTTTTCAAACTTGAGGGACCAAAATCAAAATCGGGTGAAATTTCAGGGACCAAAACCACCGATTTCAAACTTGAGGGACTAAAACCAAAATGGGGTGAAACTTCAGAGACCTAAACCACCGATTTCAAACTTCAGGAATCAAAAGTTATATTAACCCAAAAAAAATAATTCTATTAAATTCAAACAGAACCCCTCAATTTATGGCTTATTGATTTATCATCCCTCTCTCCCACTACTATCTCTATCTTCCCGTGGCTTGTCTGCCCGTGTGAAGAGACAAAAATAGGTTAGACTGAGTTAGGCTTTAGTTAAATAGGCATATGATGTCCAGCTCCTCTCCCTTACTTTTTCATATGTTTCCTCTCCTTTACACAAAACTGCACCGTTTTAAATGTTAAAAGAGAGGTTGGGTCTTTTTTTATTTTTTTGCTAAAATATACTTTTGAACTTTTATATTTGCACTAGGTTTTATTTTAATCTCTTAAGTTTATAAAGTGTAGTTTTAATCCTTATAATTTAATATTGTTAATGTTATTAACAGAAAAGCTGACGAAGCATAATTAAGTGGTGACCAAGTGGTACTGATGAAACAAACTTAAATTTTTAAAATGAGAAATACTCGATAAACTTAAGGGACTAAAATAAAATCTTAGATAAATAGAAAAGACTAAAAAAATACTTTAGCTTTTTTTTAAAATAACATTCAACACCCTAAAATATTTTTTTTAGTGGCACCCAGTACCCTAAAATAATTTTTGATACACATATCACCCTCAAATATTTTTTTCAGTAGCAACTATTGTCCAGCAAATTACACTTTAAAGTATTTTTTCAGTACCACCTAGTATCATAAATTAATTTTTAGCTCACTCAACAACTTAAAAAAATTTTCAATTACACCCAATATCCAAAATTTTTTTCCATCTAGTCCTTTGAAATATTTTTTCCATCAACACTTTGCATCTTAAGTTTAGACTGCATGTTGCAATTAAAAAAAATATTTTAAGGTGTTGAATGCACAAAAAAAGTATTTTAGGATATTAGGTGTTCATGAAAAAATACTTCAAAGTGCTGAATATTATTTAAAAAAAAACAATGGGTCCAACTTCCCTATTTTACACCCAAAACAATGTAGTTTTGGGTAAAGGAGAGGAAAGGGACAAGAAGGTAAGGGAGAGGAGACGGATGCTGGGCATATGCCTACAATAAAGATTCAAAACTTAAGTTGAGGCATGAGCCTGTATATAAGCTTTTTTTTTTTTTAAAGCTTGGGCCTAAGTCTTCAAAAGGTTTGACATAGCATACTTAAAATGTAATAACTTAAATAGACTTATAACTTATACCTCCATATTCATTTACAATCTCTCAAGCCTATTTAAAACCTATGATATGCCTTAAAAATTTAAGATTTATCCTCAATCGCAATATAAGAGTTTAGTAAAAAAAAAATGAACAACTTAGTGGCAATAATTGTCGAAGCAACTCCTAATTAAAAAAAAAACAATCTAAGAAAATATATTTTCTAAAATCAACCAAGCATAATAAGTAGTGGCATAAAAAACTGGATTTTACCTTATTTACTTTTCTTGTAGAAACTGAGACAAATTCCTTCTATTGAGATTATAATATTTCATTGGGTTATCGTTGAATTAAAATTATAGCAATTATTATGTTTCAACTAACGACGTAAATCAAGGGAAATGAAGTGAGCTAACATTACAATCTTAGTACCTATTTGAGAAAGCAGCAAGAGTGGGGAAACGGGCGGTAAGGACAACAAACGCACAGTGATCATTTTTTTTTGTTGCTCACCCGGTTCACCGGAGCTTTGCCCCAACTACATCCGGATCCGACCCTCGTCCCGCACCTAGTTATGGTGGAAGAGACTTCCAATGAGAATTTTCTGCATACACAAAGCTCGAACCCGAGACCTTATTTAAGCGAAATCAAATCACTTATCACTTAGACTAACTCCCATTAATCAACGCACATTGATCATGAAAGAGGATGTTTGTGTTCACTGTTCTTTTTAAGCCCTTCAAGCCCCCTCGCACCATTCCCATAAAGCCACTCTCTTGTTGCTTTTTTTTTTTGATGCTTCACTGCCGTAGTGAGAGAAGATATCAAAAGTGGTTCCCCTCTCTTACTTTGTGCGCTTCTTTGCATTACCATATTAATTTTTTTTTTCTTTTTTTTTCAATATATAAGTGCAATTATTTTTTTATTAAATGGGACTTTTTAATTACTTTTCAATATGCCAAAGTATTTATCTTAATGCTCTTTTTTAGGATATATTTCTGAAATTTTCCTAAAATTAAACGTTTAATGCATATTCTCTTCACTCACAAGCATAAATGCCCATATTATGGGTTTTCTTTAGGTTTAATATAAAATTTCACTCCATTTTCTCCTAAAATTATAGTTTTTCCCCTAAACTCTATCGATTGCATGTATTGCCTTTCGTAAGAGTGGTTCCCAATGCAAATTACAAAAACCAACACACTTACAAATTAAATAGCCAACTTAATTAATTTTTTTTAATAAATTGAATTAATGATCTAACTCCTATACTTAAGATTAAAAAGAATATAAACCATACTACACATGATTATGGAGACCATGTTTTTTAATACACTATCAATCGCTAAATATGCTCACTTATGCTAGCAAAAATGAAAATTTTGATTCACCATGTCATGAGAATATGTCAAAATATTTAATTTACTAGCGTGTTGTTACCAACCCAAAATAGTGACTACATGGGTTCGTTGTCAAGTGCTGGCCAATTCTTTTTGGGCCTTTTGCCCTGGCCGCAAGTTTCTTCAATAATATATTTTGCCAGCAAGTCTCTTCAATAATAACATGGATGATTTGCCACTATTGAGGTTCCTTCATTTTATGGGTGGGCCTAGTTACTCATAACATATAAAATAATGTTTGAATATAATTAAGAGAAGTGATTGCCTATTAAAAAAGACAATCGATGATGTGCCGAAAGAAACACGCATGAATGATGTTTTCCATACCCAATTGATGTTTTACACCGAATAATTAATGACTTGGTAGAAAAGGTTAGCATAAGGATGTATTGATTTAAACAAAATATAGTTACAAATAATAAAATGTAAAGTCAAATTACAATGAATATGGGGGATAGATTTTAAAAAATAATAGAGGCATAAAGCTATTGCAACCTGGAGTATTCATGCAACTGTTCATTAGCTATAAATAATGCAACTTGTATGAAATTTTAATAGAAAGCTAGTGCAAGCTGGACTATTGATGCGACTGTTCATTAGCTATAAATAATGCAACTTGTATGCTGGCAAAAATAAAATAAAATAAAATAATGCTACTTTTATGAAACTTTTATAGATACATGGTAATAGAATATTTTTTTTTCCATAGGTTATTATAGAAGTTTGGTGGTATCACAGGCGAATGATCATCATTTTGTATTGTGATACTATAAACAAATTTTAGTTTCAAGAATTTTATTCAAGAGATCAATAAAATTTGTATCAGTATTCCAAAAGCGTTTGTATTTACATTTAAAGTCGATAAAGGAAATTGTGAATTTTCGGTGGATCAACTCAGGACTTATGTGTTGTTATTTATGCGGAAGATTGAGAATAGATAAATGATACCCCACAGCACACAACAACAATGTATAAGAGAAAGCAAGTTGGGCAGCGGGAAGAAAGAAAATTCTCGCTTCAATTCTAAATATAGGATCTATTTGATAGAGTTGATATTGATAAAAAATATAAGATCCATTTTTCATAGATATTGGTGAAAAATATAAGACCTATTTTTTTATATATGTCAATTTTTTATAATTTGTTCTTATTGATATTCCCTCAACCATAATGAAAAAGAAAAGAAATGAAGGAATTATGGAAAATGATTAGAATGTGTTAGAAACAATATATCATAATAACTAACTTAATTGATTTAATTAAATTAAGTAAATATATTTTATTTTATTAAGAAGTGAAGATAGCAATAAGTTTACATATTCTCTGTTTAAAAAAAAAAAAGAATAACTCTTGTTAGTGTTATGAATATTAAATATGTGGATGTCTATTGACTCATATTACTCTTCCAGTTAACTTGACATAAAGAAGAAAAGAAGACTTGACACAAAGCAAAAGCAAAAGAAGACAAGGATATAAAGAAGATATAAAGTAACCATAGTCATGTAACCAGAGTTAAATATAACCAGGGTCATACAACTAAGGTTAGATTTTTGACTCTATATAAAAGCCTGTAATCAATTGTTTTAGTTGAACTGAATGAGAACTTCTTTCTAACTTCTCTCTAGAAATTCTATCAATTTTCTCTCTGAATCTTATCAATCTTCTCTCTTATCACATATGCTTTTATAACACGTTATCAGCACGAAGCTCTAAAAGAAGGTATGATCTTCTTATGGTTTCTTTAGTGATTATATATACCTTATTTTATTTAATAGATCTGGGATAATCTGAGCCACTATATGGAATTAGAGAGATACTTTTACCGATTGTTGTATAACATCGGGTTCCATGGCTAAGATTGGAGATCGTCATTATTTTTATATCATTTACATATCATTGTCAAGTTCTTTTATATTATTATTATTATTATTATTATTATTATTATTATTATTATGGCCATAAGCCATATACATCTGATTCTTGAAATTATGACCAGAAGTCATAATGTTTTAATTTCTTATAATATGGCCAGAAGCCATGTCCATTTGTTTTCCTATTATATGGCCAGAAGCTATATACATTTTTCATTTTATTATATGGCCAGAAGCTATATATATTTTTCATCTTTTATCTTATTGTACGGCCAGAAATCATGTACAACTTTTATTCTGAAGATAATAATTTAATTCCTCATCTTGAGATTAATTGGCCTGAAGCCATAAATGTTTTAATTTTCTTATCTTGCCTTATGAATTATTTATTGTTTTTTATGAATTTACTGTTATTTAAAGATATTATATTACATGTTTACATTTCATATTTTAATTATTTTCATTTATTTCTTTAGTTAGTTTGAACCATTACAAATCTAGCAAAACTTGAAATTGTGGCACTTGATATTACCGGGGAAAATTATTTATCTTGGAAGTTGGATGCAGAAATTCACCTGAATGCTAAAAGTCTGGAAGACACAATCAAAGAAGGGAATCATGCATCCAACCAAGACAAAGTCAAATCCATGATTTTTCTTCGCCACCATTTACATGAGGATTTAAAAATTGAATATTTGATAGTAATGGACCCACTTGTTCTTTGGAACAATTTGAAAGAAAGGTATGATCACCAGAAGATGGTCATTCTTCCAAAAGCAAATTTTGACTGGATACATTTGCGCTTGCAAGATTTTAAATCTATAAGCGAATATAACTCAGCTATGTTCAGAATTACTTCTAAATTGAAATTATGTGGAGAAAATGTTGCTGATGATGATATGTTAGAAAAGACATTCTCCACATTTCATACATCCAATTTGCTCCTGAGCAGCAATATCGTGAAAAAGGTTTCAAAAAATATGCTGAGTTAATTTCTTGTCTCCTTGTGGCTAAACAAAATAATGAGCTTTTATTGAAAAACCATGAATCCCGTCCAACAGACTCAACTCCACTCTTTGAAGTGAATGTAGTAACAAATGAATTTTATTGTGGCCGTGGATGTGGACATGGACGTGGGCGTGGGCGTGGGCGTGGCTACAGCTGTGGGCGTGGCCGTAGTCGATACCATGGTGGTTCAAATTCATGCAACTGTTCATTAGCTATAAATAATACAACTTGTATGAAATTTTTATAGAAAGCTAGAGCAAGCTGGACTATTGATGCGACTGTTCATTAGCTATAAATAATGCAACTTGTATGCTGGCAAAAATAAAATAAAATAAAATAATGCTACTTGTATGAAACTTTTATAGATACATGGTAATAGAATATTTTTTTTTTCCCATAGGTTATTATAGAAGTTTGGTGGTATCACAGGCGAATGATCATCATTTTGTATTGTGATACTATAAACAAATTTTAGTTTCAAGAATTTTATTCAAGAGATCAATAAAATTTGTATCAGTATTCCAAAAGCGTTTGTATTTACATTTAAAGTCAATAAAGGAAATTGTGAATTTTCGGTGGATCAACTCAGGACTTATGTGTTGTTATTTATGCGGAAGATTGAGAATAGATAAATGATACCCCACAGCACACAACAACAATGTATAAGAGAAAGCAAGTTGGGCAGCGGGAAGAAAGAAAATTCTCGCTTCAATTCTAAATATAGGATCTATTTGATAGAGTTGATATTGATAAAAAAAATATAAGATCCATTTTTCATAGACATTGGTGAAAAATATGAGGCCTATTTTTTATATATATAAATTTTTTATAATTTGTCCTTATTGATCTTCCCTCAACCATAATAAAAAAGAAAAGGAATGAAGGAATTATGGAAAATGATTAGAGTGTGTTAGAAACAACATATCATATTAACTAATTTAATTGATTTTATTGATTTAATTAAATTAAGTAAATATATTTTATTTTATTGAGAAGTGATGATAGCAATAAGTTTACATATTCTCTGTTTAAAAAAAAAAAAAAGAATAACTCTTGTTAGAAAATTTTTGGGGCAGGTGACAAAATTTTTGAGAAGCTGGGGGAGCACCGTACATAGGCCCAAGTGGACGAGACTTGTTGAAGCTGGGGATCACAGGAAGATTTTTGCAGCAAAACAGAGAAGGCTTGTTGCCTCTAAAGCAAAATGTGGATAATAATTGAGACTGGAAGGTGAAGCCCATGCACAAAGAATGGGCCCAAATACCCACTTAACAATGGTTCGGCTTGCATCCTATGTCATAGGCTAATGAATATACTGTGGACTAGGCTCTCTGATCAGTAAATTTAAAAAGAGAGTAAATACAAAATGACAATGACTCTATTTATAAGGTAGAGATGGAAGAAAATTTTCAGTCCTTCTATAAGAATAAGAATGAGAGAAATTTTTTATATGAATGTATAATTTTAAATTTTATTTATTATTATATTGATTTTGTTCTCATGTAGTATAATGTATATTAAATATATGTAAATTTAAAAATTGTTAAATTTTAAGACAGAGTTAGTGTAATTTGTATTTCTTGGCATGTGTTAAATGACTAAATATGTTAAAAATATCTTATAAATAAGATTAACTAGACAAGCTCTTACAATAGGGGGACCAACTTTCAAGATTTTTTCCAACATTGTTGGGACCATGGCTTTTTAGGTTTTATTTTGAAAAAATTAGAGTTGAAGGGCTTATATGCCTTGGAAGTTTTTGCGTATAGGCATTGAACAGCATAAAGTTTTCAAGGGGGTAAATGTACTTTGAAATTTTAAA
Source organism: Inga laurina (assembly GCA_963855925.1). Classification (NCBI taxonomy): domain Eukaryota; kingdom Viridiplantae; phylum Streptophyta; class Magnoliopsida; order Fabales; family Fabaceae; genus Inga; species Inga laurina. The sequence continues at coordinate 47,583,986 of OY979712.1, forward strand.
AAATAAGGTAATTTTGCCTCTTTGTTAACCAATCCTAACGGTCAAAATTTGTTGACCAAATATGCAATGACGATATGCTTATTAGCATTCACTTCACTCTTTTTTTGCCCACATTAGTTGTCATAATTTTTTTAGTAGGATATATTTTTTTAAAAAAAAAAAACTAAGACCATCTCTTGCAATGTCTCCGGTCCTTGAATTAATTTGGTAGGGTGTTTCAGGAGTTTCACATTTTAATGGCCTACAATTTTTTTTAAAAAAATACTAGTTTTGACAGCTAATTAATTTGAGAGACTAAAGAAGTTAAATAAATTACGTTAATTTATTTATATTTATCATTTTTTCTAAATTAATTTATTGACTTATAAACTAATATATAATTAAATAATTTATTTAGTTTTTTTAATCTCTCCAAATAACTCAACTGATTTTTATATCAAGGGCTAGAGACATTGTGGGGGAGGATCTAAGTTGTTTTTGTTTTTTTTAAAAAAAATTCCTACTAAAGAATCTAACTACCAACATGGATAAAAAAAGGGTGAAGTGGATGGCACATAGACATGCTACCTTTGCATATTTAGTCAATAAACATTGACTGTTATAATTGGTTAACTCGGGGGGGGGGGGGGGCCCTATTTTTGAAAATTTTAGGGCACATTTGCCCCTCAAAAACTTTCAGGTGTCCAATGCCCATATGCGAAAACTTCCTAAACATTTAAGCCCTTTAACCAAAAAAATTATTTATGAAATATTTTTTAATTTCTAATTCATTTTTTTATAAATTAAAATTTTAAAAGATCAATTTTATACATGAAATCTTGTAATACCCGCTTAAAAACTCATTTAACTAAAATTGGGTCAGGTAATCACATCATTAAATTAATTCATTCGTAATTACATTAACACTTATTTAGTTAATACCCACAAAAGAGATTTCCGTTTTTCAAAAAACCATTACAAATCACTCCCCGAATACAGACAATTTCCCTTCACTTGAGAAAATTTGACCTCTTCAATAATAACTACAAACTAAAATTATGCATTATGTTTTCAAGGTATCTAAATTTATTGGGGGCGGGGTGTAAATGTTTTTCCCTTCATATCCAAAAATAATCTCGGACATTTTTTATAATGATAATCAAATTAATTTCATTTAACTTTTAATATCAACGTCACATATTTATTACCCTATCATATCAACGTATTTTGGTAAGCATATGATCTAATATTATTTCTTTACATGTATTACTATCACAGTGAATACTTTCCAGTACAATATTTCCTCCTGCTTGCACTGGAGGTATTGCGGGTTAAACTCCGACCGTTGAAATATCCAAGGGAGGGAAAAGGAAAAGACATCCCTCCCGTCCAATTCCCTGTATTGTGAATTTGTGATAACCCCACCCCGAACTCCTCTTTGATCCATCCCCACCTCAAATATATATTTGGCCAATTTCGTCTTTTCACAAGGCAACAATGGCTGCACAAAGCTGAGCCACCAGATTTTGCAAGGTTAAAAAAAGCCGGAAGTATTCACAAATTCTGTGAACTTGTTCAGTCGCCTTTTACTAATGCACTTCACAGCAGTCAACTTCATGTCTGCTCTACCATTCACCATTATTCTTCCAACTTCCCGGAACTTCAATCCAAACTCAATCCAATGCTGCAACGACCAACAACGCACCACCAAGCTTCCCAACAACAATAATGGAGGAGCCAGATTTCCTGAGAAGAACGTTCTGATCCATCACCCATCTTCCATGGCCCCACCTCCGAGGCCTCGAAGGATCATCCTCGTCCGACATGGACAGAGCGAAGGGAATATCGACGAGGCTGTCTACACGAGAATCGCTGATCCCAAGATAGCCCTCACAGACAAGGGCAAGGCTCAAGCAGAGGATTGTGGAAACAGAATCAGAGACTTGCTTCTGAAAGATGAATCTCAAAATTGGAAACTTTACTTCTATGTGTCCCCCTATAGAAGGACCCTCGAAACGTTGCAAAACTTGGCTCGTCCTTTTGAACGTTCCAGAATTGCAGGCCTCAGAGAAGAGCCCCGTCTCAGAGAACAGGATTTTGGTGAGTCCTCTGTTTTTTTGACTGTACTGATTTTTTCAGGTATATATTCATGATGAATTCACTGTGTTTTTTGTCTCCGATCTTGAAGGGAATTTTCAGAATAGAGAGAAAATGCGAAAGGAAAAGCAAATGCGCTTGCTTTATGGTCGTTTCTTTTACCGATTCCCCAACGGAGAATCAGCGGCTGATGTTTATGACAGAATTACAGGTTAGGCATTCCTGAAATGAGTTAGATTAATGATTGAAATAAAAGTAGAAGCTGAATTAATTATTCTTGCGATATTGTTGGGAAAACAGGATTCAGGGAAACTCTGAGAAATGATATTAACATAGGGAGGTTTCAGCCACCTGGTGAAGAGAAGATAGACATGAGCCTGGTCATTGTGTCACATGGCCTCACACTTCGAGTATTCCTCATGAGATGGTACAAATGGACCGTCGAACAATTCGAGGGACTCAACAATATGGGCAACGGACATATGCTTGTAATGGAAAAGGGCTATGGTGGAAGGTTACCAACTTTTCCCAGTCATCTATCATCAGTAGTACTCTTGTTCATGGAAAATCTCAACTGTTTTATATACTCATGAACAAACAGGTACAGCTTACTGATGCATCATAGTGAAGAAGAGCTGAGAGAGTTTGGATTGACAGATGAAATGCTCATTGATCAGGAATGGTAAGAATATGAACACGATTGTATATTCTTTTAATTCTTTGATTTTAGCACTAGCCGGTACTGTTTGTTCAAAGTTGAAACTGACTATATTTGCGGCATATATATGTGCTGATGGATGAAGGCAAAAGTTCGCAAGACCATCTGATTTGAACTATGATTGCCCAATGGTGAATTCCTTCTTCCCCCATCTCAATGAAGGAGAACTGAGCATGGCATGAGAAGATAGATTCTGCGTAGCGGTTAAATCTTGTAGTGAGCATGAAAAATGATCATATAGCTCTCTTTTCCCTCCGATTAATTGTATATATTATATACATGGGAATCGACATTCATGTCCCCGAAGCCAATTTACTACCTAGTTGTAATAAGATTAAACATTGAGGAACTGAACTTTCATAACCGAGATAATCACGGGATGCTGTAGTAAATTGTGGGGGTGTGAAGAAGAGTCAACAATATATTGGAAATCTGATTGTTTGACTTTAACATTACATCGGACGTTTGATTTTGTTGTTGGAGAAGACTCTGATCTCGTTTGATTTTGGTGGTGGATAAGAACGGAGAAAGCATGAACATATGAAGAAACGATGATGAAAATAGGCAAAATATCTTAAAAATTGAAAAACGTAGAAAGTATGGAGATGCGGGGTATCGATCCCCGTACCTCTCGCATGCTAAGCGAGCGCTCTACCATCTGAGCTACATCCCCACATGCTTTGTGGAGTTATTATTTTATTTCTATCGCTATATCGGTTTCGGTACTAACTTTCCCGAACCATGTACAGGTCAGTGTTATCAACTTATCATATCAACTGCACATATATATAAAATGGTGAACAAACAGGTAAAGCTTACTGATGCATCACGCTCACCCTGAAGGAAAGCTGAGAGAGTTTGTATTGACTGATGAAATGCTCATTGATCAGCATTGGTAAGAATATAAACATGATCCTATATATCTTCATTGCGAGGCCTGCTGATTTGAACTATGTGATTGTCCAAAATGGTCAAATTCCTTCTTCCCCTATCTTAATGAAGAACTAACCACGAGCCAAGAAGCATGATGTGCTGTTATCCTTCATTTTCATTTGTAGTGAAATCTTGCCGTAGCGTAAACAATGATCATAACACTCTTTTACATAGTATTTACCGTCTGTAAGGGAGCTGACAGGTGTGTTTCCGGAACCAAAAACTTTTTAGAGTTGGTTTTCGACCTACTTTGTGGTTCGAAGTACGGATGTAGGTGAATTAATAAGAGGAGGGAGGACGGAGATTGATCCCCGAAAAAAATACTCCTTTGCTCTCAAAATATAAATTTCAAATTCATAAATGCGTTTGTCCCAAAATATAAATTTTATTTTAGTTTTGTTAAAATATTTATTGTTTTTTTTACTTTACTTATTGATTGTATTTATTGTTTGGTTTAATATAACTTTTGGTCCCTCAAGTTTGATCAGATTTTGGTTTTGGTCCCTTAAGTTTGAAATCGGTGGTTTTGGTTATTGAAGTTTCACCCGATTTTGGTTTTGGTCCCTGAAGTTTCACCTGATTTTGATTTTAATCCTTCAAAGTTTGAAAAAGACTTGATTTTTTCTCAGGTCGGGTCGGGTTTCATAACTAGGTTATCAAGTCATTTTCAAACTTGAGAGACCAAAACCAAAATTGGGTGAAACTTCAGGACCAAAACCACCGATTTCAAACTTGAGGAACCAAAACCAAAATTGGATCAAACTTCAGGGATCAAAACCAAAATTGGATCAAACTTCAGGGACCAAAATTTATATTACCCTTGTTGTTTTTATTGTCTCTCTCACATATCCTTTTTATAAATAAAGACATAGTTGGAAAAAAAACATTTGTTGCTCTTAATTAATTTTAACTTTTTTTTTATAAATATAAATTTATTATTTAAAGCTTATATTTATGATGGAGCGAGTAATAATTGGCTTTCACCAACCATTTGCCCAGTAAACAACCCCAACCAGTAATTAGCTTTCTCTTCATTTCTTCACATAATCATCATTGTAAAACCTGCATATTACTCATAATTCATGTAAAGAGTGAAAGTACAACTCATTCCCAATGCCCATATCTATTTGTTTAGGAGAGGGGGAAAAAGCATAAAAAGTTTCTCACTTTCTCGCGCCAGTGCGGTCTCCGTGATTCACTTTAATTTGACTTCTACGATACTACCACCACAATTCAACATTCTAACTTTCAGCCAACAAAATTACAAACCATAAATTCCGTGACTTTCGGTTCGACACACCATACAAGCCAAGAATGCTCGAGCTAGTAGGAAACAGGAAAAGAAGAGAGAGAGAAAGGGACTCATTGGTGATTCCAAAAATAAAATAAAATCATATTCTCAAGTGCCAGAAGTGATTATATTCCCCGCATCTAAACCTCCATACAAGTTATTCCTATATATAACACATTCGGTTCAATATATTGAGCCACATTTAAGAATCAACATAGACCAATCTGCAAGGAACTACAAGTATATCTCCATCGAGACCTTTCTTGCTTGCCTCCAAAGCTAATGGATGCTAATCCCACTGACGAAATCCACCACATCATCCTCTTTACGTGCCAAAAGCTGCTGTGCTTGTTACATATTAACGAAGGAGCCGCCCTGCCTTCACTACCATACTCTTTTCTGCAGTTTTAAGCGTCCGTCAGTCAGAAACTCATCGACATAAAAAAAACTGTCAAGACACGAAAAAATAATATTAGAACAGATATTTTAGGAAAAAATTTGACTAGCAGGTACGTAGCAGAATATAGAACATGACAGTCAAAGGCATCCAACTAAAAATATCAGTGCAATTCAGACTTCAGAAAAGAAGGATGCAACACTCTGACAAAAACAAGAGAACTAAAAGAGCTAGAATGACAATAGTATCCAGCTAATTTAGCAACTTCCCATCACAGTGGACGATTAAGGAAAGAACACAATAAAATACGTGCTAGAACATGAACTATCAAGCAACTTCATGATTCAAATAAAGCCATGGACAAAGTGTTGGTGGTTTGCTCCAGAGTAATCGACTAGTTAACAGCATATGGGTGTAACAGTAAGCAGTATGCTTTAACCATCTGTCGACAGGTACTGCAAAGCAAATGTAGTTTATCTGAAGGCATACGATACTACTTGATAACCCGTTCGTTTGTTTCCTGTACTTGTAATGTGTTGGAACATGAAATATTACTAGTTAGCTGGTAATGTACTATTTATCCTTCTTAGAGAATGTCTTCCATTCAGCTAATAAGACAGACTTCATCAATCAACATGAGAGCAAATCAAATAGAGCAAAGACAGAGAGAAAAGCAAAATGTATTTGAAAATTTAGTTAAACTCATGGGCAACAAAGGCGCGAAATTAAGATGAGGCAAACTGAATAGTGATTTGTGATCGATATATTTGTACTTGTAAGGAGTTGAAACATGAAATATTACTAGTTAGCTGGTAATGTACTATTTATCCTTCTTAGAGAGTGTCTTAAATAAGACAGACTTCATTAATCAACATGAGAGCAAATCAAATAGAGCAAAGACAGAGAGAAAAGCAAAATGATTCTAAGCATCCATTAAAACCATAAGAACGATTACTTCCAATAGGAAATGAGCTAAATAATAATAACTGTTACTTTTTCCACCATAAAACCTGAAGACGTCAAGTCTAAACATACTTCAACCAACTAAACTCCCCAGGCAACCTATTTAGCTTGGTTTTAAAAGGAAGAAGATTTAAATACTAACCATCATAGAGTAAACAGAGTAGAGAAGATCATGAGAATGTATAAGGAGACAGACCCAGTAAAAACGTCGTGATATGATAATTCTTGCACCCTGAGATTATAGGTCTTCAAGGGTTGTCTATTGTGGCAGTTGTAATCCGTAGATGCTGGATCCGTTCTTGCTCCACATTTCGCTTCCAAAAAGCCCGTCTCCACCAAATTTCAAAACCTCTTTGTATATTTGGGCAGTCTTCCCCAGAGTTTAAGAAACGATTAAACCAAGCAAGCAGGATTTCCTGTTGCCAGGAGAGTGGCAAAGTGAGGATGGTGTTGCTAAGGCCATCCTCAATTAGGTGGCGATCAAGGCCTTTGGATGCCCTCCTCATCCAACCAAAATCATCATAGAATGGCACCAACCATGTTTTTAGTAATAAACACCTGACATCTTTAGAAGCTAATAATTGTCCCTTCCCAATCCCGACAAACAATCTAGCTGTAACCCTGCTAACCTCAAACCTATGAACTGCAGGCACTTTGGAATGAGCTTCAGATAACTCAGATTGAGATGCCCACGTTTTCAGGAAATCCTCAGCAATCTGTCTATCAATTAAAATATCCAAAATCCAGTGCAAATTATCTGCTTGTCGTGCAATTTGACCCACATCTTCCAAGTCAGAAGCTGCAGCTCGCAAAAAATGGTGACTGAGCAGTTGCAGACAATCCTCACAAGCTGAGTATAAGGACTCTTTGCGAAGATCATTTTGGGATGAATTCTCACGAAGCATCTTTGACACTAACCCTTTCATTTCACGCCTGGCCTTCTCATCTTTTCCTTCAAGTACCACACGAATAAGTTTTAGCAGAACTTCCTCATTATCATTTCCCTCTTCATTTCCATCAGTAACTTCTGTTGAAACCCTCTTCAAAACTTCTCCAGCAGCTTCAAGACGAAGCTCGGATAGAAGTGAGGCCACTTTCTCTTCTTCGTCCTCTGCCCACGGGGCTGCTTCCAAGTATTCCAAACAAGACAGAACTCCAGCATCAAACCCAATGGCCGCCGAAACCTAACAGACCACAACAGCAGCAATGCGTTCTCGAAAAGTCAATGAGACAACAATAAACAAGGAAAATTTATGGGGTGGAAAATAACTATTGAAAGGGGAAAAATATAACAGACTTAGCATTTTTTGAACCGACATATACAAATTCACGAGGTCATAACTTGAACATTAGAATTACTGCCACACTGAGTTTGGCAGAACTTTTGTTCCTTAGTGCCATAACAGATGACATCTCAAATTCAAACTTCCATAATCTACCCAATCACAGCTTATAGCACCACCTAAAAGAAAAACAAAAATCCAAAACTTGAAGAATCGGGTTACCTTCAAGATACCAAGAACTCTGGAAACATCCTCCTTCATTAGCTTCTTCCTAAGATCCTTACAGTAAATCAACCTCAACGTCTCAATGTAAATTTCAACGTCATCGCAGTCAGCAATTTCAACAATGTGCGGCAAGGTCTGCCGCTGCTGCTTGGCCCAGCGATCAGAGAGCTTGACGGAGAAGAATCTGCTATGGGCAACAAGAATTTGTCGGTGAACGTTCATGGAAACGCTGATTCCATCTTTGGAACTGAGGGTAAGCCTGATATCACTGGAGGACGGATCGTTGAACTGATTACCAGGGCTGCGGGTGGCCAGTATGTCCGATATCCGCTGCATCATTAGAGCCTGCCTATCCGGCACTAGAATTTGGGGCTTTTGCGCGGAGGGAGCAATATTGTTTTGGGGGATCGGAGTTCTGGGATGGACATCGGGCTCGCTGGCCATCATTTCAAAAAGCGTGGGGCTCGATCGAGCTTTATCGGAAGGAGGAGGCGGCGACATTGGATTCAATAACCCGGCAGTGAGGGCGGAGTTGAATTTAGTAAAGCTGGAAGGGAACGATTCCTGAGAAGAGTGTCCATTGGCGGGGCTCCCGGAGTAGCTAAAATCCATGGTCGGAGAAAACCTACCAGGCGAGAACCGAACCCTGTAAGTGAAGGGCGAATCTGAAGGCGAAGAAGGCAATGCGGAATGGTTGAAAGAGGAAGTCTCAGGAGAATTGATAAGGCGGCGAGGGTGGTCGGAGGGCGGGGAGACAGGTATAGTCGCAGGACAGCACCAAGAGTCGTTAGGGGAAACAACAGTAGGAGGATCAAGGGTGCGAGAGGAGGAGGAGGAGGAGGAAACGGCGTCGTTGGGGGCGGAGGAAGAAGCAGAGGCGGAGATAGTGGTTTCGCGAGGCTTGCGACGCTTGGGCTTGGAGGGTTGGTTTTGGACCTTGAGGAAAGCAGTGGTGGTAGTTGCAGTAGTAGTCGCAGCTGCCATGAAATGTACAAGAAAACCGTTTTGTTGTCCTGTTAGGGCATCAGAGAGAGAGAGAGGCAATTAAATGGCGATGGAAACGAGATGAAGGAGGGGGCAGAGGATGGAGTCAGAGAGATAGAAGTAAAAGACACAAGAACAGCCCACAGACCCACAGAGAGAGAGAGAGAGAGAGAGTGCCAAATGAAAGTGTCCTCTAGTGACGATGAGATGATTTATAATTCAGAGTTTTGGGTATGGAGATGGTCATATTGTATTGTTTTTTTTTTAATAAAAATTTTAAGAAAGGAGTTAGGTTTACCCACAATTCAAGGGTAGGACGAAATCTTCCTTCCTTCTAGGTCATACCAATATTGGGTAGGGTGAGCCGTCAATTATTCTCAGGCGTTTATTTAAACACCCAGGAACTAGGATTCCTCCCCAAACACCACGATAAAGACACTTTATGTCACTCCTAAAAATTAAATCTGTATTAAAACAGACAACCAGACACAAAGTCCAACCCCCTCACCACTAAAACCCCGGACGAGGGGTTGGTCATATTGTATTGTTGTTAGGTCGTGAGTGAGACGCTGCGACAGCAGGGCAGGGCATGGGCTTAGCCCTTTTGTTTTAGTCTCATTCGTATTCCATTCACTACCATCTAATGAACTCATCTTCCATTAACGTCCAAACCATTACCTGCTTTCTTTCTTTTGCTTATCATTGTGCCGTGTGCATCCTCCTAAGAGTTAATCATCATTTGCTCATTTATATTGATTTGGCCAACTTTCTTTTCTTCAAAGGAATATGCATCAAGTTATTATGTTTCATCATCACACGTGACATTTGTTCCTCACTCCAGCAAACCCATGCTTCGGCTAAGGCTGGTCCTTGTTTTTTGAGGTGTCTCTTTTTTTTTTGAACTGAAAAGGAGGCCAAACTGGCCCTGTGGAAGATCGAACCGCTGCCACCCCATACAAGGGGATCACAAGGCAGTGCCTCATGTGCTTTTGAGGTGTCTCATACAAGGGGATCACAAACTGAGCAAGGAGTTCGCTTTTGTGTGCTTCGTTGCTCTTTTTTCTCAGTGTTGGGACACCGATGCTTTACTTGATCACCATCGTGGTTTATTCAACTGTACGAGAGGCCAAATATGTTTTTTTTTTTAAAAAAAGGAAAAAGAAAAACAGGGAATTTGTCCTATTCTTTATCTTGAGGTTAAGCAACAGTCATTCCAAGCTTGAACAACAAAAGCTGTCTTTGCTGGTCTTCATCATACATCTTGGGATCCCGTCTTCCAATAATTATAAGACCTGAGAATGGGTACTATGGCTGCCCCATTCATTTAATATTCTGAGCTCTTAAGCCCACTCAAAAATAATAATAATAAAAGAAAAAAAAGAAGGGTGACCACATCAGTCAGCAGAGAAAAGAATACGAAAAGTGCAGTGTTGTCGGTCTTACGTTAGCAATTCATTTGCTGACACAACGTGCGTTGTTTGGATGATCCACCCTGGTTGGTGCAGGGAAATGGCAGAGTTGGGCTGTGACTTTTGGATTTGTTTGAGCGAATGAGTTGGGCTTAAAGGCCCATAAATCTCTGGATCTTTCATTTTTGGGATAAAATAAAATAGGCTCAAGGGTCCATGATCTTTATTTTCGGCCCATTTAGGTCAAGTTAAAACTTGTTTTGCCATCCATATGTCAAAACTTGCATTGGAATAGTACAAAAGAAATTGCGTTGGGTTAGGTTTGGGAGGCAAGGAATAAGCGGCATTTTGCAAGTGAATCTTGCACAGATCATGGATTAGTCAACGAGCTCTTAGCTTCGTCTCAGCATACCATTAAGGATAATGATTTCTCATAGATTTTGACTAGCTTGACTGACTAGATCATAGTCTCTTCTTTTGATCCGTATTGGTACATTACATCACGCAGCCTCTGATATGACGACAAGACTCGCCCGAAATTTTCTTTATTTCAATATCAAAGGACTTGTTTTGGTAAGGGCCAGTCTTAAGCGAAGTTTGAAGCCTGTTATAGGTGTTGGTTCAGGCTCTTATTATTATAGCCTGCATCTACAATAGGTCAGGGTCCATGGACTAATTTTTGGGTATTGAATTCATTATAAAGCATGGGCTCAGCTCAAGATCCGCATGCGCCTAAAAATTCCACCGGCCATGATAAAAAAGAGAGGAAGAATACCAATTTCATTTCATTTCTTTGTTCCCCTACATGTTAAGAGCCAGTAACTCTTTTTAAATTGAGGGTTGGGCTTTAAAAATTGTTCAGGTAAGAGGATTTTTAGATCCGACCCTTTTAAACTCGATCACGTTAAGAACCAGCCTATTTAAGCTCGCATGATTTTATTTTTTCCATTTGAGGTATGTTTTAAGCATTTTGAAAATTATATTTGTTCAATTTTTTTTATGTAGTATTTATTTGAGATTATTTTAATCCTTTCTAACTTGAATGATTAGACAGGATGCAAAACATTGATGCGATTATTGATCATCTTTCTATCAGAGTTCAAGGAAATGATTTGATTTGATTTAGTTTTGGTTACTTTAACTTAATTTTGCACTTTAGTTTGCCAATATTTATTATCTGAGTTAAGAATTTTATGAGATTTTTTTTTTGGTTTTGTTTTTTTCTATTTAAAAGAGAATAAAAAAATATTGAAAATTTTTAAAGGCTTCAAGCCCGTAAATTTCAGGGTCAAATTTCAATTTTATGGGTATTTTAAAGTCCAAGCTCGTAAAGGGCGAACCATGTAAGATTGGAATGGCCTGTTTTCCCACCCTCTTCTAATATGGAAGAAATTAAGCTTTGAAATATCTATAGGAGACTTTGCATAAATCCAAGGATCAGAGTGGGTCGGATGCAGTTTCGACTGACACACAAAATGGAGTTAGAGAGGACATTCTCGGTGAGGTAGAAGTCATGGAACTTTCTGACTCGTGCTAGTAGCATGATAGCTCCAGGTTCTTATCTTCTTAAATTTGTTTTTTAATAGTTGCTATGAATATTTTATCTTGGAACTATAGAGGCGCCGCCTCAAGATCCTTTCCTAGTAGAATTAGAGATTTGACACAGGGGAAAGATGTCAAGATTCTTATCCTCAATGAGACACATGTTAGTGGCACAAAAGCGGATAAAATAATTAGAAAGCTTAGTTTCAACACATGGTTAAGATTAGAAGCCACAGGGTATGCGGGAGGTATTTGGGTTTTGTGGAATGCTGCCGAAGAAATTTCGCTTCACTATATTTCATCCTCTACACATGTTATTCATGTCAGAGTAGTGGTGTCTAATGAACCAAAACAGTTTATCCTAACCTGTGTCTATGTAGAACCAACTCGAATCCTTCGCTAAGACCCATAGAAGGACGTAAATAAATTTAACGGGTCGGTCAGCCTCCCGTGGATAGTAATAGGTGATTTTAATGCTTATTTGTATAGGGAAGATAAATAAGGAGGCTTGAATCCTAATATCAGATCCATGGAGCAATTTGAGGAATGCATTTTACAGACGTAGCTCATTGAAACAGAGACCATTGGTTAAAGATTCACTTGGGAACGTGGTTTATTAAAAGAGAAGCTTGACTGGGCTTTTATGAACTCTGAACGGAATCGATTACATCCCCTCACCGTGGTGTATCATTTGAGCAAATTTAGGTCAAATCATCGCCCAATTTTGTTAAGGGCATATCCTTCATCAGATTATCATAGGGTGAAACCACCTTTTTGCTATCAAGCAGCCTGATTTTTACAAGAAGGGTTTGGAGATGTGGTGAAACATTCATGGAGTATGGGTTACTGGAATAACAAAGTTAATAATTTTGTTAAGGTGGCAGGTGAATGGATTAAAAGCAGGGTGGGTAATCTGCAAGATAGGAAGAAGAAAATACTTCAAAGGATAGGGGGTATTGAAAGAGCTAGAGCAAGACGTGATAATCAGTACCTAGTTCAAATATAAAATTAGTTATGGAAGGAGTAAAATAAAGTTCTTACTCAAGAAGATCTCCTTTGGTTCCAAAAATCTAGATGCAATTGGCTAAAATGGGGGGACAAAATAGCAAATTTTTCCACATTGCAACTATAATTAGGAGAAGGTGGAATAGAATAGATGGGCTCAAACAAAGTGAGGGAGAGTGGTTATTTGATCAGCATGAGCTGAAAAACCTGGCAGTTAGCTACTACAAGGAGTTATTTCAAAGTGAGATAGCGAGTCCAATTACCATTGTTACTCACAATCGGTTTCCCATCTTAAGCGATAGAGAAATTAACCAAATAAATGGAGATGTGTTAAAAGAAGAGATCAAAGGAGCGACTTTTGATTTGGCGGGTTTTAAGGCCCTAGGACCTGATGTTTTACAAGCGGTGTTCTAGCAAGAATATTGGCCAATAGTCAGGGATCATATTGTTGATTTGGTGACAAAGGTTTTTCAGAATCCTAATCAGGTTAGGGAAATAAATAATAAAATTATTGAGCTCTTTCCAAAAATGGAAAACCCAAAGACAATTCTGGATTTTAGGCTTGTCTCTCTATGCAACGTGAGCTACAAGATCATTACTAGGATTTTAAGTCGCCGCCTTTGGGAGATAATGGGCAAGCTTGTCGGGGAGCATCAATATAGCTTTATTCAAGGACATCAAAGTAGTGATAACACAATCATTACACAAGAAGTCATTCATTCCATGAGAATCAGATAAGGCAAAAATGGTTGGATATCAGTCAAGGTGAATCTTGAGAAGGCTTACGACCGTCTTCAATGGTCTTTTATATATGATACTCTCAGAGCTGTCTATATTAAAGGTAAGATATATGAGGTCATTATGACTTGTATCTGGAATCAGTCCTTTCAAGTTTTGTGGAATGGGGAAACCACAGACACCTTTCGTTCTTCCTGTGGAATAAGACAAGGGGATCCCCTTTCTCCTTTTATCTTCACCTTATGTATGAAACACCAAACCCATATCATTCAAGATGCTATTGATGAAGGTTCATGGAAACCGATTCAACTAAGTAAGGGAGGTCCTAGCATCTCTCACCTATTCTTTGCAGTTGAGCTTATTTTATTTGGAGAGGCTTCAAAGAGTCAGATCGATGAAATTTTAAATTGTTTATAGACCTTTTGTAATGCAATCGGACAAAAAATGAACAAGAGCAGGACAAGAGCTTGTTTTTCCAAGAATGTTTACTTCTGCAAGGCCTACAACTTGAGCCAAGATATGGGTGTATGATAAATAGGGGATTTGGGAAAATATCTTGGTATTCCTCTATTTCACAATAGGGTCTCCAAAGTCACCTTTGCTCCTATCTTGGAAAAGACACAGAAGAAACTCTCTGGGTGGAAGAGAGGCTGCTTAAACTTAGCAGGTAGAGTCATCCTTATAAAAGCAGTTTTGTCAGCCTTACCATCCTACCATATACAAACAATGCTATTACCTAAAGGAGTTTTGCGGGAACTAGAGAAGAAAAGCAGGAGTTTTTCTATGGGCTGAGATAGAAGACCAGAAGAAACTTCACCTAGTTTCTTGGGACCTAATTAGAAAAGACAAGAGAAAGGATGGCTAGGGATTCAAGATTTGGGTAAACAAAATGAAGCCTTTATTATGAAGCTTTGCTGGCATCTCCTAGAAAATAAGGAAATGTTATGGGTCCGTCTTCTCAAGAAAAAATATGGATGGGACCAAATGAACAAGCCAGTGCCTTGAAGAGATGCTTCTTTTGCCTGGTGGGGAATTTGTTCTATTTGGGAGAAATTCCATAGAGGAGTAGGTGTTAAAATTGGAAATGGTACTTTTGTTTCCTTTTGGTATGACAACTAGTCTGAGTTAAACAAACCTTTGATTGAGCTAACACTAGTGGAAAAATTCCTTTTTAGACCGCCACATTTAGACCGGTTTTGATGAATAAGGTCTTAAAAATTTGAGCGGTAGCAGTTATGTAATTATATTGAACTTCTAAGATTGGTTCTAAAAAAACCGGTCTTAAAAAATTTATTTAGACCGGTTATAAATAGAACCGGTCTTAAAATGTTAAAATTTTTAAGAATTTAAAATGATTTAACATTTAAGACCGGTTTATATATAAGACCGGTTTAAGAATTTAAAATGTTTTAACATTTAAGACCGGTTTATATATATATATATATATATATATATATATATATATATATATAAACCGGTCTTAAATGTTAAAACATTTTAAATTCTTAAACCGGTCTTATATATAAACCGGTCTTAAATGTTAAATCATTTTAAATTCTTAAAAATTTTAACATTTTAAGACCGGTTTTTATATCAACCGGTCTTAAATATGTTAAATTTAAGACCGGTTTTTATACTTAAATGTGTTAAATTTAAGACAGGTTTTTATGAAAACCGGTCTTAAATTTGAAATTTCACTTTTTTAAGACCGATTTTTATTGAAAACCGGTCTAAAAGGTAGGATTTGTTACCCGTATTTTTACTCCCGCACCTAGATCACGCGCTATATGAACCCTTTTTTCTCTTTTGGCCATTCTCTGTGAGCTTTGTCCGTGCTTGTTCTGAACTCGTCCATGGCGTCCCGTCCCTCATTTGCTCAACTCTCCTCCATCATTACCGCTGCCGTTGCTGTGTTCGTCGTCACTGTTCTTTGATTATCGTCAGTTTTCTCTGCCGCCATCTCTATTCTCCGCAGTGACCATTCTCCTCTGCCTTAACTTCCCTTTGTCAGTGCCGTGAATTTGAGGACTTCATTTTAACCTCAATCAACACCTTGACTTTGGGTTGAAGCTCACTCCTTGGTCTTCAATCAGGTCAGTGTTCGATCTGTTATTTAGTTGTACGTTGTTCAATAATTAATAATGTTCTATGAAAAAATAGTTCTTGTTGTTGTTTTGAGTACTTAAACGTAATATGGAAAAAATTAAATCTGCACATTTTTGTTAGATATATGCTCTGACTTTTAATTACATCCCTGTGATATTTGGCTTGGAGTAATACCACTCTATGTTCTGTTTTAATTTAGTGTGATTATATTGTTTGATTATTGTCAGTGTTATTGGTTTGTTAAAACAATACTAGTTTCAAATGGTGCATGTTAATTTTATTGAAATCTCTAAAACTCTATTGTTGTTATTTTTTTGTCTATCCTTTTGTTATTGGATATAGGGTGCTAGAAGTGTTGAAATATATATGAGTCATAGTTGGATAAACGCTAAACTAACGAGTGTTGAATATGATAATGGGGTGAGGGGTTTTTTAGACTTCGCTAAAAGAAATGTCGATGATGGTAGTGGGAAGTTTTATTGCCCTTATGTATTATGTTTGAATGAGAAGCGACTAAGTACTGCATATATATATACACATTTAATTTGTGAAGGATTTTGTAAGAGTTATACAGTATGGGTATGGCATGGTGAAGAATTAGAGATACCAAGTTCATCTCAACAGGGGGGAGTGAACTTTGATGATAATGACACGGATATGGATAATCGGATAGAGGATATTATTCGTGATGTAGGAGAAGAGATTTTTGAGTAATCACATGTAAATGGTAATATGTGCAGTGATGCTGAGACGCCGTTGTACCCAGGGTGTAGAAAATACCAATTGTTGAAAGCAGTTTTGAAATTGGTAAGCTTGAAAGCACGGCATGGATGGAGTGACAAGAGTTTTTCAGAAACGCTTGAGGCTTTTAAGGACATGCTTCTAGATGATAATGTGTTGCCTTCTCGATACTATGATGCTAAGAAAATATTGTGTCCACTAGGGATGAAGTATAAAAAGATCCATGCATGCCCTAATGATTGTATATTATATAGAAAAGAACATGAAGAGAAACAACAGTGTCCGATATGTGAAACCCCGAGGTACAAATCAAATAACGCTCGGCAAAAGTATTATGATACCTTCCAATCATATCAAGGTTCAAGCGCTTGTTTGCTAATGAAAACGATGCAAGAAATTTGAGATGGCATGTGGATAAGAGGATATCCGATGGAAAGCTTCGACTTCCGGCTAATTCTTCTCAATGGAAGAAAATTGATCAATTATTTCCTGCCTTCGGTGAAGAGCCTAAGAACCTTAGGCTTGGGCTTAGCACGGATGACATGAATCCTTTTGGTAGCCTGAGCAGTATACATAGTTAATGGCCTGTTTTGTTGATAATTTACAACTTATATCCTCTATTATGCATGAAACAAAAGTACATCATGTTGTCTATGTTGATTTCGGAACCAAAACAACCCGGAAATGACATAGATGTTTACCTGGAACCCTTGATCGAAGACTTGAAAGAGTTGTGGGACGAAGGTGTTGATGTTTTTAACGCGAACAAGAAGGAGGTTTTTAAAATGCGAGCCATAATCTTTTGTACTATAAATGACTTCCCTGCATATGGAAACTTGTCAGGATATAGTGTTAAAGGCCATAAAGCATGTTCGATTTGTGAAAAAGGAACATGCTATCATCAACTCCAACATGGAAGAAAGACAATTTATCTTGGCCATAGGGGGAGATTTCTTAGATGAGGCCACTCGTATTACAAATTAAAGAGAGATTTTTTTGGTGGACAAGAGTTTGAAGATGCTCTGAAGGCTTTTGACTGGGGAGCAAGTTTATGAAAAGGTGAAAAATATAAATGTTATCTTTGGTACGATTACAAAGAATAGTAATGAGACAAGTAAATGGAAAAAGAGGTATGCCTTCTTCAATATTCCATATTGGCCGAAGCTTGATGTGAGACACTGTATTAATTTTATGCATGTGGAGAAAAACATTTGTAATATTGTTGGGACACTGCTTAACATACAAGGTAGTTCTAAGGATGGTGTGAAGGCAAGATTAGATTTACAAGAAATAGGGATATGAGAAGACTTGCATCCAAAGCCATATGATAAGAGAACTTTTTATCCTCCAGTTGCTCATACTTTATCTAAGGATGAGAAAAGAAGCTTTTGTGAGTATTTACATGGCATCAAAGTTCCTTCAGAGTATTCTTCAAATGTTAGGAAGCTTGTGTCGATGAAAGACTTGAAGTTAGTGGGGCTAAAATCTCATGATTGTCATGTCTTAATGCAACAATTGCTCTTAGTAGCTATTCGAGGCATTGCCGAATATGATCTTCAACATATTTTGACTAGACTTTGTTTCTTTTTCAATGCTATTTGTAGTAAAGTCATTGAGACAGAAAAATTGGATAAACTGGAAAATGAAGGATATCTGATCTTGTGCCAGCTTGAGAAGCTTTTTCTTCCTTCTTTTTTTGACATCATGATACATCTAATTGTTCATCTAGTCAGGGAGATCAAGTTGTGTGGCACTATCTATTTATGATGGATGTACCCAATTGAAAGAACTATAAAAATCCTAAAAGGGTATGTGAAGAACCTTAACCGGCCTGAAGCATTTATTGTTTAGAAATATATTTCTGAAGAAGCCATAGAGTTTTGTCAAGATTACTTGTCAAATGTAAGACACATTGGACTTCCTGAACGTCATGACGAAGAAGGCAGTAGACGCGGGGCTTCAGTAAAGAGTATGGATCCTGATGAATTACAACAAGTCCACTTGTACATCTTGAATAATATTGATAAAGTTCAAGATTACATTAATGCTCATAAAGAAATTATATGGAAAGGAAATAGTCGAATGACTGAACTAAGGTTAATTAGGAAGCATAACAAAACTTTTGCACATTGGTTCAAACAAAAGGTTGACGGCGAAGAATATGTTTCTGATACAATTAAATGGTTAGCATACGGTCCTGAGGTTGATGTCATAAGTTGGACTTCATTTGTGATCAATGGTTATATGTTTTACACGAAGTCCCTCGATGATAGGAGCACCGTCTAGAACAGTGGGGTTATATTAGTGGCTGAATCTATGCATTTCTCTAGTTCAAAAGATAAGAATCCTAGATTTGAATCAATACCTTATTATGGGGTTATTGAAAAGATTTGGGTGGTTGATTATGTTAAAGTTAAACTTCCCATTTTCAAATGCAAGTGGGTTGATGTCAACAATGGTGTGATGATTGATCAGTTGGGATTTACATTGGTTGATTTGAAGAGTAGAAGTTTTGGAGATGAACCTTTTATTATGGCATATCAAGCAAAACAAGTGTTCTATGTTACTGATCAGGCAAATAAAATGTGGTCTGTAGCTCTCCAAGGAAAAAGGGTCATTGATATTAATCAGGAAAGTCATTCAATGAATGATCTTATTGAAACTCTAGAAAACTTCTTTTTCTAGGGGTTTACTAGAATTGAACGAAGAAGATTAAGCAGACAATGAACAAGGCACAAGAAACGATCATCATAAAGGGATATGGAAGGATATCCCTTTATAAAACTACATTGAAGGTTAGTTAGCTAAAATAATTATCATGAACTATATTTGAATTATGTATATTGTTATTGGTGTATATATAAACCTACTTTTTTTGTCGTCGTCATAGGAAAATGAAGGATATGAGGTGTACGTCTTAGTGTAGATTCTCCAAAGCTAGGCCAGCTAGTGATCATTAGCTTGAGAAGAATGTGTATAAAGTATTTTGGCCATAATGAATAATAGCATTGTCATTAATGTAATTTAATCGTTGATGTATGTATGTAAGTGAAAAGATAAGAAACTTGGTCAAAACATCATTGTCATGGTTGTATGATTTCCTTGCATTATAATTCTGTCTATGATTGTGAGTTTATTATTCATTGTTGTTTTCCTTACTTCTGTTTTCCGCCAGCACTGTTTAAGCACAAGGGAGTTGAGTTTTAATATGTTCCAATGAATTTTGAGTCTCTCACATGTCATTAAGATGTTAGTTATAATCTGTAAGAGAAGATTTATTTAAATGTCGTTGAACTGGCTGCTGCTTGTTGAGTGAAATGTTTTAACAAGAGAAATGACTTACTAGGTAAATGTTTTAAACGAAAATTTAAAAAAAAAACTACTTTTAAGAGTTTGTCCTCTCTAAAACCGGTCTATGTACTTTATAGACCGGTTTTGGAGAGAACCGATCTTGAAAATATTACTTTAAAACCAGTTTACTATAAAACCGGTCTTAAAAAAACCGGTCTTAAAAGTATTACTTTAAGACCGGTTTTGTAGAAAACCAGTATTAAAAATTAAAATTTCAACTTTTCAGACCGATTTCTCAGAAAACCAGTCTAAAATTTGAACCTTTTAGACCGGTTCCCCTAATAATCGATCTTAAAATATTTATTTTTAGACCGGTTTTATAATAACCGGTCTTAAAACGTTTTTTAAGACCGGTTCCATAACCGGTCTAAAAAGTAGCAGACTTTTAAGACCGACTGTATCAAGACCGGATCTAGAACCGGTCTAAAATGTCTTTTTTAACCGGTCTTAAAAGTGATTTTTCCACTAGTGTAATTCTAGAGTTTGAGGCTTTTGTTGACAGAGAATAAAAAGTTTAAGATTATGTGAACCCTTGGGGTGAATGGGATACAGTCAAACTTGGCATATGGTTCCAATTTCACATTATCGAGTAAGTTATGTGTGCACACCCCCCAGTGAGGAGAGAAGAAAGGATAAATATTTTTAGAAGCCTTCTTCTGACGGACATTTTTCTGTTAGTTATGCATACCATTTTCTTTTTATAGGTTCTCAAAACTCTAACATTCCCCTTTGGAGGCTGCTATGGAGATGGGCGGCACCAGAGAAGATTAAATCTTTTATGTGGCTCGTTGCACATGGGAAAGCACACACAGCGCAGCTAAGACTTCGTAGGGGATTGGCAGATGAAGCAAGATGTCCATTCAACTGCAACCAAGAGGAAGACTCAATGCACCTATTAAGGGATTGCGTCAATGCTCGAGAAAGGTGGATTTCCATAATCAATCCAGCTTGTTAGGATAAATTTGCTTCCTTACAAGAATCGGAGTGGATTCAATGGAATCTCAAACATGAAGCTGGTAGGAACTTTACAAAGAAGATCAGATAGGCAACCTTATTCAGATATGTATACCAGGACATAGGTGACTCATTGTAAGAAACTTTTTGGGGAAGAATCAGATTTTGAATACCATAATGCCAATTCTAGTATGTTCAAAGCTAGTTGAGATATGGATTTAACATCACAGTGTCAATTCTATGGGCGGTTGGATCACCAAGGAAAGGGTGAAATCAGAAGAAGGCTTGGATACATCATGTTGGAGACAGACGGATCTGTTTTGGATTCAGGTCATAACGATTGGGGAGAGGAAGGATATGTGGGTACATGTGTAAACTTACTCAAGTGCCTCCCATAGTGGCTGAAATCATTACTAACCCTATGAAGGTTTAATGTATGAAGGTTTAATAACCAAGTATTGTATTAACCCTATGAAGGTTTAATGTATTTTGGTCTTTTATTCAAAAAAAAATATCTAAATGAAGAAAACTTTAAAAGAATTTGATGCGGGTTTGTATCCTAGTTGGAAGACCTCAAACATGCGTTTTACCTAGCTTGCGTTAAAGGTCATCCAATTGGTTCATTTGCCTTCATTTCTTCTCAAGTACTCCATCCGATTCTATTTATAAGCAATTTTATCTCTTATAGGGCTGGTCCATTTTATAAATAACTTTCACTTTTTGTCTGAAAATGTAAGCTTATTTTTCCTATTTTATCCTTATTAACTACTTATTCTTTCTCATACTTTTTATCTATTCTCTCTCCTACACTCGTTTCATAAATAGGGGCATATATGAAAAAAATATGGCATTTTTTACACACTTATTACTTTTAACTATCAATTCATTTTACGCAATTAAAAAAAATTGCTTATAAATAGGATCAGAGGGAGTAATAACAATTCAGGTAATTAAGTAGAGATTTTAAACATTTAGTAGTTCTTCATAATTCCGTCAAAAATCTTTATTCAGGCAGTCTCAATAATTAATTTTAGGAATTAAGCAACCAAGAAAGTCAACAATAACACCATCCACTTGTCCAAAGAAATGAAATAAAAAGAATCGTTTCAAAATCAAAGTCCATAGAACTTCAAATAAATCCAAGAGATAAAAAAAAACAATAAGAAACGTTGTTATATAGAGTTATAGACATGAATGTATTAAAAAAGAATAGTGGGAAAGGAACAAGAATAGAATTGAGATGAATCAAATAATTAGAGGAAGGTGTCACATTTTGATCTCAACAACAGCCCATTCATGATATGTACAAACAAGGGTAATAGTGAAATGAGGGGGTGTACGTAGAAGAGAGATAATAAAATACGGAAACATAGGCAAGTGGAATCCATGGGAATTCACATGAGTGTTTGGAGACAAAGAAGGTGAAAGCATATTTAGATTCTCCAAGACAGCAGACATCCCACGTGTCAACCTTGTCCCTACCATTGTCTCTTTCTCCTCTTTTACCCCTCCCATTTCTTCCTTCTCCCCCATTTAACCACTATCTTCTTCATTATCATTATCACTATCACTATATTCAAACACTATATATGCGTCTCCACCCAGCTAAACAAAATAACCCAAATCCACGGGATTATAGCTTAACCATACTATACCATGTTGGATGTGAGCTCCCTTACTATGCGAAAAAAGAACCAATATTTAAAATCCATCTGTATCTCACTAGCCAAAGTGGAGAGGGGTCGGATTAGTGTAG
This sequence comes from Inga laurina, assembly GCA_963855925.1. Classification (NCBI taxonomy): domain Eukaryota; kingdom Viridiplantae; phylum Streptophyta; class Magnoliopsida; order Fabales; family Fabaceae; genus Inga; species Inga laurina. The sequence goes on from OY979712.1 coordinate 47,606,458, forward strand.
TATTGTAAGGTCGTATTTAAGGTTGAAAGTAGTCATCTGAGAGAGAAGAGGAAAAACATTTTTCACATATTCACAAGACAGACATTTTAAATCAGTGTTTGCGCGTATATTAACTATTGAATTGAGCTGAAATTTTGTCTGCGGGTTCGTAACATCTAATGCGTCATTTCCAACCATTGGATCATCGTTTCATTGCTTGGTTACCAGGCCTCCACAGTCTCTGCTGTTATGATCATCCTAGTGGTTGGAACCGCCGGTTTCCTGTTCCTACAATATAGGGAAACCAGTTCTCCTAGTGATTATTCCACTTAATTCTCACGGGTTTAAACGTGGGGACACATTAATTAATGACTCATTCGGAGTAAAACAAACTATATTGTGCTAGTCCACTCTCACACGCCACTATCCACCTGGTCTTTTACAGTATGCCTGTATACTGTAGACTTTTCATTTTCAGATTATGGTACAACACTCATTCCACTACTTTTTCTGGATCAGCTAGCTAGCTCGCCTAGCTATATCTGTCTCATATTATTTCTTTATCATTCAAGCTATATGTCAGTGGTGCACGCCTGCATTTATTACGTAACGAGATCGAAATGAATGTGTGTGTTAGCTGCTTCGCAATTACTATACGAAGTGAAATTAAACATCTCGTATAATATGAGGCTCAAACTCAATGATTAGCGTTTCAATATCCCAAAAAAAAAAAAAAGGACATACGGAAAGAAGAAAGTGCGTATATGGTCCTCTTCTCTCTCTGCCTAGCTTCCACTTTATTTTCTTGTTTCTTTGCTAATTTTTGAACATTCTCTGTCCACATCAACGTGCTCTCACATGTCCAATTAAGCGAGCGAGAGAGAGAGAGAGAGAGAGAGAGAGAGAGAGAGAGAGAATATCACATAATAGTGACAGAGAACCATTCTGGTTTTGCCCATTAAAAATGTGCAACTCGATGCGAATTGTTTCACTAATTTAAACTATTTGTTGATATACCAAATGAAGGGCTTTAATTTGTCGTGAGGCCAGGACAATATCTGACAAGCTTGGTTGTAATGGAATTTATCATCTTCAAACCTACCACTAACATAGGATGTGTGATTTTGCAGTTTCAAGTTTGAACCTAATGGCAGGCAATTTCTGATTCTTTGACGAAAGGTTTTGGAAGTAATCGGCGACAAATGGGGCGTTATATTCTGCCCTCAAAGATAGATAGATATGACCCAATTTGACTCACATGTCAGCTGAGAATCAGATTTTTTTTTTTCTTTAGAAAAATATCAAGGGGGTGGTTTTGCACTATTAGATTCTAAAAGAGAAGTAGTAATGGTTAGTTGGATTTAGCTGGCCTAATGACCTGTTAATCCTATCTAATTAAACACAGCCATATGCCAGAAAGCCTGAAAAGAAATTAATAAGCAGAATACTCATTAACCTTCTGTAAAGGCACTGATCATAGCTTGAACAAATCAACAAACAATTCACTGTAGCAAAAAATAATAATATAAAATGACAATAATAATACAGGGACATTTGATGTAGTCCTGAAGCAGTATACAAGCCAATTAAATTTATCTTGAAAGTTTTGTCGAAGAGAAATATTATCCCTGAAAGTCTTTTTTTTTTTTTTTAATTGAATGTTGCTTCGTAAATATTAAAATGAAATAATATTATTTTAGTATGAGGCAATATTACTATATTTTGAAACTTCAATGACATTAAATTTGAAAAGTCTTTTAGGATAACATTATTTCTAAGCAAAAACTTCCAAAATAAATTCATACGATAAACCTGAGCCTATCCATATGAGAATATAGAAACCAAAACAGTAGAGGTATAGGGATAAAAATCAAAGAAAAACAAAAGGGTATGGCAATAACCAAAGATGAGAGAGAGTAGAGAGAGAAAAGGGCAGATGGGTGGGTGCGTGGATAACAGTGAAGTGGGGGAGGACAGGGGACAACGAATAATTTGAAGGATTCAGGAAAAATGGAGAGTGGACCAATGTTGTCTTGGCTGTTTCCAGACACTGTGTCAGACAAGTTATTTTACCCCATTGCAATATATATATTATTAATGGCATTACAAGTCCTATTTTTCTTTTCTTAATGTGTATTGGTCAAATCTCTTCTTCTCCTTCCACACATATATATCCTTTTCAAAGCCCATCCTCTCACGCTTTCTTCAACGAATCTTTCTACTCACTTAGGTCATATTTGTTTGGGCGACCAGATTACTTATAAGTTGTTTTTTACGTAAATCGAGACATAACTCTTCTCACATACTTACCTCGTATACCGTAAATCACTATTAAAAAGCAACTTATAAGCAATCGAATCGCTCATCCAAACGAACACTTATTTATCAGCTATTTTAATTATCTCTCTGTAATATGAAATGAAAGAAAAAACGAGTTTCTGCAATTTAGTATATTTAGTATTGCTGATTTTTATGTGTATATATATATGTTTGTTGTCCCGGTAGATTGCCATTTCAACATTAAGGTCGACGCTGCTCAACGACAAATTCAGGATCCTTTATTTTATGCTCTAGGGATCTCCATATAGATTCTAATAATAATTAACAATCCTTTTTTTTTTTTTGGGTGTAAAACACCATAAGTAAGCCCCTCTTTAAAAATTGAATTTTCAGGGCCGGCAATTAATACAAATGCTCAAGTAAGGGTTTGGACGATGATGATCAGACTACATTCGACATCTCAATATGTTTAGTTCGGTTTTAGTTGGATTTTATAATTTAAAATTAGGGTTTGGTGCTCGTGGACCCTACCCACCAGCCTAATACTATAAGAAATTCAAATATAGTATATGTTACTTTTAAAGAATTAAAGTTTGGGGAAAAGACAAAAAAGTATTATGGAGAATTATATTCAGGGCGTATAAGAGAAAAAATGAAGAAATGATCCCATTGATAATCCCAGAAGAGTCATTAATAAATTCAAGAGACTATTTTTTCATTTTTTCTCGTGTGAAACCTGAATATAATTCTCACAAAATATTATTTGAATTTCAAAATATTAAATTAATGATTTCCTACTAAAATGAATTGCCAACTACTATACTTTTGTAGTCATTACCTATCCTTTTATAGGCAATAAAACTGATTTAAGATTTTGATGCTCAAGCGGTGTTTTCTTGTCTTTTTCCTTTGAAGTTTCATATTTGAATGTATTGTTAATATTATCTTTTTCAAAAAAAGAAAAAAGAAAAATTAAAGAGACTCATTCAATCAAGGCAAGAAAAACTGGAGATTAATTTAGGAGAAAATTCCAACGATTTGATGATAAGACCAGATCGAAATGTGATATGAACTCAAACCTAATTATTAATCTGAGCTAAATGGAGAAGGACTAACAATGTTTCTTATTTACAAAATAGCAATAAGATTAATCCCAAGTATGAAGATAACTAAATATTAATTCCAGGGTTTCTTATTTACGATCTTAAGATTACTACGCACTCTATAGAAAAAAGATCTTAAAAGTGATTTGAGGCAATATTAAAGGCGATAATGATATTGTGCGCAACTATGCAAGATAGACATATAGCTAGCTTTCAAAATTATTATTGGACGCCATTAATTATTTGATTAGAGATTATATGTGTATGTACCCACATACTACTACTCTATCTCTGAGATCAGTAGCTAGTGTCATTAATAAATGGGAGTTTCTTGGGGCCATTGTCATAGGATCTTTTCTCTTATCTTGTGTATTAATGCTTTCTCCACTGAAACAAACAAATCATTTACGATCACAGAAATCTTTAAAAGGGAAGTGTAAAGTTGGTTGGAGTAAGTCATAAATAGAATAAACCCTCATCAACTTCGTTATCACATTATAAATACTGCTCATGATCATGCACACCCATTCCCGATAGGATAGCAATTTGGCTGATATGTATAGTAGCTGCAATATAATTTCACCATTTTGTTGCCCCCACTTTAATTTGTTTCTTCTTCATCACTACATGTAGCTTCTCACATTGGACGTGATGAGGTTTTTATATATTGCCACTCACTTTATTATTTTCCCCATTTATCTTTCTCCAAGTACATATATGTAATACTTGATTAGTTTTGTTTCACAATTAAGTAACTGCAAGTTCAACTTCCGTGTTGTGCTAGCTAGTAGATATTGTTTAAACTTTGTAATTAAGTTGTATTTTTTAAGGCCAACAAAACTGTGTGCTAGGTTTTAATTTTTATTATGAAAACAAAAACTCTAGTTTATTAGGAGGAAGAGATCGATCTCCTTCTCCTTATAAAGTACACTACACTGGTGAGGCTTTTGACATGGGATTCATAACAATGCAACCCCTTTGAAATTCAATGTGCTCGCCTTCTTAGCATTGCAACTCCACACCATCACATCGTTTCACTTAGACTCCTACACGTTATGATCTTCTGTGAGTAGCCTTCTTTGTAAACATCAGAGCCTCAACGAATGCACCTTTTGTTATAAGTCCTACATCAAGAAGTCTCAAGAGTGTAATGTAGTTTATGAGTTCAAGGGCTCTTATAGCTACATCACTACAGATGGAAGATATTACTACCTCAATAGACATCCCTTTTTTTAAAAAGGGAGATTAAAATATAAAGGCGATGACATTTCTGTAAATAAAGTAGTGAAATCGTAATATTAGGCGTTCCAAATTTGAATTAGGAATCCTAAAGTAGAGTTTAGATGTCCCAAATTTTATTTGGGAGGCCTAAAGATTTCCACTAGCACCAAAAAAATAAATTAAAAAAAATTTAACTTACTTTAGGCGTCCCAAATGAGATTTGGGATGTCTAAAGTCTTACTTTAGGAGTCTCAAAAAAATTTGACTTTAGGTGTCCCAAATTTTTTTGGGACTCCTAAAGTCATGTCAGAAATTCTAACATGCGTGAAACTTTTCTTCCCTTTTCTTCATTCTCATGTCAGAAATTCATCCCTCTTTTTTCCATCTTTCCCATCCCCCATGACTTCTCTTCCCTTTTTTCTTCATTTCCTTTTTTCTTTCATTCCCGTAACTTCGTCTTCTCTACATCATGGGTAAGCTTTTCATTATTCCCTTTTCTTCATTACACTTCGTCTTCCCCAATCTTCTTCCTCTCTTCCTTTTCTTCATTCCCTTTTTCTCCACCTCCTTCCATTCTCATAGCACATTCTTTGCTCTCACCCTCCGACGTACACCTCTTCCACCTTTTTATCCCCCTCCACCCTCCGGCGTAGACCTCCCACTTTCTTCGTTGCTTTCAGCCTCCAGCATACTTCTCCTCTCCACTGTGCATACACAACTCCTCCAACTTCTTCTCTCCACCTTGGAAGCACATAGACACTGTTGGCTGCCCTCTCCCCCGCTTTCATCAGGTTTTGATTTTTTTTAAATATAAATTTACATGAAGAATTAAGTTAAACTTGCAATATGAAATTATTATAATGCTTTCAATTTATTTACATGGTTCTAGTTATTGGAGTGTTTTTCCGTTGATTTTTTTTTTGCCAGAATCATAAACTAGTTGTTAGTAGTTATGCAATACTAATAATGTTTTTATTTTATATGTTTGGAGCTTGGAAATCGAGGGAAATACATATGTATATTTATTTTGATGAAATAAACAACAATTAGTTTGTAGTTGTGTGGTGACAAATATTTTGACACTTTCTGGTTGTTGTTATACATATATAGTATTAGGTTGTATGAGTTGTTGTTATTGTACATATATATATAGTAAAAAGATTGCAGTGCTAGATGTCTTTATGATTTTGTAAGGGACATTTTGTGGTTTATGAATCCATTTTCAATTATGTTTCTGCAATTTTAATTTGCTGGGTAATGAAGAATATAAATAATCATTTTAAAAAAAAATAAAACCTTTTAATGTCCCAAATTAAGAATTGGGACGTCTAAAGTCCCCCAATTGGGATGTCAAAGTCAAGTCTCACTTTAGACGTCTCATTTTTTTGGGACATCTTTTTGTAAAACATACTACACCTCTTACATAGATGTCTTCCAGTTTTTGGACGTTAAAAGTGCCAAAATAGGGACGTTAAAACCTTTTTTATAGTAGTGCTAATAGATTAGATTTTTAGGATTGAGCTCTTGCTTTAAATTTGTGTTCATAATATATGTGCTTTCATTGAGAGCTTAATATCCTCAAAGATAACTACCCACGGATGATTCCAACAGGCATGAGGTCGAGTGAAGTACCCTAGTGGAGAGTCATAATCTCGAAGCTCATTGTTATGAGTGTCACATTAGGGCTTCATAAGTATGATTTATAAAGTTAAGAGAGGCTCTCCTATTTTTGTTCATCCAGGGGTGAAAAGTCTCATGGAAAAGGGATTTGAGAAAATGAAAGGAGAGCACGATCTGTAAATTTAAAAGATAAAGCGATTTATGACAAAGCTAGGCAGACAAATATGAAACATGATAGCACAAGTGCAGGAGGATTTATGCCATTTATATTCAATAATATTCACATAGTTGGTCCGCTTTTCAGATTTAGTATTAGAAAATATAGATGTCTGAATTCTGAAGCAAAGCTTAGGAATCGCAGCTAACTATATAAAATAATCAAACCAATTGGGCAAGAGGTGATGCATATATATAAATATATATACACTGGTGATGACACACTAAATGAGAGACCATATGCTGAAATAAATTCCAAGGGACTCCATTGACGTGGCCTAGAGAATTTACAGCTACGCCAAAAATATCAATAATTAGATTGATCCAAAGAAACCACCGAAGCGGTTGATTACAATAAAGATCCCATCCGAAGAAATATCGATCATGTGCTATATATAGTTTTAATTATTTGATTCTTCATTATTAATCCAACTTTGTTTAGCAATACAAAGCCGCAAATTAAATTTAAGGATGCCTCGGGAAGACTGGTGGATGCTACAGGACACAAATGCCTCTCTTGGTTTCACCTTTCATTTTGTTTCCTTTCCTCAAAAGCTGTGACTCTTCTCCCCACCCTTCACTATCTATTTTCACTATCACCTCAGCTTTTACTTCCCATCTTTTGACCAAATGATTGAGATATTGTTGCCGTTCTTTTACAAACATCCAAAGATCTTAGTTTTAACACGTTTCACATAATTAGCAACAGATCATCTTAAAATATCAAATTACTCAATTTTCAAAAAAAAAAAAACTTATAATTCTATCATGCGTTGGCCAAAATATGTGTCATGAATAAGTTAAATTAATGTTTTCCCGTCCATTTTTTTTTTTTTGTAAGCTACACATCTTTCAAATTAATGAATAAGACATCAGTAAAAAGTGGTGGGGGCGGGGAGAGAGAAAAAAGATCACACCAAGACAAACTAACATTACAGCATTATCTTATTTTAATTTAATGAAGATGTGTCCCCATTCCCCATATCGGAGCCTCCTGTCATTCTCCACAAAGTCGAAGCCCATTTTTGTCATTTCCAGACCAGCCTCCTTTCTTCATAACTTCTATATAACCCTCTCTCCCTCTCTTTCCCTCTCCTCCACATCGCTCGCTTCTTCTTCGTCTTCAACCACTTCTTGCTCCGCCGTAATGGGATTTCCGGTGGGTTACTCCGACATCATCTGCCCCAAGATATTCCTTCACGTCCTTTCTCTTCTGGGTCTCATCCGAAAGCTCATCACCGTTCTCTTTCGCTATTTGGGCCTCCACGATTTTCTGGAGCCCGACATTGTTTGGGCCCACCCGGTACCCGAATTCCACTCGGTGTCGGCCATGCTCATCCGAGAAATCCTGCCGGTCGCCAAGTTCTCCGACCTGGTGGACCCGCCGGATAGCTGCGCCGTCTGTCTCTACGAGTTCGAGGCCGACGACGAGATCAGACGGCTCACCAACTGTAGGCACATTTATCACCGGGGATGTCTGGACCGTTGGATGGGTTACGATCAGAGAACTTGTCCTCTGTGTCGAACACCTTTCATACCTCACGATATGCAAGCTGCCTTTAATGATAGGCTCTGGGCTGCTTCTGGCATTCCTGAATTTTATGCTGATTCTGATGAATATCCTCATCTTTCCTATTTTTAATTAGTTCAGATCCTTCTTTATTATTAGTTCTTAGGTTTTACAGGATGATGAAAACCAGCCAAAAAAAAAAAAAGGAGAGAGGGAAAATTGTAACTCTTGAGATATCTGTATATATACAGCAGAAATGAGAAATCCAAAGCGGATTCTCTGTAGTTAGATGAATTTGTAAAGTTGATTCTCGTTTCAGATTTTGGATCTCAGCAGTTTTCTGGCCTTTGATATTTCTCACTCCATTTATTTATATTTGAAAGAGCTACGAGTTGTTCTTGTATTGTTCCCAGATTTAGACGAAACGCTAAATGGTAATGAGATGAGAAGTTCAGAGTGTTTTTTGGAAGAATGAGCAAGTGCCTCACCAGTTCACCGGGCTACCGTGTATTTTTTTCTTTTGGGTAAATGTGCAAGTAAATGCCTTAAACAAAGGCTATTGAATTATATCTTGACAGTGATGTGAAGTAATTTTAAGTGTTGATAGGGACAAAGATGACCTAGTTGTATGGATTAAAATTTCAGAAAAATACAATTAAAAATATAAAAAAATAAATTGGTGTTGCGAATTTATTAAATCTCAAATTAAAATTGAAGTAGGAATTTGAAATTTTCAATTCTGACAAAAAAAACTAAAATACCTTGGCTTGAGAGAACAAGTTTTATGGATTACTAATAATATTTGTATTTATATTAACAACATCATATTTTACATTAACGACTTTACTTTTATGTTTTACAACTTTATATCCCAAAAACTAGAAATAATTTTAAGGTCATAAGTTTCATGAGTCAATAACAACATCTGTATTTATATTAACAACATCATATTTTACATTAACAACTTTACTTTCATGTTTCACAACTTCATATCCCAAAATCATGGACAATTTTGAAGAGATAAGTTTTAGGGGTCAATAACAATATCACATTTTACCAAGTTTCTGAAACCTGGACCGGCCATTAAATTGACCGAGATACTAGGTCAAGGGTTAGTGGGTCAGATCAAAATCAAATCAGAGCTAACCTCGAACTAAACCGGTGAGAAATTGAAAATTTTAGGGTTCGTCTGGTATCATGGAAATGGGAGGGTAGGAAATGGAAGTGGAAGAGGAATCAAATATTAATGAAGTTGGTATGACAGAACCCACTTCCTGAAGGAAGTCACTTCCATTAATATCGATGGAAGTGACTTCCATACCTAAACCTAAAGAAGTTAGTTCCAGCGCCATTTCCATCCTTCTATTTCCAACCTTACCCTTCTTCTCTTCTTTCTTCCTCCACCAGCAATGATGGCCATTCTCAGCGATAGCGATAGTGGCCTTCCACCAGCAACCGTGGTGATAGTCCTCCACCAATAGCGGTGATGGCGAACCCCCTGATGGATGTGATGAAGCGACGGCTATAGCGACGGTGACGGCAACTGCAACGGCTGACCCTTCTCCTTCCTCTCCTTTCGTCTTTGACTTCTTCTCGTTTGGATGGCTCATTGACCCTTCTCCACCAGCGACATCAATGATGATGGTGACGTCTTGTTTCCACTAGTGACGGCGACAACAATTACTGCTTAGCGACAAAGATCAAGTCAAGGTGAGACTCGAATCTGCTTAGCGACGACAACAGCGATTACCTTTGGATCTTTGGTTTGGTAGATTTGCATCTCTAGTATTCGGTAGACGAAGATGGTGTTCACCGGTGATGGTTTTGGTGGCTTCGATGTTTGATTCTGATTTTCAGTTTTGTTTTTGGTGCTTCGATTTTTTCTTGTTTTTATGGTTTAGTTCCGTCGATTTGGAAATAAAGATGAAGCATTGTGTTCGTATTGTTGCTATGGAAGCTGTTTGCAGGTGTGTTTCCGACGGTGATGGTGACGCTCACTTGAAATTGGTGGTGTGGGTCGTTGATCGAACAGATGGAGAGAGGATTTTTTTTTTGTTGAAGGGCATTTCCGTATTTTCACATTATAAGTACACATTTTAATTAAAAATTATATCTCACTTCCACCATCCTACCAAACATGTTTTATAAAGTACTTCCACTTCCAATTCTACTTCTATTTCCACTTTCAATTCTACTTCCACTTCCATAAAAAACTATCATACCAAATGGGGCATTAGGGTTATTAATATGAAATTCTAAGAAAAATTTAAAAAATCGATTTTTTAAAAAAATAAAAAAAAATTACTGAACCATACCTATTTCAAGGCTGGTTCGTTGGTTCTTGGGCCGAACCGGCCTGTCCGGTTCGGGTTTCAAAACACTGGATTTTACATTAATGACTTCACTTTCATATTTTACAATTAAACTTAAGGTAATTTGGTCAGAATTAAAAATCTCATATTCCTACTTCAATTTTGACATGAAATTTTATAAATTCGCAGCACCATTTTTAATTATATTTTTCTAATATTTTTACTATATTTTATTCTGTCGATGAACAACTTTTTTTACCTAAATTGCCGGCAAGATGAAAACAAGGAAGTGAGATGTACAAATACTAGTATTTTGATGCTTATGAACCCAGAACCAATCAATGTGTTCATAGGGATACGGATGAACAAGGGGGAAAACCAATGCAGAAAACTGACTTTATTGGTCTACAAACTTTCTGGCTTAATAGTTTCTCACATTCAAGCTATTAGAATTGGTTTACAAACCTGCAAATCCATGAATCTTATAAAGGTTAAGTTATATACTGACTTATTGAAAGCAATTTAATTATTATTTCAATTAAGTAGTCAATTCCATCCTCTATAGAACGAGTTAGAGGAAGTAAGGCATCTAATCTACAGGAATTGAGATTTAGAGATTTATCACTGTCATAAGGAAGCCTTTAGATGTGTTGATTTTTTGGTAAAATTGGCTCTAGATTCAAACAATGATCTGTCAATCTTACAATAACTACCAGATTTTTGTCGATCTAAATATTAGTTGATATGAGCTAAGATTTGATTTTATTAATTCTTTACTGTCTATAGGTTTATTGTAAGGGTGAGTCATGCCCCTCAATAGTCTTTTCTTTTATCCCTGTAATTCAAAAAGAAAAAAGAAAAATAGAAAAGAAAACTGACTTTATAGATGAGGCAGATTTCACAGTACTGCCATGGTTTGAGAGAATTTATGTTTAATTGCATCTGAAACAGTGTTGCGTGTTTCTGTGAAGCAAGGAAAATGATGCGGCAGCATGATGGATTGCTGATTCCACTAACTAGGAGCTATTACTTATTAGTGGTAAAAAAAGGAACCAATTCGGTGCTCGTCGTATGAGCATTCATAGCTAACCGTTACAGTGATATCTACAATAGAATTTCAATGATTTAGATTTTAGATTTTAAGATTTTTAATTAATAATTTTAAATAAAAATTAGTTTTTGACAGTGATATCTACAATAGAATTTCAATGATTTAGATTTTAGATTTTAAGATTTTTAATTAATAATTTTTAAATAAAAATTAGTTTTTGAAAAACTAACAATTAAGATATTATTTTTATTTTAGATTTTGCCCACATTAAAATATTTTTTTAAAAAAATAAAATAAATCTGAATCATTCAAGTTTGGTCTAATTTTCTGCAAAGGCAATAAGCTCTTGGTGCTTCCCAGTTACCAGTGCTACCGAAACTAGTTCCAGTAACAAATGCATGCTACCAAAAAATTTTGTGGAAGGGGAAGAATATACTGTTGTAAATAGGAATTCAGAGGCATGGTAAAAATAACGTGAAGGTAATTAATAAAAAATTTGAATCTTGTACATAGGAAAAAAAGAGCTTGCAAGTCATATTCAGAAGAATTGAGCAGCCTTTTTAATTTTGTTTCCCTCTATATGAGGGATTAGGATATGGGCTTTTCTTGATTTTAGAAATGCCTTGACTCTCGTGTCACTTGTTGGAATCAGTTTCCGACCTATCTTTTTTGGATATATCTTTTAAATAGGTTGGGAGAGCATCGTCCAGACGAAATCTAGATAGTCTAGATTTAAATTTTTTTTTAAAAAAATTATTTTAATGGATAGATAATTTAAAATAAAGATATTTTTTTGACTAATATTTTTTTAAAAAATAATTTTTTTCATTTAAAAATCATCATTTAAATATAGTTAAATATAGATCTGGATGGTTCAGATAAGAAAAGCCCCATACCTATTCTTTTTTTCATTAATACTTTTTTTTTAAGAAAATTATCACAAATAGTATGAAGTGCCGTGCCATTTAAATATGGGTTAAGGGGCAAAACTAACCTTAAAATTTTCTCAAAAGTGCACCTACCATGATAATTTTTTTTTAGTGCAAAAATAATCACAAACTTTTAAAAATGGTGCAAAAGTAACTATGAACTTTCAAAAAATGGGCAAAAGTTACACTACTGTTAACGGCCATTTATTCAAAAGTTTTTCAGGGGCAAAAATACCCATAAACTTTTTTCAAAAGTGCACTCACCACCATAAACTTTTTTTTTTGTGCAAAAGTAACCATAAATTTTTAAAAATGGGGCAAAAGTAACGGTTCTTTTACTGTGTTAAAATGTCATCTTTTGATTGTTCTAAGTCCAAAAAAACAGCACCTCGACTTGTCCACTATGATTTTTCCAAACCATAAATTGAAAAATTGATCTTCAATGAAGATGGCATCGTCATCCTGCTCTCACCGACATTCCGTAAATGGAATTGTTGATATCAATGGTGTCGTAAACGCAGTTGCCAAAATTGTTAATGGGGAAGAATCTCAACAATTCCATTTACTGCACGTCGGTGAGTGTAGGATAGCGATTTCAGCTTCATTGAATATGGGTTTTTCAATTTTTGGCTTGGAAAAATCATGGTGGACAAGTTGATGTATTTTTTTCCTGAACTTAGAACAATCAAAAGATTACATTTGAACCCAGTAAGATAGCCATCACTTTTGCCCCATTTTTGAAAGTTTATGGCTATTTTTGCTCCCAAAAAAAGTTTATGGTGGTGAGTGCACTCTTAAGAAAAGTTTATGGGTATTTTTGCCACTTAAAAAATTTTGAATAAATGGTCGTTAACGGTAATGTCACTTTTACCCTTTTTTTTAAAAGTTCATGGTTACTTTTGCACCAAAAAAAAGCTTATGGTGGTGGATACACTTTTGAGAAAAATTTAAGGATAGTTTTGCCCCTTAACCCTATAAATATAATAACCTCTAATAATCAACAAACATTATAGAGGGTGTTTGTTTTGATGTTTGCTGGACAAAACGAACTTGAACAATGGATAAAACGGACTTGAACAGTGTTTTAGCCAAAATGGATGTTTGGTTGAGCGATTAGATTTAAGGTAAAAAAAGGTTAAAAGTTGGAAAAAGTCATAAGCCTCAAAATGGAGTTTATTTGAGCTTATATGCATGTGTGTATAAAATAATATTAATAGGAGTATTTTCATATTTTTAGGAATAAATGAGGTACTCAAAGTCACTTCTAATAACAAAACTCTTATGAAAAATGTTCTAAATAATTTTCTCTTTCTTTAGATAGTAATCTTCGGCTAATTAGAGAATATTTTGGGATAAGAGTTTAGACAAATTTTGAGTTTTGTTAATATATGACAATAGAAATGTAGAGAATAATTAATAACTAATTTTAATCAGTTTAGATTTATTATTTAGTTTTTTTTATGATTTTATAATCAATTTTTTTATAAACATGTCATAAATTAGTTTCTATATAGTGTTTTTACCTATTAAATTTAGTTTAAATAATTTATTTGGATTATTGGAGGTATTATTGAGGTTTTAATCGGTTTATTTTGTTAGATTTTGAGCTATGTGAAAATATAAGTTAGGATTTAATATTTAAATTAGAGTTTGATATAATTTATAAAATCTAAACTTGAAGTGCACAATAGAAAAGACTTTTGGAGTGTACCAATTTAAATTAGAGTTTGATATAATTTTATTTAAAAGTGTACCATTGCCAAATTTTCAAAGTTAATTTTTGAGAAAATTGTAAAAAAATCCCTCCGTGTGTAGATATCTTCCCAGGTCCTATTTGGCAATTAAGTTGCCAATGAGGTTTTTTTTTACAATTATCCCTCCATTTTTTCATTTTTCATAATTTTTACAATTTTGTCTTTTAAATAATCCAAAAGCCACTTATGCAAAAGCCAAACCAAACATCGTTCACTTTTACATAAGTTACTTATCTAATCGTCAATCCAAACACTCATTATTTTACCCAATCTAACTTTTTTCTAATTTTAAGATTTCATAAGTCTAAGTAAAAATAAGTCACTTATCCAATCACCAATCCAAACACATCCATAATCTCCCGCACGCTCACTATGATGAACTTCTTCGTGTTTTTCTTTCTTTTCTTCTTTCCTTTCCCCCCTTTTTCTGCTGGTTCTCATTCTTGGCAAGTCTATAGTTTAGTGAGCTATTGAGAGATAGTAAAATAAATAATGAAGGATGCTAAAGTGGTTGAAAACATAAGTTATGATATCCAACACGACAAATTAAAGCTATATTGAAATAAAGCACTCTCTTCGGAAGAGTAGCTTGGTTTAAAATATAAGTTACTTGTAAAATAATTAATATTCATTTTTCAGTTTTATTCTTCTAATTATTGCTCATTTTCAATTTTGCAGACTCATTAAATTTTCAACCACATTTTTTTTTTGATAACTATGAGGCATCAGGAATATTATTCCTTATCCATTAACAGAAGCCTATTCAACTCATCAGAGGCTTGGTGAACCATGTGGAAACCAGGAGCGATAGACAAGCTCTCTTTAGCAAGGTAGTCGGCTGGCAGATTTAGCTCTCTACTGATCCTTCTCACTTCAACATGCCAATCTCGTTTCAGCATTTCCTGGGCTCCGTCAATAATTCTGCAGTCGTCATGCAGCTCATGTCTGCTTCCCAACAGTAAACTGAACGCCTCCATAGAATCAGTTTCCAAAATAAAAGTGAATTTTTTTTTTTCAACCACATTTTTCAACAAGAGTAAAAGTGATTTTTTTTTTGAATTTATAACATATTTAATGAGTTCGCTATAACTTCTTACTTTCCGTGAATTAATTAAGGTGTCCTATATTATTGAACTAGGGGGAGTAAGAGTTTTCAGCAATGAGAGAGCTAGTGACTAGTGAATAAGTTTGGGGCTCATGATCGGTCTGCTGAATCAGAGGCTTCGGCTATGGCTGCTCATCACAGTATGTTGAATTCTCTTTTGCGGCTGCTGTTCTTTTTGTATTTGTTTATATCATAGGATTTTGCAGCCTGCTAATCTTTTTTTCTAAACCATGGCTACACTTTTGTACATCGTCTTTTAATAATGATTTTTCCTTTCAACCATATTTATAATAAATTCCCAACAAGGCCACAACTTGCTTAGGGGCTGTTGAGCATGGCAACACGATGATCAACGTTGTCCGGAGTAAAATAAACACTTCCTCCTGTGTACATTATACAATACAAGTCACTTAAATTATTTTATCAAAATAAAGAAATGGTGGTAGTTGACTCGTTAAATCTGCAGTATATTTAAATTTTTTTTCCAACTTAATCGAGAAAAATACACAATGAATTATATTTAAGCATTAATTATATAAAAAAATTGGTAAATAAGTATTAATTACTCTCTAAATATCTTATTGATTTATATTATAAATAAAAAAAATTCTTCTAAAAAGTGTTTTATAATGGAGATCCAATGGATTTGACCATAATATCTGATGCTTTCATTCAGCTTTTACTACTATGATGGCAAGTTGGCAACTCTTCATTCAGTTTTGGTAGCTTTTTCTTTTTCCCTTTTTTTTTTTTTTTTTGCTCTCCGCATTTTTTGTAGCCAAAACTCATCATTTTGCAGACATTGAGGCGGGGAATTATTTTCTTCACAACCTCGCGATTAAACATCCTCAATTGATAACCTCACCGTCTTTCGCAATCCAAAAGGCTTTTACTCATTCTTGACCCATTTATTTTAGGGTTAAGGTGTAAAAATACACATGTGCTTTTTCTCAAAATGCACCCAACAACAAATATGTTTTTTAGGTGCAAAAGTAGCTATGTGGTTACATAATATGTGCAAAAGTCACAAGATCTGTTAAAGGGAAAACGTTGACCGTGAAAAACATGTTTGTTGACTAATTGTGATGATGTGGCAGGTGACTTGGCAGATGAAGTTGCTGACTAGAAAATAAATATTGGGAGAAATAAAATAAAAAGAAATTTTCTAGGGTTGAGTATTTGAACTGAATGAACAAAAATACCGAATCACCAACGCGACTGTAAGGCATGGCTGAGAAACGCAAAGAGTGAGAGGCAAATTGTGGACCTTGAGAAAGCAAATCGAAAGGGCAAGGAAGACGATACCGAAGGGGAGGTAAATGGCGGCATCTTCGACTTTGACTTCGACTACTGGGAGAAGCAGAAGAAGGGTTGCTTTGATGAGGCGGCCAAGTTGCGAGGAGGAGCACGAGGTTCCGACGAGATGCTGCCGTCATGGCTTCGTTGCTCCGCGATGAACGTCGTGGACAGAAGGCAACCCAGGCAGGAGGTTCTACGCCTGCCGGAATTACTACCAGGTGAAAATAGAGAAAAAAATTGATTCTTATACAGTTATTGTTTGTATTAGGAATGGTTGTTATGTGGTTATCTTAATTCTTGTGAATGGCCTTCATTTACATCAAATTCCTTTGTCATTGTTGAAAGGTTTGTCTAAAAGCAAAGAAATTTTGAAACAGGACATAAATAGAAGTTGTTGAAACAAGATGCCTTCATTTAGTTGTTGAAAGGTTGCTTGGAAATTGGAAGTTGTCATATTCTTTGAAAGCTTTCTATATAGAATAGAATGTAGTGATTGATTCTTCTTCAGTTTGTGTGAATTGTGTTCTTCAACTTTCTTTAAATGTGCAGCTTTTTGAAACACAAAGTTGTTATGACTGAAATGTTATTGAATGTTAAACAGGATGGGGCCTGCAGTTTATTTGCCTGGCATGATGGTGAATTTGGGGAAAGGGCAAATGAAGTCATAAAAGATTTACTGAATGACATAGACAGGCTATATAATGAAATAAGACAACGTCCAAGGGGGGATGATGCTGAGAAGTTATATGAAGAGCTTGTTACAATCCATGGTGAGGTGAGAAAGTTGAAAGCGTCATATGGGAATAGAGAAAGACACCTACGGAGCGTGGAGATGAAGTTAAAAGTTGCAATGGTTATATTGATTATAACTTGGGTATGGTTGGTTGTTTTGTATGCCCATTGTATAGGGTGATTTGTGATTGAATGTGATGAGAGAAAGAATGTTATTCAGAAAGTCATATAAATGTTGTTTGCACAATTGAATCGTAGACTATATGTAAATGTTTGATGTAATTTATTATAAGGGTAAATATAACTTTTGGTCCCTCAAGTTTGGACCAATTGTCCTTATAATTTAAAAGTGGTGGTTTTGGTCCCTTAACTTTGGAAATCTAATTTCATATGCCACTGGTTTCAATTTGTAGTTTGGGAGATATAACCAAAATACTGAACGTCGCCCATGCTGAAAGAAATAGAGTCTGCTGCATTATTCCAATAGCCTTGCTTCTATTCCAATAAAATTAGCCTTTTTCAGTTATGGACTATTCGAATAGTCACTTCACTATTCAAATAGTATTTTATCATTTTACACTGAAACTATACTGAGACTATTCTGATAATTCCATTATTATCTTGACAGTTTTCTAGTATTCGAATAGTATTTGATTATTTTGCTCTGAGACTATTTTGATAGCTACATTACTATTCGAATAGTTTTATTATAGCAATAGAACTATTCGAATAGCAAATAGAAATTAAAACTATTCGAATAGTTTTATTACTATTCGAATAGTAATGTATGACTGTCTTTATCTCTATTTCATCCACCCTGATTACTTCTTCGTCCCTGCCATCTGATGCCATCGATACTGCAATATGGAAAAAAAAACATTGGCTGAAGAGTTTTCATGCCATTTCACTGTAGCCACGACAAAAAAACTAACATTTATGGGTCCCAATTAGTGCTTATCTGAGATTCCTTTTGGTTCGTCCTAAACTTTGAAACCCTCTGATCTTTAACTCATTCAAATAATGCTGACTCGAAACTGTAGTTCTAATTTCCCCACGCCATGTGTTTGCCCTCAAATCTGATTTCGCCTCCTTCCCCCTCCGATTCGATTTCCTTTTTGTCCGCCCTTTGATTTAATTTCACCATCGGTGTTTCCTTCGACCTCCCTTTTCGTCCGACTCTATTTCTGTTTTTTCTATTCCTTTCGCCCTCAGCTCCGAGTGGGCACGTCTTAATTTTTTATTCTTCTGCCAAGCTTTTGCCTGCGTTTTACACGTGTGTGTTTTTAGTTTTTTTTAAACACTACCAAAACCCAATCAGCAACTTCATCTACCAAGTCACCTGCTACATCATCACAGTTAGTCAAAAAACATGTTTTTCACAATCAACATTTTCCCTTTAATAGATACTGTGACTTTTGCGCTTATTACATAACCACATAGTTACTTTTGCACCTACAAGAAATATTTGTTGTTGGGTGCACTTTAAAAAAAAGCACATGTGGGCTTTCTTGTACTAACCCAATTTATCACTCTGTTTTTTTCTCTGGCAATTTGCAGGTTTGGATCAAATGGAATATGCGTCACTCCCCTGGCAGCCGCAGAGTGTCTCAATGGCCCTGGCTAAGGGTCTTTGGCTCACTGTGTTGGCTAATATGGAAGAACAGATGCAGAAAAGCCTTCGAAGGAACTACCGATCACCCGCAACAACTCATGCACAGAGGATTTCATTTCCTACATGAGGGCATTGAAGATGGACAGTACAGACACAAGATACTTAGAGTTCCAGATAAAGACGCTGGGAAGTGGAGTCCAGCTCTAGATGGATATGTTCGGGTTGACGTGGATGCGGCTGTAGACGAGCATAGACTTTCTGCTGTTGGAGGAATTCTTCGTGATAGTTTAGGAGCGTGGATATGCGGTTTCCAGAAGAACACAGGCTTCACTTCTAGCTCAACAGCTTCGAAGATACAAGCGATCAAGACAGGACTTCAAGTATGCAAATCCATGAATTTCACAAAGGTGAAGTTACACACTAACTCAACAGAAGCACTTCAATTGCTATTTCATACAGGGGCTCACTACCATCCCCTACACAATGAATTAGAGGAAGTCAGGGACTTAATCTACCTGAATTGGGATTTAGAGATTCTTCACTCGCACAGAGAAACCCTTGCACGTGCTAATCTTTTGGCCAAATCGGCTCTTGACTCGAACGATGACCTATCTTTATTGCAGCACCCTCCAGGTCATTGTTCGCTCCAAATGTTAGCTGACTTAAGCTAAGATTTGATTCTTAGTGTTCGATGTATTTAGGTTCATATATGGGTCAATCTTGACTCTCAAGAGAACGTTGCTCTTGTCATTGTAACTCAAAAAAAAAAAAAAAAAAAAAAAACACATGTGCATTTTTATACCTTAACCCTTTATTTTATCCGCCATCCCATACTCCCACTTGCCCCAACCCACTCAAGTTGTATCATTACGCTATCATATTCATGTCCATCTATTGCTAGAGGAAAAAAAAAAAAAATCGTTTTCTTTCTTTCTTTCTTTCTTCTTTTTGCTAACCATAGACATCCTCTTATTTGAGGCAATCTTATTTGAGGTTGGACACTAAACGTGGACACCTCTCCTGACGAGGATTCAAACCTTGTTTTTCACCGCATTTAAATTATAAAAACAAGCTTCAGCATTCCTGGGCAAGACTAAAAGTGTGCAGAAAAATGAATGAAGGCGGATAACCCGGAAGCATGTTTCAAGTAAGAAAGCCAGAGCTCATTGTCATGAAATCTTTAAACCAAAAGAATCCACCTCACATTCACATCATTAAACATGACATCGCGCATAGCATTGTAGGGGCAACAGCACAGTGATTAGACTACTAATTGCAAGTCAATAAAATCCAAATAGAAACAAATACCCGCAGGAACTCCATAGTTTAAAAGAGATCACAAGGACTCAGAATGGACAACGCTGAAGATTGTATCGTCATTACAGAAAATATAAATTTGTGAGAGAAATGCAGCGTAGACACTGCATTTCGGCCCACAATACTACTAGACTACCACTGCCTGCACATGTATGCCCAACTAGGCAAAGTAAAAGATAATGTTTTGACACAGAAAAACTCGATCGGAACAAGAGACCAGCAAAAGGCATTCTATAAAAATGTCGATCACCTAGTGTAGCCGGAAGGGGGATATCCCGGTGGAGGATAACCAGCAGGGGGGTAATTTTGTGCAGGATAGCCCTGAGTTGGAGGAGGTGGATAACCATACGGCTGTCCATATGCAGGTTGTTGCGGATATCCAACTGAAGGAGGAACTGGTTGATCAAAGCGTGACATCTGTTGAACAGGAGGAACAGCCATTGCTGGCTGAGGCCCGAACTTGCCATCTCGCTTGTCCATTTCGACCTTGTGCTGAGTCTGCAAATACAATTCAGTTGCTGTGTGTGATGTAACACATTACATAATGTAAATATATAGTAATTATTCGTGCCTGTTATTTAACAAACTCACCTGCATGCATGCACAGACCCTGCATAAAAGATTAACATAATTTAGTAAAATGTCTCCTTGAATAAAGTGTAACGTGAAAGAGAAAGGAAAGGAAGCCTTACGTGCAGTACACAAAGTCAGCCAGACAGTTTAGCAACTGAGAAGCTTCTGAAATTTCATCACTTCCCACAATCATCGCGATTATGGAAAATATGCATGCAAGTTGTTGAAGGACAAGCATGAAACCCTACACAAAATGTGTTATAAAGAAAGTTAAACCCTCATAGAATATCATTAATGGAATATTGCCGGTGCGGGAGAACGTGTTTGAGAGAGAGAGAGAGATCTCACAATAATGCAATTGTCACATTGTGTAGTTTGGATGTTAAATTCATCTTGCAACAGAAAGCGAGTTGAGGCCACCGAATTTCCAAAGCAGAGGAAAACCTATAATAATGGAAGCGTCATAGCAAACTTAACCGGAAGAGAAAGAAAAAGCATAAATTGACCAAAGGGGATCAGAGTAGAGAGCAAGCTTCAAAAGAGAAAAAAGACCAACTTAAAAATATCCAAACATCGTATACTCTTCATTTACATGACCACCAATTGAAATGTCACTTTCCTATTTTGGTCAATTTCTTATAAGCAAAAGCACCTGATATATGTTCATATTTTCACTTAAGTGATAACAACCTAAAAACAAAATAATAATAATAATAATCTGACAGTATGATCGATTGTTATAAAAAGCAAACACGGAAAACCAATTTAGCAAAGATCACACAGCCCAGACCTGACATGTCGGCAAAAATCAGCAGAGAAAACAATTTTAACACCCATGGCTTGTGCTGATAATATTTCTATTAAGGTGAAAAATGCATACAAAGTAACATACCTCAGTACAAAGACAAAATTCAGGACACCTACTTTCTCCACACCTACCACTACAAGGCATGTAACCAGCACAACATGTGTATCTGGAACAAACAAGACATTAACATATCACAACAACAGGTTATATAAGTCAGTTTACAAGCTTGAAAAACTGAAAGTGTCAAACAATCAATTACCTTGACATGTCATCATAGAGAGCTCTTTTGCGGAGCAGGTATGATACACATGGTGCACTATAATAAAACAATGTCATTAGATTTCTTGGAGCAAAACACAAATACACAAATATGCTTGCAGAGCTATTCTTTAAAAGGAGGTCAAACTGATGAGGTTACTTGAGATACAAAACACATATTATAATTTTACGACTGAATTGACAAGCACAAAAGTAAAAGATCAAATATACTGAAGCAGGTGAAAAAACCAGAATAACTAAAATTTGGAAAGTCCATCATCATATTTGGAAATGCAAAATTCTGAATGAAAATGCCTTAAGAAAACATCATGCAGCAAGAACACATGATACTCCAATAAAGCGTGAAGGTGAATTCGCCCTCAATGACAATTTGTTCTGTTCTTTTAGCCTTAACCACAGTATGGAGGAGATAGCTCCTATGCTCAAAGTTTCCATTATCCACAGAAGACATGCTATGATCTAATCTAACAAGAACTTTACAAAGCAAACCCACACCCCTTCATTAAGCAAAACAACATATTCTTTGTGCTTTCATTCCTTCGGACGAACAAGAAATACTGAGAGTCACTAACTTTGCCTCAAAACAGAGTAACAATACGGTTTCCACAGAGAGACAGACTAGTTTTCTATGATCTACTTTGGGGATGAAGAACACTATTTTATCTTTTTATAATGATGATACATATTGAACTAACCCTCATCCCTTGATGGAGAGTGACATCTCGTGAATTATAAAGAGTAAATTCTCTGAAGTCTACGATCAGTCTCAGAAAATGTAAAATTCAGATCCAGGAATCACGAGTATGAAATTGCTTAGAAAAGGATGCACCATCCATGGGGTCGCTACATTGGTGTTTGAGCTAATTAACAGCAGTTCCCTCGGGAAACCACGCAATAATCAAGACAACCACCAGATACGTCATCACTCGCGGCCTATATGCTATTATCCCACGTCCTTGGTGGCTAAAGACCATGATCCCTAATAGCCACTTCAACAACAGTCCACACCTTCTCCGGGTAATCTGAACCCTCTGTGGTTCGCCCCAGATTTGAATTGCTACAGTGTAATCATGACCAAATAAAGACGTAATACTCAGATATTGGCACTGAAAAAAAAAATGAAAGACATAATATTTAGGTGTGGATTCCGTAAAGTGATTTAATTTCAACCGTGAACGTCCTTCTTCAATGTTATATATATAGATATATCGACCATTGGAAAAGATATTTCGGAAGTCAACATAGGTCAATGCAAGTTGTTCTCTGCGAAGAATAGAAGTACAAGGTCTAAAAATCTTTGTCAGTATATCATTGCATCCACGAGACGAGACCAAATCAAAATAGGCATACAGTAGCTAAAAGACCTAGTTTTCACACGGAAAAATCGATGGCTTATGAAAAGATAATTCGTAAAGTTAAGTCGATGCAACTCAAAAATCTTAATTGTAGATCTAAATTTCTATATGACAAACAGCTAGAAATCGAATGCGAACACACATTCTTTTAGAAAAATAAATAATCTGATAATCAATAAACGTGCAGCAAGGTAATGAAAAGTTCCAGATCGCTTACCACCACAACGCAAAGCAACAATCTGCACAAAATTTAATTCTACAGTGTCAGTTGCTCAGTTTCAGAGAATCAAATTATAAAAAGAGGGGGACGGGGAACATTCCCCGTCACACACTCGCAGAAGTGGAAATTTCATACAGGGGGTGTCAGCCTGAATGGTCCTTATGAGATCGGTGTGCCAGAGATTCCGATAATTCTGACGAAGCTGCATCTTCTCGAGGTGCTCCTGGGACGCCATGTCTTCTGCCGATCTTGACAGCGAGTAAAACTACTATACCGAAAAAGCAACCAAAGAACCGATAATTACAGGGAATCCTGAAATGAAATTCCACAGTATATATACTCACACACGACGAAACCTGCTATCGAAGACAGAGTCAAGGAATTTCGAAATCGGCTTCTCCGAGACTTGAACAGCTCAGCTTAATTGGCGTACGCACCCAGCCAGCCAGCAGGCGCATTGACTAAGACGAAGCTCCACCGAAAAGGCAGCGAGATTTTTTTTCCTTTTATATTTTTTACTAGTATTATTTTTTAATTCATTTATAATTGGAAAAATATAAATGAGACTGTGGGTAATTTTTTTTTTTTTTGGAGAAAATCATATTTTTGTGCATAAAAATTTATGAAGTTATTCTCAATCAGGGATTATCCTCTAAATTTTCCTTTTATAACTTCGCCCCAAACAATCATTTGTTATTAATTATTGCGCGTAAAATCATAATATTCCCTTGTTTCAAGCTTTCTACAATTCAGGTAAAAAAAGCTTTTCATAATTGATTTTCTTTTAAAATTTTTGGAATGATCATAGTTGGTTACTCTCCATCCTATTTATAAAGTCTGATGATGGAATTACATGGTTTTAAAAAACGATTAAAATTAGATAAAAATAAGTGTAAATATAAATTTTGATCTATGAAGTTTAACCTAATTTTAGTTTTTGTCCTTTAAGTTTACTCCATTTATTACCGTTAGTCCCTTAAGTTTGAATGGTGGGGAACCTTTGACGGCGTTAATTCGTTTAACGTGGCGCTAATGCTATTAAAATAGCTTAAGGTTAATACAACTTTTGGTTTCTTAAATTTACTCCGTTTATAACCGTTGGTCCCTCAAGTTTGAAAAGGACTTGATGGCACATTTGACGACATTTATTCATCCAATGTGGTTCTAATACCATTAAAATAGCTTATGTGTCATGCCAGCTATTTCTGACACATAAGCTATTTTAATGGTGTTAGTGCCACATCGGACAAATTAATGCTGTCAAAGGCGTTACGAAATCCTTTCAAATTTAAGGAACTAAAATTAAAATTGAGTCAAATTTCAGGGACTAAAAGTTGTATTTACCCTAAAAATAATAAGTATGTTTGATATAAACTTTATTTTTCAAATATACCCTTATGAGGGAGCAAGTAAAAATGAGAAAAACAGTAAATATAAGTACCACTAACCTTTTAATTAATGCAATACATCTAATTAAAGAAAAAATAAAAATAAAAAAACTTATTAAATGTTTAAATAATGCTTGTGAGGCTATTACCGGGAAAAAAAAAAAAAAGACCAAGACCATTTTAATCTTTGGCTCTTATAAAAGGGAACGGACGAGTATAATTTTGGCATCATATTTGTTTGAGCATAGATGGCCAAGAACCAAAAGCTCGCCGTAGCTGTGTTTGGAAGGGGTTGAAGAAAATAAGAAACAAAGGTTAAGGTGTAAAAATACCCATGAATTTTTTTTAAAAGTGTATTTAACACCATAAATTTTTTTCAGGTGCAAAAATACTCATGAACTTCTTAAAATGGGGCAAAAATATCAAACCGTTAATTGGTACAAACATCCGTTTTGTTGACCCACAATTTTATTTTTTGAGGTGCAAAAATACCCATGAACTTTTCTAAAAAGTGCACCCAACACCATAAAATTTTGAAAAGTTCATGGGCATTTTTGCACATAGAAAAAATTTTATGGTGTTGGGTGCACTTTTTAGAAAAGTTCATGGGTATTTTTACACCTTAAAAATTAAAATTGTGGATCCCACAAAACGGACGTTTGTACCAATTAACGGTTTGACATTTTTACCCAATTTTAAGAAATTTATGGATATTTAGTTGAATACACTTTTAAAAAAAATTCATGAATATTTTTACACCTTTAGCCAAGAAACAAAACAAAACAAAACATTCACATAACATTTTACGCCCCCGGGAATCACTTGAAAAGGACCCCCAGAAAGAAAGAGTAAGAATTTGGAGAATATAAAAAGTAGAGGGGCAAATTTGCAAAGACAAGTTCTATATAAACTGGAGGTTCGACTGGTCTCGTCTCGTGGTGTTCGATAACGTCAATAGGAGTGGTAGAGAGAGAGAGATCGATGATGGAGATTGAATTTGTCATGTTGTGCCGTGAAGAGTAGGCCCTGGCATAAATTATTGACGACCAAACTTACAGACAAAACAGTACTCCTCCCCAACCAAAGTTAATTCTGTTATCTTCATCGTATCAAACAAACACCTTCTTCTTCTCTCGTCATAACTTACTAGTCGCTCTAGTTCGATTCTTCATTCAGAGCAAGTTCAGATTTCAGAGTTTTTTTTCTCTCATTTCTGTCATGTACTCTGCTTCTTCAAATGCCTACGCTTTTGATTCTTCTTTTCCCAGACATTCGACCTCATCGGACATGGCTTCCTCCGACACACCTGGCGGCGGCGACCTTTTCTTCTCCGACCCTTTTCCTTTCCCTTTCTTCAACCCCACCGACTTGGCCGCCGTTCATCAGATTCCAAACGAAACTGCTTCTTCTTCTTCTCTTGACCCCTTTTCCTCTTCCCTCTTTTCGTTTTCTCCTCCAAGTACCCACCTGGAAAACCTCAGCCTTTATCAGCAGCATCTAGAAACAGAGTTTGGAAATTTCTCTGGTCTTGATGATGGGTTCAAAGTAGTGAAGAGTGAAGAATTACAAATGGGTGGTGATTACAGCAACGGAAATCAGAACTTTGTTCCTCAAAATAATGCTTCTGAAAATGCACACAAGTCCATTCAAAGGAGCTACAGTAGTAATTGTTTTGATGGGGAACCTGGTTTTCTGTTTCAGCCTCACTATGATACTCTCATAGATTCCTCAAACTTTCATGGCCAGGCCATGAATTCTCCTGAGAACAATCAAATAAGAAGAGTGTGCAGTACAGGAGACTTGCAGGTTAATTTTGTCTCTCCCTGATTCTGCCACCGAATTCCCTTGTTCTGTTTTATATATTCAGTTCCTATAAATATATGGTTTTGTTTTTGTATCACCAGAACATGGAATCATCAACTCAAACGAACCAGAGGGAGGGGTCTTTCTTAGAGGAAGCAAACTTCAAAGTAGGCCGTTACAGTGCCGAAGAAAGAAAAGAGAAAATCTCCAAGTACAGAGCCAAGCGAAGCCAGAGGAACTTCAACAAGACCATCAAGGTAAATTAAAGCAAAAAAATTACAAGGCCAAAGACCATAGCACACTTTTATTTACTTATACACGCGCTAACACAGAGTTAGTTCAGGGATATAAGGCACGTTAGATCCTTTTGGATTTTAAGTTTGAGTGTTAAAAGAGTCATTTATACTGGGAGGGGCAGCCACGGGCCCAGAACTAGATGATACTATAAAAATATGTGTGTGTGTGTCATGGAAAAAACAAAGAAGTTCTGAGTGTGGAGTTTGCTCTGTTTTACTTGGCAACAGTATGCATGCCGGAAAACACTGGCGGATAATCGGCCACGCGTACGTGGCAGATTTGCACGAAACGACGAGACGGGAGAGAACTCCAAGGGTTCATGTTCAACCAGAAATGAAGAAGAAGACGAGTTCTGGGTAAGTGCTCATCATTACAGAATACAATAATATAATGTGATTATTAATAGCAAAATCTCATTGAAGAAGCTGAGTTTTGATTAGTTTGAGGAATGTGGATGATGTAGTTTGAAAGATTGCACGAAGAACAAGAGCAGATGATGACGTGGAGGATGATGAGTGGAGGAGGAGAACACATGAACAGTTATGGATCAGATCCTCTTCATCAACATCAGTTCCAATACCATAGCTTTTGAGAATGACATGAGAATAGAAGCAGCAATCATCAGAACAAGAAAGGCCCTGTTGCTACTAGCCTAGTTATTCCTAATTCCAAAAGGACTAAGAGGTCCTTTATTTTACTTTTATATTTATTCACACTTATTATTAGTTATTTATATATGTATGTATGTAGGGGGAAGGATGAAGAAGAAATGAGCAAGAAATACGAGAGCAAAAAAACAAAGAGGGTCGATATTTACATTTTGTTTTTAGTTTTACTCGCTTTGTGCCTTTACCCTTATTGACTTGTCATATGATTTATGTATATCAATACAAGATATTACACTATTTTATCTTGGGGATTTTTTTTTCTCAATTAATCAATCGGGTCAATATCATTACCTTTTATCTGAATTAGCTACTAGAAGGAATACTGAATGTTTGTCTGTTAATGGGGAATACTCTAATGTTACTACAATGCCCAATTCAGAAAATGCAAGTTGGTGTCCACTCTCTCCAGGTTTTATCAAGATAAATTGTGATGGTGCATATCAAGAATTTTCAGGTCAAGCGTCGTTGGGGATTGTTTGTCGTGATGATAAGGGCAATTTCTTATGGGGTTTTGTGGATAAAATTAAATCAATATCTGCTTTTATGACCGAGGCACTTGCACTAAAAAGAGCTCTCATGTTAGCTGTTGATTTGGGAAATGATAAGGTCGTGTTTGAAACTGATTCCAAACTACTGCAATCTTGTGTCGAAATGCAATTGCCGGATCTTTATGACTGGAAAAGTAGGGGTATCGTGTATGATATCATTAATCTCATTTCATCCGAAGTTGGGTTCTCCGTTTCTTTTACTCCTAGACTTGGAAATGATGCAGCTGATTTACTAGCAGCAGAGGCTTTTAAGGGAGTGTGCCCAATAGGGTGGGTATTACAACCGTCACTCTCTTTGTCTTCAATTCTAACCTCAGATGTTCATGAAGTGCAATGGTCTCCTGCAGAGAACGTGATGCCAGTAACTAGATCGGGAGTTGGCTAAAGCACTATGAATTGATTGGTGTTTACGTTGCTTTGTTTTTGCTTTATGTTAATGTTGCTTTGGTTTGGCTTGTGTTCACATTGTTTTGGAATTGCTTTGTATTTTTCCTTATATATGAGAAATGCGCATTTGTCCAAAAAAAAAAAAAAAGAGGTCTCTCCTTTTTCTGTCCCTCTCCTTTCAACTTTTTGGGTGGTGGCAACCTTCTCTCGTCATTGAGTGAGCTATTTATATGATATCTCCCTCCTCAGTTTCAGTTAGAGTGGAGATGTTCGTTTTTTGTATTAATCTCCATATATTTTCATGTTTTTTTGGGTTTTGTACGATGGTGTTGATATTTTTGAGGCAATAAATCAAGTTGTGAGTTTCAATTGCAACAAGCCTCACATGGTAGCTATGTTTTGCAATTTTGAGAGTGGAAATTTGGTAATTATAGTCTTATATATTGTTGACTCCATATTTCAAAAGACTATTATGAGTTGTTAGTAACGGCGAATCAGAAGTGTATATCATGGTTGAGATTGTGCTGTTCGTTGTGTAGTTGATAGCTTTTCTCTTTTTATCTCTTTTACTGGTATTTGTGGGTGTTTTTCCTTCTGAAATCTTCTCATGGAGTTTCTTTAACAACCAATCTAGTTGCTTTATTGTCAATAAAAGCGGTGGATTCTTTGGGATGGTTTTTCGAATAACCATTTCTTATAATGGTTTTGTTGCCGATGACGACATTTTTCCACCCACAAATTCCAGTGTAAGGATTATAGAGGCAGTAGGGTTCTTAGTTGTGGCGACGACTCTTTCTCATCTATTTTAGGTTTTTATTATTTTTAGGGCTTGTTTGGTGTGAGGGGAGGGGAGGGAAAGTAAGCGTAGAAAAAAAAAATTTTAAGTTAGATTTAAAAAAATTAGAGAAGTGGAGTTAAAAGTTTTTAATTAAATTGTCTTATTCATTTATTTTATATATTCTCTTTATTAAAATTTTATAACCTCACTTCTCCAATTTTTAAAAATTCAACTCATAAAAATTTTCACTTCCCTACCCTCCCCTCCAAATCTCTCATACCAAATACCAAACAGACCCTTAGTGTTTCCTTTTAATGTTATGTATTTGAGCTTTTTTTTTTCCAAACCTTTTATTTTAGGCTTGTATCTCTCATTGGGTTAGTTTTAATAAAATACTATTTTCTGGCCAAAAAAAAAATTTCATGTGCTGCAGGGCACATTACAAATTTACATTTAATTATGAAATATTTCAAGCTTAATCACACAATTTTGTAATACTACTCCTAAGTCCTAACCATTGTTATAAGAACTTCCAATATGTTTCATAATATAATATATTCTGTCTAAATTACTAATTTTTTTTCATCCAGTATCATTAGTTAATTATAAAAATTCCCAGCTAATTAATTGAACTCCTTTAACTAATAAACTTTTATTGAGGATAATTTTGATATTTAATAATCAACAACTAATTTCATTAATATTTGTAAAGTTGCTATGGGAGTATTAAATTAAAGATTAAAATAACCTAATAGAAGAAACATATGTTACTATCAAATACTGTTTCCATTAGTATGATTTTATGAATCTTTGTTGGGGTATGTATAACAAAATTTTTTTTTTTCAACCACTAATGGTCATGTTTTGCAGCTTTCACTGCGTCTTATTCTTGTCTTCAAAAAATATCATTAGCTCCAAGCCCACAAGGGAAGATGGATTAACTTTTTTTGTTATAAATCTATTTATCAACATATTATTATAATGTTTTGAACAAATTGTGTATTGTTTATTCATAAGTTAAAATAATACAATTCATTTTATGCAATAATTAAAAAAGCGTGTTTATTTTTTAAGAGTCTTCGTGTTCATCAAATTTAACTCATTAAATTATAAAAATATCTTTATTATGGCTATACAAAGAATTATATACTTGGAGATAAGATTATAATCAAAATCAATCAAAGTATTTTTGTGACATGTTCAAAGAAAAACCTAAGGGAGGCAATCTTTCCACCAACCAGAAAAAGAAAATACAAAAAAGGAGGACAAAACAAAAAGGGAAAGAAAGACTGAAAGAGCATCACATGCTTCTTCTAACTTTCACAAACATAATAAACATTACCCTATGCGTACGATATAAATTAAAATAGAATTATTAGGGTATAGGATAGATAAGAATCAACGAATATTGGACCATCAATTTATATTTATTTTTAAGAAAAGATACTATTTAGAATTCGTTTTCTTCCTTATCTGTGGAAAGCCAGTCTGTCATTTGTTTCCCCCTTAGATATGTTCTTACCTTTAATCTTTATTCGTGTTGCTATAAAATTATAAATACTAGTAACTCATTATCGAAGAAATAATAAACAAATCAGAGTTTTGATTTTCTTTTTAAAAAAAAGTCCTTGCGATAAATAATTCAGACTCAAAGGGTTGATTTGCTAATTGAATAGTATTCTTTAATAAATTTTTATGTTAAAACAGCCTGGCCTCAATTTTTGCGGTCCAATTGGAGGCTAGTTGACGAATTCACTTTTTTAAAAATTGACTTTATATATGGTATGCACGCGTAAATCGAGAGACTATATACATACAGACAGACATACATACATATATATTGATAATTGGTACTCCCTCCGGTCTTAATTATAAGATAAAGTTGATTTTTTTTAGAGAAATTAAGGAAGCCAATTAAATTACTTTAGAGTATTTATATTTTTAGTATCTTTAGATTATATATCAGTTTATTAGTCAAACCAATTAGTTTAGAGAAAAAAATAAAAATATAAATATAAATACTCTACAGTAATTTAATTGGCTTCCTTAATTTCTCCAAAAAAATTAACTTTATCTTATAATTAGGATCGGAAGGAGTATTTAAAGTTATGGGATTACCACTAGTGTGGTTCTTCCAGCTTAACCACGGTCTCATAGTGACTAATCATTGCAGGCTTACAATTCTGTATAAATGCTAATTTTATCCTTAATGACCTAAGTGAACAGATTATATTTACTCTCAACTGATCAATCTCCCTAAAACACTTTTTCTCTCTTAATAAACATTGTTTCAACCCTCAATTCGGATTTCTTTCTTTCTTTTTAATTAAAGGGACATGCATGTACTTGAGGTTATCGGTGGGATCAAACTCATGTTCTCCCATTTAAAGGAAAGCTTTCATGCTAGTAGATTTTTGGATGAGCGATTGGAATGCTTAAAAGCATCTTTTCAATCGTAATTTACGGTATACGAGGTAAGTATGTGAGAGGAGTTGTATCTCGATCTATGTGAAAAACAACTTATAAACAATCTGATCGCTAAAACAAACATGCCCTATTCGTTGGCTTCAATTCAAATTTCTACCATAAAGTGTTTTCAACTTTTTTTTTTTTTTTCCAAATCTTCTTTCAATAAAAGCTTGATTTGATTAAGTGTTTGTCTTCTCCCTCAAGGCCAAACCTATTCGATCCCAACGATATTAGTGTTAGAATACTGATGCTTTATAAAATTAATGGAACGAATTAAAACATGGTATAAAGTTAAAGGATCAATTGTATAATATAATTTTGCCTAGCTTCTTATCAATTTGATTTTAAGGGCATGTGTGACAGTGATCAATTATCAATCGTCAATCGTTAATGATCTCCTTGACGGGTCATTTAATTTTCATTATATATAAGCTTAACCATCTTAATTAATCTGCATATTATATATTGCCCTCCTTCCAGCTTCGCCCTTCAACTCAAATTGTCATACGCAACTAAACAACATCAAGATTCTTCCAAAATCTACATGTCAAGAAAATTCACAAGAAAACTCTGTCTCCCCCCACCCTAGCTTATACATTAATGAAGTATATTCATGGTTCTTGATTGGCTGGCTAAACCATGAAGGTGGATGTTTGGATTAGCTTTAATTTTTGGAAGTGTTTTTTTTTTTTTTTTAATTCAATGGAGGGTTTTTCCTTTGAAGCTTGGAGCGCAAAACGTTTTTACCTTTCCCAATAAATGTATTTCACGAGTTTTCAATTTGTATTCTCCTCTTTATGAAATGAGACCGCTTACCATCTCAACCAATAGTTTATAGATTAACTTAATGATTTTTGAAAGTGGTTTCACTCTGGTACAAAGTAAGTACTCTTTCCGATAGGTTTTATAAAAAACAACTATAATCTATGACTCGTTCTTATTGATAAGAGGAATTTAGCTGCCTTAATTATTTTTGTTTATTTCCCATTTCACCCAATTTAATTATTCGTACTGCCCATATTTTGGAATTTAATTCTCAAGCATTCTCTATCCACCACACATTCTCTCTCTTCCACTTAAATAAGGATATTTTTTACCAAAAAAAAAACATTTTTTTAAATATTTATTTTGTTTGATCAAATTTTTCTCAACGTGATTAGGTTAATTGTATCTTATAAAAAGGAATAAAGGAAGTACGTGAGAGAAGGATAATCCTAACATGAGAAAGCACATTTTCAAGTGCTTCGCCTTGGACAAAAATAAAAGCATGTTTAATTAATAAGAAATGTGGGATACGTAATGATTTGTATAGAACCACAGTTTCATGCATTATTATTCAGTAGATGCGAGAAATTAAACAAATTAAGATATCAATCAAGTTGTGGTGGCTTGTGGGGGAATAAGCTCTATGCAGCTTCTTCATTTAGTATCTCTTAAACTCAGTCAATTTGTCAACTTGGCCATGGCTTGCCTTCATTACAATTAAATCCATGCTCAATTGCACATACAAATTGGTCATATAAAGCCATAAGAAAAATAAAAAAATAAAATAAAAAAGATGGTTGTTTTTTTTTTTTTACATATAAGTCGCATGGGTTGATCCTATAAGGAGAGTGGAAGTGGCCTAAGGCCACTTCAATGACCACTGCGCCCCTAGGCTCTGGTTGGTGGTCAGTGGTTGGCTTTATTTCTTACAATTAACCATCTACCAGCGCCTAGTGGCGCAGTGGTCATTGAAGTGGCCTTAGGCCACTTCCACCCCCTCTCACGGATTTGACCCGTGCGACTGAAAAAAAAAAACCATTTTTTTCTTTTTATTTCTTTAGTTTTTGGTTTTCTTTCTGAGATTTTAGGATGCTTAAATTGGGGGGCGCATCAATATAAACAAGAATAGATTTTCCTTTGTGTTTTGATGGTTTCTCAAGTGGCAAATATAATATCATTCTCCCAAAGTAAAATTTCTTTGAAGTGGGAACTTTTAATTTTATCTTCCAATCAATCATGAGTCAAAATTCATAAAATTCCACACACACATGCTCCTGAATAACTAGGTTATGATTCCCATGCTTTAGTGATGTCAAATCACTAATTCTTCATTAATTAACTCTTAATCATGATTATTTAACCCTACCCTGTCCTCCAGTCTAACCTCCACGGTTCTAAATATATTTTCTTTGTTAAACACACAGTTAGATAGTGAGAGTACTCAACTTAGTTGCCTTTGCTTGCTGCTGTTGCTAGCTAATTGAATTATTTTAAATAAAACTTTGAAAATGATTGTGATCTCTTATTATTTAAGTTCTTTTTAGCAGCATTATCATTAAAAGCAGTGGACTAATCATGATTAGTTTCATCATCTTCAAACCCCCAACAAATTGAATATCAATCTAGTACTATTTATAAGTCTCAATTAATTAATTCTCATATAGTTTCGTCATCTTCAAACCCCAACAAATTGAATATTACTTTGGTTCTATTTATAAGTCTCAATTAACTAATTCTCACATATATCAAGGAGACTAGTTAGTTAACTCATTAATTATTAGCTAAATTTCCAATTTTGCTCTCTTTTATGAATGGTTTCCAGAGTCAACATAAATAAATTATTTTTATTTATTGCAATTAATAGGGATAAAATAGTAAAAATTACATTTATTACTCTGAAAGTGAACTTATAATAAGGATCAAAATTTTTCAATAAAAGGACTTATAAATAGAACCAAAGTGATAATCTAATCAGATAAACTTCATTCAAAGTGAGAGTGGTAAATGGAACTGAAAAAGAGATGGGGAAAAAAACGCAAAAAAGAGTATTATAAGGGAATTGAATTATTTGTGGTTTCCAACTTAATTACAGTTCCAGAAAAGCAAGAAAAAAAATGCAAACTTTGCGGTTTTGAGAGCGCAAAAAGACGTGAACTTGCTTCTAGCTAACTAAAAAATGAGCAGATAATAATGCTGCGATTAAAGCTACAGCTATATATATATATATATATATTGAATGATCGCAGCATAAAGCAAGATACCATGTGTCAACCTACCATTTTGTCAGCAACACACCCCGAATAGCATAATTATATTCACGTCAACATACATTATATATAGTAGGACGAATGCTCCCACTTTTACTGAAAATTGAAAAATCAGATACCACACAGATTCTCTTGTTCAATACACATATAACATATATATGTGTGTACACACAAATATATATGTGTATATATATACCCAATTGATCAAAGAGATGCTGCTGATTGTAAGGCTTACTGCATGCTCCTTTTAAAACTTTTATAGTATGATATATTCAAATAACCTTCTTGTTGTTGAAGCTTCGCATCTTTGCTGTACATATTTTTGATGATAGGATCACCTACTTTAAAGGAAAGAGATGAACATTTCTGAGTCATGGAGCGGCATATAAGAATTTGATTTCCATGCTAGCCGAAACGTGTATATAGCCCAGATAGTGATTGGTTATTGAATGAAATAAGTTGAAACTCATCAGGAAAATAATAAAATAGAAATAATTAATTAATGAGAATATAATGGAAGTAGTATTGAATAAGGTAGATCATAAAAGAGAGATGCAAAGACCAAAGATATACAGCACCCCACATTCTCCTTTTGATCTTATCACAGTTAGTCAGGAATCAAGTAATTTGCTGTTGTGATAAAGAAAGAGATCGATAGAGAGAGAGAGAATGCAAGTAATGGACAGAGCAGTAAAGAAAAGAATGCTTATAAAAATTTTAATGTAAGCATCTAAAATGATGCTAGAGACGCCCACTTTTGACCAACACAACATGGAAACTCATAGTTTAAAGCTAGTTCAACATCCTATCATTGCAATGCTATAGATTACTCAAGTGTTCCCTCAGGCTTAGGCTAGCTAGGCATGATTAATTAATTATATATAATCATATATATATATATATATTCCACGGTGATGATATATATGTGTATACATATATCAAAAAAATGCTTGAGAAAGTTGTCCACTGGACCTGTCCTTTTGTTCTGTCCAAGAAAAGCCTCCTGATTGGTACATCAAGAAGAACAATATATTTTGATGAACAATAATCAAACCAGAAAAAAAATCTTGCTTTATGTGTTTTTGGCACACGAATGGGGGTGGTGGGATGGTCTAGTGGAGAGGCCAAGTATGATAGAATATTTGTGAACGGGGAGACAAGAAAGGAGGTCATGTTATTGAGAGTGGAACTTATGTCTGGCTTATTAAGACTGGAAAGGGTGAAAAAAACTTGGGTGGAGAATCTGGCAATGGTGATTCAACGGTGAAAAAGGAAGTTATGAAAATGGTAAAAAAGTGCAAATCGATCACAACTTACCAATTGTGGCAAAGCAGAATTTTTTAAGCATGTTGTTAATGGAAGGTACTGCTCTCAGAAAGTGCATGTATTGATTTCTTATTCTTCACCTTTTCACCTAAGGTTTCTTGTTTCAAGTGTTTTCTCGTATATGAACTAACAAACAAGGTTGCAACACTTTAAATGGTTACTTTCATGAAAAAAGTGTTTAACTTTGCTTTGTCCACAAGAATTTAGTTTCTGGTCATCATTTGGGTAAAGGGTTCTCTCAAAGACTCAAGCTTTGAATTATATTCTCTCTAGCTGTGAGTGGTGGTTGGACATGAGAATGCATATATTTTTGGAGTCACTTGGACTATCCAAAGGCATGGATATAATATAATAAAAGTACGTATTTAAAAGATGGGGTTAGAAAATGGGTCGGCTTCGTTAAACCTAAGAGCCTATGTTTCAGTATTGTTACTGATTGGTGTTACAGGAAGTTGTGAGTGTAATGAGTGGTTGAGTAATTTGGCAATAAGTTAAGATTTGCAGAGATCCCAGCTAGCTATGGCGAAAGCAAAAAAAAAAAAAAAAAAAGGGAAGAAAAGGGCAAAGAGAATGAATGGGTGAAGGCTGGTCAAATCTTTAGATTTCCGTAGGTCTTTGGTTGTCTGTAGTGAAAATTCTTACCTACTCTCTTTAAACTAGTTAAGTTCTCTTGTTGTTCCATTCTTGCGTCTCATTTTAGCTTTAAACAAGTATCAGAAGATTCTTCTGTGTTATGTTATAAACTAGGATAAACGACGCCATATCTCTTTTTAGAAAAGTTGTGTGTGTTTTCGTTCTTCACTCTCTCTCTCGCGTTAATTTTTTTTTTTAACCTTTATTTGGTAGCAATAGCAAAAGCTTTCAACGTAGTTCGAAGTAAAACAAAACCGTCAACTTTGTTCCTTTCCAAAAGCAGCTTTCGGTCTCACTCACCAATTCCTGATGGTGACAGGACTAGTATGTTAAATAAATGTTTATGCGTTGCCCCGCATTTTTTAACCAAATTTGCTAGATTTTTGGAGAAAATAATTTCAGAGTTGTAAGTTTAAAGTTAAAATAACTTTTTCTTGACTCTAGTCTTTTTTTATATTTAGAGTTTTAGATACTGAATTTTTAATATATTATTTAAATAAATTTATGTCAAATTAGTTTTTTTTATAAGAGTCTATCTAAACATAAATTGCATTATACTACTTGACTTTTACCTCAACTTCATTTTATAAAAGTTAGTTTCACAAACATGAATCCAAACAAAGACGGATGTAAAGCCGCCACAAATAAGGAAAGGAAGCACGCTAACACAATATTAGGGTGGGTAAAAACCCGGTGGTTTGATTGAGTCTAATCCAACCCGAGCTAGTCCGGTCTAGTCTAGTCCAAATAAGCAGCATAATGAAATTGAACCAGACTAAACTAGACTGACTAGTTTATTGGATTGGTTCCAAACCAAGGGACCAGACCACTTGGACTCGTCTGGTCTGGTTCATGTCAATTTTTTAAAAAATATTTTTATAATTTAGATGTTACTTTTTTTTATTTAATGTTATTGGAGTTTTTTAATGATTTATAATTAATTTTAATTTTTTATGATGATTTTTATATGATTATAGGTATTTTTATTATCTTAAATGTATTTATCATATTTAAATATTTTTTCCAACATATTATTTTTATTGTTGTTGGATATTCTTATAGATTTATGATGTTTTAATTTTATGTGATGCGTTTTATATTATTATAGGTATTTTTATTGTCCTAATTGTGTTTAATAGGTTTAAATTTTGCCTTCTAAAGAGGAAAACACAAAAATAAAACAAATTAAATTTAGTTTCTGGACTCACTGGACCAACCCTAGTAGTCCATCAGATCGGTTTGGTCTAGCCCGGCCTCAGGTTGGTGCTGGACTCGACTAAACCACGGGCTGCCTTATGCAGCCTAAAGTCCTCTTCAGACCAAACCTATGGTTGATGTCAAACCCGATCCAGTCCAATCCACGCTCATCCCTACATGATATATTGCAGATACCATTATAGCTAGTTGTGCTTTAGGTTCTACCATCTAATTATTTTCTATTTCAATATCCAAACAATTCACTTACTTTAGTATCCTTTTTGGAAAAATAAAAAATAAAGAGGAAAGGCAAAAGGAATGAGAAAAATTAAAGGACTAGTTGAAGACCAAATGCACATGATCAGGGATTGACCAAATGCTCTGAAGAGGTGGAAGTTTGTGGTTTCTGAGACTAATTGGCAAACCTTCATCTCATTACAGGGAAGTGATTGGATCAGATGGAACCTAAAGCAAGAGGCGAGAGCTAGGCACACTAAGAAAATCAAATGGATCACTTTGTTTGGTTACATCTGCTGGGACATATGGACCATAAAATGTAAAAAGTTGTATGATGAAAATATTTCCCATATACCGGTCAATGCGTAGGATTCTATTTCAGGGGTTGCTGGGACCAAGAACTGGTGGAACAATGCTCTTTCTTTGGGGAACCACTCACTACGCATGCAAGAGGAAGCGGTATCCCACCGGATCACGTTAAGCTTGAAGTGGACGACTTGGTACTGCAGAATGGAGGTAGTGGATGCAGAGGAGCCCTAAGAGATGCAGAGGGGAGATGGCTCTGTGGATTCAGTCACAAACTTACATCTATTCCCTCAGCATTTGTAGAGCTAATTGGAATCATTAACG
Source organism: Inga laurina (assembly GCA_963855925.1). Taxonomy (NCBI): domain Eukaryota; kingdom Viridiplantae; phylum Streptophyta; class Magnoliopsida; order Fabales; family Fabaceae; genus Inga; species Inga laurina. The sequence continues at coordinate 47,645,126 of OY979712.1, forward strand.
GCCTTAATCTTTGCTAGGCCAGGGGTGTTAAAAATGTTGTAGTTTATTCAGATTGCATAGAGGCTATTGATTTTTGTTTTAGGGGTTTGATGTGAACCACCCTTTTAAGGACATTATTGATGACACTCGCTTAGTTATTAATAGGGGAACGGCTTAGGTTCAAACATACACCTAGGAAAAAATTAGAGATAGTTGATTTTCTTGTGAAATTGTCACACAACTTAACAGATAGCTTTTGCATCCTTGTTCAATCTCTACCTAACTATCACTGGGTGGATCTTGATGAAGGAACAATGACTGTTTTGTAGTTTTGATTTGATTGTAGTGATACCCAGTAATATCTAAAAAAATTTAAGGATTCGTGACGGTGCGTCCATTGTACAAGTCAATGACTCAATTTTTTCTCAAAAACTCCGCGTCCATATCATTAGCATAACGTGCGAGTTAGTCCATGTCTAATTGTCCACGTCAATTTGGATTTTCTAAAAGCACCTTCAAAAGGTTTCAATATTGCGCACTATGAGCCTTTCTGATGACTTCTACCAAAATAAAGGACGTTGGTTTCTGACTTCCTGTTTGTTTTTTTTGGGGTCAATTGGGGCTTCCCTAAAACCCTTCACCTCCTTAATCCTTCTGAAACCTTCAGGCATACAAAGGTTCAAGCTCTCCGCATACCTCCTATGGCTATAAGCTCTATCGTTGTGCTTGGTATATACTCTAATTTCCTTCACAAAACCTCATCTCCAATAACACAAACTTTGGAAGGAAAACTGCTTATATGATTTTACATTATATAAAGCAATATGTCTTTAAACATTCGCTTTAGTTGGAAATACAGTCCGCAACTCCGGTGAAGTACACCCTCTATGAGCCATAGCGTCTTTTAAATAAAACGTGTCGCTTGGATGGATCTTTTGGCTTGCTCTTTATCTGCGCCTGACCTTTGTTACGCCCAGTACTGCGTAGGTGAGGTAATCGTTAATTTCAATACACTTAACTCTATAATATATATCAGATCAACTAATCAAAGCTTCTTCAATACAATATCATGCAGGAAAATTCAAAAACTTGAGAAATATTAGCACACAACACACCTGTACTCCATGTAAACCATTCCCTTTGCACCCGACATGGCGCTCATGGATCCTGCCGAACGCCGGGCATTGTGCAGAGCTATATCGTCTGCATCTTCATCAAGTTGCTCTAGACCAACAGCATCGTCACCAGCGCTCAAGACCTGATGGATGCATGTCAGTTGTGCCCTAATTAACAGTTCAATTCAATGAAAAGTAAAAGGGAAACAAGAAAAGAAACCTTTCCAAGAAGCGCCAATTGATCTTCAAGATGATAATAACTCAATGAAGGTTCTTCTCCAGGTGGAGGTAAGCTTGTAATAACCTGTCAACACGAGAACAATCAAAAGTTGTGAGTATAGAAAAATTCTGATCTTAAAAGATGTTGAAAAATAAAAAATTAAATTAAGGTTGATCAAGCTTGGCCTAGGGCCTTACTGCTGCAATATTTTTGTTACCCTCATGAACTTAACAAAATTCATGCAAATACGTAAAGGCAATGATGTGAGAGTGCTTTATTTGAACAAACAACCACCTGATCATAGTAACATCACATATTAACAATACAAGAAAGCATGGCTTGAATCACCCTGCTTCAGCATTAATGAGAACATTATACCTTAAAGCTATAACCCTGATCAATTAAAAATTGCTGCCTCTTGGTTGAGTAGTACATCTCCTGCACACAAAAGCGGTGTAAAAATGTGCACTTCAGTGACTTAACCATCAAAATCATAATATGATAATTTCACATTAATCTCATTTCCAATGATGACATGATATGTCGGTTTGAAAATATAAACATACCTGGGTATCTGTTGACACGAGAGAATAAAAGAATGCATTATACTCCTCCTTACCCCCTGCCATCCTATCCTGAAGCTTGCCCTGCCATTTACATGATTAATTAAAATAAGTCAGCCATCAACAGATACGATGAATTATTTGCAGAACAACTATATACAAACTGTAGGGGCGGTGCCATGCACAACAATGCAAAACAGTACTTCCAAAGTAGATCAAACAAAATTCACCAAAGCCCGGCAACTGCCACGGATACAGGACAGGATCAGAAACTAACCTTTGCCCTAAGAATACGGCCTAGACGTTGGGCTTCTTGACGCCTTGAACCAGCATGTGAAGAGATCTGAATTATCACATTTGCTTCTGGAATGTCAATTGAGTTATCACCCACCTGAGAATATTAAAAGAACGATTCAGTCATCAGCTTCTACTCTGTTCACTGGGAGGGAAGGACACTTATCCCATAGAATGATAATGACATGAAGCACCAAGTCAAACAACGATGTTATTAAAGGCGCCTCATTTTAATGCCAACTGCCAGATTGCCTCGGTGCCTCTCATGCTACAAGAGGAGCTGGCTTCAGTCAGGTGTCAAAATGAGCTCACTTTTATGCCTTTGGAAGTTAAGAAATGAGTGACCTTGGTGCTGGGTGCTGAAGGTTGATGTTGAAGGTGTTTGACTAATATCGAAGTTTCACATTTAAAATACAAGATAGGAAAGTTTTCAAATAAAAAAAATTAGAAGAGTTTAACTTTTAGAATATTATATAACACAGGACATTGTTTTATTGAAAACATAACTTATAATTGACATAACTAGTATTTTATCCATCTTCTGATCACATGTCTTGATTTTTCAGAATTTATACATAAAGGTTATTTCAAATTACAATTCTCTGTACATCATTTTCTCCCTTATTGTAGCATCTTGATTCTCTAGGAAAACAGCTTTCTAGCACCTCTCACTTAAAGCGTTTTATAGGTCTGGTGCCATGAGGACTTTTTTCTCCTTTGACTAAATTGGTGAATGGTACAAAAAATATTAAGTGCTCTGCAAAATACTAATGTTTTTCCTGACCCAAAAAAATCATAAATATACACATTCAAGCCTCCGATTCATCAATGAATTGTTCTGCCAGTGTGTTGACAGACATATCTATATTAAATGAAGAGCATAAAACTCAATACAGAACAAGATAAACAGGAACAGGTACCTTGGAAAGGAATATAGTGTTGACATCTTTGCTAGTTTTGAATGCTTGTAGAATTTTTGTCCTCTCAACATGGCTGCACATGATATACATAAAAGAACATTAAGAGGCAAAACACCAAATCCCAAAACGTACTTCAGAACCAACATATGTCCACAGCACCTTGTAGCACCATATATCATTGGTTTGCGAAGTTTCATGGCATACTCAGTTAGAGCAAAAAGATTATCAGCAAAGACTATAATTTTATCACCACGCTGTGTTTCATGGTACTTGATAAGAAACTCGCATGCTCTGAACTTATTTGGATTCATCACATAGAGCGCCTGGGACATGTAGAAGATCACTAATTCAGACGAGGGAATTCAATCTAATAAGCTGGAACATGTAAAAGATATATGCAATTGCAGGTTTTGAACAAAAGATTAACCAGTCCACTAATAGAATCAAATTCAAAACAGTCAGTGCACCATAGAAGTAGAACAGGTGCAACAGAAAGCTAAGAAGGAACAAGATATAAAGAAATACAACAATAATGCTTAAATACTGACAAGAAGGCAAAAACAAGCTGCTCCCAAAACAATTTTCTACTGTTACCATTCACAGTTTTCCACTAGGTCTAACCTGCCTCTTCTTGGAATTCTCCTTCTTCAGATACTCCGCAAAAAATTCTTTTGTCATTGGACACCATACTTCAGCACACTGCACATTTGCAATAAACCCGCCTTTGACTAGATCCAACCAATTTGCTTCATACAACTTGGGACCAATGAGAAAATTCAGATCTGTAATCCTTTCATCCTCTCTCACAAGTGTGGCTGCATTATTAACAATCAAGACCTCAGTTTTCAGTAGAAAAGGCTAAAGGTCATTTCCAGTGTGATACTAAGCCAATGCTGTTATGCATACCTGTGAGCCCAAGTTTGCAGTGAGATTTAGTGAGGCTAATGACCTTCCGAAACATATGTGCAGGAACCACATGTACCTGTTTATCACAACACCATTATTTCCATAAGGATTAACCTTGAGATTACAGGTAAAAAGGCTATAATCATAGAACAGCTTGAATACCTCATCCATGAGAAGCAATCCCCATTCTCTGTTTCTAATTTCCTCAATGATCTTCTCAGATTCTTCAGACCGTTTACCACCAAAAGCAACCATATTATATGTTGTCACAACCACTCCAGCATTACCACGGAACCTCTCTTTGCTATCAGATGTGAAACGGCAGATATTTTCATCTCGGATGGTTGACCATAGCTTAAACTGAAAAGCCCACTGGTCCACAGACACAGCATTTGTTGCCAAACAAAGGCAGCTCTTTTTTATACGGCAGGCTGCAGAAACACCAACAAGAGACTTACCAGCACCACAAGGTAGAACTATGATGCCGGATCTTGCCCTACCTGTGATTTTAACGAGTTATAATTCATTATGAATTCCACAGCAATAAATATCGTTAAAGCCAGTGAGGAAATATTAAGTTTTAGCTACAAGAGAGAACAATTAAGCTCCATGCGAGCAATTTGGAAAATTGTACAAACAAGAAAGTTCCAAGCACAAGATATTGTAAAAGACTGCAAATCCTAGGCACAGACTTCAACTAGATGTCAAAAGTATGCCTGATTTGTTTTACCAAAACTATCCACTCTTTTTTTTGTTACTCTACACAGCTCATAAGATGGGGCAAAGCTACAGCCTTGAAGGGGTGCAACATTGCAAAAAAAAAACAGAGAGAGAGAGTATTATGGATCACAGCAACAAAAATAGGAACTAAAGATCCAGTAAAGGGATGGTCAATAGATGCTCTAAATATAACTTAAACGAGTTAACTTCTAATACACATCCCTGTCCCAGTAAACAGCTATCAGCCTTACCATTTCCAAACATTTTACTCAGGCTCTTCTCTTGATATGGCCGCGGCTGTGCTTGAGGCTTTAGTTCCAAATCCAGATCAGGGTTGACCTGCAACATAAAAGAGTAACACTTGAAAATAGCAGACAAACATTCTGAACTCCATTACCATTTACAGAAATTTCAGCACTAAACCTAATGGTCACAAGAACTTGAAATTTAGCAGCAAGAGTAGATAAAAGCATTACTTACTGTATCATTTCTAAAGTCATACTCCTCCAACATGGGATAATTCAATGCATTTGGCAGACATCGTTGCTTCACATTTTCAACCTGTAAATGAATTTACAAAAACAAGGATATGGGACATATTAATGTGGATCAATGATGATAACCCTATTCTGATTCTTTGCAGTGAACAAGTTAAATATCTGTGACAATTCTCACTATGGTTTCTGTGATTCATTAGCGAATTTGCTTAATATGTTCCAAGTTGCCAAACTCAGCAAACATTTCAGTACTTCGATGGTCAATCATTTATATTCGTCACTATGGCAATTAACAGTGTCTGCAGAATATTATAAGAGCTGCAGCATAGAGAAGTAAAAACATTGCATTATAAAATTATACTCAATATTATCACTTATCAGTGCCTTGGCAATGTGATGCAAAATTAGGGGAGGGGAAGAAGTGATTGAATGCATTCCAAGACTAATCTGTAAGTTTTTTAAAGCTGGCACCTACATTACCTGAGAAGGATCGATTTCAAAAGAATGAGTTTCTTTCTCTTCTGCAGCTGCAGCTACTTCTGCTTCATTAAGCAACTCACCGTGAGTGCCTTCGATTTCACCTGCTGTTTTGCTGATAGTAAATCCATCTCCAGCTGCACCCTACATCAATTTTAGATTTCCTCAAAGACGAGGAAATAGAAAGGTGAGCGATGGAAAATTTGCACCCAATGCCAATTTTATATTCCACAAAGACATGGTAAATGCTAGAAAATGCAAATTTGGTGCATTGGAATATGTAAATAAGCACAAAAACCCCAAATTTAATTTCCAGAAAACCATGAGAATCATGGCAGATGCCCCTTCACTGAAAAATAGTACCAAGGTGGCAGTAAAGGAATTACCCCAAGCATGTACCTCAACCATCCCCTCACGGGCAAACACTCATGGAAGTAACACGAGGTTCTCTAAACATGATTATGGTGTGGCAACAAATGTAAGCGAAAAGAATTTCCTTTGCAAGTTGTTAATTGTTATGCATCTTTCTTTTGCACCATTTTTTTTCTGTCTTTTTTTTTCGATGCCATTACACTAGTCCGTACTAGCAACAGAAAAGAGGAAGAAGAAGAAAGAAACAGCTAACAGGGAGTGACATAAACCATCCAAAAGTGTTTAAAAGAGTTCTATGAATAAAAGAAAGAAAAACAGACCTCAGAAGTGATCCTCGATCGAGATATAACTTCATCTCTGAGCAGTGTCTTCAATACCTACCAATATTGATAATGATATGTAGCAGGTGGCACAAGTGACAAAAGGCTTCATCATAACCAATTAGAACAAAACAAGATTGAGAAACTCGTATCATTTCAATTACCTCTGGAAATGGAGATTCAATAAAGTATCGATTTTTCTTAAGTACAAGCTTTACTTTGCCATAATTTGCAGTTGAATCCTGAATAAATTTAATCATCTCTTTAGGAAGCATTGTCTTGGATAACTTGTTCAAAACTGATATGATCGTTTCTGTTTCCAGACCAACTGAAACCGCAGCATACAGGGAATGTGGAGTGAGGTTGTATTCGTGCATTGACTCCGGCCTATTCATTGCATATTAAACGATTAAACAAATTAGTAATCCTATGAATTCAACTTCCAAGGCAAGAACTACATTATAATGCGTGAGTCAGATTCAAAGGGAAATTATAGAAATATTATTTATAATATAACAATACCTGCAAACGGGTTCTGCAATGGCAATAAGGAAATCGTAAGCTTGTTTGTACAAGGGAGAGAAGGTCTCGAGGAATATCCGACCATTGCCACAAGCCCAAAGTGGTCGATTCACATGATCCTTTTTCAGCTCTAATTTGCTAAAATCTTTGGCCTTGGCTTCTTTCTCAGCTGCAAACCATTCAAGTTCATCGCCAACAAATGATTTCTAAATACTTAGAAAAAATAATAGCAATGATCTGTAACAGAGATATCACCCATAGATGGTAAATTACCGTCATCATCATAACCATCATCACCCATATACGCATCGTCATCGTCGACGAATCCTTTTCGGGAATCGTCCTGCACATGACGTCAATCGGTGAACAGAGGGAAAACGAAACAATCAGATAAAGGGGTTTATTTCTTTTGCAAAAGGGATAGATGACAAACAAATTTCGCAGCGGCCTTGAACTTTTTGAAAGGTCGGCCTTTGTCCCCTGGAAATATAGAAGAACAGGAGTAAATATTTTGGGATATGGTTATAAAGATCTTGAGGCGAATAGAGAGAGTACAGGTTAGCCAGTGTTACCGTGTCCGTGTCCCATGATCGGGACTTTGAGCTGAGTAGAGATTGCACAAGTATTCCACACAGAATATGATCCAGAAAGATACACCAGGCGTAGTGAAAATATACGGCAGCGCAAACCGACTTGTTGCCGCCTGCTCTTCGGTTATGCTCTTGCGCCACAGCCGGGGGGAAATTGCAAATAATAATAAATTAAGAGGTATTAAAAAGAAAATGCAAAACTCTTTAAATTAAGGAAAAATCCCTATAAAATACCGCCGAAATTGCTAAATTCCGTTTCAGTGCAGTGAATTCCCAAAACTCAAATCAGTCCTGTGTCAATATGAAATAAACAATGCAGGGGTGCCAAAAGACGATTTTGCCCTTCAGCCCTCATTCTCACCACTTTCAAAATAACAACACGAATTTCTTAATTAACAACTTCAAATTCTTGATTAACAACTCTACTTTATTCTTTTACATATTTGCATCTTCAAAATATAGTGTTGTTAATGTAAAAGATGGTGTTGTTAATAAAGAAATAGGTGTTGTTATTGGTCCTGAAACTTATTACGAAATTGTGAAATAATAAATAAGAGTTGTTAATGTAGAATATGATGTTATTAATAATAAGACCGGTATTGTTATTGTGAAAGTAAAAAGATGAAACTGGAGTTGTTAATCAAGAATCCGGAGTTGTTAATTAAGAGGCTCGTGTTGTTAATCTGAAAGTGGCGAGAATGAGGGCTGAAGGGTAAAATCGTCTTTTGGCACCCCTACACTGTTCATTCCCTACTGACACAAGACTGATTCGGGTTTTAGAAATTCATTGGACTGAAACGGAATTTAGTAATTTCGACGGTATTTTATAAAAATTTATCCTTAAATTAAATTAGGGTGAAGATGAGATTTTAAGTTTAACAATAAAATTTTCTGGCAGGACATCTGGCACATCAAGTTTTCATGGTGCTAAAATATACATATGGGTCCCATATGTTGTATTGTCGTTTCCTTCTCCGTTTCGCCGTTTGAAGACGCAGCTTAGCGAAACTTCAGTCATCTTGTTTCAACTCACAAGGATGACATCAACTACGTAGATAACCGGGGGAAGGGATTTCAAACTGTCAAAAATGTATCACATTTAACAGAAACCAAGACGTGAAGCATGCTTTTTTCTGTAACATTGGCCAGATGAAGTTCAAAAGAAAGAATTTTTTTTATTGAGTGGGTTCTGATCGAACATGAATAACAAGGTCAGAAACGTAATCGTACCTCAAAAGACAAAAAAACGGCGAGAAATCGAGATACTGATGAAAGCGAAACACGCGCGAAATCGAATGGAAGAAAGAGAGGAAGAGGCGCGCTTGGGGAAGGGGAGGGATGCAGGAGGAGGAGGAAGTATTTCATTTTTCTTTGACCTGACAAGGATATTTTTTTGTTTCGGAGAATTCGGGGACACACCAAAAAAACAAATATTTATTAATAATTTTTTTAGATAAACATGTAAATTTGAAAAAGAAAAAGAAAATGTATGCTAAAAATTGTTTATATTAAAAAATTTTTAAATAATTTAAATTCATTTGGCATTAAATTAAGAGTTAAGGTTCAAAAATACATATGAGTTTTTACCTAAAGTGCATTAAGCATCATGTTCTTTTTTAAGGTGCAAAAATACTTATAAATTTTTAAAATGGGTGCAAAAATATCAAAATGGCTAAAATGGCACAACTGCTATTACTTTTATGTTGTGGGCCCAGTTATTGTAAAGAAAGTTACCAAAATGCCCCTAATTCCAATAAACCCTCTTCCTCCAACCCTTGTTCATCGATTAGCCCAAAAGTACAAGAAAACATGTTGGGATTGGGAGGCACAACGGAAATTTAAAGTTTGTAACAGTTTATCAATCCCAATTACGGATCTATTAATTGGTGTTTAAATCGAGTTACAAAAGTCGTACCTTTTGATTTTTGCTTAATTTTTTATATTGAGAAGCCAACTACTTAGATCAACCCCCTTTACTGGTATCCACACGAACATGACCCAACATCGGCAACATGATAGCACCTTCAATGTCTGTCTAGGGTTTTTGCGGCTCTCTATTTCTCATTCGTACTAGGATTATCTTGCCCCTTTGTTTTTATAACTGACAAGGGCTATATTGGATCTTCAAAACTAATCTTAATTGATTTTAAAATCAATTAACACTTAATTATTTTTATGAGCTAATTAAATAAAATTGGTTTAATTAAATCTGTCCAACAGTTTTAATTTAACCTATTTATTTAAGCCGAATAAAGAGCCAATGGAAATATATTTAATTTATCTTTATAAATTAAATCTGAGATATTATATCTCTATCAATATTAGTCATTTAATTTATCAAATAAAATTAAATCTGAAATTAACACTACATAATAATATTATCATTATTATTCTTTTCACGAATTTTATACCCTGGATTAAACATTGTATTCATTGAATCTTAGACACACTTTAGATTCAATGAACCTGGACATTATAACTCATGTTGGGCTATTCTTGTGTATGACCTTGTAAGCCTATACAAAGTTGGCAGTGAGCCAATAACTGTACTAACCCACAAGTCGCAAACGGCATCTAGCAAGACATTACGACTACCCAATTCATATGAGGATTGTTAGCACAATGCAACCTGTCATACAATCATGTCACGTTCCTTTTTGTCACACGATATTTTAGCCAAGGATGAGGCATGGATAACATCATTCTCCTGTTCCTGACCATTACTTTCTCGATTCCTGAGTAGTTTGACAGTAGAAATAGAAAATCATTTCCATCGTAGTATGGCCATACATTTCTCAGACTCACTCATCGAAGGGCCCAGTAATATCTCTCTCATAATGTGAGGGACAAATTCCATTTTGACCATTCACATTTCTCTACATAAAAACTACCAAGTTCAATTGTAGCTTTTATCATCACCCAGTCAAATGTGACTTTTGACTAGTTCAAAATTTAGCTACTCTTATGTAGGAATCCATGATGATCTCAGGTCGATGGGCATAGTGACGTGGTTATACAAGAGATAAGCTTATGACTTAATCCATGCAGCTTTCTCATAGCGGGTCAGTCCAGCACCTTATACTCTTACAAGTGCCTACGACTTTGATTCATATCTTCATACCTTATCAAAGTCGTACTGGTTTCACCTCATCTTTGCTCCCGCATAGATGACCTACTAGGGACATTTAGGACAATCTGTACGATTTATCTAAGGATACCGTTATCACAGTGAATATGCAAATAATATGATAACAAAATGAAGAAATTCATTAAATAACAATTTTCAAAGTATAATGATTGACCCTTAGGATACAATTTCCAACATAACAACCCCGCCATTTTCAAATGCTGGCGACGATGGCAAATCAAACATAAAGACAACTTCACTTCTTCATCGTCTTTATTGATCGGTGGATGAGAATGGAACAATTTTCAGTGGCTTGGCTATGGTGGCAAGATTCGAGGATGAAGAGGTTAAGGGCCTCAACTGGTATTCAAAGACAATAGTGATAATGGAGGTCGCGATTACTTCAATGGCAGACGCTTGATGAACCATCATCGTGACTGGGTCTTTACCGTTGATGGAGGCTTCTTGATTTGCGACTGGGTCTGCTACGAACCTATATCCCTTTTCATCTACTCCCTCTTCTCCTCTAGTTCGGTCGAAGTTTATCATAGATAAAGGTCATGATTTCTAAACAAAAACAAGTCAGTAGTTTTTAGTTTGATGATTTGTTTCTAATTTGTGACTTTTGCTTTGTTGACAGCTTTGCTGATTGATTTATGTTATGTGTTCCTCATGCCTTGATTTTTGTCTTCAATTTTTGGCCTGTAATCAGCCTTGTTCTAAGTTTGATTTAAGCCTTCTTCCATATTTTCTTTACATCTTCTTTTGAGATTTATTTGTGCTTCTTTGAATTCAATCCCTCCAATGTCATACCCACCTAAGTCTTAGAGCTTCCTTTCTAATTGGGTTTTTGTTTTTTTCCATCAAATCAAAGTGGCTTTGCTTATTAGATGCAGTAAGCCATGAATTTCATAAGTTTACAAATTCCTGGGTTGTTTACCATGAACTTTAGAAGTTTAAAGATTTCTGGGTTGTTTACCAGAATCGACATTCCCAAGGAATGTTTCAGCGACTTGAGTATCTAGGAGAAAGATCGGGTGTTTTTTTAATTGAGGGTATTTTGGAACCTTCACAATAATAATGTGGGCCCCGGCATAGAAATTAATGGCAGTTAAGTTGCTTTAACAGTTTTGGCATTTTTGCTCTGGTTTTAAAAGGTCATGAGTATTTTTGCACCATCAAAAAGCATATGGTGCTGGATGCACCTTGGGTGAAAGTTTAGGATATTTTTGCCTTATCAAAAAGCATATGGTGCTGGATACAAAGCTCATGAGCATTCCAGAAAAATACCATTTGAATTTAAAAAAACCCCAAAAAGTCTGTTAACACATTAATCGAATATATAGGTTATTAGGGGGAATATGAGATTTTGAAATGATGCGCTTTTACCAAAATGCCCTTCAATTTTTTTTAATAAAAAAGTAAAGGCCCCCTCATCAGTCGGAGATCCGCCGACTGCCATTATTGCGTTCGAGGGTTGGTTGGCGGAGCTCTAGTGTCGGCGGCTGGAGCTCTGGTGACAACTTAAGTAATGAGATTAACTACTTGAGTATAGATATTGACAACTTTGGCTCTATCAACCCTATCAGGCATCGTTGATAAATTGATTAAATACAATGAAAACTTGAGTAAAGAGATTGACAATTTAAGCTCCCTAAGTTATCAATCTCTATACCCAATTTACTAATTGTTATACTCAAATTGACATTGCCTATACTCAAGTTGTCAATCTCTATACCCAAGTTGCTAATTGTCAATACCTTTTCTCATTTAGTCAATACCCTTTACTCCTTTAGTCAATACCTTTACTAATTGAGTCGATATTCTTACACCTTTAGTCAATACATTTACTCATTTAGTTAATACCCTTATTGTAACCCTTGATCGTCATCAAGGCCATAATTAAGGTTTAAAACAAGTTTTATAATTGAATAAGATATCAAGGATAATTTAAAAATTTTTACAAGACTTGTATAATACAATCTCCATTCACTTTTAAATAAAAATATTTGGCCTGTTCGGTTTGTCACATATACAATATCAGAGTACTAGCCAATTTCCCGACATTCACCCGAGATATATCCATTAATCAAAGGGTTTTACAGGGCATCATTGCCTATCTAGTTTCCCATTACCGGGGATTACACAACAACTACAAATCTATGGTCAATCTAGTATATACAGTTGTTCAATTGATAACCAAAAACCAAAAAGAAGAACTAAGACTACTACCAGCAATCCTAGTCGTCCTTGCTCACTTGCTTGCCTCGAGATCTATTTGACCTGTCTAAAATGATTATTTGGAAAGAGTGATATTCAAAAGAATCTCAGTAGCAAAAGTTTACGTATATGATGTATAATTAACAAAGCAAGTAAGCATATATCACAATGCAGCATAATAATATTCAAGGTCAGGCTAATCGCCACGTCCCCTCAACAATATTCAAGGCCGGGCTCACCCCACGTCCCCTCAATAATATTCAAGGCCGGGCTCACCCCACGTCCCCTCAATAATATTCAAGGCCGGGCTCACCCCACGTCCCCTCAATAATATTCAAGGCCGGGCTCACCCCACGTCCCCTCAATAATATTCAAGGCCGGGCTCACCCCACGTCCCCTCAATAATATTCAAGGCCGGGCTCACACCACGTCCCCTCAATAATATTCAAGGCCGGGCTCACACCACGTCCCCTCAATAATATTCAAGGCCGGGCTCACCCCACGTCCCCTCAATAATATTCAAGGCCGGGCTCACACCACGTCCCCTCAATAATATTCAAGGCCGGGCTCACGCCACGTCCCCTATTCATTCAAGGCCGGGCTCACGCCACGTTCCCTATTCATTCAAGGCCGGGCTTACTGTCATGTCCCCTCACTCATTCAATAATAAATACATACAAGTAATGCATTAAACATGATATAGGATAAAGTTCACTACCTTATTCTTTCCGTCCTTGTTTAGGCGTACGCCTTCTACGTTCCGAGCAAATATTGAATCCTATAGTCATAATTAAGGACGACGCATTATCACTTAATCCAATACTCAAATAAATTCAAAACATTTAGTTTTAGTTATCATTAAAGTCCCTTAGGTTGCTACTATAAACCCAAATAAATGTCTAAAGTTCTAGGAAGTACAATCTCAAAGACCACCTTTTTAGTGTACCTTGTAAAACGAGCCGCTTCCGGCTTCTGACTCGGTCCTAAAATATTAAATGTACAAGAAATAAGTCATAACCTATCCAAGTATCATTTTAGACTCTTCCATAGTGTTTCTTATGGTTATATTAGCCTATGGTGAAAATTTACTAAAATGCCCCCGGGACCTCTGCCAGGCCCCGCAGTACCCGGCCGATGGCACGTTTTCCTAAAATTTTGACCAAGGCTATTTTGACGTATTTTCGCCCAAGGAATGCATTTCCGAGCTCGAAATTACCAAATTCACTGTTAAATTATGAAAATGCCCTTGACAACTCCTATTTAGGAATTTCATTGGCATTTTTGTAATTATATTTTTTCGGCCTCTACCAGAAAAGTGCACAACTGTAACCCCACCTATTTTTGCCTACTGAGTCCAATAGAACCATTTATTTCATGAAAATACAACTCCTAGTACCAGTTCTGGTCCTGGCCGAAATATTGAAGCAAAAATAGAAAAAAATGGAGCTGTGTTTTAGCTTCCAAAACTTATACTTTTCCACTTCTAATCCTTGATTAACTCATTTAAACACTTCATAATCATGATTTAAAGAAATTTAGGCAGCATAACCCCTTAGGATTAGGGCTTTCCAAATTTACAAACTTGACAAAAATCACCATAACCAAACACAAACCTCAACAATAACTTCATACAAGGATAGATCTAAGGTCTGTGAGGTTACCTCTTAAGATCTTGAATCCTCTCACTCTAGGTGCCTTCTCTCTCTCTCCTTGAGCTTAGGATGAGGTTTCTAAACCATAGATTCCATGAAGGAGAAAGGTTTAGAGAAGGTTTTATGCAAATTTACAAAAAATATCAAGAGATCACAAGTTTTACCTTAAGCTTCCTTTTCTTCATTCTTTCTAAGCTTGAGATTTTCTTAAGCTCTCTCTCTCTCTCTCTCTTCTTTCTCTTGGCTTTGGATGAAAATGAGCATGAAAGAGGGAGGGAAAATGTGTATTAACTTAGTCATCTTTTCTTCTAACCCTTGATTTAATCAAGGGTTAAGATCACTCCACCTTGCATGCACCATCCCTCCAACCATACCTCCCACCATACCCTCTCCTTTTTGCCATGCCTTCTCATCTTTTGTCTTGCTCACAAAACAAAACATGCTTCCCCTTCTCATGATTCAACCAAACCAATTTATCTCCCAACTAACCAAACTAGCACTCAAGGTAGCATGCCATTTCATCATTATTTGTCCATATAGCATTATTTTAAAGCAATTTGACATGTGCTTATATAAATCCATTATAATTTAATCCGCTGCTTATGTGATCATGACACTTGGCATTTTTATTCGATTAATCAATTTCTAACATATTTTATTTTCAATTTTCGGAATAATGTCAATTCTAGCATATTTTCTGCCCTAACTTTGAAAAATCATAACTAATTTTGTAGACATCTTTTTGGAGTGATTCCAAAGGCTATGGAACCCTTATTGAGTCTAGTTTCAAGAAAAAAATTTGGAATTTTACTAGCTGGGATAATATTATTCCCAGATTTTCAATCTTTGACTGTTGCTCTAGAAACTTTCCAGATTTTATAGGCTAACTTCAAAAATTCATATCTTTTTGTACATAGCTTCAATTGATTCTTATGACCTATCAAATTAAAGCTTAAGATGTTTAATTTCATCCTGTAAAATTTCATAATTTTTTCTCATTATTTGGTCTTTCAAAACTACATGACTAACTCACTGTCTTGTAAGAGATTTCACTGAAAACACTATTCAACTTTCAATTTTTAATATTTAATTCCTTTGGCCTTAAATATTCACCATTTTATTGGATTACTCAAATAATTACAATATATTTTTTATGAATATAAAATTTGGGATGTTACACTTACACCTTTAGTCAATATCTTCACTCATTTGGTTAATGTCAAACCCTTCCAGTTCTTCTTCGCCCAAGATTATATCACAACTATGATGTATGCTTTTGCTCAAATTTCGTCCATCTCTAAAAAAACCGAGGCTTGGCTTACTAGACTAAAGCCAAGTCCACAAACATTAACAACCTAATAACAAGATAGAGCAAAAGGAAACCAAAGAAAATGCTTTTAGCACTAGGAAAACCAAAGGACTAAGCCCATCTGAGCAAAGCATCAAGGTACGTAAGAAAAGTTGTCAGAAGTTGGAAGAGGAATCAAAGGGGGAACAAGAGAAAGCAGAGATGAGATAAGTCAATGGAGAGAAAGGAAAGAGTAAATAGCCGGTGGAATTTTTTTTAAAAAAAAGAAACAGATGAGGGGAGGGGAGTTTAAGGCGGTGAAGAAGATGGAGAAGAGGCGATGGAGAGGAAACAAAGGTAGTGATAAGACTAAGAAGAAACCAGGATAGCAAGATAAAGACAGAGAGACAACAAAAGGTGGAGGAGAAAAAAGGAGGAGAAAAACAAGGCACAAAACAGGGGAGGAAAGCTTATGGCAGTGGGAGAAAGAAGCTGAGGAGATGGTGAAGAAAACAAATAAAAAAGGAAGAAAGAGAAACCAAATAGATCAAGGGAAGGATTAAGGTGTAATGACGAATGAGTAAACCAACCAAGGAGGAATCAATCCCTAAAACGAAGCCCGAGAAGAAGCATCTTCCTCTCCATTTTCTCCTTCTCTTCTCTTCAATTTCAGAGAAAGAAGCTATAATAATGGATCTAGTAGCTGCACAAAGTCCTCCTTTTCCACCACCTTTTCTCACCAAAGATCTCCATCTTCATCCCTATCATCAATTTCAAACCCACCATAATAACAATCACTCTGTCGCTGTCGACGAGGAGCAGGGTAGTAATGGTTGTTAGAACGGTGGGCAGAAACGAGATCACGAGAATACCGCCACTGAGGGGAAGGAATTTTTAATTGAAAAATTGAGGGCATTATTGTAAAATAGCCAACAATTTAAAATCCCAAATTGATCTCTATCACCTTTGGTCTTTTTGCATGTTTAATAGTCATTTTGGGTTTTCTAAATTCAAAAAGGTATTCAAGCATCTTTTTCCCTTAAACCAATGTTATAAAGAACTTTTTTGTGTATATAATTTTAAATTTAGTTGTTTAAAAAAGGATTGAAAGAAGGAAACATTTAAAATAAAGGGTAAATGTGCAAAAATACACATAAGCTTTTTATCAAAAGTGCACTCAACACCAAGTACTTTTTAGAGGTGCAAAAGTACACATGAACTTGCAAAATAAGAGCAAAATTCACATCACCGTTAAAGGAGACTGACTCTGTTTGTGGGACCCGTGTTATTTAAAAAACAAAAATGTCTAAATTTTATAATTTCCTTTGTTGCCCTCCCTCCTGATTGATTGACTCCCCCCTTCCTCTTTTCATCTCCATGTTCCTTTCTCAAATGCCGGTGAAGCGACGGCGACTCCGTCCCTTCCTCTTTTCATCTTCCTGTTTCCTTCTTAGATGCCCGAGACGGCGGCGTCCTACCTCAACGATGGCCATGTTTTAGTCCTAATCTTTGCTGCTACAATGAAACCTACACCCCTACTTTAGTCTGCAACTACGGTGATGACTATTACATCAGTTAATCCCAGGTTCTTCTTTGATTGTTTCCTCCATTCATTCAATGTTTTTACTAGATCTATTTGGGAACAGCTTTATCACCCACTTATTTTTAACGGTGGTGTTAGATCTGGAATTTCACTCTTTAACGGTGGAGAAGAATTGGGCGGGGAAGAGGATCGAGAAACTTAAAGCCACGTCTTTTGAGAAGCATTCCCCCCCTTTAGTTTCGATTTAGAGGACGATGAAGTGATCTTAGTATTAAAGGTAGAAGATGATAATTTGAGTAGATAAAGGAGGGCCCTGCAAGTCTGCAACATATGATAACCCTAAAAGAAATGTTATTTTGGTAAAGCTATTCATGCTTGTGGTATCCAGAGCGACATTAGGTGTGCTTGTGGTATCCCAGAACTAGAAGTCTTGCTAACTTGATCTCAATTTGATTGTTTTTTTTCTTTTTTTTGCCAACCTTATTGTTTTTTATACTTTGTTCGTTTTTTGATTGAAGATTGTTGATGATGAATTTTTGAGAGTTGAGAGGACGAATAAAAGGTTCTGACTTGTTGATGATGAATTTTTGAGAGTTGAGAGGATGAATCAGAGGTTCTGACCTGTGAGAGAGGTTGAGGGCATTTTGATCCTTTCAAGTTGTAATAAATGAATGTTAGCCTCCTTTAATAGTTCTATGATTTTTGCTCCAATTTTATAAGTTGATGAGTATTTTTGCACCTCTAGAAAGCATTTGATGTTAAGTGCACTTTTGATAAAAAAAATCATGTGCATTTTTGCACCTTTACCCTAAAATAAAAAGAAAAAGGGAAAAAACACAATTTAGCTATTAAAATGAGTTAAGTGTATCTTAGGTTTTTTAAATACAAAGTACATAATATGGAATGGGTGTGTTTGGATTCATGATGGTAAAAATGGTTTTTTTTTTTAATCTGATTTTTGCAAACGTAAAATAAGGTAAAAGTCAGATAGTATAGTGTGATTTATATTTAGATTAACAGAAGCAAAAGTGACTTTTTTAAACTGAAACATGTTTGGATGATTATTTTGAAAAGCAGGTTTATATGGAAAATGAATGAAAATGACATGAATTTTATTAAATAATACATATGTGTGTGTATAATATAAATCAATATATATTGTGATAATTTTAAGAGGAAAATGAAAATTATAAAAAAATAAAAATAGTTAATATATTATTTAGAAAAAAATTGAAAAAAAAAAAAATTAATCAAATATATTTAATGGATAGAAATCCATATATGAAAAATGAATGAAAATGACATAAATCTTACTAAATAATACATATGTGTGAGTATAATATTCACACACACACACACACACACGTGTGTATAATATAAATCATATATATATATTGTGATAATTTTAAGAGGACAATAAAAATTATAAAAAAATAAAAATAGTTAATTTATTATTTAGAAAAACTTGAAAAAAATAAAATACTTATTCAAATATATTTAATGGACAGAAATGCATATAAACTAGAAGTTGTATAAATGTAAAATTTTCTAACAAGATAATATTGTATAACTAATTAGATCATATGTCACGTATAATTTGACTTGTGAGAAAAAAGATAGTTAGAATTATGAAAGAAGAGAACCAATGGTAAATCAAGGTTAATAAAAAATATTGAACATGTATGTTATGGGGTTGAGATTATTTATAAGTTGATTTTCACATAAATTGAAACAAAACTCCTCTTACAGTTTATCTTGTATATCGTAAATCACGGTTGAAAAGCTACTTTTAAATATTTTAATTACTATTCCAAGCGAGTACATTAATTGTGTCATAAGTTGAAACAGCAAAGACATAATCACATCTGCCCTTGCTTAAGATTTTAAGTAGCTTTTGGCCCAAATAACTAAATGTTAATTCAAACATCTCAATTTTTTCTAAAAGCACGCTATAACATGTCAAGCACGTTCATCGTGGATCCAAACACAAGCATAAAAATTAAACAAATCCTGTCAAATCAGCCTTCAACATTTCTTTGCCTTTTGAAGGCGAATCATCATAGATGGAAGCATCAAAATTGTCTTGACGGGCTCACCAATCGCACAAGCAATTACTTCTTCTCTAAAAATTTGTAAACTGAATTTAAAAATTTGGTTTTTTATATGTTGGATCTTTAATGACTTGATTAGTCCAAATTGTTCACACTATTCTAGTAGTTTTTTAATTAAGGTCCTGAATTGGTCACATAAAATTTTTCAAAACAAAGAAGGAAATAAGTTATATGGGCCCGACAATAACTAATCAACAACACCAACTGGGCTAGGTTGGGCCGAGTCAGGAACGGTGTCAGTGAAGCTCCATTTTCCTTTGTGGGCCAATAAGGATTCATTTTTAATGGCATCAAATAATGTTCGATCCAACTAATAATTAGTGTTAGATTTAGTAGAAATGGTTAGTTTCTTACAACGTAACGAATCAATGTTCAAATTTTCATTGGGAGAGGTACCTTTATTTGGTTCCAGATATTGACTCAAACAGAATTACTCGCGATTGTTTGAAGTTTTATTTTCTTGCTTATGGAAAGAGGCATTTGGTCACTTAAACACAAGATCTAACCTTTAAATTCGTATGAGTGCAAAAAAAAAAAAAAAAAAATTTTGAGGGAGTTGCCCTAGTTGGTTGAATCCAACCTTGTCATATGGCCATATTATGTAAAAAAATATTATTAGCTAAAATGACCTTAATTCAAATACTAATACTTTTCTATGTATGAAGTCCTACAGAATACCAATACTTAACTTTTAAAAAGAGGCTTTTCACTAATTTTCCCAAGTTTTTGTTCTCGTGTCATGTGGGATATTTTCTTCCGATAGCCACTCAGTTAAACATAAATGAACGCTTTTGTGTGGTGGGGGCATACTGGCATGCTCCTTCGGTCTTTAATGTAAGACATGTGTATATAATTTGATCAGATTAAGAAAGTTAAATAAGTTAGTTAATATGACATGTTTTTCTGAATTAATAAATGTTTTTCTAATAACCTATTTGATATGAGGTTTTCGGAGAGGAAAAATTTTTATGAGTTCGATTTAAAAAAAATTGAACTCATAAAAATTTTTATAAAATTTTTAAAAAGAGAAATATAAGATAACAGAATAGGAAAAATTAATTATAATTTTTTAACCTCATTTCTCTATTTTTTTTTTGTAAATCCACCTCAAAAAAATTCCCTCCCTTCATAGCTCAAAGAACACTTGTATACTTGCAAATCAAATACATTTGATCGTTGCATTTTGTGGTTACTTCTTTAACTCCCATTTTAATTATTTGAGCCCTCTTGAGTTTGGATAGTGGAAATGTTGCGTTTTTTATGTATCATATACAGCCATTTCGATAGAGCAATATTGTAGATATATCACAGTATGTTGGCAAAAATGTATATGCACATTAGAGATGGAATTATCTGTTACCACGCGCGTGACAATAAACTCAATGGGATTCTAACGCAGCTTCCTAATCCTTTTGCCAAAACTATATGTTAGAATAATATTTAATATGAAAGAGAATAGTATGTAAGGGATGTTTTGCCCGTGGCTTCTAACATTGACTTTTGTCCCACAGTGACGGACGGGCCCCTACAATCCTTGCTTGTGTTAGGGACAAGTGCTGCTCTCACTTGCACACTTTTTTTTTATGTGGATATCTAGCTGAGTTTCGAAGGAAAAAAGATATCTAGCTTAGTTATGTTTAAGTATTATTGGGCATAATTGGAGATAACTTTTCAAAGATGTTTTCTTCTGCATATAGACAGATTGAAACTCTATACCTTGTACGTTAAGGATCAAAACTACTTCAACTAAGAGTAACGCCTGTTGGTTGCTCTTACTCATGTACTCCACAAGTACGTCAAGTGAATCAATCGTGTTTAATGGTATGTGGCTGGTGATTCATATGCGTCCAAGCAATTCATTCTTTTTAAATAAATAAACAGGAAAAAACACTTACCAAACCAAGTTTTGACGAAGGTGTTAAGCTTTGTATCATCTAAAATTAGTTTATTAGACTCGTAACAGATATTCTATTGAGTAAATTAATTTGTTAGTCACAACTGTCATACATTTATTCATGAACATATTTTGTATATAAAAAGCATTGCACAGTAATGAGAATTGACTGATTCACTTTTCCAAAATATTGTTTCGTCACATGGTATCAGAGACTCCTTTCCTTTCCTAATTTTTTTTCCTCGAGATCTCCGCCTCTCGGGTTCTCTCTTTCTTGGCTCCTCTGTTGCCATGCAGAGATTACAGCCCTCCAGCAGAATCAAACTTGGGTACTAACTACTTTACCCCCTGGGAAGCATACTATTAGATGCAAATGAGTTTATAAAACCAAATTTAAGGCTAATGGTGATATTGAGAGGCACAAAGCCCGGCTTGTAGCCAAAGGTTACACCTAAACAGAGGGTGTTGATTATTTTGACACTTTCTCTCCGATGGCAAAGATGACAACACTGCGCCTTTTCCTTTCTATTGTTGCTGCCAGACATTGACATTTACATCAATTAGATGTAAATAATGCCTTTTTACATGGAGACTTGAATGAAGACGTCTATATGGATCTTCCTCAAGGTTTTTCAGCTCCTCAATCGAATCTTGTTTGTAAATTGCAGAAGTCTCTATATGGGCTTAAACAGGCCAGTTGCCAGTGGTATTCTAAGCTGTCCACTGCCTTGATTTCTTATGGTTATACACAATCACCGTCTGATAATTCTCTCTTTTACAAAGTAACCTCTACTTCATTTATTGCTCATCTTGTTTATGTTGATGATGTGGTCCTAGCTGGGAATGATCTCTCTAAAATTACTCATATAAAACAGCAATTACATGCTGCATTTACCATTAAGGATCTTGATGAGTTACGCTATTTTCTTGGCTTGGAGTTAGCCCGGTCTAAGGAAGGTATTTTCTTGTCCAAACGGAAGTTTGCCCTTGAATTACTTGAGGACACTAGTTATCTAGCTTGTAAGCCTGCTTCAACCCCCATGGATCCCCATCTCAAGCTTTCTAAGGTCAAGGGTACATTACTTGCATATCCTAAACCTTATAGACAGCTTTTTGGCCGACTGCAATACTTGACAACCACTAGACCAGATTTGAGTTTTGCAACTCAGCAGTTGAGTCAATTTATGTCACAACCCCTAGATGTTCATCTCTAAGCCGCTCACCGTGTCTTACGGTATATTAAATTTTCTCCTGGTGCTGGTTTGTTCTTTTCTTCTGATTCATATTTAAAGCTTCGTGCTTTTAGTGACTTCGATTGGGCTAGTTGTGTTGACACTCGACGCTCAGTCACTGGTTTTGCTATATTTCTTGGTTCTTCCCTAGTCTCATGGAAAGTTAAAAAGCAAGCTCCTGTCTCCAAGTCTTCCTCTGAGGCAGAATACCGTGCTCTTGCATCCACCACTTGTGAATTACAGTGGATCATTTACTTGCTCACTGATTTTGATGTTGCACACATTAATCCAGCATTCTTATACTGTGATAATCAGTCTGCAATTCAGATTGCTGCCAATCCCACTTTCCACGAACGCACCAAACACATTGAATTGAACTGCCATATTGTAAGAGAAAAATTACAAGCCAAAGTCATTCATCTCATGCATGTCCGTTCTTGTGACCAGTTAGCAGATGTGTTCACCAAGCCCCTTCATCACGCATATATAGTGAGTGATGACAGAAGAAGAATGTGTGCCACCAGCAAAACTGAAATCAAAGACGTTGCAAAGCTATATGGACTCTTCGCCATGCTGCAAGGATGGATTAGGACACACTTCTCCTTCATCCGGCTAAGTTTCATGAGTATAGGACAACCCAAGTTTAATTTCAAGATGCTGTAGACTGCTACGAACCTTCTTCGCCCAAGAAGATTGTTCAAGATACTCCCTCCGGTCCTAATTATAAGATAAAGTTAATTTTTTTGGAGAAATTAAGGAAGCCAATTAAAAACCAGTTAGCAGATGTGTTCACCAAGCTCCTTCATAGCGCATAGATAGTGAGTGATGACAGAAGAAGAATGCGTGCCACTAGCAAAACTGAAATCAAAGATGTTGCAAAGCTATATGGACTCTTCGCCATGCTGCAAGGATGGATTAGGACACACTTCTCCTTCATCCGGCTAAGTTTCGTGAGTATAGGACAACCCAAGTTTAATTTCAAGATGCTATTGACTGCTACGAACCTTCTTCGCCCAAGAAGATTGTTCAAGATACTCCCTCCGGTCCTAATTATAAGATAAAGTTAATTTTTTTGGAGAAATTAAGGAAGCCAATTAAATTACTTTAGAGTGTTTATATTTTTATTTTTTTCTCCAAACTAATTAATTTAACTAATAAACTAATATATAGTCTAAGGATACCAAAAATATAAACACTCTAAAATAATTTAATTGGCTTCCTTAATTTCTTCAAAAAAGTCAACTTTATCTTATAATTGAACCGGAGGGAGTATAAAAGAAGAAGGGGCTTCGTCTTGGGCGAAGAAGGTTCGTAGCAGTCAACAGCATCTTGAAATTAAACTTGGTTTCCATCGATGGACTGAACGGGACAAAAATTACAGGTTTTTATATCTTGAACAATCTTCTTGTAAGTATGGATGATTCTTTTAGGCAGGGAAAAATGTGATTATAATGTTGTTTTGGGTTGTCCTATATATGATTCTGTTTTGCTTGGTTTTTCCTTTGGCTTCAGAAAACTTAGTTTTGGCTTTCAAGATTATGGCTTTAAAATATTGCTTGCAACTTTTATTTTGGTATCTTTTTTTTATTTTTTTAATATTTTATTTGTCGACTGTGCGATGAAATCGTAGAATATCTATTGTGATATATATTGTATGAATTAGCATAGGATGAAATAAAAAAAAAAAACATTAAGCTTTTAGTTGAGGTGGTAATTAAGGGGCCACACCCGGTAAGGAAGAGCATACAAGTTTGAATCCTGTGAAGTACACTTATTAGAAGATATGAGAACCCTTTGCCCTTTAAGCCTCAAGAGAGAAACCTTTAATCAAATAAAAAAAAAAACGCTAACATTCGTTACGTTTTGCCTTAATTGCATGGACATCCCCTTATTTTAAAAACATACATTTAAATCTAAACCGCTAACCCTATTAAAAATACTTTTAACAAATAATTTTTTGATTAAAATTTATTTTAAAATAAATTTTATCTTATAATTTACTTTGCCCAAAATGATATAAACATTAAACAAATAACCTCAAAGAAGGGATGGCTAATTTATTTCAAGAAGCTGATTTGCAGTAAAATAATAGATGTTGTATTTCAGACTATATGGAATAATTTGTTCTCATATACAAGACACTACAGCATAGAATTCTAATTTATTTGTGGATATATTGTGGTTATAGATTCTGGTTATTTATGTATGCAATCTGTGTTATCTTTTTCGATGGCAACTTGGTTGTAAAAATTATTATAATATCGTTATTTTTGTAATGGAGAGAGAAATAAGTTTCTGGAAGTTTGGCAGCATATTACTTGATCAGGAAGTTTATTTCTTAAATGCTTGTAGTAATTATGGGATATCTACCTACTGATTAAATAATGATTGCATTAGAATTTGGACTCAATTAACAATTACAGTGTAGTTTCTCAGTGATATATTAAGTTGTTGACATGTGCTACTGTGAACTTGGACGATGAATTGATTCAAATAATTTGTTGTTGGCTGATTATGCGACCTTGTTAGTGTGCATTGTAGACATAATGCAGGTAATTTTCAAGGAAAATAATGAATTGGAATAATTATTTTATTTAATTATGGTTTACTGCTGAGAGATTTAGGATGATGAGGCATTTATTTGTATATTCTGAGGATATGTGATTTGTAAATAAGTAAAAACTAGTTAGTTAAGTGATTTTATTATTTTATTTCAATTAAAAGGGAAAGCGTATCTAATTAGAATTAAGATTGGATATTGGAAGATATCAGGATTGGATCATTGGATATTTCATATTGAGATTGAGATTGATATTATAAGATATTATTGTTGGTATTATTTGCATTACATATTTAATTAGAAGAATCATTAAATTTATTCTAATATTTTTTATTTCCTGAATTATTTGATATAATTATAGCTTATCTCTATTCACTCTCTTGTTCTCCTCTCTCTCACGCACCTTTCTTTTCTCCAGGGAAAGTGTTGGCATGTAATTTGTAATAAGCGGTTAGGTATGGTAATCTCCCGGGGAGGGAGATATAATAGATATGGTAATCTCGCTTTAGTGCCATTTTGGTTAATTATATATACAAAATATAATTTTTTTATCTTTAAATTTCAATTTCTCAATTATTTCAAAACAGCACAGTTTTTATAGTTTACTATAACCTAGTTATTATAATTTCCCAATTCCATGAATTAAAACGAACCAGTTGCACTATATTTAAATCCAGTAACTATTTTTTTAAAAAAAAAATCTAGGATCTAAAAATTATATTATTTCAAAGAATTAATACAGATACTTTACAATGCAAGAGGTATTGGTGTCGAGAATTAATAAAGTGGAAACATGATGGACTGAGAAATGTTGATATAAGGTTGTTTCCACTAACCACTCTTTTCACTTCCTCTTCACTTAATTTATCCATCAATAGATTAGTTTTTAATGGTTGAGAGTTCATACTATATAAAAACATTATTGTAATATTAAATATTAGATGATAATAATATTTTTACAGAATAGATTTTAACTATTAAAAGTCAATCCAATGATGGAAGAATTAAGTAGAGAGAATCATAAGTGGAAATACTCTTGTCCCATACCTACACCCACTCATGGACGAGAAAGCTGTGGAATTCAATCAGTATGCTCTCTCACTATTAAAAACGTAACACTACATACTATCTTTAATAAAAGATGAATTTAAATAGATTGAGATCATTAGTTATTTGTAAACGATGCAGGTTATTTTTTCCAAAATACAATCTTAAATCATTTATATTAAAATTATTTTTTGATACAAATACCCTTAACATGTTCAGTGCTCGTTTGGAATGGCTTATTTTTGTCTAAAACGTGCTTATAATTCGTGATTCACGGTATACGAGGTAAGTATGTGAGAGGAGTTTTTTCTCGGCTTGCGTAATTCGGGCTTATTTTTTAAGCTGCCGTGAAAACAAACAAGCCCTCAATCAATAAGTATAGTTTAGAGAAAGCAATAACTATAGAGATAAATGAATTGAGATTTTATATTTAAAACTAAATTTAACTCTCGACTAGTTCTTAGATTAGATATAGGAGAAAATAACTCCAAGGTGAGTTTAATTAGAATGGAAGGACTAGCTCTTATATTAGAAATTCAATAAAATGACTCCAGGGTGAGTCAAGTCAGTTTAATTAGAATGGAGCCTGCCAATTGAAAATTTATTTGTAATCTTGTGGTTATTAGTTCGTACGTTCCAATCTCTGTTTTTTTTTTTAATCAAGCTGTCTACTATGGGTCTGTTTGGTGTGAGGGATTTGGAGGGGAAAGGAGGGGAGGGAAAATTTTTATAAGTTGAATTTTAAAAGATTGAAGAAGTGGGGTAATAAAATTTTAATAAAGAGAATATATAAGATAAAAGAGTAAGAAAAATTAATTAAAAATTTTTAACCCCACTTCTCTAATTATTTTAAATTTAACTCAAAAAAATTTTCCCACCGCCTACTTTCCCTCCCCTCCCTTCAGACCAAACAAACCCTATATATGTTGAGGGCAATATATGTCACAGCATATAATGAGATTTGATAATATAATATTATGATTATGATTATATTATTAATTAAATATTGTCAATATTAATATGGAAAAGCAGTGGTTATGATATTTTCCACTAGGACCCTATATAATGTACTAGCACTTCCTAAAAAATGGAGATAAGAAAGATGAGATCAAAGATTCATAAACAATATGAAAGTCCCACTCCTAGTCTCACACTTGAACAGTATGATTAAATATGACAGGTAAATTCCTTCCTAATGAGCCTTGGACAATTGATATAGGATCATCAATCCAGTTAATTTCTCAAATGGGCAAACTATGTTGGTTAAAAGTGCTAGAGATGTTCACTTGTCAAATGGAATTGTGCTTAAAGATGTTCTTTACATACCATAATCTAATTCCAATTTGATTTTTGTTACTAAGCTAACAAGAGATTATTTGTGTTCGGTAACATTTGTTAGTAACATGTATGTGATACAAAACTTGCATTCGATGAGCTTGATTGGAGCAGGTAGCATACGTCATGGGCAATACATGTTGAAAGAGGGCCAACCTTTATGTGTGGCAAAGCTAGACAGCAAAAATTTAGCACCAGAGACTAAAAAGACTCTTCATGTGTGGCAAAACCATACAACAAAAACTTGGCACTAAAGACTAAAAAGACTCTTTATGTGCGGCACCATATACTAAAAAGACTTTTCAAGTGCGGCAAAACCAAACAATAGAAATTTAGAGCCAAGGAGTTTCCTTCTTTTATTATTTTAACTGTTTCTTCTTGTTTTTTTAGCTAAACTTAATATGTTGCACTTTAACTCACTTTCTTTATCTTCATCATAAACTTTTTAAGTTATTAATGTCATTTCGACTTTTTATCAATGTGTGTGTGTATTTATTTATTCTCGCCCTTCCTTCTTTCCCCTCCCTCTTTCAAAAAAGAAAGCTCGCTATGGGTATAAAAAAGGGCTAAAAATTAAAAAAGAACTCACTTTATGTCATTCTATTATTTAGATTTTTTGCTATGATGGGATGGTTCCATGTCTTATGTCCCCTTTCTAAATCAGATTGATGCGTCTATTGGAACCACCATATTGAAAACGTCGTTTTCCGTACAAGTTAATTACCTTTCCTATGAAAATGATATCCCCATTAACCCCTCAAGATGATCCAATTCTTTTAACAGTCTATTATTGATGGTGTAATTTCCCACTCTTCATCATATTAAATTAATGATTGGCCGCCTGGTCGCAAAAGATCCAATCAAATTGGAAGGAGTGAAGGGGTCTGTTTGGTACTGAGAAAAGGAGTTAATCAAAAAGAAAAA
The DNA here is from genome assembly GCA_963855925.1 of Inga laurina. Taxonomy (NCBI): domain Eukaryota; kingdom Viridiplantae; phylum Streptophyta; class Magnoliopsida; order Fabales; family Fabaceae; genus Inga; species Inga laurina. Next base: position 47,673,554 of record OY979712.1, read on the forward strand.
ATTTTAGAAAAATATAGTCAAAATTAAAAGGGGACAAAATGGTGTGGTCAGTTCCTAAAATCCCAAATCAGAGAAGCTGTAGGAATTTGTGATTTGAAATGTTGAGACGATAATACCCATAGTTTAGTGAGAGAAATAGGACAGAGGTAAGGCCAAAATCGAATCGATTGGCTGAAGAGGAAGTGAGAAACGACAAACCTAGGAAGAGGGGAAGGGGATGAAGGGCTCGGCGCGGCGATTGGAAGGGAACGACGGTCTCTTGATCGAGCTTCGGCGTGCGGTGGAGTTGGAAGGTGGTAACTGAGAAACGAGAAACCTAGGAGGGGAAGGGGGCGAAGGGCTCGGCGTGGCGATTGGAAGGGAACGGCGGTCTTTTGACCAAGCTTTGGCGGTGTGCGGCGGAGTTGGAATTATGCAGACTGTCATGTGACAACATCTAATAAATATAACAAGTTGTGAAAGCAAAAAGCCATATCATTAATTTTGAATATTGTGTTGTTAATATAGAGATATGTGTTGTTATTGACCTTACAACTTCTTATTTTGACACTTGTCGCTGGGCATGTCTTTGATTGTCTAATAGGAAGATGTAAAAGCAGAAAGTCCTGTCGTTAATATTGAATACTGTGTTGTTAATTTAGAGACAGGTGTTATTATAGGGCATCAAACTTGTTACTTCCCAATTTGTTCCTACGAAAATGTTAAACAAGAAAGTGCAGTAGTTAATATAGAACTTGGTGTTGTTAATAAAGTGAGAGGTATTATTATTACGCATCCAACTTGTTACTTTCCCATTTTTCCTTATGAAGATGTTAACCAAGGAAGTCAAGTCATTAATATAAAATAAGGTGTTGTTAATAAAGCGAAAGATGTTGTTATTGGACATTCAACTTGTTACTTTCCCATTTTTTCATACGAAGATGTTAACCAAGGAAGTCAAGTCGTTAATGTAGAACGGGTTGTTGATAATAAAGCGACAGGTGTTGTTATTGGGCATCCAACTTGTTACTTTCTCAGTTTTTCATACGAAGATGTTAAACAAGGAAGTAAAGTCGTTAATGTAGAGGGTTGTTGTTAATAAAGTGACAAGTGTTGTAATTAGGCATGCAACTTGTTACTTTCCCATTTTTTCATACGAAGATGTTAAATAAGGAAGTGAAGTCATTACTGTAGAATTTGATGTTATTAATATAGTGTGAGGTATTGTTATTGGCCGTCGAAGTTGTTACTAACCCCCTTTTGCCTCAGAAGTTGTTAACCAAGAAAGTAAAGTCGTTAATTTAGTAGCAGATGTTGTTAATGGACAGGGTGGTGTTGTTATTGGCCCCCAACTTGTTATTTTGTCACCTTTCTATACAAAGTTGTTAAACAAGAAACTGAAGTCATGAATGCAGAAGCTTGTGTTGTTAATAAAAAGAGAAGTATTGTTAATGTAAATTCTACACTTGTGAGTTTTTGAATAGATTGAAGGGATTCAAGAATAACAGTGAAGACAGAGAATATTTGATAGTCAAAGCTGTTCACAATTGAAAACTATGCCAATAAAGTCCCAAAAGTAAAACAACCCAGTCGACAAAATCTAGCCAAAGCTAAGGTGTCGTTTCTCAGTTACTACCTTCCAACTCTGCCGCGTGCCGCCGAAGCTCAGTCAAGAGACCATTGTTCCTTTCTAATCGCTACGTTGAGCCCTTCACCCCCTTCCCCTCCTCCTAGGTTTGTCGTTTCTCACTTCCTCTTCAGCCAACCGATTCAATTTCAGCCTTGCCTCTGTTCTTTTCTCTCTCACTAAACTGAGGGTATTATCAACTTTGTCTCAACATTTCAAATCTCAGATTCGTACGATTGCTCTTATTTGGAATTTTAGGAATTGACCATACCATTTTGTCCTTTCTTAACTTTGACTGTATTTTTCTGGAATTTTCCCAATAAAAAAAAAGGTAAGATTAAAAAGTAATAAACATTATTTAAAAGTTGGAAAAATGATAGAAAAAGAACTTTGAAATTGTGAAATCCCAAATTAAGTTTGTTATCAAGAATGGATAAAATATTGACAAGATTTGATATGCTATTCACATATTATTTTATAAGAAATACCTTATTTGTGATTTTGTAATTTCAAAATTCTTTTGCTTCTACCATTTTTCCTTAAAAGTTTTTAACACAACTTTTTCTAATTTTTTTAAAATTGATCTCATTAAAATTTTTGCTCAGTGGAGACCTATAGAGGGTTGAGGGTTGTTAGGTAGAGGTGAAAATAAGCTAGGCCAGGCCAGGCTTATGCTTAATAGGTTAGGCCTATTTTGTAACAAGTAGGCCTGAGCTTGACCTATAGCATGTTATAGCCTTTTTTCAAGCTTAACATTTATTTTGACTAAACATATGTCATTTGACACAAAGGATAACTTTGCAAAGAATCATCTCAAGATCGTTTGGCACTCATGTAGCGTTTTTCGATTATCTCAAAGTTAGCGAGGCTTTCAACTTGTGAAATCTTAGATATTATTACTTGGATGATTGTTTCTACGAAGCCCTTAAGTTGCTTCATGTAGAGTTCATAATCCAATTTCCAAATTGGAAAGCGGTCTTCACATAATCTTGATGTAATTTCAAGACTAAAATTATTGTTATAATCAAAATTGGTCGTTCAAAGTTAAAGTGCACAATAGGCAATCTTCTTATTGTAGTACCCCTTAGCCACAAGAGTTTTAGGTTTGATATGCTCTTATAGATTTGAGAACCTACTTATTCTCAATTACCTTTCGACTAGGAGATAAATGATCCAAACATACACTTGGCTAGTTTAAAAAAGAATCCATATCCTATTGCATGACACTTTACAATTCTCTCTAGCAGGTCCTTTTAGTTTCACTTATGCCATTGTTTATCCAACCATGTCAATGAGAGGTCTATCTCTTTATTTCAAAAACTCTATTATATTAAAGGGTTTTGGGGATTGATAGTTTTCTGACAATCTCTTTCTTATACACAGAGCATTTTGAACTTATTAAATGGGTGTTATTAACACTTGTTAGTTCAAAAGATCATATCCTTTTAGCTTAACTAATTTATGACTAGATTTAGCCATTGTCTAATGGCCTCACACTTGCCTAAAATCAAGTAAACATAATTGTATTTTGATTAAATGTCCATTATGTTAATGAAAAACTATGCTTCATGTTTTGCCCTCACGTTTAATGGTTCACAAACATCATAGCCTATTAATTGTAGAGGATATCAACACTAGTATGAAAAGGTTTCTGTCTTTCTTGCTGACTAGACAAGTTCTCAACTGCACATAAGGATATTCACCCTTTCACACACATTATTTGGTAAAATTCTCTTTTGCTAGTTTGATCATTCTTGGATCAATATGTGTTTGTGGCAAGAATATGGAATTGCTATTTCCAAGGCAAAAAGGAAACATCAAATCCAACATAGGATTTGATAGTTATAGTCCTATCGATCTTTAACTAAAGAGATAAAATAGATGTGATTTTGCCAATTGCCAATTGCATATTGCATGGAGTGAATCAAGTTGGTTTATCCATGCAGAGTTAACGTGTATGTTTCAATCCTTCGATTCTCTCTCTTATTTTACATCTAACATGAAGTCATATGCTTTTGTGAAACATCAGCTACTCATGTTGATTGTTTCTTCTACAACCCTTAAAAGATTATTAATATAGCCTTTTATCTTTATAGAAACCATTATTGACCTCCTCTAAATCAAGTTTGCTATATAGGTTTCCTGCCCCTTTTGGACTTAAGTTTGGAGGATGAATCATCCTACTCTTTTGCTAAATTTGTTTGGCTAATAGATCATGTGCCCTCTACCCTTCCATTCTCAAGTTTAATGTGGCAAATCACATTTTTTAAGGTTACAATATGTCAACACCTATTTCTATTTCGATATATATAGAGTAATAAAGACCAAGTTCCACAGGCATACAAAAAAGTACAAATATATTGATAAATATGTTTATTTACAAACTAGAATCAACCATATAGAATTCGAAGATATGTACCACTTTGTACAGAACTATCCAAAAATATTATGATTATAGACTATATATAACCACAGTCTTCGTCTTAGGAAATATGCCTGTCAGTTTCCCATATCCATGTCCCTTCCTTTGGAGCCGCTGGCACCCGCTGAGATGTTTCATTTAGAAAAAGGGGTGAAATTCCAAGGAATACCAGTAGAAACATGCTATCGTTTATATAAAATGCGAAAAGTAAATATGATATGCGTCATGTATGCACCAATTAATGAACAATAAAACACATCATTGTAACACATCATCACATCATCGTCATGTATATATGAGTAGGGTCCAGCCCCACTAATTATACACCGGTTGGATTCTTACCCAACTCCCAATGTAAGTGCACCTCTGGCACTAACTGCCCCTTCTAGGCAAACCATGTTGATTAATATAGCACAAATAATGGAAAACACACAATCATATAAATTATGACATGATGTATGAAAGATAATATTTCTACCTCAAGTTTCTTTTACCCCCTTTGGTGTGTCTCGAAAAGCGTGCCAACCTTCGGCTCCCAACTTGGTCTTATAATATTAAATGGACAAGAATTATGTTATAACCTATCCATATACCATTTTAGACACTTCTATAGTGTTTATTGTGGTTATATTAGTCTATGATGAAATTTTACCAAAATGTCTCCAGGACACTGACCGGCCCCACTGTATCCAATCCGACCGCACTTTTCCCGAAATTTTAACCTTGGCTATTCTAACATATTTTTGCCCAAGAAATCCATTTTTAACCTTGATTTTCCCAAATTTCAACCCCAATTATGAATTTACCCCTGCAGCCCCTATGTGAAGATTTTAAGGCTATTTTTGTCATTTCACTTTTTAAAACTTTTCTTACTTCGCACCCAACATGAACCCTACACAATTTTTCATTCTAAATCCAATGGAATCATCAAAACCACCAAAATCTAGTCCAAACATAGCCAAAACATCTGCTGGACGAAATTCCATAAAAAAATTGGGAAAAATGAAAGTTCTTGATTTCAATCCATACACCACATTCTTTACACCTCTAATCACTTATTTAACTACTTAATCACATCCTAAACATGATTAGACTAAATTTGGGCGGCACCTCCCCTTAGGATTTTAGCATTCCAAATCATAAAACCAACCAATACAAGCTAAAAATCCAATCACAACAAGAACACAATCTTAAATTCAACCAAGAGAGTAAGGTTTATGAGTTTACCTTTGATTTCTCTCTCTAGACTCCAATTTCATCCTCCCTCTCTCCTTCTTTCCCTTGATTTTCCTCTTGCCATATATATACACACACTAGTTGATTTTTGGCTTTCAAGTGTTTAAATTGTAATTTCAGGGCATATGGTAGTGGAAAAGAAGACAGTCCAGTGTGTGATGTGCCAGGGTTCAAAAATTGCAGGATGAAATTGTTGAGACATGTTTCTTTTGTGGATTGCCCGGTAAACTAGCATTTTTATTTATAGCTTATTTTATTTTTATTTATCTTCTGTGGTAATGGTGTTATTTTCAATTTCTACAGGACCATGATTTGTATATGGCTACCATGCTCAATGGAGCAGCAATCATGGATGGAGCTTTAGTACTAATTGCTGCAAATGACAGAATTCCACAACCACAAACCTCTGAGCATTTGGCTGCTGTGGATATTATGCGTTTACAAAAACATAATAATTCTTCGTAACAAAATCGATCTGGTCCAAAAAAGTGTGGCTATCAATCAGCATGAAGCAATTCAGAAGTTTATACAAGTAGCTTTCTATTAACTGTCTGTCCCTTTTAACTTGGTATTTTAATTTTCTGCAACTTGCATATATACTTGTTTGCAGGGGACTGTTGTTGAAGGTGTGCCTGTAGTCCCGATTTCAGCCCAGCTAAAGTATAATATAGATATTGTTTGTGACTAAATTGTGAAAAGATCCCAATCCTTGAAAGAAACTTTGTCTCTCCACCTAATATGATTATAATCCTTTCTATATGTCAATAAGCTTGGGTCTGAAGTTGATGAAATCAAAGGAGGTGTTTCTAGATATTCTAATATTCCCTGCTATTCAATCAAAATATTACACTTTTAAGAATCCCTTTTCTAATTTTTCTCAGCTTCCTTCCTTTTTTTTATATTCCCTGTTATCTTTTTTTCAGATATTATATTCCCTACTATCCAATTAAATTTTTTCGGGTTTTCAGTCAATTAATTTCTTTTAATATTTTAAGGTATGAGAAAAAAAAATTAAACATTTAAATTATTATATATAAATATCTAAATCTTGTATTGATTATGATATTTGATAGATTTCAACCAAATTTTATTCATACTAGGTGATTATGATTCCATAATTTATGGGATCTGGTGTTCCCTTATGTAAAAATTACATTTATGGAATAAAATTTATGATATGTTGTTCTTTTATTCATACTATCTTTCCTTTAACGGCGTTAATTCATCTAACGTGGCACTAACACTGTTAAAATAGCTTATGTGTCATGCCTATTAAGACAGCTGATATAATAAATATACTACAATATAATATATTATGCTAAAAAAAAGGAAAAATGACATCAAAACAAAACGCACAAGCCAAAACATCTTAAACGCAAATTTCTTAAAAGTTTGCAAGCCCTTTGCTTCAACAAATAAAACTACTTTACCATTTCACACTAATTATCTTTAAATACTTTAATTAATGGGTTAAAGGCCAATTTTGTTTTGGAAGTTGACATGGAGGGGAAATTTTTCCTTGAAAGTGTTAAATCTTGAGCAATTTTGCTTTAAAAGTGTTAAATATGGCAATTTGTGTTTGGCAGATTTTGGCTCTTGCATTTCATTTTGATATTGTTTTTTCCTTTTTTTTTCAACAGAATATAGTATGTTATAGTATATTTGTCATATTAGTTGTCCTAATAGTCATCACACATAAGCTACTTTAACGATGTTAGCGCCACATCAGACGAATTCACACTGTCAAAGGGAGAACCAAGTCTTTTTCAAATTTGAGGGACCGATGGTTATAAACGGACTAAATTTGAGGGATTAAAACCACCAATTTCAAATTTTAAAAACTAAAACCAAAATTAGGTCAAACTTCAAGGACCAAAAGTTATGTTAACCCTAAACTATTTTAACGGCGTTAACGCCACATCGGATGAATTAAAGCTGTCAAAGGCAAGATCAAGTCCTTTTCAAACTTGAGAGGCTAATAGTTATAAACGGGTTAAACTTAAGAAACCAAATCTGCGATTTCAAGCTTGAGGGACTAAAACTAAAATTATTTTATAGACCAAAGTTATATTAACCCAAAAAAAATTTTCATTCGCGCGGCCTCCTGCTCATTCATCATCATAAAACCTTGCCTCTCCCACCCTTGGCACTTTGTTCTCCACAACTGCCTTCTTCAACGCCGGTGGTTTCCATCCTTGTTCAAAACGCCACTCTCACCCTCCCCTGCATCGTTCTTCATCAAAGGCTCTGTCTTTTTGCTTTTGGGGTCTGCCACAGTCAATATCGGGTATGCTGTGATTATGACTCTATCTCCAATTTTCTGAGGTATATATGCGCCATTGAGAAAATTGTATGATTTGTTGCCAGTAAAGCTTCGTTCTTTATGAGTTCAGTTTTGGTTTAGGGGTCTGCGTACATCTTGTTGCCATTATAAATTTAATGGGAGAGTGTAAAACTAGGATATGCAAAGCACATGCAGCACGTTAACAAGCATTCTTATTGAATTTGTTGTCACAAGCTTTCTTATTGCTGTAAAAAAATGGAATTGGACTGTAATTGCTGCTATACTTGGGTGTTTAGTCTTGCATCTTGGTAATTAAGATTCTTGGAATTTTGTTGTACATTGTTACTAAATTTTTGGACCTAAGGACATTCATTTCAACATTCAAATCTGTTGCAAATTTATTTTGGAAGTATGGCTTAGGTCTTTCGGTGGAGAGTGCTCTCAAAACTTCTTCGCAAATCTGTTATGTCCTAAAATCTTATGTTCTTTGTGCGTTTGTTGAATCTGGTGTGTTCTTGGTATCTTTTGCTCTTTGTTATCTTGCGCTAGTAATATGAAATTGGGTTGGTTTATCTGTAATTTTGTAGTTGGGTATATGAGGGATATGAGTTTGTCTTAAATCACCATTTTCCTTGTTATAATACTGTCAATCTCAAGTTATTCCCACTCTCTTGTTGTCTGTTTATGTTGTTAGTCTTTTTTATCAGCTTGTTTATAAGAGGCCGAGTCCTATTAGATTAGAATATTATTAAATAATAATTGTAAGCATATAATAATCATTTGGTGGAGAAGATGAACAGCTAATGTAGGCCGACCTTGAGGGGATAAATTCTTGGATCATGCTTTAGGGATAAAATTATATTAACTATAAGCCAATTAATTAACATATTTGTTTCTAGGCAGTTTTAATACACCGACTTTATTTAATGGCATAATTTTGATGAAGATGCACAATTTATAAGTTATACTATGAATACCACAATTTTCCTCCATGGTTCATTGAATCCGTTTCTTTTACTAAACTAGGGAAGTTTGATCTCAGTCTCCAACTTACTCACTTCGCTCTTGCCATCCTTGTTTCATACTTTATGTTGTGGGCTTCGTTGAACTTATCCACGCACAAAAAATAGACAATTGTTCTAGTTTGATGAGGCTCTTTTCAATTAGGTAATTATGCATCATAGTTGAATTGATGCTCTGCGAACAAATGATGAATATGAGTGTGGGGTAAACCAATTTTTGGAATTTGTAAAGAACAATGTCCCTAATAATAATGGATTATTTTATTATTCTTGTGTTAAGTGTTTGAATGGGTTACAACTAGCTGCTATAGAAATAAAAGATCGCCTAATTTACTTTGGGTTCTACAAAGCATATACTCAATGGGTTTTGCATGGTGAATAAAAAAAAGTAGCATATCCCAAATTGAGGGAGAGATAAAGACTTGGATGAACGAGCAGAGGAGATGATCCTTGATATGAGTGCTAAGGCCATTGAGCAATTACATAAATGTGAGATACCAAAAAACCTATATATCCATGGTGCACAAAGTTCACATGGTTGACAATAGTATTGAAGTTGGTCAACTTGAAAGCAAGATATGGGTGGAGCCATAAAAGTTTCATAGAGTTGCTTACACTATTGAAGGCTTTACTTCCAGAAGGTAATGAACTTCCAGAGCGTAACTATGAGGCAAAGAAGATATTGTGTCCAATGGGATTAGGATACAAAAAGATATATACTTATCCTAATGACTGCATATTGTACAGAAAAATATATGCCCATGTGAACACACCATATATTGGTTTTGTTCTTAAAAACGGTAAGTGACTGAAGATACAAAGCAAGTTCTTGAATTGTAAGTATTATGTATAATTTTAACTTTGCAATATTATCAGGCTATACCATTTTCTTATCATTACTTGATAATGGATCTTTGAAGATGCATTTTAAGCTAGCAGGGAAGAAGTGCCAAAGTGACATTAATTGGGTCAATTTACAAGTAAGTTTTATTAATTTAAACAATGATTACATTATTTATATTGTTAGTGCTTTTGAATTTGATAGTTCCTGTTGTGACGATTGGTAATGCCCTCAACAATTTGATAGTTCCTGTTGTGACGATTGGGTCAATTAAGTTCAGATTGTTTGTTTTAGCGATTCGATTGCTTATAAGTAGCTTTTCAATAGTGATTTACGGTATACGAAGTAAGTATGTGAGAGGAGTTGTGTCTCGATTTAAGTAAAAACCAACTTATAAGCAATCATAACGCCCAAACAAACATGCATAACTGGTGGTATATATAAGATTAGATTTTGAAGTTACAGCGCTTTGGTGGTTTATAAAAGCAGATTCTCAAATGAGGTTATTTAATTAAAATTCTATTTTAAAAAGAAAAATCCATTTACGGCGTCTGTTGTTACTATGACAGACGCGCCATAAATCTCAACTTTCCTTTACACCACTTTCCACTTCTCCTCTCATGCAGTAACGAAAGCATATAATTAACAGAAGCGAAAAGGGGTCTTTTGCACTAAGGATGATTTTTTTCTGTATATAAATTTTAAATCTTGAAAGTTCAATGTTGTTATGCAATCTATGCTGCTAACTCGGTGTGTCTTGTAGGTAAACTTCTTCTTGCTTCGAAGGCTTCTTGATGTGCGGACAAAAGGATATGACAAACAAGAAAAGGTAGCCAAGCTTGCCAAAGGAGAGCTGCTAATGTTGAACATAGGATCAATGGCAACAGGGGGTAGAGTTGTTGCAGTGAAGAATGACTTGACAAAGTTGCAACTGACTTGCCCATAAGGGAGAGAAGATTTCTATGAGCAGGCGTGTGAAAAAGCATTGGCTGGGGCCAAATCCAAACAGGAGGAACCACTCTTGATATACCAGAGGCTCCTCTTTTGAGTTAAGTAAATGTTGTTTATATAAATGATTGTCTATCAAGACGAATACTTGTTGAGTTTTTGGAAGCTGAAATTTAAGTGAATGGACACCAATTTAAAGTGGCATGAGACGAAATAAGTTATTCTGAATTATAAACCATGCTTGAGGTAGGTTTAAAGCCTCTTTGAGTTATTACCTTAAGCAATGAAGTTTTGCCCATGAATTTTTATTATTTTATTCTATTAACCCCTTTATCTCAAATAATTTTTTAACAAAATTTCAACATATATATACAACAAAAAGTTCTCGCCTATGTCTTGAGTGTAAGAGTTAGCTGAGGGGTTTGCATTAGTTTTAAATATAAAATCTCAAATCACTTTATTGATCCAGTTTTAAATTTTTCAAATTATATCTATTATACTTTTTGGAAAGCCGTTTCTTATTAACAGGGTTAACATATTGAGTTTGTTAAGAGGTTTCAAATTGAACGGGGTTAATCATAACAAATGGTTTCGCCAAATTCATGGTACAATTTTAATGATAGATTTTAATGGCTTCTTGAACAATTATGAATTATATTGGTTTTTCTGTGGCATACACTAATTAATGATGGGAAGAAACTTTTATGAGCCACTTTGTTTATGTTACACTTGAATAAAAAATAAATAAATAAATAAATAAAAGTTCAAAAACTCTATCTTAAAAGTTAATACTCTTCTAATCATTTTTATAAGTCATTTTCAACATGATCCACAGTAGTCAAATAAATTTTTAAATCTTATTAACTTTGCCATTAAATTTTAAAAACTTTCTAACTTCATCCCTATTTAATATAACACTATATCTTATAAGAACAAAGTTTATACAATAATTAACGAAAGGTAAATTGAAACAGGGGAGTAACTTTTTGAACTGTACTCATATTTAACAAAATGAAACAAGTGAGAACTAAGAAGACTTATTAGGGTGTGTTCTTATTAGTTTTTGGAGAATAGCTTCTAGAGAAAAAATGGAGAATAGCTTTTGGAGAATAGATTATGAGGAGAATAGATTATGGGAAAAAAGTGATTTTGAAAAAATGAGAGTGTTTGGATGATTTTATCAGAATAGCTTTTTTCATGGTCAAATGACTAAAAAGGACATTAAATTTTATGATAATTACATGTAAAGAATAAGATTATATTTTATATATTATTTAAGGGGTAAGGTCCAAATTTAATAGCCAAGTTTTTCCTGAGGGACATCCGGTAAAAATAAATTTTAGAAGATGGAAAAATAACAATGAACAATTAAAACCTCTAACGGCATTAAAAATGATGTATCATAACCCATTATTTAACATTAAATTTCATAATTAATACCAAAAATGAAATAAATTTGTCTATATGTAATGTTAATTAACTTAACTAATTTTTCTAATATAATCAAATTAGAGAAATAGGTCTTATATTAAGGATAAGAGGGAGTAGTAAAATTTTAAAATTCCAAAAAAAAAAAGACAAAAAAAACAAAAAATGAGAGAGGGTGTGACATGGGACCCACAGACAGGAAAAGAACCAATGAGAATGAAAGGGTGGGGCCCATAAAGTGCAAAAAGTCAAAAAAAAAAATAGCTTATGCTCAAACTATGGTTTTGAGATCCATAACCATGATTTGGGGTTAAAATAGTTTATTTGGAAAAAATGAGTATTCTTATATTTTTTTTCCTTAAAACCATGATTTTAAGAAAAAAGCACTTTTTTTTGGACAAGCGAACACACTCTTATTAACACTTAATATAATATTTTTTAGAGTTAAAGTAAAATGAGTGGAAATATATATAACTTGCATGTGAACACAAACACAAATCGCTCAGCTTATTTGACAATTTTATCATGGTATATTAATTAAATTAATTTTAATTAATTATTATTCCTTCCAGTCCTATTTATAAACAACTTTCTCTCTCATAGGGTTAGTCCCTTTTATAAGCAACTTTCACTTTTTGTATGAAAATGTAAACTTCTTTTTCCTACTTTACCTTTATTAAATACATATTCTCTCTCATATCTTATATTCATTATCTCTCATACTTTTTATCTATTCTCCCTCCTATACCCTTTTCATAAATAGGGGCATATATGAAAAAAAACATGGCATTTTTTACACACCTATTACTTTTAACTACCAATTCGTTTTACGCAATCAAGGGGAAAGTTGTTTATAAATAGGACTGAAGGGAGTACTTCTTACTCCCTCTGATCCTAATTATAGGACAATATTTGAGAGTTGATCTTGATCCTAATTATAGGATAAAGTTCTAATTTTTTTTCAATTTCTTCCCAAAATACCCTTTATTGATACTTTCTCAATAATAATTAAACACAATAATAATTTAATAAGAGTAGATCGGAAGTTGTTGAAGAAGATTGACGACACTGGATTGTGTGAGAGCTTGGAGAAGTCGTGTGTGAGGTAAGAGAGGTACAAGAAAAAACAGAGAATTAACGTAATTGAATGCCATTTTAAATTTAAAATAAGGATATTTTAAGAAAATAAATATGTTAACTAATTTAACCACTATCCTTAATTTTTCCAAAGTTAGGTAAATATGTCCTATAATTAAGACTGAAGGGAGTATAATACAATATGACAAGTATTCTCCATTAAATTCTTATATAAATGGTGTGATTTATGTTTGTGATCACATGCAAATCATATTTTGACTCATTTTACTTTGACTCTTAAAAATATTATAATTGAATATAACAAGCGTTCTTCATGATCATATATCGTCAGTAGACAAACATATAAATGATTAGTAAACCCTTTAATCAAGTCATTTTATTTATCTCTAATTAAAAAATTAATATTTTAAATATAACATGAACCAAAAACACCGTCCCGTGCATTGCAAGTGGAGAATATCTTGTTATATTAAATGGAGCCTGAGTTCCATCAATGAGGTAATGACTGATTGTATATTTCCGAGAAATCAATACAAACCTTACCATTAACGCCAAATCTGACATTTTTTTTACCGAACCAAATCTCACGTGCAGCCATAACACAATGTTATTTGATCTGATAAAATTCACAACGTTATTTCACTTGACAACTAACCTTTAACCTGTGTGTGTGTATCATTTTCCACTAAATCTTTTAAATCTTCCCTTGTGTAATTTTCTAGGCACGCTGTACATTTTAACCAGTTTCCCTGCTAAGTAAGGCAGTAAAACGAGTAATACCGGTCCAACCCAAGGACCCGTGGATTGAGACAGAGTTAGGGCTAGGAAAATCCCAATCCACAAAAATACGGGCCGCACAGGCCCGCACCGCTCAACTTGCGGGTTGATGGGCTGGCCCGTATATATTTTTTTTTTTTAACATAGATGCTTTGCTTGATTAGACAATTGGACTTTGGGTTGTTGCATATTAGATGTTGGGCTTTGACAGTTAGGATTGGGTTGTTTGGGGTCGATAGTTTTTTTTTTTTGGTTAACAATGAGCCCATGACCTCACAATCTTCACTCAATCATTCATCATTGGATCCAACTTCTAAGTCCAACTCTCAAAACTTATGGGAAGGTTAAAAAAAAAAAAATTATGCGGGCTGGCTGAACCCGCACTTGCGAGTTACGGTTGATGTTTTTCCAGCCTGCGAAAGTGCGGGCCGCACAAGACCGCGCCATACAACCCGCAGGTTGGCCCGTATGACCAACTTTCTAAGGCAGGAAGAGATAATCAGATTTGGAACATCCAAGTCTAATTTTGAACGATCTAAATTTAAATTTTTTTAAATGATAATTTTTAAATAAAAAATCATTTTTTTAAAAAGATAATAGTTAAGAAATTATCTTTATTCTAAATTATACCTCATTAAAAATAACATTTTAAAAAAATATTAACTTTTGAGACAACAAATCTAGATCAGTTCAAAGAGAAAATGGTAGAAAATTGTTTTAGATGGTATGGACGCCTACAAAGAAGATCATTGGGTGTGATAGTGATGAGGGTTTTTAATATTAAAAAAAAAACTTGTTGGCAGCTTTTTCAAAAAAAAAAAAAACAATAACCACATATGGGGCCCGCTTGAGAAAAAGTGACGAGGAGGGTATTATTAATACCATTTCCCTTCACTTCTCTCATTCAGTTTCGCGAGCAGCCGAGCAAAGAGCAAACGCGGTTTTAACATGTTAGGCTTTTAAATTTATGATAATTTTGATATTTAAAATCACTTCTTTTCAATAAATTTTCTTCATGAAGGTTATTGTACGTATTTTTATCTTTCTATTGGAGGTAATATTATACTGATTAGCGAGAATTTTTGGGTTAGGATTTTGGGAGAATCTTGAGTTTTTACAAAAGATGGTTATAAATATGTAGAGAATAAATAATAGTTTATTTTAATCAGTTTAAATTTACCATTTGATTGTTTTATGATTTTTTTTTTAATTAATTTATTCTTAAATAAATCATAAATTGTTCTTTAGGAACGTTTTTGACCGATTAAATTTGGATTAAACAATTTATTTTAATTATTATAAGTATTGTTGAAATTTTAATCAGTTTAGTTTTGCAGATTTTGAATTATGTGAAATTATAAATATGATTTGATATTAGAGTTAGAAAAGTATGGTTATTAAACATTTTATTGTGAAATGGAGTTAAGAAATTTTAGAAATTTTTATTTAAAAGGAATTTCAGGAATAGATAAATTGTTGTTATTTTTAAGAAAATTGAGCCAATTATGGGGATTATTATTTGCTATTTTGTAATAGTTAACAATTATTATAAATTATATTAACATGTAAATATATATATTTATTGTTGAGTGAATTTGAATTTGGCTTGTTGGAGTTAAATTCTCTTAAGTTTAGTTGTGTCAAGAACTTGAGGTAACCACTTTCCAATTTATCATATATGCTTGTTGAAATGATTATATGCGTATGTTGGTATTTTTAATTGCTATAAATATGTTATAGTAATTTATATATGAAAAATGTATAATGACAGTATTAATCATGTTTTTAGTAATTTTTTTTAGTTAAGTGAGCCTGAATGATTTATTTGAATGATTGATGATGCATAGCATTAAATATGAAATATATGAATAAATTATTGATATTGAAGATTGTGATGTTGGATGAGGTGAGTTGTGATTGAGGAGAGGCTTGATTCTTTTATATCACGTGGTATAGTCGCCACCGTGTGCGCAATGGATGCCTTTGGCATTCTCAGGGCCTTTGGTATCACATTTTCCTTTGGCTGGGTTAAGAGTCAACTCAAGGATAGGTGACACCTTTCCATTTTCGACGGAAAGGGAATCCATAATCCGATTTGAGTTCTGTAGCATTTGGCTAGGTTACACCTCATTATTTGAGAGCTTGGTGCAGTCTTGTCAAAAAAACTAATCCTATTATATGTTATATAGCTCATTGGTTCTGTCAGCGGTTAAGGAGGTTATAAGGATGGTTGGGAGAGTTTTATGCATATTGAATTGTTTTGAAATAATAATGTTTTGGGAAGATTAAACTTTATGTTATATGGATATATATTTATATATACATATATATAT
The DNA here is from genome assembly GCA_963855925.1 of Inga laurina. Lineage (NCBI taxonomy): Eukaryota > Viridiplantae > Streptophyta > Magnoliopsida > Fabales > Fabaceae > Inga > Inga laurina. Next base: position 47,689,549 of record OY979712.1, read on the forward strand.
ATTGCCCGCTTAAATATCTTATAATCATTCCCTGCATACTTGTTAAAATGGAATTGTGGTTACTGGGTCAATGTGACTCACCCTATCGATATTTAAAATTTTTCAGGTGAGAGTTTAGGTGGTACTACCAAGGGGAAGGCGAACGAGACTTGATTTAATATTAATTGTATGTATCGTTTAGTTATATGAGCATAATGTATATTGCCAAACATAAGGGCCTTTGTGATATATGTTGCATATGTTGAATAGTTCGCTGCATACTGGGTTTTGTACTGTAAGCGGAGCCCCATAATATGTTGTATTATGTAATATTTAATGTTTTACTTTGTTTGGAGATTAATTATATGGTAATTAAAAGAGGTCGTTACGGGGTTGATCAAACAATATGGAGTTCTTTAAAAAGAGGTAGAGGAAGATAAAAGTGAAAACTCAATGAAATTATAGAGTGAGATTTATTGATTAATAATCTATCTAAAAATTAAGTATTTTATAGAGCACAAAGACGTCATATGATCTATATAGTTGACCTCACTTATCAGGATAAGGCTTTATTTTTTGTGTTGTTGAGAAAACAAATCTGAACTGTCCAATCAAATATGGAGAGTATAAATCTGATTAGCTCTTGTTTCTAAACAAAGTGATACACACACCTGCATCTAGAGCATGGAATATGGGCCAACCCACAGCCCAGGCGGTCTGGGCCGCACTTTTGTGGGTTGGCATTTTGCCAACCCTAACCCGCGGTGTGCGGGTTGCAGCCAGCCCGCGAGCCCGCATATTTTTTTTTTTGAAAAAAAAATTCCTATTTTTTAAATATGGTCGAAAATATGAAATATATATATGAGTTATTAAACTTACCTTCTTAGCATTAATCATTTCTCTTATAAAAATTTAAAAACATAATTCACAATTCAAGAGATAAAGTTATTGAATTTGCCAAAGTTTATAAAAAAAATATAAACTCATCCTTAAACAACCAAAATATAATATTTTTGTTTAAAAAAAAAGAAAAAAGGCTAAAATTTTTCTCTTTAGATTGGAAGACACTAATTGTATAAATCATCTGTCCAAGTACTTTCGTATTAGTGGCTCTACCAACATCGCTTCATAATTGTATAAATCATCTGTCCAAGTACTTTCGTTGGCGCCTCCTATGCCCTTGTCCTCCCCATCCCAACCTTTTGGTTTTGATGTACCTTCGACAACCAATCAATTAAGACAAATATATAAAACAAAAATTTTAAAAGTATTTATTTGTCATCAAATGAATTATTGTTAATTGGATAAATGTTTGATTTACTATAAAAATTACAAACCTTCTAAAATTATATAACTTAAATAATATAAATACTTATAATTGCATTAATCCACATGACATATATAAACTTTAACAAATCTCATTATTTATAATATATAAAGACATCTCAATTTTCATATATACTTCCTCCAGTTAACTTTTTTTTAAAAATGATGAAAGCTGAATGAGGACATGAGGGACAGAGGGAGTATGTTTTTGAGAGAATGATAGAAAAGAAACTTTAAAATTATAAAATCATAAATGAGGTGTTTCCAATAAAAAGAATTATAAATTGTTTATAAAATCTCATCATTATTTTTTTAGTTTTCCGTAACAAACCTGAGATTTTATAATCTAAAAGTCCTTTTTATTTTATTTACCCCAGTTTTTTGGGCCAAAAAATCATTTTATTAATATCCAAAACAATTTTCAGATATGAAGGCCAAAAGAAAACAGAAATGGTTTGAAAATGAGGAATCATGTGGACTGTGGAGGGATCAGGATTCAGGAAAGGACTCATCGAAGGAGGGGGGATTTTCTCGAGAAAAAAAAAAAAAAAGAGGGAGGATTTTTTTTGTTTTTTTGGGGTGGGGGTGCGCCGAACGAGGGACAAAGGAGTGAAAGGATTGTTTAACTTTCCCCCAAGTACGAAAGAAAGGAATGGAGGTAAGGAGGGGTGTGGGGGCCACCGTTTTGAATCCCTAATGCGCTCCAGCTGCACCAAGCGGATTTCAAATACAAATCCAAATTTATGAAATATTTTAATTTCTCTCCTTTTTTTCCCTTAACAAAAAACATTAATTAAAAAAAATATAAATAGTTGGGGGGCAGGACTCAATACGTTTGCTATGCCAGGATAAGATCCGACAGCTGTTTCTCTGACACGTGTACGTCATCTTGTTGCCTTTTGCTGGCCATCTCTTCATGGCTCGGCTCGGCTCGGCTCGGCTCAAATCATGCATCAACCCGCTTCTGGAGACTGTGGCTCCCGCTCTACTGATGGTAGGGACAGCATGATACCAGTATAATGTAGCACAAAATAACACTAGTACAGAAGTGTCATGATGCTCAAATTTTAATTTAGATAATTCTAATTATAATTTAACCTCTTCGTAAGAAAGTCTGACCAGATTCATCGTACGTAACTACGTGTCTACGTGTGCAGCGCCATTACGATTTACACAGTGGCACCCCTGTGCAAACTATTGTTAATAAAGCAAACTAAATTTGGAAACATTGCTAAAAGCCTAGTAGTATCCCAATCAAACTATTTATTGTCCAAAAATAGCTAAAAGTTGCTTAAGGTGTGTGTAAATATTTTTCGCCTTGAAACGTTTTTGCACACAATTAAAGATAAATTGTGTGTACTTAATATAAATTGCATATTCTGATGGCGGACTTGAAACTAAGGTAGTAAAAATCTAACCGGACACTGAATCGGTAGAGGTATTAGGTCAAAGGTCAGCGATTTAGATCGGAGTCAACCCAAAGGTTAGACCGATGTCATTTAAAAAATATATATAATTTAAATGTTTATTCATACCGGTTAAAAAATTATATAAGAGTTTTTTTTTTTCCAATCAATAATCCAATAAACCTCCTCAATATAATACCCACAAAAATATTGTTAAGTACAAAAGAATTTTTCTCCAACCAATACCAAAAATATTTCACAATCCTTTTAACACTCCTTGAAAATTAAAAAGTTTCACGAAAATAATTTTTCTAAAAAAAAAGCCAAAACTACATAGTTTGGGATATAAAAAGTAAAGTTTTTTTTTTTTTTTAAAAAAAAAAAGAGGCAACCCGTGACTAGATCGGGTTACACCAGATCAACCCCAGGTTACACTGGGTTGGAACAGTGCCGGGCAGGTAACTAAATTGGACCGGCCAACTGACCGATTCATCAGATTCCAATCCAGTCCAATCCAAATTTATGAACCATGCCACTAACTAAGTTGGCTCATAGGTTGGATGGTAATCCGTGCTTTTTTTATCAACTATCACCTTTCTTATAAGCAGTGGGGCTTGATGAAGGAACGAAATGGTCTTACTCGTAGACTCATGTAGTTGGCAAAGTAACGGTATTCACTATTTTATTCAAAAATATATATAAATTGCATGTCCTATTTTATAGGCAAGATAAAAGATACTCCTCATGTTCTTATAATATAAGATATATTTTAGAAGTTAATATTAGTTTTAAATATAAGATATAGTTTTTATATTTGTTAGTCTTATCCTAATCTATTCATATTGGTGTTCCCTCAATTATAATTAAGGAGAAGAAGAAATGATAAAATTAAGAAATATAAATAGAATGTTTTAAAAAATACATGTCATATTAACCAACTTAATTAACTTCTTTAATATAATTTACACAGTTAAAGATGTATTGTCATAACTGAATAATTGAAGATGTATTGTCACAAGTGAATCTCAGATAGGTTTTCGCAGTAAATATTTCAATGATCAAGATAAATAAAAAAGAGCAATTGAAATTTCAGCTTCTTCCCATTTCTCTCGCGATGACACGTGGTCGAGTCACATGGCCCGTGGACCCAAACCGGCTCACGACACTGCACTTCTTCGGCTCTCTCTCCTCTCCCACGCACAAATGCAGGTGGCGTGCTTGAGTTTTCAATACTCCTATTTTGCCACAAAAAAAATACAATGTGTGTATTGAGAGAGACCTGTGCGAATTGCTCGACAGAGATATGATCCACATGATATCTCTTGTTTTATTTTGTTTGTACTATTCTGCTTACCTCCCCTGTTTGAATGCAAAAATTAGAAAATATTCCAAATCATTATTTTTGCTTTATTCAAAGCTAAAATAAGGAGCTAATAAAAATTATCTAGTTGGTATGAAGTTGACTCATAATTAAAAAGGTTATGAATTCAAATCTACTTATTAATGCGAGAACTTTGTTTATAAGCGACATGTAAGCATTCTCAAGTCTTGAGGCATGTTTAGTTCTAATAAACCCTTAAAACCTAATTTACTTAAACTTTTTGGTTTATTTTTGTAAGCTATTTGTTTTAAATTATTTATTCTGTCAGAATTCTATATACAGGGATATCACTAGCTCCTTCCAAATCACATGTATGTTTTTACCATGATCCTTAATGTAAGACAATAAGCATGTTTCGGAGTTAGTATTTGAGAACGTTCATGAAAATTCTTTTCATATATTTATTTCATACATTTTAAATCATGATGTAAAAGCAATTTGTACTATTAACCTAAACAAACACAATGTCAATTTACAAAAATTAACAAGGTATTTATGCCTCGATTTCAAAAATCCTTTTCTTGTGGCCGCTTCCATCATCTATCCCATGATCGCCTTCTTACCTTAATTGAGGGTGATTTTATAGAGTTATACTTTCTATAACTAATCTAATTTTCTTAATATATGTAAAGTGATCAAATGTTTCTATTAATGAAAACTAGGTGAGTGTGTGTGCATAAAATAAAACATGATTATATGAATTCTTAAATAATGTCGTTGACTTATTTTCCTGGACCATGCCAGCTACTCGCGACAAGCATGTTAGAATTATAGGCCGCAAATGTTTGAATGGATTGACTTACAAAACGATCAGAGTCTTGGCAATTGTTTGGGCAGAATATTATTCAGCTCCCAATCAAAAAAGAAATAATGTCATAAAAGTCTCAACTGATAAGTGGAATAGTTATCAATAAAACTTATCAATATCTTATTTCTTTTTATTGGGATTTAAATGACATTCTCCCGCTTTTTCATACAAACCTTAATTTCTCCAAACAAGCGTAATACCCTTTCAATCCTAAATATAAGATAAATTTAATTTTTCTTTGAAGAGATTAAGGAAGTCAAGTTACCTAATCACATCATATATTATATATCCTTATATTATATATCAGTTTATTAGTCAAATTAATTAGTTTGGAGGAAAAAAATAAGAATATAAATACTCTAAAATGATTTAATTAGCTTGCTTAGTGTTCGTTTAGGATAACTTATTTTTGGGCAATAAGTGCTTATAATTCGCGATTGACGGTATACGAGGTAAGTATGTGAGAGGAGTTTTGTTTCGACTTATGTAATAAGTGCTTATTTCCCAAAAATGAACTATTCCAAACACTCACTTAATCTCTAAAAAAAAAAAATCAGCCTTATCTTATATTTAAGACCAGATGAAGTATTGAAATTTGAAATAACTAAATGAAATCACGTGATTCGTTGAGAAATTAAAGACGCAAGGACTTGACATAGTAAATAATTAATGGGAAAATTTCATTTAGCTGCACGGAATAAACTTAATTTCAGTTAACTTAAAAGATTATGAAACTTCACTATACCCCTCTAAATCAAAATAAAATTAAGCTTTGTAGGTGAAAAGATAGTGACACTTTTGCTTTATTTTTTAAATCTCCTTATTTGTCGTGTAAATGCTCATATTTATTTTGTAACTTCTCTCACTCATCTTGTGAATCACCAAAATATTTTTAATTCCTTAGGTTCTTTTGAATTCATTTATTTTTCTTATAAATGCTTTTATTTGTCTTGTGGACTCTCTTATTTGTTTTTTGAATTGCCAAAATGTTCATGTGAATTCCCCCATGTTTTTTGAATTCCTTTATTTATCTTATAAATATTCTTATTTATGCGGTAAATGCTCTTATAAAAAAAATCAATGAATTACTATCTTTTCACTTACAAAATTTAATTTCATTTTAATCCAAGGGCTATAGTGAAATTTTATAATTTTTTAGGGATTTGCTAAAATTAAGTCTTTTTTCTTTAGAGCTGAATGAAAATTTCCCATAATTAAGTCAGCCCGGAAAATATAATGTGACCATACATGAACCCCATATATTGGGTGCCATGTGAACAAATGGAGGTTTTCCATGAGAGAGAAGGTAAAATAACGAAGCTATAAAAATGGATGGCTGCGCGCGATATATTCAAATATTGAATATAATGGATCAGATTTCTCCCTGTGTTAATAAAATGTTTTATTTTAAGTTGCATCAGAAACATAAATTAAATATTCAAAATATCTATTTGCATATATCTTTTTTAATATAGAGAAGTATGCTGGGGGGGGGGAATAGAGAGATGTGGAAATGAGAGTTATACTTATGACTTTTGCATTACTTTCCTCCATTTGTCAACATTTTATGAATATACTTTACCAATTCTTACATTATAATGTTTTTAAATGTTAACCACTTTGACACATTATTCCTCCACCTTTTCCATTACTCGTATTTCATAACCTAGTCCACTTGCTTATATCAATCATGTCAAATTCTCTAATTAAATATTTACATGTGGATATTTCTTAATAGTAAAAATTCATATGAAAAAAAACTTTAAAATTTTGTCAGACCGTTAGTAATAATAAAGCACACATAATAAGATAATCAACACTGCTAATGACTTAGGTAAAATAAATATACTTTTTAATAACCAAATACTAAACCAAATTTTTGTAATGAAAATAAATTTAAATTCTCTTAATCTCACGTAAAAATTAACCTCGAATTGTCACTTTTAAGATAAACGAGAGAAAACTTTTGTTTCATAAACTTTAAATGAAAAAGAACTCAGAATGTCAATGGTGTTGTAATCTAATTTTACATATGCTCCTCTTTTATAAGTGGGAAGTCGCACTTTTCACCTCAATTATGGGCCTGTTTGGAATCACGATGAGAAGAAAAAAAAAACCATTTTTTTAATTTAGGGTCTGTCTGGGAACATGTTTCTTCGCAAAAAAAGGCCAGTTGGAGAAGCTTTTGAAAGTGATGAGCTTCACTTATAGAAGCTCCTTTTTTTTAGAAGCTACAAAAGATAGTTTTTGCACCTAGCTCCGAAATTGATTCACCAAGGGACATCCATTGTAGAGGCATCATCATCAATTCACTTCTTCTAATATATCTACGGGCCCACCTCCACAAACCCATTTAACACTTCAACTCATTCATCTTTTTGGAATTGCATGCACAATGAGGGAGTGAAGTGAATTCATCAATTCTTCTCAATTTCCCAATCATTCATTCATGCATGCTGTAAGCATGAAGGAGTTTGGAGGAGATATTAAATCCATGGCAGCTGCAATTGTATTTTTCTTTTTTTAATAATAAATTCATTTTTTTTATTTTGTCAAAATTTCTTAATATTTTTTTACTTCAATTATCACAATATATACAACTAATATATATATATGCGTGTGTGTAGTATTTAATAAGATTCATATCTTTTTTCAGTTATTTCTCATCTAAACGGGTTTTTCAAATATTAATTCAAATAAGTTTAAGGTTAGAAAAAAAGTCACTCCTGCCACCGCCAATTCAAATACAAATCAAATATACAATCTGACTTTTCTAAAAGCGCATCAGCAGAAAAAGCTCATTCTCTACCGTGAATCCAAATATGCATTTAAAAAGCTGCTTTTAGTTTAAGATGATGTTTGGGTTCACATTGGAAGCCACTGAACGTTAAACCCAAAAATACCTTCTGAGCAGAAGCTCGAAATGCTAATTTATTCTATGAATTCAAACATAAATCATATATACAATCTATTTTTTTTTTATTTAATTTTTTCAAAAACCCATCTGTAACAATAAACGCATCCACCACCATTAATACAAACGGAACTATAATTTAGGCCGCAATTACTTATGGAAAGCAAGTACAGAGACATGCAGTGAAATTTCAAATAAGAGGTGTTAGCGTAATTTATTGTAAATTTTATTTGATATATGGTGGTGATTGATTTGCTTCTCTAAAAAGAAAACTCTCTCTGCGGCATCTGACAGCCAGAACGGAAAATAGTACTAGGGAAACTATAATATATATAATAGAATAAAATACAATAATTTAAATTTTTATTGGAAATAGAAAAGGAAGAAGAAGGATACAATGGATAAGGATGGGCGATATCATATTTTTTTTCAGGAATGAGCGCACCCTAAATCCGTGCAACCCCATGCGCTCCCACGTATACGACAAAAACCCACGCCGTTTACCCCCTCAGCCGAGCCGCTTCGACTCGCATTCCTCACACACCAATGACCGGAGATTACCGGCTCAACCAGTCATAAAGTTGTGACCGTACGGCACATGGCAGGTCGTTCCCATGGCAGTTGGTACGCATTTATACTGTGTTCTCCCTCTCTCCCTGACTCTCTCTCTCTCTCTCTCTCTCTCTCTCTCTCAATCAACGCAATAATAATAAAATATTATTAATCACTCTAACTCTATACACTCCATCGTTTTTATAATTCAATTCATTCTTATTCCTCACTGGTTGTTGTTCCTCACATCCATTCCCAGATTTCCTCATCATTTTTCTCCATTCCGATTGCAATATCTCTCTCTCTCTCTCACTCTCCTTGCTGGTACGTGCTTCTTCACCTCCTTCTCATTTCTTTTCTCCAATTCGAATTCCCTCTTTCTTATCTTAATCCTGCTCTGCTCTGCTTCTCACTTACACTTAATCACACTTTCAATTTTCTTCCTAGCTTTTCGATTTTATAGATTCTCGTTGGTTCTGTTTAATGGCTTTTCTTTTGTTTTCTTTTCTTTCATTTTCTGCTTTGTTTCCTTTACTGGATAATAATAATTAACTGCATCGCGCATGCTATCACCTGCTGCTACTTCACCTTAACTCGTGTGTGTTTCTGTCGCTCGCTTGCTGCATTCACTTGTAGAACCCTTTCGAATTCAAATTTCAAATTCTTTTCCCAACGTTCCTCCATTTTCGAAGAAAACCGAGGAATTTCAGGTTATATTGATCGCGGGAAGAAAAAAAATAGAAGAATCCTTCTTTCTAATTCTGATTAATTTTTATTTGATTGCGCATCTTTTGTTGTTTGCGTGAGATTGATTCTGAAGTTTGGATACATCATGCGAGTTTTTTGAAGGAGAAAACGAATGAAAATTTGATTACTTTTTGTTTGCGGGAATCGTACACACGACTCCATAATTATTTTCATGTCTTACTGCGTTAATCTGTGAAATTTAACTACTTTTAAGGATTAGTCTATTTTTTGGACATGAACCCCAACATTGCTGCATTCAATGTCGCGGATCTGGGTCCGTGAGCGAGATTGGGGTACCTTCCTTGGATACCCTTCGCATTTAACACCTCCCCAATTTTGAGCACCAAAACAGTTTTCAAAAAATCTATCGCGAAACTGTTCTCTCTCTCACTCCCTCTCTCCTCCCTCTCGTAATCACTTAATTTCTTTTTCTTTTTTTCATTGGTTGATGGTTGATTGCTAAATTAACTTCCTTCTCTGTTCATTGTAGGTTTCAATTGCTGGAATCACTGTAGGTTTCGATTGCATGCAAGTCCAGTTGAGGAAGAATGAAGCTTTTGTGAAAGCCAATTTATGAAGGAATATCATTAGTATACTGATCAGTCATCCCCTTCGGTGGTAGCAGCTGATTAGCAATCATTGCTCCATCTGAAATTGAAGCGGCCTTTGAGTTTGGATGAGACTGGTATTCAAGTTCTATGTTTGAAATCTCAGCATTGTAATTTAAACTGTGGACTTTGGATAAAACGGTAAGAATGCTGGAGCCTGAGTTATGCTCTTCCCGAGTATTATCACCGTTCCGCGAGGAAAGTGGAGATGAAGAACTTTCGGTTCTTCCTAGGCACACTAAAGTTATAGTCACTGGTAACAATAGAACCAAGTCTGTATTAGTAGGACTGCAAGGCGTCGTCAAGAAAGCTGTCGGCCTTGGGGGTTGGCATTGGCTGGTATATATTTTATCCGTACTCGTTGTTTTGTTCCATGTAATGTAATGTGGAAATCAATTGCTGTCCACCGCCAAATCTTCTAAAAAGAAGTTTCAAGCAGCATAATCTTCCTCTGGTTGCTATATATATATATATTGTGGATAATTAGATACTCTCACTTTCATGAGCTTTCTGAGAAGAAATCTTTGTGAGTATTTATATTCATTTTTTTCTTTTATTGCTCGAAATTAGGAATTCCTCAAGGTGGTTTGTGCAAAAGTGTTTTTTCCCTTGCTTTTGGGGTCCTCATATTCTAGCGTCAGGGTAAATTATATCTTGAAAACTATTACATGCTTAATGTTTGTGTAAGACTAATTTAATATTTTATTTTAGTAGTACCTCCTGTGAAAGAGTGATGGATGGATTTCGGTTTATGGGAGGATTATTACTTCACTGTATTGTTTTTAGATTTTAGAAGCTATGTTTTCTAAGAATGTGTATTTAAAACTATAGTTCAATGAGTAATGTATGATCAATATGAAATTATTAATTATTAATGATGGGCTTAAGAGTCCATAAATTTCATATTCTAGTATTTTACTGGGACTAGTTATTCGTATTATTTTAATTAACAAGATTAGGGTTTATAATTTCTGTTGCCTTTAATTGAGTTCGAAAATTTGTAATTTTCTTACCCTTCTCTTTTGATAAATTAGTATTACTCAGGTAGAGTTTTTAGATTTGTGATTTTTAGTTGCTTGTGCTGCGGAGGTTCTTCGTAGTTTTACTCTGGCTTCATTCACTTTTAAAGCTCTTAATTTGATTCTCCGGCTTGGACGTGCAAGGTCTTGAAAAATGGGGTTGAGGTTAAGCTTCAGAGGAATGCGTTGAGCGTGCTAGAACACCCTACTGGGAATGAAGAAGATGATCTTGATTACGATAACTCCAGCAGTGGATCTGAAATCCATGAAAAGGACAACGATTTTTGTAAGCTCCCCCTTTACATCTTAGCTGATTATGAACTCTTTGTAATGTCTCACCAACAGTCCGTTTAGAATTCTGCTGCTATACCGTTGTTACAACCAACATGTGTTTCCCTTGAACAGCTGCTAGCATTGAGTTTCACAAGCCCAGCAAGCCAAGAGTCAGACATACAAAGCCTTATGTGCACTCAATATCTGCGAAGCAAAGCAATCGCGCCAGCTACAGAGAAGTCCACTCCATCCTTGCTCCTCACCCTGTAAGAAACATGACGAGTAATTAATTCGTCTCTATATCATTGAGTCTTCTCTCTTCAAATGAATGAACAATTAATGACACGTGAGGCTATCAGTCTAGTTGTTAAGTTGCTGCACTTAGCTTAATAGCAGTCTTCAAAATTTAAACGCCTCTCTGCATGCTATTTGACGCATTCCCTTGTTGTGCATGCACAGAGGGTGAACTTGGCAAACATGGGAACAGAGTCATTGTGGAGATATTGCAGGCATTACAAACTTGTAGGTCTCCTTTTATTTGATCTTGACCCTTTTGATTTGTATCAGTGATGTTTGAAGCATATGGTTTTCAAATCTGCAGTTGAGCAGTAATTCGAGTCCAACGAAGGAACAAATGGTTAAAGCTGTGCAGCGTCATTTCGCTTTGCAGGTTGGTCTTATTACTCTTCTCTCCTTCCCAGTCCCAGTTATGATTCTTGCCTTTTGTATCTGATTTTTGAGATGCTGCTTTTGGCACACAGCTTAAAGTGGAAGAGGTACCAGTAATCAAAGAGTTCCTTCGCGGAGCTAAGAGAATGAAGGCTGTTGATCCACCTGCCCATTTACAGCTCTGATATCTGGATGACTTGAGATTGTAATTATATAATATATACATAATTATATATATATATTAGCTCTAACCTTAGACCTTAGTTACTAATTCAAACGCTGGCTGGCTTGGCCCAAGTCAGCGTTCAATCTCGCCAAATCTGACCTCTGTAATATCGGGTTGATTCCCATTCCCTAGTTTATATGATGCTCTATCTATCTACTTGTTTCTAGATTTAATTTTGGCCTGCTATTCTTCTTTAAATAATTAGAGAATAATCCTTTACTTTAGTTTCAAAATTTTAAGTATTAAACAAAGACATGGATATTGGATTATCTGCAGGGCCAAGTTAGGTTGAACAATCGAGAATCTCGTTGCGTGTTTCTTGCGTGGAGAATTTAGTTAGCTCAAAGTAGCTTCTTGCAATTGAGCATTCCTCGCTTCAATTGGATGGGATTTCTTTTTGGCTATTTTTCATTCACGTGGAGTTATTAATCTCGAAATTTTGTGTTTGACTAACTGCGCTCCTTCCATTTCAAATTATTGAGTTCAAAAAACAATCTGATGACCAAAAATAAAAAAAAATATGAAAATTTAGATTTTAGTTTTCTTTAAGGGTTAAAGGGTAAAAATATCCCAGGTTTTAGTTAAAGACTAAAGTACACTTAGCATTATATGCTGTTCGGAGATACAAAATTACCTATCAACTTATAAAATCAGACAAAAAATGTTAGGTTTATTAGACGAGGCTAACATCCGTTGGTGGGGCCCATGCTATTTAAAAAATAAATATATTCACATTTTTAATTTTTTTTTATGCCCTCCCTTCAACCTAGAGCCGGTAATATAGGCCCAACCCGTGGGCCCGAGGGTTTTGACGGGTTAAAGTTCGGAAAATCCCAACCCATAAAAATGCGGGCCGCACAGGCCTGCACTGCATAGCCCACTCGCGGGTGGCCCGCAAAATTTTTTATTTTTTTTACGTATAATAATTTTACAAAACTTATAAGTTTTTCACTTTTATCTTGGTATTTCTCAATTCAAAGAGAAAAAATCTTAGCCTCTTCCCTTCTTTAAACAAAATTATTATATCTTGGTTGCTTGAGGATGAGTTTATGTTTTGTTTATAAACTTTTGACAAATTTTATAACTTTATCTCTTGAATTGTAGATTATGTTTTTAAATTTTTATAAGAGAAATGATTGATGTTAGGAAGGTAAATTTAATGACTCATATATATGTGTCTCATATTTTCAATCATCTTTAAAAACTAGGAATTTTTTTTTTCAAAAAAAAAAAAAAAAACAGCGGGCCGCGAGCTAGCCTGCAACCCGCACACTGCGGGTTAGGGTTAGCATTTTGCCATCTCGTAGAAGTGCGGGCCGCATAGGCCCGCACCGCTCGGGTCGCTGGTTGGTGCAGGCTAGCTCGCAACCCGCGGGCTGGCCCGTATTCCCAGCTCTACTTCAACCCCAACCCTTTTCCCTTTCTCCCTCCTTCGTCTGTATTGTTGTGCCAATTTATAGTTCTAGAGGCGGGACTACGGTCAGTCCGGTCCTACAGGGCTGGTCCTTCATAGGTTAGTGTTTAAACGGGTCGGCTTGTTTAGACCCACTTCCTGAAAACCTTTAATTTTTGAAGCATGTGGCTCTATAGGGTTGGCCCTTCACGGGCTCAGACTTAAACGGGTCTAAACTCATTTTAATTCAATTTTTTTTCAAGTTTTACAATTAATTTATTATTTTTCTTTAAATTGAGATACATTATTTTTAAAAATCATAAATTTTTAGTTAAAATAATTATCTAATATCCAAATTAGCCTTTTTTTTAAGTTTAAATGAACGACCATTGTAGAAAATAAAATAAATCAAACCATTTAATAAGTATTTGTCTGTTACTAATACTCTATTAGGTACTTAAGTGTCTCTCATATTAATAATTTGATATAATGATACCATATATATTAATTTATTTTAAAAAACTATTAAACGAGTTTAAAAAGGTTGGCTTTACAGGGCTTGCGGCCCTACAAGGCCGACTCATAGGCCCGCTTTCATTTGAAGCCTCTAAATCATAGGCTCAACCTTTGACGGGCTCAGGCCTAAACGGGTTCGGCTCGATTTTCCGGCTCTAGATAGTTTTGATGGAACTGTTCATGCAATTAATTTGATTTTTAGCAAGAATTAGATGAAATTGTATGCAGTTAATTTGATTCCAATTTGATTTTGAGTTTATGACGGAGTTGTTCAAGGAGGTGGAGGGATGAGTGAGAGATTGGGAAGGGAGGATTTTTTTTTTTCCAAATTGGAGTGTTTTGGTAATTTCAAATTTTATTTAATAGATGTTACCCTCATTTAACGGATTTGGCATTTTTATTCTGATTTTATAAGTTGATGGGTGTTTTTTTCACCTCTGAAAAACATATGGTGTTGGGTGCACTTTGATAAAATTATATGGGTATTTTTACACCTTAATCCTTTATTTTTAATTTAATTTAATATTTCTGTTTTATCTTAACATTATTTTAGAACTTTCGCATGTAAATATCTCTAATTCAATTTTTAATGTCACCCTAAACAAAATACCTGTACTACCAACTAAAAACCTAGAAGAAAACATAGACCTGTACTGCCAACCAAAAATTCTAGAAAGAAAACATGGGGCATTTGCCCTCTGGTACTTCAGATAAAATATAAAACGTCTATATGGTTGTGGGACCGATAATAAGTGGGGCTAACTAGGAATTTAACGGCCGTGATCTGAGTAATCGAAGAAGTTGAAGGTGGAAAAGTAGTTTTGGGAGTTCGAGTGGCTCTAGCACACGTAGTTTGGTCTCCCATATTGGTCTCCCCTTCTTATTGCGTCCAAGAAACTTACTGAAACGATCTTTCTCCTTCCATTCGATTCAATTCTTTCATGAATCCCCTATTTTCTCTGTCTCAAGGTAAAGAAATCACTCGTCAGGCCATTCTTTTCTCGGAGAATATTCCCAATTTGGAATGATTAGTTACCTTTCGCTTTCATGTCACCTCCTCTTATCTTCCTTACCGTCCTCACTACTTCTGTTTAGCTAGGTTTTGTAGCTTATATATCACATTCTTTCTCTGTTTCATCTCTATTCTTTTGCTCTTTCTTTAATTAAATATGAATAGTATCTATGTTGTACGGTATCTACTGCTGTTGCTTTTTTTTGGTCGTTTAGTTGATGATTGATGGTTGCTGTTGTTGCATTTGAATACCTTGTTTAAACTTAATTTGCGTCCTGTATCATTTTTTCGTCTTTTTAGTTCCAAATTATTTCTATCCTGGATCAAAATTCTATCGAATTTTACTTGTATGCCTTTCTGCCTGTGTTATCACCTTCATCTCATGAACCTTATAGTTGTTTATTCCTCTTTCGGATCGCTTCCTGCCAGGAAACTATGTGTTGAACATTCCTAGATATTATTCGTAATGAACTGGGGATGTTTTTCAGGCCGGTTGGGCGGATGATTACACTTTCATGGCATGATCATTGATATATGACGATCGTATTCATTTCCCACCTGTATATGGCTTTAAGTCTGATCTGTTTCTATGCTGGTGAAGCTTAACTCATACACCGGAATCTTAAATTTATCTGTGTGTCCTGCAGTTAAGGGAGATGGGCTGTTGCCGTTGCTACTGTTGCAGTTGCTGTTGCTGTTGCAGTCCTCCCAAAGAAACTGAACTGAGCGATCCACCACCGTCCTTCAATGTTAGTTAGTATACATAATAGTAATTTAATTCCTTATCCTGAGTTTATTCTTACTAAGGCAGTAAAAAATCATGCCTGCTTCTTCTTAAATTATACAATGATAAGGATTAGAATCTTTTTTGAATAAAGCAGGAGTCCATTAATCAAATTACAAGATTAAAAAGGAGCAAGAAACAGTCTAGAACAAGTTTCTTTCATCATCCACCAACCCAATCCTCTGCATTCCTAGCCAAATAAATGGGCAAAAATATTTGTCCAGCGGCAGTGTTTACGATGGAAGGTCCTGGGAGTATCTATAATGATGTCTGATAATGTGAGGAAGGATGTTCATTTTCGAAACAACCAAATCTGACAATTGTTTTATGCAAGCATGAATTCAACTCTTCCTCAACATAACTGAAACCGTGAACTTATGAAGACAGCTACCGAACTTTTTAGTATTCCAATTTCAGAATTTTTTTGCCACAAATCAAATATAATAAGTAGACTACCATAGAGGTCCGTGAAAGATACTACTGAGAGCATATCAGTATTCCAAAATTTAAGGCGTGGACTAAAATGATTTATTTTTCAAAACATAAGATTCACAACTGAAGCCACTAAATTGACAGCAGAAATTATCTTCCAAGAAATTTAATACGTTTATTCTAGTCATCTATAAGTAGTACATGATATACCTGCAATGCTAGTTTTTGTCTTTAATATGCCCCCTCAAAGGACACAGTTTGCCCTCCGTTTTCCTCCCAAGCTGTGGGGGCAGGGGCTGGATTTACAGTATATCACTATCACTGTTCAGTTTGCCTCATCTTAATTTTGTGCCTTTGTTGCCCATGAGATTTACTATTTCCTGCCTACATTTATTTATTATGGTTTGTTTGTTAAGATTATCACTTTCGCTAAAAGTAAATAGCTAGGTGGCTGTTGATTGCTCATCTACTCGTTTGATTTAGAACAGAACTCTTTAATTTGAGAGTTTTATTATGTTGTTGTTAAAATATGTTAGATTGTATTCTAAATTTTCAAACGAGGGAGTTGATACAATGAGTTTGGCTGCTCAGTCGCATGTAATAATATAAGACCCTTTTTCTTTGAAGGAATTAGCAATATGAAGTTTGCATTGTTATTATGAACTTATAAATAGCTTTGTTTTGCTTCTCTTCTAATGCCTATTTGTTATGATCCATGAAATACGTCTGTCATATGCATGACTCTATTTGCTGCATTTTCCCTCTAGAACCCAAGAGCATCAGTGGAACATGTTCTACTATCATCTGATCACGGTTATGCCTCTGCTTCCTCCGGAGGGCCCCTTGTTGATGCTAATCTTGAAACTTTAACTCCTGACCCTTATAAACCACCTCCTGTTCCTGTTCCTTTCAGCAGTGATACCATGGCTGTCACTCAAACTCTACTCAGGGCTCGTGAAATTAGTGATAATAAGACTAATGCGTCCCTTCAATCTGCAAATCCTAATTCAGTTCAAAACAAAGCTAGTACTAGCGATGGTCATGGAGATCAAGAAGAAATTGAACTGGACTTAGCTGAGGACTCAGAAAATGAACTTCAAAATGTAGAAGAACCGGTCAATTTAGCTGAAGAGATGGATGGATGTCCTATCTGTTTAGAAGGTGATGCTGTCACATTTTCTCCATTCAACTTAAGTTGCTGTTTCCGTTGGAATGTCATCCTGGCCAATTTTATGTTATTTCTCCGTTCTTTTGTTTTCAATTAAGAGGTTATTAATGAATGTCTTTCTCTTTATCCTCAGGGTATAATGCCGTGGATCCAAAACTAAGCATAAAATGTGGTCATCATTTTCACCTTGCATGCATTCTAGATTGGAAGGAAAGAAAGGATACCTGTCCCGTCTGTGAAAGGGTTTGTACCATTCCGATCTGTCCTAGATTTTCAAGAAAACAATCCTTGTGAGTTTGCCGCTTAGACATATTTTTTCCCCAAATGATGCAGGATATTGTTTTTGATCCTCCAATTGATTAAACAACCTGGGTGTTTGAATATACTACACGATATATAGTTTGAGAAGCCAAGGTTACAACTTACAAAATAGCAGCAGCAGCAGCGGTTTACAGTTATGCGATTCAAGTTTATGGCTTTTGTTTGGGTGTTTTGTCTCTGTAGTTTTCGAAAGGTTTCTTCCTTTTTTGCTGCAGAATCCTTGTGACTTGTGTTGAATTGATTGTACATGTGAAAGAGAAGAGGTTGTCATGGCAATAACCTGTGTTTTAACTCAGCTTCATTCCTTTGGACATTTCGTGAAATGATGTCAACACAATTGCGACGAGTTACACTGAAAATTTTCTTAGGAGACAGTGATCACAAATTCGAGTTGGTATCCTCGCGACAAATACTCATAATTCATGTCATACATTCACTTACACTAAGTGCCCAGTTTACGAAATCGGAGGGAATGTAATGAAATGTAATGATGATCACATGAATTTATTTGATTAGTTATTAAGGAAAGATGATGTATATGTATAAAAACTTTTAGTTGGATTATATCGAACCTAAGAGTATATGAGAATAATATAGTAAGAGACAAAATTACCCATATCTACACACACACATATATATAATGTAGAAGTTGGGTTTATAGTAATTTTTTTGAATTTGTGCAATATACACGCTGGATTCATAATAATTTTTTAATATTTAATTGTGAAAATATTATGTAAAGTGCAAGTTGGGTTCATGGTAATTTTTTAATATTTAATGGTGTAAATATTATTTAATGAAATATTTTAATATGTTTAGTGGTGGAATATAATTTTTTAATTTTTCTATGGGTAATATTTTTTTAAAATTTATATGTAATTAATTAATTTTTTAATATTTAATGGTAGTAATTATTTAATACTTAACAACATTATGAGTGGGCACTTTTGTCAAATTAAAAACTTATAATGGCAATAGTGTCTTTTTTCCTTGATTACAGGATATCTGCATCCTCATTCATAAGTCCTAGTATTATAATCCTGATTATATTAAATGATATAATTAAGATTCAAAATGTAATCCTCTTTATATTACATAAACTCAATCAAATGTTGTAATTAGTCTGTTGTATTATAATTACATATAATCCTCTCCCATAAAATCAAATTACACAGGCTATAAAAGTATATGACTAGGTAGCTGTTGCTTTCTCATCTTCTCGTTTAAATTTTAGACCAAAACTTCTTTAATTGAGATTTTTAATATATTGTTGTTAAAATATGCTCGCCTGTATTCTAAATTTTCAAAGCAGGGAGCTGATGGGATGAGTTTGACAGCACGGTGGCACGTAATAATATAATATTATCTGTGATTCTAAATATAAAAAAAAGTTAATTTTTTTTGGAGAGATTAAGAAAGTTAAATAAGTTATTTAATCATATTATATGTTATGTATCCTTAGATTATATATTAATTTATTAGTCAAACTAATTAGTTTGAAGAAAAAAATAAAAATAAAAATATTCTAAAATAATTTAATTAACTTTTTTAATTTCTTCAAAAAATTAACTTTATTTTATAATTAGAACCAGTAACTTTTTTTTCCTTTGATTGAACTTATAAATAGCTTTGTGTCGCATCCCTTCTAATGTCTATTGGTTTTGATCATGAAACATGTCTGTGATATGCCTCACCCTATTTGCGGCACTTTTTATTAAATAAATTAAACTATTTAATATACAATTATTAGTACTATTATTATAATGAGTTCATAACCCACACGCGGTGAGTTAAAATTCACATATTTAATTTAATAATTAAATAGTATAATATTGATTACTTATATAACATGAGTGACACTAGTAGAGTTGGTTGTATGACAAGTGGCTGCCTGTGTGACAAGTGGACTATAGTAAGAGAGCCACTTGTTTGGCAAAACAGAGAGCCATTTGATGGTAGGTGAATGTGTGACAAGTTAAATGCTCATTTGAATGCCACTTTGAAGTATTCCATGCAGGATAAATTAAATAATGTGATATTATTATATGTGGACTTTGTTGCATTATTCTGAATTTCCTATTTATATACTGAATCCTCACTTATCCCGTTCCTGTTCGGGTTTTTTATTAGTTTTAGATTTTTAAAATGAATAGGGAATTCATAATAATACAACAGGGTGATCATATATAATAATAATATTAAATAGTTTAATTTATTCAATATGGCATATTGCTTAGTGGTATTCAACTTATCACATGGCCAACTATTACCAATATCCCTTTTTTTGTTGAATGCTTGTCACCTATAGCCCTACCTATGTCACTCATATTATAAAAGTAATAGATGTTATACTATTTAATTATTGAATTATATATTTGAGTTTCAACTAACCTACACATCGCGAAGGTTCTGAACTCGTTTTAACCAATTTTTTAAACTGTGTAATTCGTTTATCAGACTATTATAAATAGAATATGATTTAATTAGTAGTTATGTTTTATACGTCAAAGGTATTATGGAGCATTGTACGGTGTATTAAATGTTTTTAAAACATATAAGTGACTAAAACAAATATATAATCCGTTTTTCATTTGAAGAAGGATCACCTCAATGAATAATATTAGATGATTTGGCATTATACTGATGTTATATCCATTACACATAAATAATATTATGATTTTATATGAAATTATGAATAACTAGGTGTTCTATTTGAGAGGGTTCTAATTTATCCTAGAAAACAATAAGCCAATAAAGTGATAAATCTGTTTCTTTAAACTGTCAAAATTAATAAATCAATTTTTTTTTCGAGTTTTAACCTAAAAAGTTAAAAAGGCTCTTTCAAGCCCACTAAAGTTTTTTTGTCAACACCCGTTTCCATTTCGATAATCGAGGAGTAATAAAAACGGAATCCAATAGGCATACAGAAAAGTACAATTATACTAATAAAAATATTCGTTTACAATTTCAATAGCGTTCATCGACGAAATACAGAAAATATAGCAGCAACTTAATATTTACAAATTCCTTCAGAATATCCAAAACATAGACTAAATATAACCCCCATCTTGTCCTCGCCTCGTGACACGTGCCGCTCACTTTCCGGTGTCTATGTCCTTGCCCTTTTGTCCATTGGTACCCGCTAAGATATTTGTTTTTGAAAAAGGGTGAGATTCCGAAGAATCCCCGTAGAGACATATGATTGACACATAAAATGTGAAAATTAAATATGCAATGCACTATATTAGGAAAAAAAATGAAAGTTCGATTCGATTCAAATATATTTACCTCAGCTGAGTCATCGACTACAGCT
The DNA here is from genome assembly GCA_963855925.1 of Inga laurina. NCBI lineage: Eukaryota > Viridiplantae > Streptophyta > Magnoliopsida > Fabales > Fabaceae > Inga > Inga laurina. The sequence continues at coordinate 47,710,396 of OY979712.1, forward strand.
AAGATTTCCGATAATATACCTCAACTGAGTCATTGATCACAGCTAGGATTTTTCGATATACTGTTGTTGGGTAAAGAACCACAATTAGGTACTGTGCCTCTAACACGTAATCATATCATGAAATACAGTATCAAATATATAATTATTCACATAGTGTATGAAAGATGGTAGTCCCTACTTCAAAGTTTGTTAAACCCCTTTTTCAATGTGCCCCGTAAAACGTGTTGTTCCGACGTCCGACTCGGTCCTAAAATATATATCAGAAATTGGTCATAACCTATCTAAGTATCATTTTAGACTTGTCTATAGTGTTTCTTGTGGTTATATTGGTCTATGGTAAAATTTTACCAAAATGCCCCTGGGACCTCGGCCCGGCCCTGCCATATCCGGCCCGATGGCATGTTTTTCCAAAATTTTGACTAAAAGCTATTCCAACGTATTTTAGCCCAAGGAATCCATTTCCTGGCTCAGTATCACCAAATTCAATGTCGAATTACGAAAATACCCTTGTCAGCCCCTAGTTAGGGATTTCAGTGGCGTTTTCGTAATTATGTTTTTTCGGCCTCTACCAAAAAAGTGCCCAATTGTAACCCCACCTATTTTTTCCCATTGAGTCCAATAGAACCATTTATTTCATGAAAATCCAAATCCTAATACCAGTTCTGGTTCTGGCTGAAATTCAAAAAAAAATGGAAAATGGAGTTTTGTGTTTTAGCTTTCAAAATTTGTACTCTTCCACTTTCAATTCTTGATTAACTCACTAAAACACTTCTTAATCATGATTTAAAGGATTTTGGGCAGTATAACCCTTTAGGTTTATAGCTTTTCAAATTTCATAACTCAACCAAAAATCACATAAACCAACCAACAATTACCAATAACAACTTCATACTAACATAAAGTTGAGTTTGGTATAATTACCTCTTGATTCTTGGTGTTTTTCACTCTAGGACGTCCTCTTGATAGACCTATTTTATTACTACATTTTCTATGGGATTCTATTGTTTTTAGGATATGTTTGGAGGCTAAAAATATGCAATCTGTGATAATTTGGGAACATTTGATGCTGCTGAAATTTCTATATATGCAGGGACAAAATGGTGAAATAAGAAATTTTGAGTCATGAGAAAAAATGGTTAGATGCGAATGGTTTAAGGGAGTCAAATGGAATGCATGTGATCACGTGGGGACCACAAGGAAAAGGCTGAACACATTAGTTAAAGAGAAGAATTGGACCCAGCTATCATACATTTTTTTCTTAATGCCTTTGATGTGGACACGTGGGGTATGATCTACTTGTGGATTTCACTTTGGATTACCAAGCCAAGAGAAAACTTGCACACACACGGGAAAAGAGGATTTTTTTTATTTTGGAGAGGAGTAAAAAAGGCGTGAGAGACTGGATCATTTTTTGGGGGCATCTGAACAGAACTCACGCGCTGGACACCTCTCAGATTTTCGCATCTCGTGCCCTTGGACTTCTCCGTCGCTGATTCTTTTCGGCGCTATTCTTGAAGATTTTGCCATGGCCGAAGGATTTTTGCTGATTGTTGAAGCGTTCTGCAACACCATGAGTGGCTGAATATCTTTTCTTCCCTAAGAGATGAGCCAGAGCCTGAGTCATCAATCTACAAGGGAGTCGATTTAATCATTGTATCTAGATTAGGATTCTTCTTGTCTCTGTTCAGAACTTGCAATCTTGATCTACGATTCTTCTGATTTTGTATTTCTTAATGGCTGATAAGTCAGGATTATGGATTGCAATGTGTTTAGGTGTTTAATGCTCTCTGATTAAGAGTAGATTCAGTTTTGATATTTGGTTGGTTTAAATCAGATTTTGTGACTGAATTGATTAATTTGTAATGAGTATTGTTCAATATTCACCTAGGAGCTCTAAATGCATTTCGTTCCCTTAATTCCTGAAAATAAAATCAGATTCTTCTCTTTAGATTAACTCAATTAAATAGGAAGACAATGAAGGCTAGGTGAGACTCTTAGGGAAGACCATTTGAACTTGATTTCTTCACAATTATACTGCTCTGTTTTTCTGTCATTTTCATTTCTTAACTCTGAAAAATCAATAAATAGTAGGAAATAGGATATATGTTCACCAATAATTCAGCAAGATGAACTCATTCACTTAATTTGTTTTAGTGCTTTTACAATTGAGATTTAAGGATTTCTAGCTCCTCAAGAGAATCGACCTAGGTTGCACTACTATATTGCATATTTAGTGTCCTAGTATTTTGATAAACTCACACGACAGGGTTAATCACCTCTCTCTTCCTCAAACTTGAAGAATAGCTTGCTAAACTATGATTTCCATGAAGAATAAGAGATTAGAGGATGAACTACATAAGAACTTCATACCAATATAAAGTTGAGTTTGGTATAATTACCTCTTGATTCTTGGTGTTTCTCACTCTAGGAAGTCCTCTCTCTCTTCATCAACCTTAAAGAATAGCTTGCTAAACCATGATTTCCATGAAGAATAGGAGATTAGAGGATGAACTATACAAGATAAGAAGCTTAATCACTTGAAACTCAAACTCTTACCTTAGACTTTGCTTCCTCTTGCTTTCTAAATCTCCCAAGAACTTCACAAGCTCACACTCTCTCTCTTCCTTGTGGTTGGACGAAATGTGTGTATGAAGGGGAAGGGAAGATGTTTTATTGACTTAGTCATCTTTCTTCCTAACCCTTGATTTAGAACATGTTTGGCAAAGCGGTAAGGCAAAGAAAACGTACGTTAATGGGAAAAAGCCCGATAAATGTCAATAGCCCCTGTTTGGCAACACGACAATAATACTTTTCTTATAACGTGGGTTAATATTAGAAGCTCAGATCTGTTGCTTTTTCACGTGGCATGGTAGAAATTAGTTATTATGGGGCAATTAATGCCTAACGAATTCGCACCCAACTCGTTAATGCATCTCTTCTCCACTCCACGCAATCTCTTCTCCATTTCTGCTCGGCTCTCTTCTCATTTTCTGCTCAACCGTGCGTCTTCTCACTGATCTTGGTGTCCGGCATCGTTGTGGTAGTGCAGTCGGCGTTGGGTGTCGGTGTGGTCGGAGCTCATCGCCGTCCGTGACTAGTTGGCTGCTGTCCGATTGTCCTTCTCTGATCCGTCCCATGTTCAGAACCGTGGTATTGCGTGTTGCAATCTTCGGCCTCTCCTTGCAGTTAGGTGGCCAGATCTGTTGGTGGGTGCTCCAATCTGAGGTAAGTGGATGTCGTGTGGTCGCCGGAGCTTCTCCGGTGTTAGGTTTTTTTCGCTGTCTTGAGTGTTTTCCTCTGCTTATTGGTTGCCGGATTTAGGTTCACAGTCTGAAGGCTTTCACTTTTCTTGATCTGGGTTCACGGTTTGAAGCTTCACAAGGAACCAATTTCGATCATTGTAAGTTGGTTTGCTGCCATTTTTCTGCATCTCTGTCTGAGTTAAGCTCCGTTTTCTTTATCTCTGTTTCTTAAATTACTGAGCTCGTGGTTTTCTTCATCTCTGTTTCTTAAATTACTGAGTTATATATATATATATATATCTCTATGCGTGGAAGAACTGTGGTCTGAAATTTTCCATGTTAACTTCCTTCCTTGATTAATATGCGCATTGGTGCTTGCTGGTTTCTTCATCTCTGTTCCTTATTAGTTTGACTGTGCTCGTGGCTTTGCTAGTGTAGTCTGTGGAAGAAAGGGAGAAATATATATATATATATATGCGTGGAAGAACTGTGGTATGAAATTTTCCATGTTAACTTCCTTCCTTGATTAATATGCGCATGGGTGCTTGCTGGTTTCTTCATCTCTGTTCCTTATTAATTTTACTGAGCTCGTGGCTTTGCTAGTGTGGTGTGTGGAAGAAAGGGAGATATATATATATATATATGCGTGTGTATGCTGTGGTATGAAATTTTCCATTTGAACTTTTTTCCTTGATAAAATTAATAAGGAGCAGAGATGAGTAAAAGTGAATGTAATCCGCAAAAACGAATCTCTGTTTGGTTAGCAAGAACAAGTGAGTAAAAGTAAATGTAATGTAAGTGAAAATGTGATTTGCGGTTGTTTGCCTTTGAACGAATCCCTTGCTCTGCTTTATTATTTTTGTTTTTCACTTTACATTGAACGCTGAGCATTAATGCTGCATCATTTTTGTGTGTGTTTATATGCAATAAGAACTTGGTTGGTTAGCAAGAACTAGTGAGTACAAGAAAATGTGATTTCTATTCTTTTGAACGGATTCTTAGGAAGGCAAGGTTCGTAGGAAGAAGATAGTTAACTAACTCAAGAATATGATTTCTATTCTTTTAATCTCTACTCTCTTGATTCCTTTTACCATTTGTAATGAATACTTTATGATGCGTATGAACTTAGGAACTTGTGGTGATTGCTGTTTTCTTAACATGTTGTTGCATATGGTTCCATGGTTTAGTTTTCCGTTACTCTGTCCTCTTCAGATTTTCAAGCGTGATCTCTAGCAATTCTTGTTTTCAGTTCTGTTGTTCTTCAAATCGATAAGGTTCCTAATCTCTAAATGTGCTTCCATTAATCTTCACTTGTTCATAGTTGACATAGAAATATGAACAAGGAGAAACACAGAATAACGTGGGATGTAAATACCACGGGATTTTCATACATGAATGCGTTGATCAAATTTACAAGAAAGAACGTCAAGGATCTTCTTTCATGAAGGATGGGTGGAAGAACATTATGTGTGCATTCAATGAAAAAACAGGACAATCATATGAAAAGAAGCAACTGGAAAATATGTTTGATAGCTTGAGGAAAGAATGGAAGGTGTGGGATAACTTAATCTCGAAAGAGACGAGCATATCGTATGACCCTACGAGGAATATGGTGATCGCTGAAGATGAGTGGTGGGACAGGAAAATTCAGGTGCACAAATGTTGTTATGATTATTATGAAGAACAATGTTATGATTACTATTTGTATTATTTTATATAAGGCATTGATTTGGAAGCTTGTATGCATACAGGAGAATGCGAAGTATGCCAAGTATAGGTACAAAGGCCTCATGTTTGCGAATGAATTAGGGATACTATTCAAGGATGTTATGGCATCGGGCGACACCATGTTCACACCGTCTGATCCACAGCGGTTGTCATTGGGTATTGATGAAGACGATGTCTATCGACTCACAATGGACCTAGAAGAAGGATCAGGAGATAGTGAGGAAGATCTTGAAGGTCCTGCTACTGGAGGTAGTGTGTGAGTGACAACTAATTTCGAAGGAATAAGGTTGACAACGAACTCAACACCTAGTGCACCTAGTGGCTCGAGAAGCAGTGGGAAGAGAAAGAGGGTTGAAGGGGCTGAGAAAGCAAAAAGGAAAAAAAAAGCCAACTTCGAAAGTAATAGCAGATGCGGTTAGTCGAATAGCTGACGCATCTACGGATAGAGTACATGCGATGAAAATGCTCTCCACGACTGATACACCAGCGAGTAACGTCGTGGCTGAATTACTTACCATTCCTGAAATTGTTGTTGATAGAGACTTGCGTCGTTGATGTTGTTATATGATGATGCACCAAATGCCTCGCGACATGTTTGTTGGCTTGAAAGGAAATAAAGAAGCCTTGCTCAAGTGGTTGTAGGAACACGCTTACAATAGCCCACATCTTCAGATTGCCCCGAAGCCCTGAACTCCACTTCATGTTACTATTGAAAACTTAATCATATGTAGTTATATTGATATACCTGACTTTTTGTATGTTACTTTTGAAAACTTTGTCATATGTAGTTATATCGGTATGCCTGACTTTATGTATGTTTTGATAGTACTTATGTTAGAAGAAGCAGCTATATGTTAAGCCAGTTGTGAATGGGTGTGTTTGTTTTGGTGATGGGATAAGTAACTTATTTTTACTTAAACTTATGGAATCTTAAGATTGGAAAAAAGTTAGATTGGTAAAATGATGAGTGTTTGGATTAGCGATTGGATAAGTAACTTAAAGTAACTTATGTAAAAGTTAGGATGTTTGGTTTGACTTTTGCATAAGTAACTTTTATATTAATTAAGAGAAAAAAATTGAGAGACGCAAGAAACATGAAAAAATGAAGGGATAATTGTGAAAAAAGTCCTCATTAGTAACTTAATTGCCAATGAGACCTGGGAAGATATCTACACACGGAGAGATTTTTTCACAATTTTCTCAAAAATTAACTTTGAAAATTTGGTAATGGTACAATTTTAATAAAATTATATCAAACTCTAATTTAAATTAGTACACTCCAAAAGTTTTTTCTACTGTGCACCTCAAGCTTAAATCTTATAAATTATATCAAACTCTAATTTAAATATTAAATCCTAACTCATATTTTCACATAGCTCAAAATCTAACAAAATAAACCAATTAAAATCTCAATAATACCTCCAATAATCCAAATAAATTATTTAAACTAAATTTAATGGGTAAAAACACCATATAGAAACTAATTTATGACATGTTTATAAAAAAAAATTGATTATAAAATCATAAAACAACTGAATAATAAATTTAAACTGATTAAAATTAATTATTAATTATTCTCTACATTTCTACAGTTATATATTGACAAAACTCAAAACTTGCCTAAACTCTTATCCCAAAATATTTTCTAATTAGCAGAAGATTATTATCTAAAGAAAGAGAAAATTATTTAGAACATTTTTTATAAAAGAAGCTTTGTGATTAGAAGTGATTTTGAGTATCTCATTTATCCCAAAAATATAAAAATACTCCTCCAAACAGATTCCATCGCTCCCTTAAGCTTCAATTCAGAGCTTATTTCCATCAGCACTTTTTTTTAACTTTTTTCTGCTGATCCAGCACCGAAACAAACATCAAGTTTCTTCAAAATCACTGTACAGTGCCGATTGCGTCTCCAAACGGGCAAAACAAACACGCTGAATGTTACTAACTTCTGCTGTATGATGTGAATGTTACTTGCACATTTTATAGTCGTATTTGATTTCATACAATCTTCGCAAAAACACAGGTTACATCGTCTATGGCAAGTTCGAGTGGTGCAAAGAGGTCAGAATGGCCAGAGGAAGTACGATTGTCTCGTGCAGATAGAAGGTCTCTGCTCATATCCCTCTTAGATGAAGAGTTGACAGAGTATGAACAAGTAGCTGCGTTGATGGCTCAATATCTCGTGCCGTATATTTGCAAAGAACCATGCAGAACTAGCAAGCAAACAGGTGCACTGTGGGTGCAAGAGGTGTATTGGAAGGACACGATGGAATTTGTCATGAAAATTTCCGAGTGGAAAAACATGTCTTCTCTCTCTTGTGCTCGAAATTGGTAGAATATGGGTTACGACGAACTAGGTATATTGGAATTGAAGAAATGGTTGCCATGTTCTTATATACAGTAGGTCATGCACAAGGAAATAGAATCATACAAGAACGATTTCAGCATTTTGGAGAAACCGTTAGTAGGATATTCCACATGGTTTTAAATGCTTGTGTTAATCTAGCGACATAAATTATCAAACCGGTTGATCTCGAGTTCCGTCATTGTCACCCAAAAATAAGCAATGATCGGCGATATTACCCCTATTTTAAGGATGCAATAGGAGCAATTCATGGAACTCACATCAAGTGTGTGGTCAGTCAGTCTGAGCAGGAGAGGTATATAGGGAGAAAGGGATATCCGACACAAAATATCATGGCCGTATGTGATTGGGATATGTGCTTCACTTTTGTGTTGGCAAGTTGGGAGGGAACTGCACATGATGCTCGTGTCTTCCAAACTGCTATCTCTACTCCATCTATGAAGTTTCCGCATCCACCTCAAGGTATATCTCCAACACCTAATTGATACATTGTGTCTTTTCCCCCCCTCACATTTGCTATAATTTTACAGTGTAAATACAAATTCCATCATTTTATCAGGGAAATATTATTTGGTCGATGCTGGCTATCCAACACCTGTTGGATATCTTGGTCCGTATAGACATAAGTGTTATCATCTTCCAGACTTCAGGCGACGAGATGGATTTGCAAATCCTAATGAGATGTTCAATTATTATCATTCAAGTTTGCGGACTACTATAGAAAGAACGTTTGGAGTTTGGAAGAATATGTTTCAACTCTTAGGGAAATGAAGTCATATAGCTTTGAAACACAAGTCTACATAGTTTGTGCTACAATGGCTATACATAATCTTATCCGGAGAAATTCCCAAACAAATATGGATTTTCGAGAAGCTGAACGAGGAAATATACCTGGTCAAGATACTAATGATCCGAGTGATGTCGCATCCACATCAACTATCCGTAGATTATCATCAACACAAATGAATGATGTTCGTGACACAATCAGAGATCAAATTGTTAGGGGTAGATGATCCGCTGATGAAACATTTCATGTATGCATTATAATTTAGATATAAATTTATCCAATTTTAATTGAAGTGGCTTTAGTGTTTTTTTTTTCAATAATAATTGAAATTTTATTATTTTGCCAAATTTTATTTATATTTTTTCACTTTAATTATCACAATGTATACAACTAATATATATATGGAGTTTCCAATAAGATTCATGCCCTTTTTAGTCATTTTTCATCTTAACGGGCTTTTCAAACACCAATCCAAACACGTTTAAGGTTAGAAAAAAAATTCACTTTTTCTACCGCAATTCCAAACACAAATCACATCTACATTTTGACTTTTTTCTTATCTGACTTTTTTTAAAGTCAGTTAGCAAAAAAAGCTACTTTTCTACCGCTAATCCAAACGTGCACTTAATCAATGGTTGTGATTGCTCCACTTTGCATGCACCATCCCTCTAACCATACCTCCCACCATACCCTCTCTTTTATGTCATACTCCCTTAACTTTATGCCATACATTCTCATTACTTATTTTTAATTGGGTTTGCACTAGATTTTCCCCTTATTTTCCATGTATTGGCAAAATTTAAGGGAAAGAAGAGGAAAAAAATGTTTTTCATATATTTCATAATCCATATAATTGAATTATGTATAATTCCCTCTAATTTCACAATTCTTGATTTATTCCATCAAGAATAATCCATTCATACCTTTTTATTATTTTCCTTAATTAATTGAAACTAACTTCAATTAATTATAAAAATAATTAATCTTGGGTTAAATTGGCAAAATTTTGATTTTACAATCACCTTTGTAAATTAATTCAATTCTTGAATTAATTTGCCCGTTTCCTTATGAATATGAATATTTCAAAATTCACAAGATTCAAATTAACGAATATTCACCATTTTATTGAATTTCTCAAATAATTACAATATATTTTTTGTGAATAAAATTTGGGGTGTTACATTTTTTTACCTTTTTTGGGACCACGAATGCCCCAAAAATTCAAGATGAAGAATTATACTTTTTATATTTCTCTAAATATTAAAAATCATACCTCACTTGCCATTTTATTTTTATTTTCAAATTAAATTAAAATAAATTTAGATTTGGACGAACTCACTTCACTTTTTCTACAAATGCACATTAGCCCTATATTTTAAATTTTTTTAAACAAATACTCAAACACCATAAATTTTTTTTTTTTTAGAATTCTCGACCAAAAAGTTGATATTTTGACCAAAAACTAACACACAAAATTAGTTTCTTATACACCATTATATTAACTTTTAGTTACAAAAAGTGATAAAATAAATGACAAAATAAAAAATAATTATAAAAAAATACAAAAAAAAGCAATGCAAACTACATTCTTCATCTGTCCATACATATGTAAGTGTTTTTGGATTGATGAGGATAGAAAAGGCTCTGTGTCAATCTCATTTTTGCAAGCTTAAAATTAAATGAAAGTCATATAGTGTAATATAAATTATATTTGGATTGATGTCTGATGATAGCATAAGTGACTTTTTTAAATTGAAACATGTTTGAATAATTATTTTAAAAAGCATCTTTAGATATAAAATGATTGAAAAGGATATGAATTTTATTAAATAATACATAAAATATATATAGTAATATTTTTAGGAGAAAAATAAGAATAGTTAATTTATTATCGAAAATACTAAAATATTAATTAAATATATTTAATAAAAAAATTCATATAAACTAGAAATCATGCAAATATAAAATTTTAAATCGGGTTGATAAAACAATTTTAAAATCAGAAAGAAGCTTATAATAGAAGAGAGATCTATGGCAAATTAAAGTTAATAGAAAATTGGGTAAATGTATAATTTTAACAATACATTTTTTTAACAGTCACATCTGGAACTGTTAAATTTGTTTAGGTGTTAAAATACAAATAAAATTATAAACTTTCCAAAATGATTGCAAACTGGCGTTATGAGGCTTTTTTATCATAATACTGCACACAGTAAATTATAATACCAAAATACTATAAAGTTGAAACTATTTACCATAATACTACACTTAAAATCGTTCTTGTGAAGAACGATTTTAAATTTGTGAAGAAGTCGTTCTTACGAAGAACGAGTTTCAGTTCTGACAAATGCAAAATCGTTCTTGCGAAGAACGATTTTAGAAATCGTTCTTGCCAAGAACGATTTCTATATGATGTGATTATTTTTAAAATAATTAAAATTGGTGTCAGGAATCATTCGTACGCGCGTGCTTCTCTGCTACTACTTCCTCCTTCCCAATGCATATATTCTCTTTAATCATATCACAAGCAAAGCAAACCCGTGAACACGTACGTACAGGCAGTGGAATTGCTTTATATCATTGATTGCTTAGGCCTCTCTTCCTGGACGTGTATTGCTTTATATAAAGCAATTGCTTCGGCCTCTCTTCCTGGACGTTTATTGCTTTATATAAAGCAATTGCTTCGGCCTCTCTTCCTCCTCCGAGCATAGCAAAGTTCATTTTGTTGCATTGCTTCAGCTTCTCATCTTCCGAGTAGAGTTCGTTCCGTCTTCTCTCCTCTCATTTTTCTTTAACTTCTCTTCAATTTTCTCGCTCAAGTCCAGTTTTACTCAAGTTTTTCTCAATATTCATGCGTTCTCACTCTGCACTTCTTTTCTCCCATCTCATTTTTCTGTAGGCTCTCTCATTCTCCTTTGCTTTGTTGATCTTTGGTTATTTGCATCGGTTGTTTTTCTTATTACTGTTGTGGGTAAGTTGTTTGTCTAGTTTTTTCTCTTAATTTGGTAGTTTGTAATATGTAATTTGAATTTTTTTTTGTTACACTTGATAACTATTATTTGACTATTTTTTATTTTTAGGTGGTCAGTGGTTAGTTCAACAACTTCGAAAAGCAGAATAGGTGCCTCTTATTTTGACTGTAAGTATTATCCTGTACTATATGGTAATATAGGTTAGTTTTGAGACTTTAAAATTTAAATTTGATCTCTATTTCTAAGCATGTGATTTCGTCTATGTGAACCTTATGTCATGATATTAGCAAATATGTTTTTATTTTGAGGAACCTTAATTGCGAAACTTTATTTATATATTTATGATATTTGCCAAAAGATTGGCTGACCCAAAAACTTTAATGTTGGTAGGATAAAACTTAAAAAATAAAAAATAAAAATCCCAACGTATGTAGTGGTATGTAATATTTAAAAAATAGTTATAGATTAAAATTTTAGAATATATAAAATATTTAGAATATAGGTATGTGTAGTTAAAATAAAGATAGATTTTAGTAAGTATATATTCCTGTTATATTTATATAGTAATACTGATTTTATATTATTTATACATAATGTCATTGATAAAACCATAAAGACGTTTGTTTTTCGGACATTTAGACCAAAATGACATTTTTGAAATTACGGGTATTTTTCTGTAATTTTCTCTGACATTTTCACAGTTAAAAAATAAGTTTTCAGACGTGAATTTTAGATGTTGGGACCCAATTGAAATTTTGTAAATTCGGGGTATTTCTATAATTTTCTCTGATATTTTTACAGTTGAAAGTGAAAGCTAATATTACAGGAAAAACCCTTATTTCTGTCAGAATTCTCTTCCGGCCACACACAGAAATTTATTTTCTATTTTAGTCCTTATAAATCTTTTTTGTTTCAGAAAAAATATTAATAAAAAAGTAAAAACATAAATAATAAGTGCGCCAAATTTATGATAGTCAATTTTGTATATTTCAATGATAATATATATTAATTTTTAATTAACCAAAAATATGATAAGAAATAAAATATATTTTGAAATGCGTTGCCACAAAAATTTATAAAAAAAAAGTAGTGAAAGGTAAATGAAGAATAGTATTTTATATTTTATTATGATTATTTCTTGGTGTTATGCATAATGTGATGAGACAATTATGAATATTTTTTATGATGATTTTTGTAAATGTGATATTGTGAATTTAAATTGTTTTGACAATTTCATTTAATTTTATTAATAATTGTAATGTAATATTTAGGAAGTAGGATGAATCATACAAAGGAGTTCGTTTGTATATTTTCAAATGGACGAATTTGTAACGGCCCATCCGGTGTAACATTTGAGTCTAATAGGGTGAAAATAATCAAAGTTGATCAAAATATTACCTTGAGTAAACTGAAGCAAGTTATCGGACGAAAGCTACAACTTCCTCCCAATCAAATCGTGACAAATATAGTATACAGATATCCTACATGCATAAATCCACCACAGTACCAGGCATGCAATTTGGAAGATGACTCGGACATACAACAAATGTGGCAGGTGACTCAAAGATTTTCAACTCAATTGACATGTGCAGAGTTGTATGCCAACATATGTGATTTACCATATGATGACCACATTGAATCACAACCAATAATCAATGATGTTGGAAATACACTTCCAGCAAGTATCAGTGAGGTTAACATTGTGGGACAAGAATCCATGTTTACCGGTGACATGGAAAATTTCCACTCATTTGAACCTCTATTATATGGTGGCAACAATGAAGCATCATGTTCAATTCCTCATGTAGAAGATGTCATGGATGAAATCGAGGAAGAGGATGAATATGATTCTTATTTAAATGTTGGTGGTGAGAATGATAATGAAGACAACGACAATGACCATGAAGAGGGGAACGAGCACAATGATGTTGCAACTGCTTTCTTATCACAAGTTAATGTTGAGCCAGATATGACTCATGAGGTTAATGATTTAGAAGAAATTCTGAATCTAAGCGATACGAATGAGTTATATATTGGAAAGGTATTTAACAGTGTCCGGGTTCTAAGACGTGCAATCAAGCTATACTCCGTTCGAGTTCATCACACATTTAAGGTTTATTATTCATGTAAAAAATATGAAGAGTATCGATGTGTTAACTATGGGTCAAATTGCAATTGGAGAGTAAGGGCATGCAAGAAAGAAAATATAAACTTTTGGGAGATAACAAAATATTGTGGGGCCCACACGTGCTTGAGCACATCATTGACTCAAGACCATCCAAAGTTGGATGCTGATGTTATATCATCTTGTATTGTGGCAATGGTAACTGATAAGCCAGATGTGAAGATCTCACAAATTATCGAGAGAATGCAATCAATGTTTGGTTATACTGTGTCATACAGGAAAGCATGGAAGGCAAAACAATTAGCTGTTGCCACTGTTTTTGGGAATTGGGAGATGTCTTATTCCTTACTCCCAAGGTGGTTAGCTGCAGTTCAACACTTTATGCCTGGGTCATGCATACATTTTTCACATAAACAATGCTCTGAAGTCGATTTAAATGGTCAACCAGTTGAAATGTTTCATCGTGTGTTCTGGGCGTTCAAACCATGCATAGATGCATTTTCATACCTAAAGCCCATTGTACAAGTTGATGGAACATTCCTATACGGAAAATATAAGGGCACATTGCTTATGGCCATATCACAAGATGGCGATCGAAATGTTGTGCCACTTGCATTTGCCATAGTTGAAGGGGAGACAAGATCTGCTTGGGCATGGTTCTTATACCTCGTACGCTACTATGTCACAAAAGATAGAATGGAAATTTGTTTAATTTCAGATAGACATCGTTCAATTTTGGCAGCAGTTGCTCAGCCCCAAGTTGGATGGCAACCACCACAAGCATATCATGTTTTTTGTTTGCGGCATGTGGCATCAAATCTTCACAAAGCTCATGGAACAAATTGGTTGAAAGAGAAGTTTATAAATATTGGTGAGATTTCTCATATTTTTTGTGATCTTATAACTATATGATTTTATGAACATTGTAACAATATAGTTATTATTTGTAGGATACGCCTATGAACGTCATGTTGTTGATCAACAATTAACAGAGATAGCATTGCATCACGCACCTGCAGCTCAATGGATTGGAGCCATCCCAAAAGAGAAATGGTCACGTGCTTATGACTTTGAAGGTCGACGATTTGGACATATGACTACCAACCTTGCAGAGTGCATGAATAGTGTATTTAAAGGTGTTCGAAGTCTGCCAATAACTGGTTTAGTCAAGGCAACGATGTATAGAGTGAATGAATATTTTGTGAATCGTGGTCGACAAGTTCATGCACAAATTGCAGCTGGACAAGTGTTTTCAGAAACACTAACAAAGAAGCTAGACGTAGTCACACAAAATGCATCTGCCTGTGTTGTTCGTGAATTTAATAGAATTGCAACATCGTTTGAGGTTGTTGAGCCATACAATGTTCAATGTCGTCAATATCGTCGATGTTGCAAGGTTAACTTGAATGAAAAAAAATGTGATTGTGGAGAGTTTCAAGCAGAAAAGTATCCATGTATGCATGCCGTTGCTGCTTGTGCACGAGTTGGCATTGATCATTTGCAATATGTTGATCTTGTATTTAGGTTGGAAACCATGAAAATGGCATATAGTAATGAGTTCCAACCAATCGGAGATGCGACTTATTGAAAGGGCAATTTGATTATGATCGAATAGGGCAATTTGATTATGATCGATGTTTGGTATCTGCCCTTATTGAAAGGTGGCGTCCTGAAACTCATACCTTTCATACTACACGTGGAGAGTGTACGATAACGTTACAGGATGTAGCTATACAATTGGGTCTTCCATGTGTAGGAATGGCTGTCATTGGGCAAACTGACTTGAATTGGCTAGATGTTTGTGAGTGGCTTCTAGGTATTAGACCACCTGCAGATAGACTATACGGGCAACAATTGCTTATAAGTTGGTTGGAAGAGAACTTCAATAACCTACCCGAAGATGCCGATGATGTACAAGTTCAACAATTTACTCGTGCATATATTCTCAGGTTAATAGGTGGATACCTCATGCCAGATAGATCGGGTAGTCGGGTTTACTTAATGTACCTTCCACTACTTTACAATCTTGAAGAAGCTGGAAAATTTAGTTGGGGATCGGCAGTTTTAGCTCATCTGTATAGAGAACTATGTAATGCTACTAACCCAACTGAGGATGGGATTGGAGGATGCTTGTCATTGCTACATTTATGGGCATGGGATCGCTTCCCTGTGATCGCACCACCCTTACCTGTGTATCCAGATCCAAATTTAGATATCTATCATCTCTTACCTCCTTTGGGTTTCAGGTATGCTAAATTCACCTATAAAATGTTTCACATCCATTTATATTATTAAACTCATACAAATTATGATATTATTTTTTGTAATAATAGATGGAAAAATGTTAGAGAAAACCCTCGTCCAAGTGCCACGACTTTGCTCAGATATAGGAGTTTCCTAGATAAAATGGTTGATGACGAGATAATTTGGCAACCATATGAATCTTATGAAGTACGCCAATTAATTCCAGAGTTTTGCATACAAACACCTGAAATTTGGCTCGCTTCTGTTCCTTTGATATGCTTTAATATCATAGAATGGCACCACCCTGATCGTGTGATGAGGCAGTTTGGTCGTCAGCAACCAATTCCTGCCCAACCTGTTCATTTGGGAAATTACCACACAATGCAACTACGAGGTAGAACAACTACAAATTGGATTAACCAATACTCAACCTTTATTCAGGCATGGAATACTTGGTCAGATGCTATTGTTAACGCTCCAATGGCACATGATGAACTTGATAGAACGTCTCAATACATGCAATGGTACTGGAGACATACAAGACGATGGATTCAACATATCAGTGGTGATACTGGTTGTGCGGTAAGTTTTTCTTCTAATTTCCATCAATACCATTTTTTCTTTCATATAATAAGTGTTATAACACAATCTCTTTTTATTTATTTCAGTCTGACATAGCAGAGGAGTTATATAGGCTAACAATTAATACTCGTTCTACGTGCTCAAATTGTATTGATTATCGAGACAGAGTTGCTCAAGATCAACGAAACATTTTACTTGCACTTAGAGAACAACGATTCAACATGAGTCGTCAACCTGCTCCCCCAACAATTGAGTTGCCTCGACCACAAATTCCTCATGATAGACCGAGCAAGCGACGTGGCGGTTACTTGTCAACCCAACCACCAGTTGAAAATGAAAATGTTTTAGAACAAGACCCTCCAAATTTTAGTCAGCCTCATTACATGTCAACAACTTCATCATCCCATTTCACTTCTCCTAACCCTACACAACAAGAACCTCATTACATGTCACCATTATTATCTTCCCCTTCCAACCCACCCAATGTTGTTCAACCTCAGTCATTCACATCTTTATTAGATGATCATGCATTATTTTCGACTGAATACAATACTTCTACTTTTGAGCATGGTGGGCCATCAAATGAAGCATTTGTCACTCCTAAACAATCCATTTCTTTAAATGAATCGCCGTGGTTTGATTTAAATACGTCAACGACACAAATCAATGAAATGCTTGAATCTCAAGAACTTGACGTACAACAACAGCAACGACCGCAACAACAACAACGACCACAACGTATGCGAAGGAGACCTAGATGTGGTACAGGAAGTCACTATTTATAAGGTAATTCATTTTCATTTTTCAGTCATATACACTTAATTATTATTTAGTATTAATTGTTTAATACTTTATTTGGTCAATATACTCCTTATCCTATTTTTGCAATCATTATTTCTTTTATTATGTAATCACTATTAGTATTATTATTATCATCATTATGATCATCATCATCATCAATCACTTAGCAATCATTGTTTTTTTAATGTAAATTAATCATTAGGTAATGATGAGGAGAGAGGGAGTTTTTTATTGTAACTTAATCATTATGAAATGATAGGAGAGAGGGGGTAGGAGAGAGAAATACACTGAAATCGTTCTTCAGGTGATGAATTTTAGAAATCGTTCACCTGAAGAACGATTTTCATTTGCATGGAATTGCGCACCGAAGCAGTCTTAATGAAGAAATCGTTCTTCAGGTGAACGATTTCTAAAATTCATCACCTGAAGAACGATTTTCAGTGTAGCATTTTAGTAAATATTTTCCACGGTGTAGTATATTGGTAAATAATTATTACTGTTTGCAGCATATTAGTAAAAATCCCGCGTTATGAGGATCCACACGATATATGTGTGTCATTTTTTCCTCCATATGGCGAAACGGACGGACATTTTATCACGACGAGGAAACCCTAAATAGTGTCGCTTGCTTTGAACCCCGCCAGCTAGGGCCATCGCCGGGAAAACCAGAACGATGAGAAAACCTGGAGATAAACGCGATGGAAGATCAGTACCCTATCCCTATCCATCGACTGCATTAACTCCGATCATTGGCCTTGCCCCAAGACAGTATGGCTGCCACAGTCAGTCTCCTCATACTCCCAATTGTACCCCAAAATCCACTTCGATCGTCCTTCCCAAAGCTTCCAAATCCCTCAATCTCTGACAAATCGACTACCCCACAATACCATGATTTTGATTTTCCCAATCCATTAAATCTCCTTGACCAAAACTTCAATACTCTCAAATCTGCTTCTCTTTCCCTCTCTGCAATTACTCTTCCTTTCTTAATTCACCCCGAGGCAATGCCCCTTTACCTCACTATATAGCTCATCTATAATGAGTATCTTTCTTTTTATGATTTTTTCTGGATATTTTTTTTTGACAGGATGCGATTGCTATTGGAGGGGAATTTGGGATATTGGAGGGCAGAACTTTTGCGCTGATTCGCCCCATTGTGATGGGTGCTTTCTTCTTCCACACCTTGTGGGCTGGTTACTTGGGGTGGCAATGGCGGCAAGTGAGGATCATCCAAAACGAGATAAATGAGCTGAAGAAGCAAGTGAAACCCGCTCCAGTGACCCCAGACTGGAATTCGGTGGAAGCTCCACCGTCACCTGTTGAAGTTTTCTGGTTTTTCCGGGCACGGCTCTGAGGGTTTTCTCGTCGTGCTAAAATGTATGTCCGTTTGGTGCTGAGTTATTCAGCCAAACGGTCAAATGGAGGGAGTATTAAGGTAATTAAACCTGATTAGGGCACTGGGTCAAGAATTAGTGGATCAGACTGAAGTCAAACTGAAATTGAAAATAACACAAGATTAAACCGATGAGAAATTAAAGATTTTAGTATTATTAATAAGAAATCCTAAAGAATTTTTTTTAAAAAAATAGATTTTTTAAAAAACATAAAATAAAGGGAGAATTACACTCAGGTTCTAAGGAATAAGAGAAATGACAAAATGGTTCTTGGAGGTTGCAAAATGAAAAAATAGTCCCATGGAATTGTCAATACAGGCTCCTAGAGTTGTTAATGGGATCATTTTTTCATTTTGCGATCTCCAGGAACCATTTTTTCATTCATTTTCTTTTTTAGGACCTAAGTGTAATTCTCCTTAAAATAAATATTGGACCAGACTGGTTTACTAACCTGTTTCTTGTCCAGGTCTGATTACCATGAAAATTACCCTATATATCATGCGGGACCCATATAGTGCTCATTTGCACTCTATTAGCGGTTGTGTTAAAATTGCTCTATTTTATAAAATTTATGTACATTTTAGACCCCAAAAAACATAATGGTATCACATGCCCCTATCAAAAAAATTTGTTGTTAAAATTACATTTTCGCTCTAGAAAATTTTAAATCAGCATTAAATGTCTTAATGCTAATCAGCCAAAGCAGCTGACCCACAAGCACCTCTATCTCTTTTTTTTTTTTGCCAACAACCAAATTAATAGATTAAGCATAGCAGAGATACAATGTCGCATAATTAGAGATACAGCAGCCAAGCATACTAACTGAAAAAGTAAATCCCCTAAACCTAGCTAAAAGACTAGAGAAGCAAATATAAAGGATTACTTCAATACAACCACAATATAATAATAGAACTAAAATATCATCCACATCATTCGATACAACAGCTTGCATCTGGGACAAAGGTCAAAATGCCTGAACACATGAGCAAGACCTTGCCAATAAAGCTTTGGCAATCCTCCCCACTACCAAATCAGCTTCCCTGGGAACACACCTGCAAGAGAGGTTCCTACCCAAATTCCTTGGCACAAAAATATACTCAAGGAGAAAAACATTCAATAAAATATTAGAGAGCGCACAATCAAAAAGACAAAAGGAAAAGGAAACCCATCTCCAAACTGAGGTTGAGCAAAAATGCCATACATACTGAACATGCTCATGTCGTGTCCTATAATGAACAGTGTTGATCACTACACTGAACAGGCACATATTGAACCAAAAATGAACAATACTTACAGGCATACTGTACAATCCCAGAATAATATATGTCAATTGTCTATCTACTACACACTTCTTAAAAAGCAGACCTACCAAACTCATGACCTCCCTACCACAGTCAGCAATCTTCAACCAAATATACTTAACTCTTAAAGCTGTACGATGAACGTTGGTATTGGGGTTTAGAATTATCAAACCGGTTCTTTCCCACCAAGCATCCTTCCATACCAGTAGGGAAAAGACAACATGGGTAAGGCATATAGATTTCTAATGCACACAGACCAGTGAAACCAGATAACAAACCACCCAATCCTGTAAGACTAACCCAACCATAGCTGTCCAACCTTCTAAATTAACATCAGAACTAAACATAGAGAATCTAGCACCTAAAGAGTCTAACCAATCAATCTCAAATCTCAAACTCAGTAAATCATTAGTGGGAAAAGATCGAACCTTTTGTAAGTCTCCACCCTCAGGAGTCAAATACCACCAATAAAATACCTTTAACCACATTTGTTCCGGTGCCTTTGGAATCCTCAAGGCTTCAGAAGATCTGCAATTCCCACTAATCCACTGATTTCTCATCACCTTACCCTCCCCTGATAATCCGTCGAAAGAGAGGCCATCTGATTCCATGGATATGCCTCGTGTATTCACTGTGCTCCGATAGCGCAAATGCCTCGTCTCCGCCGTGGATCTGCCCCCTAGTTGCCGGGAAAACCTCCCTCACAGCCTTCATATCCTCAATCGTTACCATCTGTGCACACAGAGAAGGAGAGAGCCATCGCTTCAAGACCCCCAGCACACTCAAAGGCCAAGGGGGCACCTATCGGAGGTCATCGTCAGAATCCCCCAAAGGGGTTTGAGGTGTGAACCCCTCCTCATTTCCCTCCACCCGGAGATTTCGTCCCTCGCCGTCATCGGATTCTAAATCAACCACAGCATCCATCGGCCACAACAGAGGATATCGACCAATGAACCCCACTTGAAGGGGAGAGACAACCCTACAGACTTGGAGGAGCAGCCGACACTTGATCGGCTTTTGGTTTTGTCTGGTCGGCACACTTATCCTTTCAGAGGGAGAAAAAACCCTAGCACAGGGAAGTTCTCGCACCAAGGCGAACTGCCGTTGTGAGAGCATTCCCTTCACAAGCACCTCTATCCTAGTGATTTTAATAAGCTTTTGGCTCATAAGCTAGATGGGCTAAAAGCTAATCCAATCATTACAAATTTTCCTAAAAGCATGCTTCACCAAACATTGCTAATTTCCATAAATCTCACCGATAGGTTGATGAAAAAAATCACATATTTTTGTCCCATTTTAAAAATATTTTTATAAGTATATACACCCTGCTGGTTGTCATGTGGGGAATTAGCTCATTTCATTGGACTAAACTATGTTACTAAAAAAATTAATTTTGCCTTTTAAGAGATAAAACTACTCCCGTATGTTTAGTTTTATTAGTGGAAGTTTGATTTAGATTTTTAAAAAAAATAATCATACAATATCACTTTGTCCTAATGGATTCAAAGGTCAAAATATTAGTTGACTATTTATATTGAGGTGACATGTCAATGTGGCATTCCATCAACTTTATTTTTTAGGTTAAAGGATATTTTTGTTTTAAAAATTCCTATGGAAGAGTTTTAGGTACCAAGAAGTTTTCGATAGGGTAATTTCACCTTATAAGTTACAAAATCATAATGATATTGTCCTTCCCAAATGGATTCAAGTAGTCAGCCGTTAATTAACCAATTATACTGAAATTGTAAGTCCACCTAACATCATCTCGCTTTTTTTCAAATCATATCCTTTTTTGGCTAAGGTATCTTTCCAAGTCAGATTTTTAAGCTAAAAAATAAAATAATGGAGTTGGATTATCAAGATTTGAGGAAGCATATGAACCCTAAATCGCCGTCATCTTCCTTCAACTCCTAATCTTGCCTCACTGTTGTGATTTGCTTTGAGCCGTGGTCTTGTGTATTCCCACCGAGGAGAAACTCACTAATTTCACGGTTTAATTTAGCAACCACCGTCTTCTTCATCCTTCACTATTGGTTCTCCTCTGTGGTTTTCTTGATTCTTTCAACATCATCCTGAACCTCATCGATCAAAAATCAGAGCATGCTTCGTATAACAAAATTGTAAAAGGTTTTTCTACAAGTGACATTCTGCTCTTCTATCTTCTCCGTCTTCTTTCGTTACAACTTATTGTATTCAGTCTTCCCCATATTCTTTCAATTTGCCTACATAAAAAATTCTAGGACAAAAATACCCATTACCCCTTCTATTTATCTTGTAAGAGGTAAAAACCCTTGAAATAAGATAAATTAAATCAATTCTTAAACGGGTCCATAGATTTACTGACCTTTTATCATCCCTCTTACATCTCACAATCTTCCAGGGGAAAGAGAAATCCCCTGGCCTGGAAGTGCAGAAGAGTCCAAGCTTTGGGGTTTTGTTCAGACAATTTCTATGCCAATCTGCTTGTTTTCCCGCTTCGTCTGCTTTCTCTTTCTCTGTGCATATTCATTGCGTTGTTGGCATCTCCCATGTGATTGGGCCCCCTCCCTCTGATCAACAAACCATGCACTTGGGTTCCATCTTCGCCGTCTCAGCCGCACCACTTCCTTCATGATCTGGGACGAGGCAAATCGGCGAACTAACTAGCCACCTTTGCATTTATTTCACCCCGTCGTTGGTATCTGTAATTGTTCTCTCCTGCTAGTGATGTTTTAAGCATATGGTTCTCAAATTTGCAGTTGAGCAGTAATTCGAGTCCAACGAAGGAACAAATGGTTAAAGCTGTGCAGCGTCATTTCGCTTTGCAGGTTGTTCTTATTACTCTTCTCTCCCTCCCAGTCCCAGTTATGATTTTTTGCTTTTTGTATCTGATTTTTGAGATGCTGCTTTTGGCACACAGCTTAAAGTGGAAGAAGTAACAGTAATCAAAGAGTTCCTTCGCCGAGCCAAGAGGATGAGGATTGTTGTTGACCCACCTCCCCATTTACAGCTCTGATATCCGGATGACTTGTGATTGTAATTATCTATAATCAAAGAGTTGCACGTGTTTTGTGCGTGGAGAATTTAGTAAGCTTAAAGTAGCGTCTCCCAAAACTACAACAACCATTCCATAATTCCAATGGAGCATTCTTCGCTTCAAATGGATTTGCTTTCTTAAAGGCTTCAACTCACAAGCCATGTAAGCATGTATGGGTCAAAAAGGTGGGTTTAACCGACAAAATTAACTTCTTTAACGGTTGGGCAAATTTGCATCACTTTAAATATTTCAGGCCAACATTATTCCTAAAAAACACTTATAGATGCCCAGCGTTTTTTAGTGGAAATATTTGGTGGGGGGGGGGGTTTTACACATTGATCCAATAATAGAATACAAAATATTGCAATTAAATATAAACAATTTCAAGATGAATTATTTTTTTGAAAGAATAGTAGTGAAGCGAAGAGAAGAAAAGAACAGGGGATTGGTTTTTATTACTTATCAAAAAACGAAAAAAAGGGCATTGGTTTCCCGAGTTCAGTTTGACAGTTCACTGTGTATAACTAACTAAAGATCCTTTTCAAATTACTCCCACTCCCTCCGTCTTGGTCTTCCCTGTCCAACAAGCTTGCTGAAACTTTCTTCTTCGACGATTCAATTCTCGCGTCAATCGCATACTTTCTCTGTTCGAGGTAAAGAAAACACCTGTGACTCCATTCTTTTCTAGCTTCCCAATTAATGATGTTTCCCTTATGCTCCAAAAAACTTGCTGAAACGTTCTTCTTCTTCAACGATTCAATTCTTGCGTCAATGCCATGCTTTCATGTCCTCGCTAGCTAGGTTTTGTATGGATCGCATTCGTTCTTTTACTCTTTCTTAAATTAAATATGAATAACTCGATCTTGTATCTACTGCTGTAATGCTGTTATATCGCCTTCATCTCATCGGTGTCCTGAAGATGGGTGGTTGGCCTGATTGGTTTTGCTGTTGTCATTGCTCGTCTTCCAAAGAAACTGAACAGAGCGATGTATCACGGGCATCGTCCATGGATATTGGGGTAAGAATACATGATCATAATTATCATTGCTGCTGTTGTGGTCTGTTAGGTTTCGACGGCCATTGGGCTTGATTTACAGTACATCGATCACTATCACTATTGCTGCCGTTGTGGTTTGTTAGGTTTCGGCGGCCTTTTGGGCTTGATTAGTACATCGATCACTAGCACTATTCAGTTTGCCACATCTTAATTTTGTGCCTGAGTTTTACTAATTTTTTAAATATATTTTGCTTTTCTCTCTGTCTTTGCTCTATTGGATTTGCTCTCATGTTGATTCATGAAGTCTGTCTTATTAGCCGAATGGAAGACACTCTCTAAGAAGGATAGATAGTACATTACCAGCTAACCAGTAATATTTCAGGTTTCAACTCCTTACAAGAACATCGATCAATATCACTATTCAGTTTGCCTCATCTTAATTTTGCGCCTTTGTTTCCCTTGAGTTTTACTAAATTTTCAAATATATTTTGCTTTTCTCTCTGTCTTTGCTCTATTTGATTTGCCCTCATGTTGATTCATAAAGTCTGTCTTATTAGCTCAATGGAAGACACTTTCTAAGAAGGATAAATAGTACATTACCAGCTAACTAGTAATATTTCAGGTTCCAACTCCTTACAAGTACAGAAAACAAACGAACGGGTGATCAGTAGTATCGTATACCTTCAGATAAACTACATTTGCTTTGCAGTACCTGCCGACAGATGGTTAAAGCATACTGATTACTGTTACACCCATATACTGTTAACTAGTCGATTATTGCTTGATAGTTCAAGTACTAGCACGTATTTTATTGTGTTCTTACCTCAATTGTCCACTGTGATGGGAAGTTGCTAAATTAGCCGGCTAATATTGTCATTCTAACTCTTTTAGGTCTCTTGTTTTTGTCAGGATGTTGCATCGTTCTTTTCTGAAGTCTGAATTGCATTGATATTATTTTCAGTCGAATGCCTTTGACTGTCATGTTCTATATTCTACTACGTACCTGCTAGTCAATAGTCAAGTTTTGACGTTTTTTCTTTATTTTCTATCCAGTCACCCATAGGAAGAAGGGATCGTTGTCTTCCTCGAATATTCAGCAGACGCAGCAGAGGTTCTGCCTCTGGAGCTTCTTCCTCCGGAGGGCCCCCTAGCACCCAGCCACCTCCTACTCCTGTTGTTCCGAGTGCCCCTGTCACTCAATATATGGTTCGTGAAATGAGTGGTTCTGCCTCTTCTTCCTCCAGAGGGCCCCCAGATCAGGGTTCTGCCTCTGCTCCTGTTACAGGTGCACCTGTTCGTGAAATGAGTGGCTCTGCTAAGAAGAACAAAGAAATTGTTTCAGCTGACTAAACAACTTGCCATTCAACATTCAAGTATACATGGGGAAGAAGTAATTCACCATTGGGCACTCATAGTTCAAATCAGATGGTCTTGCGAACTTTTTGCCTTCATCCATCAGCTTATATAGATATACAGCAACTACAAATAGAGTCAGTTTTTGAACTTTGAACAAACAATACCAGCTAGTGGTAAAATCAAAGAAAATAAACAATATACGATCGTGATCATATTCTTACCATTCCTGATCAATTAGCATTTCATCTGTCAATCCAGACTCTCTCAGCTCTTCTGCACTGTGATGCATCAGTAAATGTACCTGTTTCACAAGTATATAGCAACAGTTGATATTTTCCATAAATAATAATACTACTGATGATAGATGATTGAGAAAAGTTGGTAACCTTCCACCATAGCCCTTTTCCATTGCAAGCATATGTCCATTGCCCATGTTGTTGAGTCCCTCGAATTGTTCGACGGTCCATTTGTACCATCTCATGAGGAATACTCCCTACGTTAATATCATTTCTCAGAGTTTCCCTGAATCCTGTTTTGCCGTTTCCCAGCAACATCGCAAGAATATATAAGCTTCTACTTTCAATGATCTATCCAAACTATTTCAGGATTACCTAACCTGTGATTCTGTCATAAACATCAGCAGCTGATTCTCCGTCTAAGAATCGGTAAAAGAAATGACCATAAAGCAAGCGCATTTGTTTTTCCTTTCGCATTTTCTCTCTATTCTGAAAATTCGCTTCACGATCCCAGACAAAAAACACGGCGAGCCAAGTATTGCAAGGTTTCGAGAGTCCTTCTACAAGGGGACACATAGAAGTAAAGTTTCCAATTTTGAGATTCATCTTCGAGAAGCAAGTCTCTGATTCTGTTTCCACAATCCTCTGATTCTTTTAAAATTTTAATTTATAAAAAAATAAATAATAGAATACAAATTACTCATAATTAACAAGAGCTCATAATTCATGTCATATCCATGGATTTTCTATCCTTCTTTGTAGATAATCACCAATTAACAAGAGCTCACGCCTTTAAGGTGATTTTATTTTAGATGATTGTCATTAATATTAGGGAAAATTTCAAATAAATACTCTTAAAATGTGTGAAACCCTGTTCAGTGACTGCAATTTGAAAACCCCTAAATCACTCAAAATGTATTAAATTGAGATTTTCTAATGATGTTAATTTAACACAGTGCCCTTTGCTGCTTTCCCCTCCCACTTCCTTTCTTTCATCGCCGGCTCATTCTCTCTCACAATAACCTTGCAGCTCTATCCCCACCTCATACATTCTCTTTCCCACAACAGTCTCACTAGCCTTATCCTGCCGAATTAACTCTCTTGAATCGCTTCTATTTTTATTCACCTTTATTTTTAACGGGATCGCTTAATTTTTCATCGAACAACACCCAGAAACAAACTGAGCTTTTTCTAAATGAGTGGCTCAAAGGGCGGTTGAACACTCATCCAAGTCCCCATCCCGCGTTTTGTTGTCTCCTCCGGTCGGTCACTCTGAACACTCATCCATTTTGCCTTTAGATCCAACTAGCACAACGCAAATGTTATAATGAAATTATCCACTCTTTACTGGAAAAAGAAAAACGATAATTAAAACACAAAATTGAGGCATCCAAAAGTCTTGAACTGAAACCGAATGACCATAATAAAATTTTAGTTTCAATCATATTTGGTTCATAGATGCCCGGAGATGCTAAAACAAGTTCAAGTGATATGATATCAGTGGAAAAGTTAGTGAAATAGGAAGATATAGCTCAAGAAGGAACTGTCGGTCACAAAATACTTTTTCTTTCCCTTAGCTCAACCAAAGTTGAGAAATTCAATCTGGTCACTCATCTTAGTTCCAATGCCATTCTCACCTGTAATTTCTGCAAGCAATTTAATTTCAACTTCCCCCTTCCCTATCTCAAGATGGTTTGGCAGGAGAAATGGAGGGAGGAGAAATGGAGGGAAGGGGAGAGGTGATAAAATTTTTAGGAATTGGATTTTAAAAGATTGGAAAAGTAGGGTTATAAAAGTTTAATAAATATAAGATGTAAAATAAAATAGTAAGCAAAATTAATTAAAAACCTTTAATCTTACCTTTCTAATTATTTTAAATCCACTTCCTAAAAATTGCCCCTTCCATCATACCAAATAATCCCTGAAAAAATTTTCTTAGGGTGTGTTTGGTTTGAGGTAAGGGGAGGGAGGGGAAAGGGGTAAATTATCTTTTTGAATTGAAGGTATTTAAATTTTGGGTAGGAAGCCAAAATTTAAAAAGAATAAGAGGGTAAATTTTGGGCTGAAATCCAAAATTTTTTTAAAAAAGAGATGATATCCCCTTGCCCCTCCCTCCTCTCCCGTCAAACCAAACACACCCTTAAGCGGATAGGAGGAACGGGAGGGGAAGATGACCTGGAAGTAGAGGGAAGAGGGAGAGAGATAGAAAGAGCCAGAGCGTAACAAGGGCACTTTTGTCTTTTGCCTACATATTTAAATCCCCATTTGTTATAGATTGATCAATGTGGGATTTTGCTAATTCAAATCACCTTTTTGGTTCGGAAAGTTTTAAGGGCATTTGATTGGCATTTTCCCTTAATATTAATAAAATTATAATTTAATTAGTAGTTTTTTTGTTGTTATAAATGGTATATTAAATTTTTTAAAACATATATATGATCCGTTTTTTATTTGAAGAAGGGTCACCCCAATGAATAATATTAGACGATTTGGCATTATAATGATGTTATATCAATTACAAATAAATAATATTATGACTTTAAATCAAATTATGAATAACTAGGTGGTCTTTTTTTTATTAGAAAATAACTAGGTGTTCTATTTAAGAGAGTTCTAATATTTCCTAAGAAACCATAAGCCAATAAAGTGATAAACCTATTTCTTCAAACGGTCAAAATTAATAAATATTTTTTTAAGTTTTAATTTTAAAAATTTAAAAGGCTCTTTCAAACCCGCTAAAGTTTTCCCCTTTTTTGAGACCATGAAGTCCCGTTCAAGATGAAGAATTATGATTTTTGTATTTCTTTAAATATTAAAAACCATACCTCACTCCCCATTTTATTTTTATTTTTAACGTAAATTAAAATAAATTTAGATTTGGACAAGCTCACTTCGCTTTGTCCACAAATGCACATTAACCCTATATTTCAAGTTTTTTTAAACAAATACTTAGTTTAAATACTTTTAAGAATTCTCGACCAAAAAATTGCATACTCAATCATTGATATTTTGAACAAAAACTAACATACAGAATTTGTTTCTTAAACACCATTATATTACCTTTTAGTTAGGAAAAATTGATAAAATGAAAAATAATTATAATAAAAATATGAAAAAAATCAATACAAAGTGCTAACTACATTCTTCATTCGTCCATATGTATATATGTAGTTGTGTCTGGATTGAAGAGGATGGAAGTGGCTATTTTTAAACTGAAACATATTTAGATGATTATTTTAAAAATCATGTTTTGATGAAAAATGATTGAAAATAACATAAATATTATTAAGTAGTACTTATATATTTATATATTGTGATAATTTTAGGAGAAAAATAAAAATTTAAACTATAAAAAATAGTTAATTTATTATTGGAAAAAACTGAAAATACTAAAATACTTAATTAAATATATTTAATGAAAGAAATTCATATAAACTAGAAATTATGCAAATGTAAAATTTTAAATCAGCATGAAGCTTAGAGAGAAGACAAATCATTTGCAAATTAAGGTTAATAAAACTTTTAAATCAGCATTAAATGACTTAAAGCTAATAAGCCAAAGCAGCATACCCATAAGCACCTCCATCCCAAAAATTTTAAGTAGCTTTTGGCTCATAAACCAAATGGGCTAAAAGCTTATCCAAACATTAGTGATTTTCTTAAAAGCAAGCTTCACTAGACATTGATAATTTCCACAAATCTCACGGATACATTGATTAAAAAAATCACATAGTTTTTTTCTCATTTTAAAAATATTTTTTACAAGTATATGTATTTTGCTTGTTGTCATGTGGGGAATTAGCTCATTCCACTGGACTAAGCTTTATTACTTAAAAAAATTAATTGTCTTTTGCGAGATAAAACTACTCTCATATGTTTAGTTTTATTAGCAGGAATTTGATTTAGATTTTTAAAAAATTAATCGTGTATGTAACAAAACTATTCTACAAATTTAACTGGAACAAACTCACTTAAAATAAATTAATTCAAACAATCTATTGGTGCTTATTTGGGGGAAAAGCATTTTTAACTTGTACGAGAAACTCTTCTATTTAGGGTTAAAGGGAATTTTGTCCCGGATGTTTCTGTGGAAGAGTAGTGGGTACTAGAAAATTTTTGAGGGTGCAATGTCACTCTAAAAATTACAAAATCATACAGTATCGCTTTGCCCTAACAGATTCAAACAGTCAAATGTTAGTTGGCCATTTATACATAGGTGGCATGCCAATATGGCATCCCATCGCTTTTTTTTTTTATTCAAGGGCATTTTTGTTTTAGAAATTCCTATGGAAGAGCTTTAGGTACCAAGAAGTTTTCGAGAGGGTAATTTCACCTCATAAATTACAAAATCATAGCAATATTGTCCTTCCCTAATGGATTCAAACAGTCAACCCTTAATTGATCCATTATACTAATGTGGTATATCCACATAGCATCATCTCACTTTTTTTCAAATCATATCCTTTTTTACTAAGGCATTTTTCCAAGTTAGATTTATAAGCTAAAAAATAAAATAATAGAGTTGGAATATCGAGATTTACGGAATGTGACTACCCTATTCTTAACTTGATCTGATAAGTCATTATACAATGAATTTGAACCACTAAGCCAGGTTTCAATCCTAAGACTAATATACCTTTGAAATGTTCCAAGTCCCAACTTCAAAATAGGGATTGATCCCGTAACCGATTGGGCTTTTCTAAAAATTTTAAACTTTCAAAACAATCATATAGTGGTTCACAACTTTATTAAGACTTATCAATCCTTAACTTTACTCATTATTACTAGAGTGTGCTTCTCCGCTCGTAAATTGGTATCAAGCTCTTTGTTTATGGGCCCTTATCTTATGATTACCCAATCCTAGTTCAATTATTGTGTTACCAGAAATTACCGCTTTGATATGCATAACAGTCAACTTAAACTATCCCGTGCTGTGCATGTTAGGCTACCGCCTCTATTATCACTATTGCGGGTACTCATTTTATTATAGTCATGTTTTGTACAGAACATGTAGCCACGCAAGGCTACCAAAATATGCTATGTCATATCAAAATTAACAAATAGATAACCAACAAGTATCTTAATCCTTCATCTGCATTCTTTATTCTTCAATCATTACCTTTTTGTCATTTGAGCTGTTTGCCTTCATTGTACGTTAATTATTGGAAAGGGTGAGATTCGCGAAAATCTCAATAGTAACCACAATCAATCACATAAAAGACAAGTTCACAAAGCATGCTAGACAAACCATCATATAATCAACAATCAATATGCGGCATAATTAACAATCACAAAACACAATACCACAGCGCTTAACAATACAGGTCTTATGGCCCAGGGCCTTTGCCCTATACAAGATGGACATTGGGTCTTACTGCCATCAGGTCTTACAGCCGAGGGTTACTGCCCCATACAAACTTTTACTCTCAGGCCTTTACTGCCTCGGGCCTCTGCCCCCCACAGTTTGAATGCTTATAAGGTCTTACGGCCTAAGGACATACTAGTCCAATAGGTCTTATTGCCTATCGCATATTCATGAAATGAATATACTTGATGGTAAAACCATACATGCAGAACAATACATAATATATAAAAGAAAGAGTTACTATCTGATCGCCTTTCTCGCACTCTACCTTTATCAGCAAACTTCTTTTTCAGGCTCGGCAAATGTCGAATCCCATAATTTAAAATTCACGAATAGATGGGTCATTACTTGTTCCAATTCCATTGACATAATTATGTTTTTCTTTGACCCATTCCTATTCTCGTCCTTTACTTAACTTTTGTTGGTTATCTTTAGTACTCTTTATGTTATGTCTACTGTATACTTAATCTAAGATATGTTAGACATTCTTCCCTTGAGCTTTGGGTATGTAACGTGGTCATAATAGTCACTAAAAAATGTTTCTAATCCTCATGATTTTACTAAGCATAATTCCCTCCAAATATTGAAAATTTGAGGATCCTTAATCTACCAGATTTCATTAGACAACTTTAAAAATTCATATCTTAATCTAGGAAACTTCAAATGAGGTAGTTCAAGTTCATATATGAAGCTCTTTAAAGTCTTCTATATAGGAAAAATGTCAATCAAGGCCAACTATAGGTGCTGGATTATAGGAATCCTTTATCAACCGCACAGCCACAGAATTTCCTCTAGTTTTGATACCTTAACTTTAACAAATCATCACTTACAAACCACTAATCCAAATAATGCATTCTATACCTTGTGTTAAAGCTTAAGATGTCTACCATTGACCTGTAAAATTTCACCATCATCGGACAATGTTTGCCTAACTAGAATCGTACCTCAAGCAACCTGTCTCTAATCTGGTAGCACTATCCTCAAGCAACCTTTAATTCAAATTTTAGGGTTTTCAACCCTACCCTTCTAAAATCATTTCCACAAGCTATTCCCACACAATTTTTCATGTAGGATCCATGTCTAATCTCAAAATTTGGAAAAATCAAATTTCTTCCCTAAGAACCAATTAGGGCCAAAATATTAGGGTTCCTTAAGCCAAAATACTGTTTTTTATTCCAATGCATCAGAAATCATTTTCTCACCTTTATCCCACACATTTTTTTCATTCTAAACCCATTGGAGACCTTAAAATAAAAAAAAAATCACATTCTTTGCTAGTGCCCTATTTTGACCGAAATTCACCTTAGGATTACGCAAAGTGATTTTGCAAATTTTAACCACAAGACTTGTCAAATCTCATTCCGATCATACTTAAACCTTATTTAATATCATGTTCATATTCATAAGATCAGTAAAACCCTGAGATCACCTTGACTGAAAATTAGGGCAGCATATCAATTTCATGAAAACTTAACCAAATCTCAAGATACTATACTCAAATAAGAGCTTACACTTACCTTATCTGATGCTATAACCCATTCTTGCTTCTCCCAACTTTTACAACTTTTAGACGACACCAAACTCCTCTTTTTAAGAATCTAAAATTGTAGAAACATTGCTTTCGATGAGAGGAACAAGATTGGTAAAGACACCTCGAGCTAGAAACACTATTTTGGGGATGAAAATAGCTTAAGAACACTTTCTTTCGCTCGTGTTCTTTTAATTTCAGCACCTTCTCTCTTCTTTCTTTTTCTTACTATTTTTCCTCTTATTTTTCTTCTCTTGGCCAAAATTTAAGGAGGGAGGAAGTGTTGTCTTAATTGCCACATGTGCATAAGTGTCTGGTCTCACAAGATGCCATGTGTCCTAGTAAAAACCCGGCCAATTCTTTCCTTTAGGCCCTTGGCCGACTTCAAGTGTCAGGGGAAGAGAAGTTCGTTGATTTCATCCAGCTTACATGAACAATGTCAGGGGAAGTCGAACATGTGGCCTGATAGAAGCGATAAGGTGTCTTGGCTAATTGCAAATGTGATTCATAAGGAGCTAGGTGACGACATCTCATTGGGCCACTTCAAAAATAAAAGTTAGGTAAAAAGTTAGGGGACCTAGGTGTTATTTAATCATTATGCCAACCCAAAAGCCAGAGTTAGGTAAAAAGTTCAGGGGACTTAAGTTGCAGCGTAGTATGGTTCTAACCCAAAAACAAAAGTTAGGTATAAACCTACTTTAATAAAGCTACTTTATGTATATGGGACCCATATGGCACAATATATGTCCTTGTACCTCAAGAATACGCCACGTGCATGTTTATGTGTCCCAAACAAATGCCGCCAAGCCTGTATATGCCCTGAAAACGCCATGTGTGCTAGAGTACATATACATCGGTATATTTTATCCAACTAATTACACACTCTAAGCATATCGGTTACTAAATTTTTAGTATGTTACACGGGAGCCTTGAATTGCCATCATCTCCTTCTTCAACTCTTAATCTTGCCTCACTGTTGTGATTTACATTGAGCTGTCATCTTGTGTATTCCCACCAAGGAGAAACTCACTAATTTGAGGGTTTAGCAACCGCCGTCTTCTTCATCCTTTACCATTGGTTCTCCTTTGTGTTTTTCTTGGTTCTTCCAACATCATCCTGAACCTCATCGATCACAAATATGAGCGTGCTTCATTTAAAAAATTTATAAAAAGATTTTTGGGGAATGACATTATGCTCTCCTAACTTCTCCGTCTTCTTTCGTTACAGCTTATCAAGTTCGGCCTTCTCTATATTCTTTTTTTTTAATAAAATACTGAAATGCATTAAAACCTCAATAGGTTAATACAAAACATGGAATTAAACCAAAAAACGTTCAACCTTCATCACCGACCGCCTTATAATAAGTAGGTGGTGGGTGATGAAGGAGAACAAAATTTCCTGGAATGCTATGAGCTAGACTCGCTAAATGATCAGCAAGAGTATTCTCTTCCCTATAGATATGACTAATAAGAACCAACCAATCTTTAACCATCCATAGTTTAGCATCCTCAATAATGTCTCTAAAGGGGTGATTACTATCACATCCTCTTGTGAGCAAAGATATTGCCTGAAGACAATCAGTAAGAATTAAAACTCGCTTCAAATTCCTACTCCAACAAATCTGAAGCCCTTGGATGATAGTAATGATTTTCGCCGCCACAGGAGGCACTTGAGAGAGCTTACACATGAAACCACATATCCACTCACCTTCCTCACCCTTAATGGCTCCAACACATGTACTTTGACCTGACTCCAAAACAGATCCATCGGTCTCCAAAGTAATAAAACCAGTCTCTCTTGTCACACCTCCTTCTTGCTGATGGAACAATCTCCCTTAAAATTGACATTGAGAAGATAGATCCATATCCCAGCCTGCTTTGAAAAGGCTAGAATTGGCATTGTGGCATCCCAATTCTGATTCTTCCCCAAAAAGCTCCTTGCCCCTATTCACTCAGATATCCCAACATACATACCCGAATAAGGTTGCCCATATGATCTTCTTGGTGAAACTTCTTCTAATTTCCTGCCTGAAATTCCATTGAATCCAATCCATTCCTTGTAATGAATTAAATTTATTCCAGTACACCGGATTGATTATGGAAATCCACCTTTCTCGAGCATTGATACAATCCCTAAGTAGATGCATGTCGTCTTCATCTTGGCTACAGTTAAAAGGACATCCTACTTGATCTGCTAATCCTCTGCGAACCCTAAGTTGCGCTGTGTGTGCTTTCCCATGTGCTACTAGCCATATGAACGATTTAATTTTCTCTGGAACTGCCCATCTCCATAACCTCCTCCAAAGGGGATCATAGGAAATATGTAAACCTGCAAAAAGAAAATGGTACGCAGAACTAACAGAAAAACAACCGTCAGAAGAAGGTTTCCAAAGATATTTATCCTCTCCTCTCTCCTCACTGGGGGATGTGCACATATAATTCACTCCATAATGTGAGGTTGGAACCATCTACTGAGTTTCCCTATATCCCATTCACCCCAGGGATTCACATAGTCTTGGATTTTTTCCTCTCTGTCAACAAAAGCTTCAAGACCTGGAACTAGTTCAATCAAAGGCCTATTAAGCTCAGACCAGTTATCATACCAAAAGGAGGCAGAATTACCATTTCCAACTTTGACTCCTACTCCCTTATGAAATTTCTCCCAAACAGTGCAGATAGCCCACCAAGTAGAGGAAGCGTCTCTTTTCGGCACCGGCTTATTCATCTGATCCCATTTATATTTTGCTTTGAGAACCTTGACCCATTAATTTTGTTTATTCTCTAGGAGATGCCAATAAAGTTTCATGATAAATGCTTTATTCTATTTTATCAGATCACGAATCCCAAGCCCTCTATTTCTCTTATCTTTAGTAACTTGATCCCAAGCTACCAGATGAAGTTTCTTCTGATCTTTCATCTCTCCCCATAAAAAACTCCTGCTTTTCTTCTCTGGATCCCGTAGAACTCCTTTAGGTAATAACATCGTTTGTATATGGTAAGATGGTAGAGCAGATAAAACCGCTTTAATAAGAGTGACTCTGCCTGCTAAGCTCAAACATCCCCTCTTCCACCCAGAGAGTTTCTTCTACGTCTTCTCTAGGAGAGGAGTAAAGGTGATTTTGGAGGCTCGATTATGAAGAAGAGGAATCCCGAGGTACTTACCCAAGTCTCCAGTTAATCGCACACCCATCCTCCGGCTCAGGTTATAGGCCCTAGAGAAATGAACTTTCTTGGAGAAACATACCCTCATCTTATTCTTGTTTATTTTCTGTCTAGATGCATCACAAAAATTCTATATACATTTTAACATAACATCAACCTGACTCTCTGAGGCCTCTCCAAATAAGATAAAATCATCAGCGAAGAAAAGATGAGACAAGTTAGGGTCTCCTCTGCTTAACTGAATTGGTTTCCATGACCCATCTTCAGTAGCTTCCAGAATAATATGGCTAAGACGTTCCATACATAAGGTAAAGATATAAGGAGAAATTGGATCCCCCTGTCTAATTCCGCATGAAGATCTGAAGGTGTCAGTGAGTTCTCCATTCCATAAAACCTAAAAGGAAGGACTCAAAATAAAGGTCATAATAACGTCACATATTGTACCCTCAATACCGACAGCTCTGAGAGTATCATATATAAAAGGCCATTCAAGTCGGTCATAAGCCTTCTCCAGATCCACCTTGACTGCCATCCAACCATTCTTACCACATTTTTTTCTCATAGAATGAATAACTTCCTGAGTAATGATAATATTGTCACTACTCTGCCGCCCTCGAATAAAGCTACATTGATGATTTCTGACAAGCTTCCCTATCGACTCTCTCAGCCGACGACTCAGAATTTTGGTAATAATCTTATAACTCACATTATAGAGGGAAATATGTCTAAAATCCATGATTATTTCTAGATTTTCCATTTTTGGGATAAGCACAATATTTGTATTGTTTATTTCCCCAATCTGAGTAGGATTCTGAAAGACTTCAGTAACTAAATCAATAATATGGTCCCCAACAATAGGCCAATATTCCTAATAAAACACCGCTTGTAAACCATCCGGTCCAGGAGCCTTAAAAGCTCCCAAGTCAAAAGTCGCCTCTTTTATCTCCTCTTTTGACACATAAGCAATTAATCGATGAATCTCCTGATTACTTAGAAGAGGAAACCGATTATGAGTAACAATGATATTTGAAGTCGTTGTCTCACTTTGGAACAACTCCTTATAGTAGTTAATTGCCAAGTTTTTCAACTCATTCTGATCAAATAACCATTCCCCTTCACTTTGCTTAAGGCCATCAATTCTATTTCGCCTTCTTTGGATAACTGCAGCAATATGGAAGAATTTGTTATTTTTATCCCCCCATTTCAACCAATTGCACTGAGATTTTTGATACCATAGGAGTTCTTCTTGAGCAAACACCTTATTATACTCCTTGCATAACTCATTTTCTGCTTGAACAAGATATTGATTGTCACGTCTCGCTCTAGCTCTCTCAATACCATCTACTCTTTGTAATATCTTTCTCTTCTTGGCTTTTAAATTACCCACCCTACTCTTGTTCCATTCACTAGCCTCCTTTGCAAAATTTCTAATTTTCTCTTTCCAGTGACCCATGCTCCATGAACACTTCACAATATTTCCAAAATCTTCTTCTAAAAACCAAGCGGCCTAGCAACGAAAGTGAGGTTTATCTGTATGATAGCCGGATGGAGGTAATGCCCAGAAATAAATTGGACGATGATCAGACCCAAATTTACTCAAATGATGCACCTTGGTGAAGGGATGAAGTTGATTCCACTCAGAGTTCATAAAAGCCCAGTCTAGCTTCTCTTTCAATAAGCCACATTCCCAAGTAAATTTTTCACAAACTATATCAATTTCAATGAGCTGTGACTGCAAAATACACTCTTCAAATTGTTTCATGGATCTGAAATTAGGATTCGAGCCTCCCATTTTATTTTCCCCATAGAGATAAGCATTAAAATCACCAATCACTAACCAAGGAAAATTCACAGTTTCACTAAATTCAATCAGCTCACTCCAAAGCTTTTGACGAAGAGTTCTAGTTGGTTCAGCATAAACTCAAGAGAGGATAAAATGATTCGGTTCATTAGCTACCACAACTTTGACATGGATAACCTGGGTAGAGGATGAGATATAATGAAGCGATATTTCTTCAGCTTTCCATAAAACCCAGATACCTCCGGCATAACCTGTAGGCTCTAATCTTAACTATGTATTGAAACCAAGTTTTCTAATGATTCTATCCGCTTTTGTGCCACTAACACGAGTCTCACTCAGAATAAGAATCTGAACATCCTTTCCTTGTAACAAGTCTCAAACTCTACCAGGAAAAGATCTTGAGGAAGCACCCTCTACAGTTCCAAGATAAAATATTTATGGCAACTATTAAATAAAATAAATAAGGAAGAGAGGGAACCTGACGCCTTTATGCTACTGCCCAGAAACGGACAGCTCCATGACTTCAACCTCTCGGAGAGTATCGTCTCCACCTTCATTCTGAATTGGTTCTGCCGCCAACCTCATCTGATCCATAGTATCATTTAACCCCTCATCCAGTGGCATAATCTCCGGTGGCCCCGTTGGTTCACACATGAGTTCATCCTTAACCAGACATTGTTGCTCGTGACCCTCATTAGGGTCAAGAGGAGTATTTTTTAATGAGAATTCTATGATTAGAGGGGCCCCATTAGTTTGCATTTCATTTAGGAGCTGATCCGATTTAACGTTCTCATTATTTGAAAGAGACCCAAAGACCAACTTGTGACTATGTCCGGCCTGCTTTCTCTTGAAAGTGGGCAATGTAATCTTTAGCCCACAATTACTTGCTATTTTTGTGTTTTCTTTTATAATACACGGTGGCCTATTTTGTTCACTAGGTTCAGGCCCAACTTTTTCAACTTCACTAAGTTCGAGCCCAACATCATTTTCGACCCTTTTCCCTTTACCAATCCGGCTTTTACTCTGACCTCCCTCCTCCTTCTGACCAATACCCGCAGCTCTGGAGTTCTCTTTTTGACCCACGTTCTTTCCTTTCTTCCTCCCTTCCATCAGCCTCTCCATTTCCTCTCTCACATCTGCCACCAACTTTGTACCACTCGGCTCACCATTCTCAAACATCGAGATGAGGTTCCCTATGCGTTGTGATTTCTTCTTCTCACCCTCATTTATGGTTTGATTGACAGGTTCTTTCCTCCTCCACTGTATATCTGCTTCCTTCTTTCTTGTAATTATCGGGATTTTCGGCGATTTGGTTTCTGAATCTACCCGTTGCAAAACATTGAACCTCGAGCCCATAGCTTTCTCTCCCTCTCTTCCACTCGATCGGATCACTGGTGACATCCTAGACTGATTTTTCCTAACCAATTCGGCACTTTGGGTGCATGATCTGACATTAGATTTTAAGTGCATCCAATCTCCGTACTCCTCCGCCACCGAAACACCCGATACAGACACAAGTGGGTGCTTCACTTCTTTCTTGTCTTCATTCCCAGTCACCGGAGATTTTTCTGGCGAAACTCGTTCCATGGCTGTTTCTCGTGTCTTCAAGTTCAATGGACAATTTTCCAGTGTATGACCGTATAGCCCGCATTTAAAACATATTACACTGAGTCCCTCGTATTCAATCGCATATACATGATTGCGGAGTATGAATTTTGATTGAAGTTTCTTATTCAAATCGACCTCCACACTTACCCTTGCAAATTTTCCTCTCTCAACAATCTGGTTGTTATTATCTTGCTTGGCTAATGTGTTCATACCTACCTTGAGTGTTTTCCCAATTAAATTGCCAATCTCGAACATGCAATCCTCTGAGTAAAAGTGCATAAGTAAAGTAGGCACCCTTATCCAAACTGCTACTCTCCTTACCTTGTTGCAATAAGGATTAAAATTTAGACTCTATCTCTGAACTGCAAGGTAATGGCCCTGTATTAGCCATGGACCGTCAAAGAGAAGCTTCGAACTTAGAGATTTTTCAGTTGTCCTAATTCCTAAAGACAAAGTAATTGTTGGGCAAATCAATGAGTTCGAAATTATCTGATCTTAGAAGCCATTTGACTCTGTCTCTCATCATATGCAGATTCACTTTCTTCCCCAGAACTGTTAGTATAAGTGCATCCCTCCACGATTTGCATAAATCTTTCAATTTTTCATTAGAAATGTTTAGCGACGGAATTGAGCCAAGTTCTCCCTCTCCTCTTCTGTCATCGTCGGAGCCAACTCTTCCTCCTCCTTAAACCATTCACTCATCTGTTCATCGAAACTCCTGTCATATTCTTCGTCCTCCTGGCCTAATAACTTGGCCTTATATGAAATCTGATTCTTAATCGAATTCTTCTTGCTCTGCGACTGGTTAGTTTTTGCATGAAGCTCCCTTTTCCGAAACATCCATCATCAACACATCCTATTGCTTCAGCCCCTGTTCCCCAGTAATACTTCCCTCTTGTAATGTGTCTTTTGTATACATTTTCTTGAACTTACCTGATAAATCATCTTCTTCCTTTGATTTCCCTTCTCCTCCTTCAGAATTAGTCCCAACCTCAACAAATGGTGTACAGTATTTCTCTCACTAGGCTTCTCTCTCATCTTTGCCATTTTTTGCAAGCTTGGTGTATGGTTTTTAAGGGCAAACTGTCCCTTCTCTATATTCTTTCAATTCGCCTACATGTCCTACGTAAAAAATTATAGGACAAAAATACCCTTTATCCCTTCTATTTATCTTGGAGGAGGTAAAAACACTTGAAATAAGGTAAATTAAATCAATTCTTAAACGGGTCCATAGATTTACTTACCTTTTATCATCCCTTTCACATCTCACAAAGCTTCCAGGGGAAAGAGAGATCCCCTGACCTGGAAGTGCAGAAGAGTCCAAGCTTTGGGGTTTTTTTCGGACAATTTCTTTGTTAATCTGCTACTCATCGAAGCTTTCTTCTTGTTTTCCCACTTCGTCTACTTTCTCTTTCTCTGTGCTTTTTCATTGCATTTTTGGCACCTCCCTTGTGATTGGGCTCCCTTCCTCTGATCAATAAACCATGCATTTGGGTTCCATCTTCGCTGTCTCAGCCGTACCGCTTCCTTCATGATCTGGGATGAGGTAAATCGGTGAACTAACCGGCCACCTTTGCATTTATTTCACCCCGTCGTTGGTATCTGTAATTGTTCTCTCCTGGCCACCTCTCAGTCTGTCAATTCTAGTATGTTCCATTGAATTTTGAGGAATGGAAAAATAGAAGCTTTGTTGATCTCGACCGTAGGTTAACAAACATAGAAGTAGTAAATCAAAGCATATGGCACGATGGTCAGGTTTCACAAATGGATCTTCCGAAGATTGCCTTGAAACTGTTGGAGGACATCAGGGTAATAACTGTTGCCTCAACGTTGCTCACGTTGTTAGAGATCAACTTGATGATGAAGTTAAACTAGAGTGCTTGTTTCATCAGCTTCTACCAATTTATATCAAGGAGAAGAGTTCTAGGGGCGTTATTCGTCCTCTTCCTGTAATGCTTGCTGATGCTCAATCGGTGGATTTATACAAACTGTTCTTCTATGTGAAGGAAAAAGGTGGGTATGCTTTGGTGTCGGAGAAAGGATTGTGGGGTCTTGTGACTAAGGAATTGGGTTTGAACCCTAAACTTTTGGCTTCGGTGAAATTGGTATATGACAAGTATTTGAATGAGTTTGAAAGATGGCTCAGCAAAACTCGTGGAGGAAAGAATTTCAAAAGTGGGAATCATGGGTGTAATATAGATTTCAAGTCAGTGCCGTATGAGCTAGCAGAAGAGTTTAGAGATTTATTATGCGGCGACGGCGAGTTGAAGGACGATGCATCTGTTCAGCTGCTATCATGTAAAATGAGAAGCAACATTGACTTGATTAATCACGAGAGTGAGATGAATTTATTGGACAACAAAAATCAACCTCCTACATGCGAGAATGTCCACAGCATCCTTGATGATGTTGACTTGAAATTTTGTAGCAGTGTTGAGGATGATCTTGTTAGCATGAACTCTGAAGTTCCTGTGAAGGAATTTAGTTCTCGCAAGCGCAAACGAGAAGCATTATCTTCAATGCTGAACTGGATCAGAAAAATTGCAAAGCATCCTCGTGATCCTTCAATTGAACAGATGCCGGAAGCTTCTAAGTGGAAGGAGTATAATGGACAAGATTTTTGGGTTCAGATACTTAGAGCAAGAGAGGCACTGCAGCTGAAATCTTGCGACAAACCAAACTGTGGGCTGTCTTCCTTGCAGGTATAATTTCAATTCATATATTAGTTTTATACAAAAGCAATAGGTTTTTTGCCAAACATGGTTCCCAACATGTTATTAGTTATGCTTATATTTTATCCTACCTCATCCCTATAATGTCATATTTTATGTTACGTGTATGTGAACTGAAATTTTAAGTGTCAATATAGCTGTTTGTGAAGTGGACCGTTGGCATAGCAATGGTGATTCTCATATATTGTTGGACTGAGGATGAAAGGGTAAAATTTGAACACTGGAAATTATACTTCTATAAGATAGTGAAAATGTGGCCTGAAATTAAGACTACTAGTCTGACACTTAATTACCAAGGAGAGAGCTTGTGATCTAAAATAAGCATGTTTGGCAATTGTTAAGGCGATTATATAATCTCCACCATCGTTTCATATGTAATTGAATTTCTCACGTACTTGGTCATTTAAATTCTTTACCCTCATTATGCTTGTTTCACAAGATAGTGAAAAATGTGCTAAATTTAAAAATATCAGTCTGATAGTTAACTAAAAAAGAGAACAGGTGATCTTAAATAAACATGTTTGGGAAATTGTTAAGACTATTCTATAATTTCTGCCATGAGTTTGTATGAAATTGAATTTTGTCATTTGTTTTGGTTTATAAGTTCGGATTTATTGCCACAAAGATAACCTGTTGGTCATCCAAATTTAAATAGCCATGCTGACAGAAGCCACAGGACAACTCAGCCACCTACTTATTGTGTTTTGGTCAAATAATTTCCTGCCTTCATTGAATTTACAAAGCCTTTGAAGTGCTATTCTTTACTCTCATATCCTAAATGGAAAGTTTCTTGAAATTTGAAACTTATATCTCTAATTAGTCATTATAGGTAACCAAAAACTTGTGCTTCCATGAGATCTGCGTTTCAGGAAGGTTCTAGAGTTAAGATTCAGTGAAAAAGGTTGACATAAGAAGTTTGGAAGGAAGAACATGGCATTTCATCATTATTTATATTTATGGCCTATTTGGTATACCAATGAAAACGGAATCCAATTCTCTCGCACAAAAAATGAGATATTCAATACTTTTATTTTGTCCTTGTTATCATTAATTGATAATATCTATATTTTTATTACCTCTTTTTTGTAGGGTCAAACGGTCATTTCCTTCCATTTTTCATTCCATTTCCTTTTCATATGTAACAATATCCATACCAAGCAGCCCATAATCTTTTAATATTTGGATGGATTTATGTTTTCTTCCCTTTTTTGTTTTCCTTTTTATTTATGGCAGTGCTCTTTTTCGAATTAGATTGTGTACTGGTTACTTGTTTGCTTTAGCCACAGCCACATTGAGTTTAACTTGTTTAGATTTTAATTTACATAGGAGTTTGCTCTCTTACTGAAATTTATGTACTTCAGTCATCATCTGATGAATGTGGCATTGCGTAATGGCCTTATGACCTTACCATAGCTAAGCCTGTAGGTGGCTCCAAGTTATTCTATATTGCCACATATATGGTTTTTTTATAACCCTTTGGGCCTTCCTGCATCCAGTGCTTTTTTAGGATCCTATTACCAGGTATTCGAGCAACCGACTGGTTCAGATTGAGGCTTTGCAACCAATATGCTTTTCCCCAAGGGTTTTTTTTAACAAGGTGTGATTTGAACACAGTTCACCTACT
The DNA here is from genome assembly GCA_963855925.1 of Inga laurina. NCBI lineage: Eukaryota > Viridiplantae > Streptophyta > Magnoliopsida > Fabales > Fabaceae > Inga > Inga laurina. The sequence goes on from OY979712.1 coordinate 47,753,364, forward strand.
TTGTGGTCTAGCTAGTCTACCACTAGATCAAGTACCCTTGGGTGGCACATATATGTTAAACAAAATGGTTTTCTTGAATTTACCTCATTCATTGTGTGGAATGCTATTGTTGATAACTCCATGTGACATATGGTACATATATTTGTTTGCTATTACTTAAAACTATTCTGCATGTTCTTCAAGTATCCTTTAATGTGCTGGGTGGGGGTAAACCTATGTTCAGAAACCAACAGAAGTATTATGTGTTTCAGCCCTCATAAAAGAAAAAAGCATTTTGTTTGGTGTTTTTTTTAGCAACATTCTGTTTGTTATTATTGTATAGATGTTAAATTTGTAATGCCCTTGATAATAAATTCCAAAGGGTATAATTAAAATCATTATTGCTTTGATATCATTACACTGAAAATGCTTGTGGTTTCACTCAAGGAGTCAAGGTGAAAAACATGTCTAACTTTGTGTTGTTTTGTGAAAAAGGGTATAATTCCAAACTTTTCAGAGCTCTCTTTGTTTTCAGAAGCAAAAGATGCATCCCGCCATGTATGAGGACCATGCTGCTGCTAGTCACCATTCTACGGGAAAAATGAGATGGAGCAAAAGGCTGCCTACCTCAATTAAATCTCAAATATGCTCTTGTTGCGATTCACATTCAGCTATTGAAAACAAGGTACCCTGTTCAGTTACCAACGAGGCAGAAAATGCTTCACGAGAGAAAAAAACTGCAGCAGATAGTTCTTTGAATGCAAAGGAAACAGCTAACCCCTCCACAGATGATACTGTCAAAAAAATAGTAGCTATAGGTCCTCTTTTTCAAGCTGAAGTGCCAAAATGGACTAGTGTAGTTTCTGAAAGCGATTCTAAATGGTTGGGCACACAAGTATGGCCTTTGAAGGATAGGGAACCGAGACCTTTTACCGAGACCGGTATTATTGGGAGAGGAAGACAAGAGACTTGTTGCTGTCAAGTTCAAGGTTCTGTTGAATGTGTTAGATTTCATATTGCTGAGAAGAGGATGAAGTTGAAGCTTGACTTGGGCCTAGTATTTTACCATTGGGGATTTGATCGTATGGGGGAGGAAGTTTCACTTCAATGGACTCCTGAACAAGAAAAGAAATTCAAAGATATTATGATGTCAAATCTGCCCTCCCAAAATAAGAGCAAGCCGTTCAAGTATTTTCCAAAAAAGACGAGGAAAAGCTTGATTAGTTATTACTTCAATGTATTTCTTGTTCAACGTAGGATTTATCAGAATCGTGTGACTCCAAATAATGTTGATAGTGATGATGACGAGCATGAATTTGGATCTTTTACCGACGGCTTCGGGATGGAAGCTTTAAAGGGTCCAGGTTACAAGTTTCTGGAGTGTTCACTGAACAACCGATGCACTGAACTGGAGTGAACAAAATGGAGAGTCAGAATTTAATTAGTGGGTTTGAATCATTTTGAGAAAACAACAGCCACAGCCAAGCTTGAAGTAAAAACCTTTCGTTCCATGATCAATGGGAAAGCCATTCTCCGCGAAGGAAACTCTAATACAAACTCACTGTAAAATTCTGATTGAGACTGGCGCGGGAGTCACCCATTCTAGTGGGAGCGACTGTGCACATGTTCTCGAAGCAATGCAGAACTTGCAGAAGCTGCTAACGTTCAATGTTGATGATTGAATGGCAGTCTAACCAAGTTCTTCGTTGAGGGTGTGCACGACATGTACTGTAATTCTGTACACTAGTGTTCATTTCATTTCATCCTTTCGGCCTGAGTCCCATAATGGTTGTTTTCGTTTGTAAGGGTGCCTCTTATGGCACGCAATTTTGCAAATTTATCATGTCAAGTTTGTGATATCGCATTTATTATTCCTCTAAGAAATATGGTTCTGTTCATGTGGGCTGATTGTTTTTTTTAACTTCTACCCAAGTGAGAAGAAAATAAGGGGTGGAGAATACTCTGGTGGAACTCTTTCCAAAATAGTAAAAAAAAAATGTTACTATTTTGTTAAGTCTTGCTTTCTAGTATTCTTTCTTCTCTAACTCTTCCCATTCAAACATAGGAGTTAGGGGTGTTTAAAGTATCCCGGTCCCAATTGTCCTGGCCTGGTCCCAGACATTTTATCCCGGGAATTTCCTGTCCCGGCCGAGACTAGGATCTAAAAAACCCGGGACTGGGACCGGGATCACACCTTGTGATCCTAAGAATTCCCGGTCCCGGTTTTTTTTTTCCTTAAGAAATAAGTTATTCTTTTATATTTGTATTTTTTACCCCATAAATTAAGTTATCATTTAATAAAATGTATATCACATATTTAGTTAGAGTTAAATCGTATATATCGTGATACTAATCCTAACTATATAATATATAAAGATAATAATAAAAATGATGAATGTGATAATAATAATAATAATTATTATTATTATTATTATTATTATTGTTATTATTATTATTATTATTATTATTCAATTCTAGCTCAATTTGTATTATTTTTATGATCTTATTAGGTGTTAAATAATCACTGTAAACACTAGATTATAAAAAATTTAACTAATATAATTATATTATTGAAACGGGGGATTTTCGATCCCGGTCCCGGTTATACCGGGAATTTTCCGGGACCGGGACCGGGACCGGGAATGAATTCCCGATCCCGTCCCGGGATTTGAACAACCCTTATAAGAGTTAACTCTTAAGTGGTATTTCTTGCTCGGTGCCAATGGTCATCAACACCAACATCAAATCTGTGTAAAACCAATATTTTCAACATCAAACAGCATGAATAATTTTGAGAGTTAGGACGAATGGTATTTTGCAAACGAAACCTATAAATGCGGAGTAAAACATGGAGTGGAGAACCAATCTTCGCTTCAACTTTAAGCTTTGGGCCATGTTAATTTCCATTCTTTGTATTTCAGCATAATGGTTGCATCTACTTTCCTTTCCAATCCAGGCATTGTTTTTTAATCATTGGTTATTTGACTGGGAAAGATTCAAGTATTACCGGACCTAATTAGGGGGTAACTCCCAAAAAAATACATTTTTTGCATTCACTTTGAACAATATGTTTAAAAGGCCAAAACTCTTTTTAGGGGCTTGTTTGGTCCAAGGGAAGAGGAGGGAAAGTGGGCGGAGAGAAAATTTTTTTGAAATTCAACTTATATATATTCTCTTTATTAAAATTTTATTACCCCATTTCTTCAATCTTTTAAAATTCAACTCATAAAAATTTTTCCTTCTTTCTAAATCCCTCACACCAAAGAGACCCGGGGAAATCACGGAAAAATACTCTTAAGATATAAAAAAGACAGTTTCAATATCTCTAATTCCATGTCAGATCAGGAGGAGGGGAACCTGAGATTTGAAAATGTCGACAAATTACTTCAATGTCCCTCACTCACCAGTCACTAAGCCCTTCCACCGTTTCCTTCGCTCTCCTCACTTCTCCATTCTTACCTTTTTATCTCCCTCTCTCGTCATCGCCGTATTCAGTTCCAAATCGGAGTTCTAATCTTGCAAGACAGTGAGATTACTGGCATAGGAGGTATCTGATCTTTTGCCTCAACAAGCCGGTGCTGAAGTCACTTCCTTCATCAATCATCGTTGCCAACACCTTGGCCGCTCTTAAGACCTTTGACGACAACTCCATCAGCGTATGAAAATTGTTTAAAATTTCAAGTCTCATGAGGCTTCTTGTGCCATCTTCTAGGTATATGATTTGTACTAAAAATGTTTCTCTCACTCCCCCTCCCTCTCTACTCTTGGTTCTAAAATTTGCACATACAAAAACCAGACCTGATGATATGCAACTAAGTTGGAATAAGACACTTGGTTTTTATATTAAGATTGTCATCTTTTCCAAGTCCTATTGCTCCGTGCTTATCCACACTCTTCTAGCCTTCTTGATCTTTTGATTTAGTTGATGGCGTTGATCCTTTTATTTCCTTCACAAATTACTTGGAAATCTATTTCATTTGTTATTAAATTATAATGGTCCAGTTGCTTTGATAGGTTTTGAGCAACTGACCATTCAAAATTAGAATGATTAGTTCTTTTTTTTTTTTTTTGGTTGTCCCTAACAGAGAAGAGTGACACAATTGCTATGATAAAACGTGTTTGAATAATGAATGTGGCAATAGAGATCCAGAGTTGAGACTGAGCTTTTCTAAAATAATGGCAGTTTTGAAGCCATTGCAGAAGCTAATTATTAGTTTATAAGACCATTGCATGTTTTTTTTTCAATAGTTCAAGGCCATTGGTTTTTGGTCAATGGATAAGTTATATTAATAGCTAACGTGATGTTGTAAATGACAATATGTTTTGTTGAATGCACTTGTGCATATTTATTGGTGGGTGCTGATATACCGGATGCTTGTTAAACAAATCCAAGCTAGAGGCAAACTTAGTGACATATCAACCAACTATCATGCATATAATTTTGTGGGTCTAGCATAACAAGTTCTAACTTCCTAGTTTGGTATATATCTCATGGTGATTTCTATTTTACTAGCGTTGTTGCAGTGGTGTTGGACTAGCATTGGTGCATTAGTGTCTGTACATTTAGGCTAAATGTACTTGATATGCTTAATCTGTGCAAAAATCTTGGTGGATGTGATCTAAACTCTAGAAAATTGACAGGATGCAATGTTTCTTGTGTTTGACTTTTTTAAACTAGGGCTTGGATCTTTTGTGAATGTTACTACCTTGCTGTTCTTATCTTTTGGTTGAACCACTTTATCAATAAGTAGTACACTACCTGGCTACCTGTGTAGCTATGTCTCCCTTGATACATGCCATTTTAGGTATAGATGAAATTGCTTTGTTTACCTTTCTTGATACTGAGTTGTTGTAAATTGGACTGCACAATTGATGTTTGCCACTTATGCAGGAACAAGTTGCACAATTCAGCATGATATTTTGTGGTGGCTCGTAAGGCATCCTAGAAATTCAGCAAGAAATCATGCTGAGTCTTATCTCAGATCAAATGAAGACCACAACAACTAAACGATAACGATCGAAACAATAGTTTATAGGCTTTTTTATCCAAAGCTTGTGGCAACATTTTATGCTAATGTGTTATCTTATTTTGTATGGATCTAATTTGGTAAATATTAGCCTACTTTTGAGTGGATGTTGTGGCTTTTGTTGCCCACTTTTGTATGGTTCATATAGGCTTTAATTTCCAGATGTTGTTGCTTTTGTTGCCCACTTTTAGATGGTTCATATAAGCTTTAATTTCTAGATGTTATGGCTTTTGGTTTTTATTTATAGACAGATATTAACAATTTTAGTATTTCAATTAACGATTTTAGTATCGATTTTAACAACTTTAAATAGCCAAAAACCAAGATATACAGAGCTATAATTTTTAAGGCACAAGCTTGAGTTTTCATTGACAACTTATGTACGGCTATTAATGACTTTAGTATTTCAATTAATGACTTTAGTATCTATTTTAACAACTTCAAATCCTCAAAAACCAACACCCTGATAGCTATAATTTTCAAGGCACAAGTTTGAGTCTTCAATAACAACTTATGTATGGATATTAGCAACTTTAATATTTCGATTGACGACTTCAGTATCCATTTTAATAACTTCAAATCCCCAAAAACCAACATACCTAGAGCTATAGTTTTCTAGGCACTAGTTTGAGTTTTGAATGACAACTTATATATAAATATTAACGACTTTAGTATTTTAATTAATGACTTCAATATTCATTTTAACAATTTCAAATCTCCAAAAACCAGCATACCTAGAGCTATAATTTTGAAGGCACACATTTGAGTTTTAAATGACAACTTATGTATAGAAGATATGGATGACTTTAGTATTTCAATTAACGACTTCAGTATCCATTTGAACAATTTCAAATCCCCAAAACCAACATACCTGGAACTATAATTTTCAAAGCACGAGTTTGAGTTTTCAAGGACAACTAATGTATAGATATTAACGATTTTAGTATTTTAATTAATGACTTCAGTATCTGTTTTAACGACTTCAAATCCCCAAAAATCAATATACAGATAAATAATTGAATAAACTAAATTTGTAAGGTCTAAATCAAATTCATTCATTCCATATGTTGTTACATTACAAACTCACGACCGTCAACCACCCACGATCGCCTCTCACTGCGCCAAAGCCCCTCTTCTTCATTGAGCTAAGAAACGCCACCATTCTCATTGTTTCATCCCTCACTATAGAGAAAAGCAATGCCAATATCGGGTTGATAACTACCTACGATCGTCTCTCACCGCACCAATGCCCTTCTTTTCCTCGTTGAGCCAAGCAATACCACCGTTCTGTTCACAGAGATTTATTCACTGGGTTCATCTAACTGTTTCTTTAAATTTTACTTGAGGCAATTCGGTCATTTGGTAAGATTTGGAAATCCCATATTCCCTCCTTAAGGTTGGGTTGGGATTTCAGATACTGACATCACTTATTTATCTTTTCCCTATTTTAACAATATTTTTCTTGGATTTTCCCCCCTTTCTATTAAGACCAATGCTTGTTAGCAATCCATGCATTATTTTCACATCATGGTCAATATTTTCTAGATATTCTACAATTTCCTAATTATCTCTTGCCGTCATTCAAATGAGAGGGGAGAAAAACAAATCTGGTAAATTTGTCATACGCATGAAATTAAAATCTTTTTATGGATGTAGAAGCATGTCGTATCTTTAGAGGGAAGATTTGATGGGTCCAGCCGTTTTGACTTGTGAATCACAAGTTGCATCTCTCTCTCTCTCTCTCTCTCTCTCTCTCTCTCGTGAGAATGGGGGAACTACAGAATAAACAATAACTCAAAAGAAAAAGATTAGGTATGCTATTTAAAAAAATCCGTTTAATAGAAATTAGAAAACCATCTAATTGACTTTATTCCGTGAACTAATTGTCTGCTGTGCTTAACATGATTAGGGAATTTCACTTTGTGAGTACAAAACGAAACCTTTGCTAATGTGCACCATTATATATATATATATATATATCCCCGTCAACCATTTCAGCAAAGCATAACCCTTATTTTGTTGGCAAAAAAATGTAAAATCTTTATTTTTCTAAATAAGATTGATGGTGACAATGATTTTTACTCCACGTCTAAAAACTTGAAAAAATGGAAAATCTTAACGCCAAAATCATAGTGTGATGCCTAGCATGATTCTAGTCTAGAAGATAATGGACGGAAAGTTGTCTGAAAAATCTGGCATTATCACTTCTTTCTTTATTATTTTCAAACTATTAATTATTATATTATCGTAATAAGAGAAAAAGATAGAAAAATGCCATTTGAATTTCAAAATTTTAAATTAGTCATTTGACAAAGATTTATGTTGTCAATCTTATTATCATTTCTGTCAATCCCATTACCATTCTTATCAACAGAATTTTAAGTTCAAATGATATTTTTCTCCTATTTTTCCTTATATTAACGATAAACATTTCTGGATGTGGATGTAACCTCACCGAAAGTGAAGAAAATCTTGATCTTGTACGGGTAACTCTCAGCAAACTTACCCATTCTACTGAGTACGACCAAGTGTGTCGTAGCTTCACGTGAAGGAAAACTTTTTTATTCGGTTTAATATTATAATATTTAACTGAGAGAGTCCTAATTCCTCTCTGTTGATGTCTGAACCGCTTGGGTGTGTCCTCTTGTTTGTGGAGGAAGCGTTTATCTTGTCCTTCCATCTTTTTTTCTCAGCCTCTCACCCACACCATACTCCATTCTCAGAGAAAAGTTAGCAAGAAAATATGTCTTCTCCCAGTAAACGTCGAGAGATGGACTTGATGAAGCTGTAATCTTTCTGAACTGTGCTTATTCTTCTTCTTGTTCTTTTTGGCCATCCGTTTAATTAATTAATTAATTTGAAGTTTCTGTTCTGAATTTCTTGGTTGGATTGAATTGAATTAGGATGATGAGCGATTACAAGGTGGAGATGATCAATGATGACTTGCAGGAGTTTTATGTTCATTTTCATGGCCCTAAAGACAGTAAAATAATTTTCATCCCTCTGAATTACATTTCTCTTTATTTTCATCTGATTATTTTTATATGTATCTTTTCATCGTTTGAGGTGTTCTCTGAGTTGAAATATATCTTCTCCTGATCAAACGTTGTTCCTTTTTGTATTTCAGTTCTATTGAGTGCATCAATTCAATGTGGTTTTACTTGAACTTTTTTTATAAAAAAAAAGAAAAAAAGACAATCTCCACTTAGCTGTTTTGATATTCCTGTTGATCACTGATTTTGACTGCTTGAATCAGCTGAGATACGTGTCTCACCATTTAAGCTAGCTGTACTTGTACTTAGATGGATGCAGGTTAAATGTTCACTCATTTTCCCCAGTGACGTTTGGTTTCATCAGGATCTATGCCTTGTCAAGTTAAAGGCTATGGTGATTTTTCCTTCTTTTTTTTTTCATTCTTTTTTGTTTTTCTGGGATGTTTTGCAGGTCCTTATCATGAAGGTGTATGGAAGATTAGAGTGGAGCTGCCTGATGCTTATCCTTATAAATCTCCATCCATTGGTTTTGTCAATAAAATATACCACCCTAATGTTGATGAAATGTGAGCTCAACCTACCCAAAGCTTCATTCTTATCCTTTTTCTTCTGGCTGTGTTCACGGCCTACTGAGAATCTCTATTGCTCAGACATATTGCTTAAAGGAGTAACTCACTAATATTGTTTCTTTCTCTGAAATTTAGGTCTGGCTCAGTTTGCTTAGATGTTATTAACCAGACCTGGAGTCCCATGTTTGGTAAGCTACACTGCCACACACACACACTCACACTCACACCCAATGCATTTAATTAGTTCTTGTTTTCTAACTTGTGACAGTACCTCCGGGTTTCACCAATTTTTATTTTCAGACCTTGTCAATGTATTTGAAGTTTTTCTTCCCCAACTTCTTCTGTACCCCAACGCATCAGACCCATTGAATGTTGAAGCTGCTGCACTGATGACGCGTGGTGATCGTGCTGCATATGATCAAAAAGTCAAAGGTAGCAATCATCTTTGTTTCTTTGATATAAGCAACAATCTACCTATGTGCTTAGTTAATCTACATGAACTCGTGAAGAGTTTCTGTTACCCAATGTCTAACCGAACTGTAGGGGTTGCTGTGGCATTGTGAAATCTGAATGCTATCAAAGTTTTTAAAGAAAAGCCTTAAATCAAAAAACTCAAAGGTTGAAGGTTGTTTGATGTGGTTTATGTTATATGTCAAGTGTGTAAACTAAACCCCCGGCTCCCCTCTGAAAGAAGTTTTCATCCAGACTAACAATCATCTTCCTCTTCTTTAGTTCTCGGTCTGTGATTAGACCTTTTGAATTATCAATGGACAACTTCAGTTCTCAGAGTCTGTGCTGGCCTCAAGTTTCTTACCACATTGCATTCTTTCTAAGTTAATAACTGAGTGGTAATTGTGAGTTTTTCATTTCTATCTCAAAAAAATCTTGAGGAGTTCTCAATCAGTGGGTTACTTCACATGCTTTTAAAGTAGCATGTCTTCTTCATAACCAGTCTGAATTGATTTCAAAGGTTTTGCATGTTTATGTGAAGTGTGGACCCCAAAACTCATTCTAGGTTGGGTTTTTTTCATTAATGCAAATCATGTTCAGATTGAGTTATGTTGTTAATGGTTAATTGGATTGCATAAAACTTACTTTTTTTATCATAATAATGGTGGTCTGGTTGAATGGAAGTGATTCAATTACTTTTAAGGTTGAAGGTTTGAACATTATGGATGTGAAAAAAAAAAACTCACATTGGCAGAGCTACTCCCAATTGTGTTTAACAGTGTTTGATTTGAACCAATAATAGCACTACATATTACATAATTATGTAAAAATTCACATCTTTTGGGGCCATGCATTAAGCAACAGTTTGATTTAACACACAACAACAACAATAACAATAATTACTGTCCCTCTAAGTAAAATCAGGTTATATAGATAGTAGGAACCAATTATACTTTATCAACAATAGCACGATAGCAATTTGATATAACAATTAACAAGTGACTGAATAATTTAGTACAGGAAATTAATCATTAATTTGTTAGTTGGAGAATAATGTGAGCTCCAGAAACAATGAATGACAGATACCTGCAGGCTGCAGCACAAGTACATTGGCCATTTGTTTGCCAGCTATTCAAAGTTATTGCATCACGTTTGATATATCTAATTAGTTTGCTTGAGCTAATAATCTATCCTTTCCATGGTTCAATAAAGTCAGTGGTCACAATGTACATACATTTATTTCTCTGTTTGTACATCTTGCCACATAAACCAGAGAAACTCAGACATTTACCATATTTCAAATCTCAACTCACTGTCCTGTTTTAGATTAACTGGCATATTATCTATATATTTCTTTTGGAAACCCCGGATGCAAATAACTAACTGTACTGGGAATTTACAGAATATTGTGAAAAGTATGCCAAGCCTGAAGATGTCGGTGCTACCCAGGAGGATGAAAAATCTAGTGATGAGGAGCTCAGTGAAGACGATTATGGCTCTAGTGATGATGGAATTGCAGGGCAACCTGATCCTTGAGAGTTTTAACATTGCAATACGATGTCAAACCTTAATTATGTTTCTTTTCCATGGTAACTTAACTAGGTATATCTCAATCAATTTATGACTTAAATGTCTTGTGAATTAAGACATTTGCCTGCTGTTGTGGCTTAAGCTAAGCTTTTAGCTTTACCTGTAAATGTAGTTGTTCGCACACCCGAGCGCTTGTTCTCTCACCGGGATGAAATTATGTGAACACCTGATTAGCCCTTGGTTTGATTTAATGAAAGTCCTTAAAAGATGAGATGCTGCTTCTATTTATAGAGGGAAATTTATATGAGGAAGATAAAAGATGCTGATTGTGACTTGTATCTGTATAAAGGCAAGAAAGAAAAGACGATGAGAAGGAAATTGGCACCACTTGTATTTGTTTGGATAACCAAAGAAAATGCATTGATGAGTTGGGAGTGATCAGTGTAGAGCTGAACAGGTGAATAAAATATGAGTTCAGATGTTCCTTCAACGGGAAGTAAGTGGGGTTTAAGGTGATTACAGTTGACCATTAAAGGAAAAATAATATAGTAAAATAAAAGAAAAATAGAATGAACTACCTTGGAATAAAGATGAAAGCTGGTGCACGAACCAGATGAAGTGGGGGAGTGTTGTGTGAAACGGAAAGAAGAAAGCCTCGTACGTTCTCTTTACAAATTGCAAAACTGCAATTGAAGCTGACTGCTTTTGTCGGAGACAACTCAACTCAAAGCGAGTTTTATCACCACTACGGTATTCAAAGGCTTCAAAGTAGTACTTTTAAGATAGTATGCTATGAGTTATTAGCATAAGCCCCTATAGCTCAGTGGTAGAGCGTCAGTCTTGTAAACTGAAGGTCCGTAGTTCGATCCTGCGTGGGGGCAATATTTCTACCTTTTTTTGAACTTTGAATTGTGTTGCGTTTTTCACATTTTATTGTGAGCATGTATCCTTTTTTTTTTTTTTTTTTTTTTTTTTTGCCAGTGTGAGCATGTATCCATCCCATATATTAAATTTTGCTTTTTTGCTTTTCTCGCGTCACCCATATATACATGCTATCAAATTTAAAGTTAGTTCATACATGCACATGTTGAAATTGATTAGTTCTTTCTTTTATTTCCCCAACTATCATTTCATAGATTAAAAATTAAAACTCATAAAATAAAAGCCTTTTAAGCATCACTTTATGTAAAGCTAAGTTGATTTTCCTGTCATGAAAAGCTTCTTTAGATTAACATGTGATATGTAAGATTGTTATAAAAAATGAGCTCCTGAACCAAGTTGAAATTAAAATATTTGTTTTTTGGAAAAATTCTAAAAAAATACCATTTAAACTTCAAAATTCTAAATTAGTAATTTGACAAGAACTTACATTGTCAATTCCATTACTCTTTATGTCAATCCCATTATGTTTCTTGTCAATGGGATTTTGAAGTTTAAATGATATTTTTTTAGAATTCTTCCTTCTTTTTTTTTTACTTTTGGTTTTTCTTTTAATTTGAACATTATAAAACAGAATAACAAGTTAACAAACCCTATACGCATGACCCACAAAAATAATTAATTTAAGCTATTTTGCATACATAAAACAATAAAAAAAAAAAAAAGCACTATATTAACATAGAAAAGCCTATCAGACATATAAGAAGTATATTAGAAACTATGAGAGCAAGGATCCGAAAAATGCCTTGATGAAGCAGGCTTCATGGATTACTCAAAATGGAACAACAGAAGAATTAACAGAGAGATCAAGCAAAACAGGAGGAAGCTGGGATGGTACAGGCACTAACACCCATGCTTCCAGTTTATAAGTCCTGATGGGAACGCTTTCAAGGCACAGCCAAGATAAATGAAACTATCAATAATGAGATCATCACTTTCCCACAAGCCTTAACTTTTATTTTAATTTTTATGTAACCTGTTGTGCCATGAAACAAACAGAAGGATACAATTTGTTGACAAGTAAATAAGATATGTCATCAAAGTAAAACCTCTCATTAATAAGAAAAAAACTTGGTCCTGTGAACTAACAAAGTAGCAGTGCCAGCGGGAAACTAACAAATCAATGTCAGTGAATATTTACAGCATTTGTACGGACGAGGAAAGAATACTCTTTTCTCGAAAAAAAATAAGGAAGGCATCTCATTCAGACTTTTAAAATATACTGTGGAAAGAACGTTACTCTCAAATAATATGTCAAAAGTTTTATTCAAGATCTTTTTCTGTATGATTCTAAACTGGAGTTTCCTACCATGATACACAAGAATTCAACTAGATGAAGCATGAATCTGAGCATTTGCAACAAGCCTGGATAGTTTGCTCAGGGTCTCACGAGCCGATACAGTATCTGGATGATCTTCACCACATATTGAAGTCCTGATAAAAACAGTCTTCCTGATCAAATCATCACCTATATCAAATTGTGCACCTCTTAGCATTAACTTGGCCCTAGTCTCAAGTACAGTTGCTCTACACAAAGCTAGCTCTTGCCAAAGGCACGGATTCAACTGAGCATTAGTTTGTATGGACCTCCAACACAGTGACTTGTCCAGCCACTTGTCAACTGGGGTCACAAATGCTTGATCTGCAGCTTCCAACAAATCGGTGCACAAGCGAAGAAGCTCAAGAGAAGCACTGCATCGGGAAAATGTAATGAATGTGTGGATTGCTAGAGGAAGAACCACTTTTTTCACCATATGTAACAGCTCTGATACCTTCAGCCCAACAACCATAGGATCATGACCAAATCCGAATATCAGAAAACAAGCTGCCCATAAATGGTCAGGACTTGGACATATTGACCCTTCACTTGTAACAGTTTGAACGATTGCTTGTGCAGCTCCAGTCATTCCTCTCTTCCGGGCATAGACTCTAATGAGCTCATTGAATTGGATCCAACCTTGCTTAGTACTACTTCTCGCGATGTTGATTCTTAACAACAGAGAAGATGCTTCCAATTCAGATTTCTTGGTGTGTGAGGATGTCAATCCACATGTCACGGTGTGAAGAAATTTTCTCCAGAAGCAAGCCCCTTGACACTTTTCTGGCATCTTATGGGCTGCAAGTGCTAATAATGAAACTGGAATAGCACTAGGTGCAAACCATCCACTTGCCAAGACCATTCTAGTTGCTAAGCTTCTTGGTCCATGTGCATGATCAAATATTGAGAAACAAACCTCAAACAGTTGTACAAGGAAAGTGTTGTTCCTCAATGAGCTCGCTTCTTTACCACTCCATGATATCTCCTTCAATGGCATTCTGTTTATAGTTTCTAATAGCCTACTCGGGGTTATCGGTAATTCAGACAGAATTGCACTGACAATGGCAAGGGCCAAAGGCAACCTTCCAACTTTCTCCTCCATAGTTCTCAGAGCATCCATCTCAGCAACCAGGTAGTCTTTACCACTCCCTAGCATCAAAGACATTGCTTCAACCCCAGATAAGTAAGAGAGTTTAAGAGGTTCCAAGTTCATGATGTGATGAAGGCGAGTTGTTATAATTACATGGGTTTCTCCGCCAAAACGAGGAAGAAGATCCATTACAAGTCTATGATCCCACCAATCCTTCTCACTTTCCAAGTTATCAATGACCACCAAATATGGAATGTTCCTCATAAGCTGTTTTCGGACTTTGGAAATGGCAGCCTCTTCATGCTCTTCAAAGCTTTTTATCCTGCTTTTCTCTAAGCTATTCTCAACTCCTACATCAACTTCTAAAATAGACCTTAGGTTGAGATAGTTCTGCCTTATGTATCTGCTTTCCCCTCCTATCCACAAGATCATCTTGTATCTTTGGTGATATCTATAAGCAAACTCAAGAACAAGTTCGGTTTTACCAATTCCCGAATCCCCGGATACACAAGCAATCCCTTTCCCATACAAAATCTTCCCTCCTCTTTTCCTCCTACCACGCTTCAATCTTGAACTGTAGTGCTTCATGGAAAACTCAGTACTTTGCATTTCAATATCTCTTTCTGATTCTTTCCAAACAACTGGTTCTTTTGCCTTCCTGCTGATGTTTTTCATATGCCTTTCTCTGTATCTTTCATCTAAAGCATTACTCTTCCCCCATCCAAATGTGAACTTCTTCCTATTGGGTCTAGCTTTAAGTTCAATATAGTCTCTCTCTGAATCTCCAGTGACATCACCAAAAAGTATGAACTCCAACTGAGAAATTTCTTTCCTTCTTCCAATGAAATTCTCATTCCTTGTAAAAGGAAACTCCTCTTTTTCCACCTTCTCTCTCCATTTTGTCAAGTGTTCCGCAACACTTCTCCTACCTAACCTCATTGCTAATGACATCACAGCACTCAATATGCAATCTCTCCAGTTTCCTTCATGTGCTTCCAATTTCCATTCATCGACACGAGAGAGGCCATGAACAGCATCTTTCCACTCCTGTTCCAATCCTCCATATGAAATCCAGAGCTCTCCTCCATGTTTTTCCCACGGCTCGCCTCTCTTCTCAATTATATCCCTCACAAGACAATCTGCTGGACTCAAATCAAAGTATATTGGGACTAAGTTCTTCTTACCAGAAAAAAATTGCACCTCTTCAATGGTGTAAGGATTCTTGAAACACTTCCTCGTTATGATAACTATACCAAAGGAAGCAGCATCCATGGCCCTCTCAACAATGCTAAGCTTGCGAGAGTTTCTGCATCGTGCCCTGTCACTTACAAAGCAACTGATGCCTTGAACTTCTAACTCAGCACGTAGCCAATTGACAAATCGTAATAATGGTGGCTTTCTGCCATGTAATCCAACAAAAACATCACAATTACGAAGTCTGTAAGAAGAATGAGAGATAGAACAACCCAGAGTTGAAGATGTTTTATGGTTTCTTCCTCCCTTGATTCGCTTCTCTTTCTGTGCAAAATAGCCATCTTCTTCGTAGGCATAGTTGTGACCAGATACTGTGCTGCTAGAGATGCCAATTGAAGAAGATGCACGATCACGTTCCTGCAAATCACTAGAGTTGTTACAGCCAGCCGTAGATGTAGAAGCATCTGAGAAGGCAGGTCTGACATTTCCTACAGATTTTGGTTCTGGAACACTATTGGTTACGTGGGGTCCAGTAGATTTTGGTGGTGGAAGTGATGGTGATTTTGGAGAGAAGAAAGGTGACTGGTTCGCTGAAAAGAATGTAGACGATGATGATGACATATTCCTCAAAGTCATGGCTCTCAGGGTCCCAAAGCCGCCGCTTTCTTCTTGAATATCCATACTTGTATGTTTCTCAATTACAGAAGATTCTGAAGTCCATGCCTTCACAATTCATGTGAATCAGGTTCCTGAAGTAGGGATAGAGTCTTTATCAATCACCAGATTCACTGAAAGAAAGAGGCATATGATTTTGAGTTTTGAAGTAAAATATCAAGTGGTATCATCATCCAAGATATTCCACAATAACATGTATAGATCTCAGCCAAACCAAAAACAGACAGGTAAAAGTACAAAAACTGAAATTTGGCGAGCCGCTTGCTGTTAAATATTTGCTTTGCAAAAAGCTTTTCGTACTAAAAATAGAAAAGTAGTCAGGGATATATAGTGTCCAGAGATCTATTTGTGTTTGGGGCATTTTCGTTTTTCTGGGAAAACACAGTAGATTCGAAAAATAACAGAAGCTTGACTTCAACTCACTTATATCCATTAAATTTAAGTAATCTATCGACCAATTATTCAGAAACACTTTTCGTTGAATACGGAAGTGGCATGATAGATCACTGGCGTTTCCAGAGGAAGAAAATAGATAAATTTTCAGATTTAATCAAATATTGAATATTGATAAAACTACATTATCGATGAGATCTGAGTACTTACTAGGCTACAAAACTAAGAACTCTGTTTCATGTATTCATTCAGCTGCCTCAAAACCAGTCAACCCCATTTCGCTGAACGAATGATGGGATGTCAGAAAAGTTCAAGAACTGAACGACTGAGACTTATAAATTCTCATTACTTTTTTCAGGGAGAAGAAAGAACACAAGCAACCTGCGAGAATTAGACATGGTTAAGGAAATGTTTCATTTATAGGAATAACATAAATACATTCATCGTTCGTTCAGGCATCTATCCAATTGATTATATTGAAATGCCAAAATGGAAGTATCATCATCATCAACATAAATTATGGTTCGGCCCACTGGGGGAGATACCCATTTCAGTAAAACAAATTAAATTGATCGAGAATGAATTTGTTTTTCCAAAAAAAAAAAAATCACCTACTTTTCCAACACAGTGAAGAAACTCTAGCTTGTTTTCTGATATAAGCACGCTTCTTTCTGAAGTATACGTTAAAAAAAAAAAAAAAACCTGCACTGACTCTAACTTTCTCAATGAATCTCAACCCTTTTACTCACTCTATGTACAGCAACATTTTTTGTAAGTAATGATATGAATAATGTGTCTGCAGGACTGAGAGAATGGTCTGAAGAGGAAGGAACACCGTTGGAAGGTGTAAATGGCCAAATGGGGCCAGAGAAAGGATCTGAGTAGGGTATGGACTATGGAGGGAGTGAGAGAGAGAGAGGGCGCCACAATCATTTATAACACTGTTAACACTTGCAGGAGGAGGAGGGAATCAATCCAGTGTGATTTGGGCATCTGGATTCACACTGTTCCATATTTTGTTGAAAAAGCTGCTGCCTTTTGGGGGTCTTTTTAGGTGTTTGATGAAAAAACCTCTCGATCTACCAGACACTTGGTTCAAATGTTAAGGGTTATAACAATTTCACCAAAAGTTTCGAGTTTAAACTCTGAAATATGATAAAACTTTGCCGATGTTATATGATATGGATTAAGTGTGTGTTCACATTAATTTTTAAAGAATATCTTTTATAATTTATGAGATAAATATGTAAAAAGAATTTTATCTGAATTTATGAATAAACATTTCTGAAATCATGATTTTAAAGCTTACCCAATACATAATAATTTAGACCTTTAATAAATTTTCCGAATTAAAAGAAATTAAGTCTTGGATACCTAATGCTCCGTCAAAAAAAAAAAGACACTGGCATGCACACCCACCAAGCTGAGCTTTGATTTAAAGATCCAGAGAACTGAGAGAAGAGACACTCCATTGCAAAACGTGGTGTTTTGTACTTTTCCACAATCATGCGTCCCTCATCATCTCATCAGTCCCTGACGTCCCCATGTTCTATTCCATCGAATTACTTAAATCTCTCTGCCCCTCGCCGCTCCTCTCTCTCATCCTTTTCCTTTTCTCTTTTTCTTTCTCCCTTAATTAATGCAAATACTAGCTGTCCAAATGCATTCATCAAATCTAAGATATATGAATATATATATAATACTGTTACATTGTTTCCTAAGTTAACTCTGTTTTTTTGTTTCCTCTGAATCCGGATCCGGTTACTCTCATTTTCTTTTCATCCGCTTATAGGCTTTTTCTCAATCTAGGTCGTTGGATGAAGATATAATAATAATATTTTTATAATAAAAAAAATATGGATTATTAATATCTTCATCCAATGGTTTAGATTGAGAAAAAAACTGTAAACAGATGAGAAGGAAAAGGATGATAACCAGATCCAATAAATTCATAGTTTCCTATTTTTGTGAACTTGTGATGGTGGCGGAAATCAGGATTGAGGAGTTGAAATCGCAAGGGAGGTAATTTTGGGGTATATTTATTAATTATTGTTGGTGTATTTTTTTTTTTTTTTTTTGTAAAAAAATGAGGGGAGTACGGATGGGAGAAAGAGACCGTTAGGTTGACTTTTAAAAGAGGGGTGTGACTGCGATCAACAAGAGTCCAAAGAAGCTCATTGTAAGCGAAGAGAATCACATGCCCCCCCATGTGACTCCATTTACGACACCCCATGCTACCCCCCCCTACTCCCTCTCTATCCTATTTATTCCATCGTAACCCCTCCACAATATTTAGTTATTTACGTGTTTTTCCAATTTAAGAAATATCAAAAGAAGAAGAAGAAACCAGATGAATCCAACGAATAGATAGAGAGGAAAAATTCAAAAATCTAATATTAAATATTTATTTTCAATTTTCGCTTAACAAGCATTAAAAATCCTAACTCTATTTGTAGAGCTTCTACTCCTCTTCTTTTTTTTTTTTTGGGTGCCATAATCTAAGTAAATCTCTGTATTTAAATAAAATTTGACCCAAGAGACTGCAGTTATTAAAATAAAATCATAATTCGAGTAAAATATAAAGGATGGTTAAAACAAAAATCCTAAATCTTTGAGTGAAAATAAGATAAATTCAACTAATGTTTCTCATAATATGGGAGAGTCGCTATTAAGTCTTAAATATAGACAATGTGCAGTGAAGATTTCTTGTGTTATAACTTATCATTGCATCGTACTCATTTGTCATACAAATTTTTATTAATCACATTCTTTCTTTAGAAACTTGTAATGACTATCTCTTTATTTCACTCGACTGTCATACGAATTATGGGTTAATAAAGGTATAAAAACCAGTTATTGAACTTAGACTAAATCCTTATAAAGTTATAAGGATTAAAACTAAAATTCAACCATATACTATATAAGGATTGGTAATGACATTAACATTGTGGAGTATTCTTAATCATTTTAAAAACAAGCTGCATTATTTCCTACTTTTTAGTTTTAACACGAACATGTGCTGTTATTTGGTGTGAGAAGTAGATATATGGAATTGGTACAGCTAATGTGAAAAGGAAAAGAGTGGAAATGGTGCTTGTGAGTATGGAGTTTGGTGGGTATTTTTGTGAAATGGACAAAGATAGGGGGCCAGGTTGATTTAAGAGAGCAAGTAAGTAAGTGGGTCCTCCTTGAAGGAGATGGTCACCATCCTATGTTATGTCCAATCACACACACAACCATCCTCCAAACACAAACTCAGTTGCTCTTGTGTTTTAAATGTCTCTTTCCTTTCTATCTTTGTTTGGTTTCCTTGGTGCTTCAGGTCAATTTATTGGTCCCACCATTCTTTCTACTTCCTGCTCATCTGCAACCAGAATATATAATGCTAACGATTTTGTGACCCTCTACCATTACCATTCTGATCGCTTTCATTAGGGTTAGACTGCGAATTTGATCCAACCTTTTTAGTATTTATTATCAAGTTTGAATTAACAATTCTCATCGATCAATAAAAACGTTTAAAAATATTAAATTTATCTTAAAATTTAAATAATATATAATATTATCCTTATTAATTACACTAAACTCTAATATCCATGTATGGAAAAAACATTTAATGTTCTTTATAAACAAACAAGTGCCTTATTAAAAGGATAAATAACACTTATTAGTCAGTGTCTTGTAATAAAGACCAAAGAGAGTATGTGCTAACCTTTATAAATTATAACAACAACAATAATAAAATGGTTGAACAATATCTCATGAAAAAAAAAAATCTTCTAGAAGCACAGCTTTTTCTCATTTATGTACAACATATCTTCAGCTGTATGTAAATATCTTCTATTTTATACATAACTAAAAATAAATTGCTTATTACTAAATAAGAATTATATCCGCCAAAAATATGGCTCACAGGGGTCCTTAAGCAAAATGCATGTACCATTGGGCAATAAATTTTTAAATGAGAGATTTTTAACATTATTTTAATAAAAATATAGAGTGCATGCTCCCTCGATTTTCAATATAAATAAATTTTTTCCTCAATTTAACTTGATCCAAAATGTAAGTTGAATATTATAGTATCTTTTTGTATACCTGACGAGCGTGCGTTTAGTATTTATTGGGTGTGTTTGGGAGAGCGATGGAAAAAATAGAATTTCTTAATTTAGTGTTTGGTAATTTTAGTTTTGATAAAAGTTCGATTGTGTAATGTGATTTATGTTTGGAACAACGGTGGGAAAAATGACTTTTGTAAAAATAAAACTTGTTTGAATTGATTTAAGCACAAGTGACTTTTGTGATAATAGTAAGAGAGAGTGGGTGGAAAAATATTTTAAAGGGTTAAAAACACCAAAAAATAGTTTAAAATAATTTTTGGAACTGAAAAAGTACATTAAAGATAAAATTGCAATCAGTCTGATAACACATTGGGTACAGTTGAAAAAATATTTTAAGGGTTAAAAACACCAAATAATAGTTGAAATTAATTTTTGTAGCAAAAAAGGTACATTAAGGGTAAAATTGCAATAAGTCTGATAGTACATTGGACACAACTGAAAAAATATTTTAACCATTCTCATTCTCCCCAAAAGCTAAATCAGTAAAAGCTGAGAAATGGAACTTATGACAAAAGCTATTAAGATAGAATTAAACTCGATTACTCATCTTAAGAAACAAACACTCAAAATTTTTTTCTCAAATTGGGCATTGAGCTTTTGGCCTCAATTTAGCGTTTGGGGGTGCAAACGCTCCACCCAAACACACACATTTTCCTATTTTCCCACTGCGTATAATTAAACTTTATGAGTAGCCTAATTCATTATAACGAATGCAATATCTCTATTTCTATCAATTGCGTATTTAGAAAGTTTTTAACAATTTTTTTTCTGCACATTTTGACACTAAAATTATCCCTTAATTAATATTTTTTGTCCATTTAAAATGATTAAACCAGCTTAAATTACTAATATTGGGGATACAATCATGTAATGGTGTTATTATTTTGGGTAGAGATTTTGAATACCTAGAGCCACCCTATGCCATGCGCAAAATGTGGTGTCTTGGGACTCTCAACTATACTTTTTGTTATACAACTCAAAAGCTACGATCTGTATCTGCAATACCTTGAAAAGGAACACCCTACTACTTAGCTCCATGTTTCTTATTCTTAGATGCCTCTCCATGCGAAAATGAAAAATATTATCAGCTTTAAACCATAAATATTTTTCATATGCTGTATATGGAATTTAAAACAAATGTTAAAGGAATAAATTTATCAATGAAATTTTAAAAAACGATAAGGTTGGATACTCACAGAAAAATATTTGTTTTAAATCAAAAATATTTATATTTATTTTCTTAAAATGCCCTTATCACTTTGGACGGATACTCATAGGAAAATTTTGTTTTATTATTTAGTGGTAAGGAATAAATTTATCAATACAGTTTTAAGAAATGAGCGGCTGGCACAATTATGTTTTAAAGGGGAGAAAAATACACGTAAAGTTTTAAAAGTGGAGTATCCAGCATAAAATTGTTAAATTTGACCTAACAGTGTTAAATTATAAGAGAAGAAGATCACTAACGACGTTAGGTCAAATTTAATGGTTTTGTGTTGGATACTCAACTTTTAAAACCTTATGTGTATTTTTACCCCATTTAAAATATAATTGTGTCAAACACTCATTCCTTAAAATTTCTTTGGTAAATTTACTCCTTAACTTAACCGTATTATTTATGATGCTTGCATTGGATGGAATATTTTGTTCTAGACTTAATATTTCATAATAATGATTTTGATAGGTTAGTTATAAACTATAGGCTATTCAATATTCATGAGGGGTCACACTAAATGTTTTATAATGACATATTACTCATTTACTCATTGAAATCAAATGCTTGTTGAATACGTGATGAAATCATACATATGAATATTTTACGTGCCTACACTTGGAGCTGTTTCAGGTTTGTTGTCCCACTTAATCCACGTGGCTTTGCTTTATTTTACGTGGGAAAATTATTTATGGTGCGTCCTTTTTTTCAGGTGGTCGGGTCGGTGTAAAGTGTGTGTTAACTTGTATTTTTTTGTCTGTTCTTGCAATTTTAAAAAAGGCCAAATCCCCAAAAAAAAAAAAGTCTAAAATTTCAAAATCCCTAATTAGATTTGTTTACTACGATTGATGAGAAATTCATAACTCAATTTAGTGGGAAACTACTGATTTGAGATTTTAAAAATTTTGAAAGTCTTTTTCTAAGATATTTCTTTAAAAATATGAAATAGCAGGTTTAAAGTTGACCAAATTTAAAAGGTCATTTACGCAAAACAGTAATCTTTTTTTTTTTTTGAAGGTGTTTCATGCGGAACCAAAACTGTGGGCCGAAGGGAAGCTAAAGCTGGACGGATCAATCTAAAATCAGAGTGGGCAGCCCAATATGTTTTTTTTCGATACACAGCCCAATATTTTTTAAATTTTACTATTTTCCATTTTTATTCCTATAACAATGAGTTGATAACAGGGCAAAGAAATACGAGCACAGAATCTGAACATTGTGAGATTTACCATATCTTTGAATTTTACCCCTTTTATTCTTAAATCGAGTGGGATAATTCGTGAGCGGCCAAATTCAAATAATCGTTTGAACTGAGTATTCTTTAAAAACAATAATAGGAAGAGATCATCTCCCTCCAAGCCAAAATATTGAGGGCAGAGGGTTCAAAATTCAAATAATCGTTTGGTATGCTGGAATTGATAAAAATAAAAATGAAAATGGATATAGATATAGAAATGAAGTTTAAAAATATGTTTGGTATATCATGAAAATGAGAGTTAATTTGTAAATGAAAAGACCAAAATGTCATTCTTAAATTTTTTTTAAAAAAAAAATCCCAAACCAGCTACATCTCCTTGAAAATGCAACCAATAAAGTTGTGAAATACCCCGAATTTTGAGACTCGGGGCTAGAAAATAAGTTTGAAATTAGTAGATTGCTAAACCCTGGTTTAGCAAGATCCCAAATTGTGATTAAGGGTTAATGACTTTAAAAGTGGATGTGGTTAGTAATAAATAACCCTTTTGGAGAATATGATGTGATTTGACACTCGAATGTGATTCGTGTGTGTTGTAAACAACGCCGAAACCTTGTATTTGAGTTCTATTGTGGATCAACATCCAAATTGACTTAGAATAAAGGGAAGAATTGAATGGGGTATTGTGTTATAAATGGTGTTACAGTGTGTTTTGATGTCATTGAAATTGGTTTGGAACTTTGGAATGGAAAAGTTGCAATGTTAGGTTTTGAAATGTGAATTGTGTTGACATGCTGAAATTGTTGTGAAAACAGTTTCCAATGGATTTCTTGTGAAAGTTTATGTGGAAATAATGTTTGGTATGAAAATGAAACCATTGAAAGCAAAGATGCAAAATCTGAAATTCTGTCTAGTGAAACTCTTTTCTGGGCAGTCAGTTTGTGTGAATGTTTTAAATGATCAAATGGTGTCTACAAATTATTAAACTTTCCAGTCTTATAGTTCACATCCCAATCTTCAAAATGGACATATAATTTGTGCCATTTCATTTTGTGAACTAGGAGATATGACTTCCCAAAGTCTGGGATGGAAACTGAACTCTGTTTTGGGGTAGTGATGAGTTTTATGTAATTCTGAAATTTTGTGGTAATTTTGGGTAATGGCTCATATTTTCCCTATAAAAAGGACTTAAATACCTTTCATTTGGCTTTGAATTCACCTCATTTCAATTTTTCTAGAATTAGTTATGATTTTTCAAAGTTTGAGCAAAAATCTGCAAAAAAATCCGAAAATTGAGAATGATGACATCATCGTGTTACATTGATGACATAAGCATGGGATATGTTATTAAACGGTTTTTTCCTTCTTCCTCCTCATTTCCGACACTGAGAACAGCTGAAATAGAGAGAGAACATATGGGATCTTTAGAGAGAGAAAGAGGAAGAAATCTCGTAAGGTAAGCCGATTTCTCCGACGATCTAGTTTCTAACGCGTATAACTCCGCTCCTAAGCTATTTTTCTATGTGATTCAAGGGTTGGAAGCTCAAATTTGCTCGTTGAAGTGAGCTAGGGTTCAGCCATATCAAGGGAGAGCTAGTGGAAGCTTAAGGTAACTTTCAAACTCTTATATATTATTATACTTCTCATCTCAATCGTATAATAAAAAAAGAAATACAAGCACTTGAATCCCAATGTTATGAGATTTACTCAAGTTTCACGAACCCTGACCGAACTGGCCGGTCCGACCCATAACCAGTGAACTGGCCTATAGACCGGTCTGGTCCGGGTTCCTTTTTTTTTTTTTTTTTTTTATTTAGAATTTTATATTAGTAAACCTAAAATCTTCAATTTCTCACCGATTTGACCCCGATCTAACCAACTGACTTTTAACTCAATACCCCGATCAATTCAATATTCAATTTGGGTTCATGAACCTTGGTTACCATGTCTTTGAATTTCATCCCTTTTAATTTTTAAATCGAATCGGATAAAGGTTCAAATCATGTTTGAGTAGTGTTTTTAAAAAGGAAGTAAAAAGGGGGGGATTATCCTTTGGGTGACATTTTTTTAGAAGAAATTCTTAGTCTATTATAAGAGGTACCTGGAGATCATTAATAAAATGTTTTTCGAATATTTCTCCTGTTATAATTTATTAAAATAAAATTTGAAGTATAAGCAAAGTTAGAAAAATATTCTACTTGCAAATCGAGTTAATGAGTTAACACATCTCTTTATAATTATAAGGAGGTAGGCAGGTAGCTACAGATAATTTACAGCACTTTAGTTATTATTGTATTCGTTCACGGCAAAAAAAGTTATTATTGTATTTGTATTGTCCCGCAAACCATCAACTTGCTTTTGACATAAGCTATTTTTCAATTCTTTTATGGTTGTTTGGAACAGTGGTTAAAATCTTCAAAAATTGCTTTTCAATCATTATTTATAGTATATGAGATAAATATGTGAGAGGAGTTTTATCTTAATTTACGTGAATAAACACTTTTAAAAGCTCCAAACATAATCCCAAACAAGCCTTAATTGCATGGTTTTGTACATCACACATGTTTTCTGCACAAGCACACTTAAGGTTGTCAAACTCCCGAATTCAAGCAAACTCATATCATAAACTCGTCATAATTTATTTTCATCATTAAATATGTATTTATAGTGTATAATTAAATAATTAAAATATACAAAATGACAATAATTTGATTTAAATATATTTTAAATCCAGATAATTAAAATTAAATACATCAATATTCATAATTGATCATATTTAGCAAATAAATTTATATAGAAAGTCATTGAGCATAATTAAATAAAAAAATTAACATGAATTTAATAGCGAGTTAACGTGGTAAACTCATTGTATAAACTTGCGAGTTTATCTGAGCTTACAACTAGCACAGATTTACCAATGATTTAACTCAATTTTATAAGATAGAAACGTAAAAACGATAAATTCGAATAGTCAACTTGCAAATTTGACAGGAATGATCACTTTCTCTTTCCCTCCATAATATCCAGCTTGATACTTCTCTTTCATTGTTGCATCCCGTTTTATTTTTATTTAGTAAAACTCCAAATTAATAGTGAAATGAAAGCTTCCAGTCTTCCACTCATCTCATAAAACTGTAAAAAAGCAAGCTTTATCTCATTTCACATATTGAGGTATGTCTGGGTTCACGTTCAAAAAGTCCATTCACGTAAATTGAGATAAAACTCTTCTCACATACTTACTTCATAAACCGTAAATCATGTTGGAAAATAACTTTTATCGTTAATCCAAACATGCACTTAGATTACATTTTAATAATGATGGCTTCATTAAATTCTACTCCATTTTAAACCCTCAAATACATTCCTAAGCAATCTATGTGCTTTCTCTGACTTTCTAAATCTATGCTATCTAAACATAACCAAATGAAAAGGAATTTGAAACTCTGGCTTGTTTTATATGACAGGAGGAAAAGTGAATAAAGTAAATTTTTTTTTTTTGGGTTTGATTTAAAAAAATAAAAAAGGTGTGATTTAAAGTTTTTAATTAAATTTTTTTACTCTTTTATCTTACATATTCTTTTTATTAAAATTTTGTAACCCTGCTTCTCCAATTTTCTTAAATCCAACTTATAAAAATATTCTCTCTTTTCCAATTTCCCCTACCAAACAAACCTTAAGTAAGATCGAAGTCGATGATTCAAATTTAAACAGGTGTAAAAGTAAATTATATCGGTAGAGTTATCCCTTATCTAGTTTGGAACGAACTCCTTTGTTCATCCAAAGGATGAGGAGGGAGAGAGCTCATTTCATCTAGATCGTCCAAATGGGAAAAGTTATTCCTTAAATTATATTGGAAGAATTATTCCTTACCTAGTTTGAAATGAGCTTTTCTTCTCAAAAGTGCATCTACTACCATAAACTTTTTTATATGTGTAAAAGTAATCATGAACTTTTAAAAATGGTGCAAAAATAACCATAAATTAAAAAAAAAAGGGGCAAAAGTGACACTACGATTAATAGCCGTTTATTCAAAGTTTTTAAAGGGCAAAAATACCTATAAACTTTTCTCAAGAGTGTACTTAACACTATAAACTTTTTTTTTTGGGTGCAAAAATAGCCATAAATTTTCAAAAAATGGGGCAAAATTAATGGTTATCTTACTAGGTTCAAATGTAATCTTTTAATTGTTCTAAGTCAAGAAAAAAACACATCGACTTGTCCACCATGATTTTTCCAAGCCAAAAATTGAAAAACCCATCTTCAATGAAGATGACATCGCTATCCTGGTCTCGCCGACGTGCCGTAAATGGAATTGTTGAGATAATCCCCCATTAATAATTTTGGCAAATGCGTTTATGACACCATTGATATCAACAATTCCATTTACGGCACGTCGGCGAGAGCAGGATAGCGATGTCATCTTCATTGAAGATGGGTTTTTCAATTTTTGGCTTGGAAAAATCATGGTGGACAAGTCGATATGTTTTTTTCCTGGACTTAGAACAATTAAAAGATTACATTTGAACCCAGTAAGATAACCATTAATTTTGCCCCATTTTTTAAAGTTTATGGCTATTTTTGTACCAAAAAAAAAATTTATGGTGTTGAGTACACTCTTGAAAAAAGTTTATGGATATTTTTGCCCCTTAAAAACTTTTGAGTAAATGGCCATTAATTATAGTGTCACTTTTGCCCCTTTTTTAAAAGTTCATGGTTACTTTTACACTATTTTTAAAAGTTTATGGTTATTTTTGCACCAAAAAAAAGTTTATGGTGGTGGGTACACTTTTGAGAAAAGTTTAAGGTTAGTTTTACCCCTTAACCTTTTTTTTTAAAAAAAATTATTTTAATAGATACAAAATTTAAAATAAAAATAATATTTTAACTAATCTTTTTTCAAAAAGTAATTTTTTTATTTAAAAATAAACAATTTTAAAAAATCAAATTTGAACCTCCCAGATCGAAATAGAAAAAGCTTTCCCGGCTGGCAGAGAAACTGGATCCTACCTAGTCATGAAAATCAAATAAATAAAATCCCAGCAATCCTGTCGTTTGACAGATTTGATATTCCTAAAGTATAGATATATCCGGAAGCAGGTTCGGGTTAATTCAGGTAAATAAAATAAAATACGTAGTTACCCCAAAAAAAAATCCCAGCTTGACATATACCGGCGGTTGAATTCGCTGATTTTGTGGTTGGCAAACAAAAAAAAGGGGGAAAAAAAAAAGAATTAGCTGATTTTGTGTTGTTATCCTCGCTCCTCAGAGCCAAAAAGACACTAATGTTTATAAATTTTTATTTTTAGTTATGAAATAGAAGATACTCCGTATCATATTGCGTTTGCCTCATCTCTAAGCTGATGAATAAAAATATCTTCCGGCCCTGCGGTGATCTTTATTCCTTCATCTCTCGATCGTTTCTCTGTGTTTTCTGCATTTGATCCTGAGGTAGGTAAAGCTCAAACACCGCTTGTTCCAAAACGTTTGGGTAGCATTCCCTTTCTATATCACATCACGTTAATTCAAATCTCCATTTTTTTAACTTGTAAATTTTTGTGTCCATATTTCGAATTATCCGTAATTCCACCTATTACCTACCCCTATCTTCTATAAGAGTGAGAACTGGGTGTTTTTGGCTCCTCTGCTTTCCTTGATGTCACTGATCTTCAGTTGAGAAGTTCTATTTTTTTTTTTTGAAATATACTGTTCGTTCTCCGTCGAAAATCGTTACACCTGTCTGGGGCTGGGATTTATACTTCAATGGCGCGGATGGTTCTGCCATCGAAGACTCTTGCTTTTTCGAGGAAGAGTTTACTGGGCTTGATCTCCACTGCTCCTGTGATTACCCATATCTATGTTCTTTTTTCGTGTTTTTGCGACGTTGCGTGGAAACCTTCTCTACACAAGTTCACATATAATCTCTGTTACTGTCATAAATCTTCTGGGATGGTCATTCGTGTAGTAGTAATTGAATATTTGCCAGAAGTAACGCGTATGTCTGTCTCTAATCGGCGTTTGCATTCTCCCAAGTTTTTGGTTGAGATATTGAGCATTCAACCTATGTTTCCATTCTGATCTGCTTGGAATGGTTCTCAGCTTTCCGTAGTTAATGGTTCAGTTGTTTTAAAGCTAGGCGATCGTTTGTATTTTCATCCATCTTTATGAGTTTTCTAGTTAATCCACTACCTTCCCTGAATTCTAATTATATTTTTTCTTTATTTTTATATACGAAAATTTTAATCTAAAAGGAAAGATTGAATGTCAATGCTCCTGTTTCTTTCCCTATATCATATTCAATATTATGATAGCCTGTGTTTTTGCAGCTTCAGGTAACTAGCCGTCTTAACTATTTCGAGAATACAGCTACGAATAGCATCGTATTGAGGCGTTTCCTTGCTTCACAGGTTAGAGATTTGCCCCCTAGTTTTTATGCTGTCATATATATATATATATATATATCGTTATTAGAAACTCTCCGATATTATAAAATCATCTGGCATTTGAAGTCCCCCTTACTTGTATTGTAGGCCATTTCTCGACAGAGGTGTTGCCCATTTCACCCTTCATTTTCTTCAGTAAGTTGATAAATTTCTGTATTTAAACTTTGTTTTTCCGGATTGTTTGCTCACATTTAAAAATATTCTACTTCCCCATCTGTCTTTCTACAGATTCAGAATCAAATTATATGGCCATGTGTGACCTGTCTGTCTAGTGCATATCATTTTGGAAGCTCTCGTATCCATATGAAATATGTGGAGTTTCATTTTTTGTTTATTCAATCATAGACATTCTTTTATCTTGTTTTAGAGAGCTAAGCAAGTGAACCGGAGGCTAGCTTGTTCAGTTGCCACAGAGGACTTGCCAAAGCAAGTTGAAGAACCTAAGATGGAGACACCAAGAGAAATATTCTTGAAGGATTATAAGATGCCTGATTACTACTTTGACACAGTGAGTCAGGAGTTATCTAGTTATATTACATTTGAGGTGTTGCAATTTTTAAATGTTCTAACCTTCCTCGTGTCCATGTGTGTGCGTGGAATCAACATAGGTGGATCTGAGATTTTCCTTGGGTGAGGAGAGCACAATAGTTAGCTCAAAAATTACTGTCTTTCCGCGCATTGAAGGTAAGAGCATGGTGGTTCTTGATCATGTTTAGCAGAAGCATATGCGTTGTTATTAAATATTAACTAAGTAATTTAGGAGTACTTATTTGCAATAATTCCTTTTATGTTTTCAATTGACCTGTTTTATGGAACAGGTTCTTCTCCCCCGCTTGTTTTGGATGGACAGGACTTAAAATTGATTTCAATTCAGCTGAATGGCAAAGCACTGAAGGTATATAAACAATTCTTGCCTCTTCTCATGGTTATGAAGATCTTCTGAACGTAATGTTGATGTAACTGCTTTGCCTCTGGCCAAGGTCTTAGGCAAGGAATTTCAATATGCATCATGGCATTCTTATGTGATATGTTTTCAACATGATATCTGTACATCTTATTTATAACTTTAGGTGGTCTTTGCTTTGGAGAACACTTGTGTCATGTGGGTGGCAAACTTGCACTAATGGGGGTTGTAGTATTATTTAGCAGCATTTTCAATATGTCTTAGTTTCTTTTCATGTTCTTTTTTTAGGAGGATGACTATGATTTGGGTCCTCGACGTCTAACCATCCATTCACCTCCTAGTGGTAAATTTGTTCTGGAAATCGTAAATGAGATCCACCCACAGAAGAACACGTCATTGGAGGTATGTGGGAATTTCTTTTTATGTGGAGTTTGTTTCTTCATTGGACATCAAGTGAGGGGAAGGAATGCGCTCACTGTGAATTTGATTAACCGCAGGGGCTCTACAAGTCATCTGGAAATTTCTGTACTCAATGTGAGGCTGAAGGATTTCGTAAAATTACATTTTATCAGGTTGGTATTTCAGAGTAGTTAATATATTTCGCCAATCTATGTTGTTTCCAACAACACATTTCCTGATTTGACTCGTGGATTTTCATCTGTTGATAGGATCGACCTGATATAATGGCAAAATATACATGTCACATTGAGGCGGATAAATCATTGTACCCAGTGTTGTTGTCTAATGGAAATCTGATTGAGCGAGGCGACTTGGAGGTAATCTTGTTTTAATATGCTTCGTAATGAAGCAAACAGAAACTATGAAGTGTTACTATAATGATTCTGGTTGTTATTCATATACTTGTGCATTTTTTGCAGAATGGAAAGCATTATGCTATTTGGGAGGACCCCTACAAGAAGCCTTCCTATTTGTTTGCTTTGGTTGCTGGGCAGTTACAGAGCAGAGATGACACATTTATCACGCGCTCAGGACGCAAGGTGGCTCTAAGGATCTGGACCCCTGCTGAGGATGTACCCAAGACTGCACATGCAATGTATTCTCTAAAGGCGGCTATGAAGTGGGATGAAGATGTCAGTTTATTTTCTTAATCTGAAATCAATTTGAACATGATATTAATTTTAATTGCATATTAAATTTGGACTGAGAATTTTTTTTTTAAATATGTTTTGGGAATAGGTTTTTGGTCTTGAATACGACCTGGATCTCTTCAATATTGTTGCTGTCCCTGATTTTAACATGTAAGCTTGTCATTCTAAACATGGATTATCGACTTATTTGTATATAATGCTCTTATGTAATATGAGATACCATTGAAAACATAATCTATTGTTCTTGCTTTTTGATTGGTCAGGGGAGCCATGGAAAACAAGAGTTTGAATGTATGCCTCTATCTTGTCAGCTTGTCGTTGTTATTTTCTTGTGTTACTCTTTGAAGATTGTGATTTCCAATTTATTTGCAGATCTTCAACTCCAAGCTTGTTTTAGCATCTCCAGAAGCTGCTACTGATGCAGATTATTCTGCAATATTGGGAGTTATTGGCCATGAGGTTTGTAATTTTTGTAGCTTGGGAATCCTAGAGCATAACTTCCTTGAAGATATTTTATTCAAAAAAGAAAAGAAATTCCTGGAGATGATTTCATTATCATGACCTGGCTTTGTTTCTTCTCTATAATGCAGTATTTCCACAACTGGACTGGCAACAGGTAGTTGGTAGTCTTGCATACATCACACGGGATCTTTGTTATATTTCCCTTGCAAATTTGAACTAAGCATTGAATTTAACTATATCAGAGTGACTTGTCGTGACTGGTTCCAGCTTAGCCTGAAGGAAGGTCTCACTGTTTTTCGTGATCAGGCACTACCCCCGGCCTTGCTTAACATGCTTTGTTTGAGAAATCAACAATATTTTTCTCCTGTGAATTTTTCGATTCATTGTGATGAATTGCATTGATTGTTTGTAGGAATTTTCATCTGACATGGGAAGCCGCACTGTTAAACGAATTGCTGATGTTTCAAAACTTCGAAATTATCAATTTCCACAGGTTACTTAAGTTCTTTTAGGTTACTAATTTCTGCAACTTCTGAGGTGATGGCTACTACTAATTGTCTTCATTATTGATTGCCTAAAAAAGTATTTTTTTCGTTGACAATTCTTGCTATGCAGAATTTGATGTGATTTCTGGGTAAGGTCTAATGCTTGTATGTGATTTTGCAGGATGCTGGGCCCATGGCTCACCCAGTGCGACCACACTCTTACATCAAGGTAAAAACTCTTTAAGTCCTTCCCTTTTCTTGTTCTCTTTCGAAAAGTTTTAAAAGATACGATTTTAAATTTGTTTTTACTCTTCTTTTCTTTGACAGATGGACAACTTCTACACAGGCAAGTTTGTGTTTTAATAATTTTGGTTTACAGCTTGCAGGTTATAAATTAAATTAAACAAGAAGTGAGCCCTGTGCTCTGCATAGAGTTTAAACAATGAGTCACACAATTCGTAACTCGTGAATCCTGTGACACGTTAAAGATTTTATATAGATATATCGATTGATGATTGCACTTCATGTTAGTAGACTTTTTATTGTGATTTCCATCACTAATATGTCTCTTTTGGAAATACTTCTGGATTTAATGCTGATGCGGAGCTATCATGATGTTGAAACACAGTGACGGTGGGTTTAACATTTCTCTATTGTGACGTCTGACCTTCAATTTGACATGAACTTTTTTCTTGTGAAGACATCTGATTGTTTTTGTTGTCTTTATTTTTCTGCAGGTCTATGAGAAGGTTTGACATTCACTATTACATTTTCTCAATTTTTCCTTGTTTGTGCCTGCTATTTGTTCTAAATATTTCATGTATCAGGGGGCTGAAGTTGTCAGAATGTACAAAACCTTGTTGGGAAGTCAGGGATTCCGAAAAGTAAGAATGCATTCATCTGATGCCTGAAAATAGGTCATATGTTAGGATTCTGTTGCTTGACATGCAAAAATGTTTCCTCAAACTACATTTAATGCAATTCCTCTGGATTTTAGGGCATGGACTTATATTTTAAGAGACATGATGGGCAAGCTGTAACGTGTGAAGATTTTTTTGCTGCAATGCGAGATGCAAATGATGTGGATTTTGCTAATTTCCTACTCTGGTCTGTATCCTGAATTTGAGCCTTGTAGCCCTTTTATGTTCATTTCTTGCTAATTCTTGAACAAAACACAGGTACTCACAAGCTGGAACCCCTGTTATCAAAGTGAATTCCTCTTATAATCCCGAAGCGCATACTTTTTCTTTAAAAATTAGGTAAGTAACTTGAATGTTCACATTTCTACTTGCTGATTGGTTGGTTTATACAGCTGTGTGGAATTAACTTTTTATTTTATTTTGTGGCTGTTTGCCTCTGATGATTTGATCGGTGGGGGCCCTTTTGCAGTCAAGAGATTCCGCCAACTCCT
Organism: Inga laurina; assembly: GCA_963855925.1. Taxonomy (NCBI): domain Eukaryota; kingdom Viridiplantae; phylum Streptophyta; class Magnoliopsida; order Fabales; family Fabaceae; genus Inga; species Inga laurina. The sequence continues at coordinate 47,786,858 of OY979712.1, forward strand.
GGACAACCAGCTAAGGAATCCATGTTCATTCCTTTGGCAGTAGGTTTGCTTGATTCAAAGGGCAAGGACATTCCTCTTTCAACTATATATCACGATGGAACTTTGCAGTCTGTTTCAAGAGATGGTCAGCCTGTATACACCACAGTTCTTCGGTTCACCAAGGTTGTTTGGAATTTTTAACTGATATTTATGGCATGCATAGATGTTTTTAGTTGATATCTTCAAGTAATATATGCGTGGTTACACCCGTTAGTTAGGGCTGTTCTGATGCCAATATGAGGAGGGAGGAAAGAAAGTTCAAGTTTTTGAAACTATGTTATCACATTTCCTTCTCAAATCTTACTTAAAAGCATAATATAATTTAAATGAAAAACCCAATCTACTATTTTTCTGAACATCCTGAATGATGGGTTATTTTTGTTTATAATAATGTGATGCTTTTCCTTTTCATATATAACTCATAATGTTATTCTCATACTACACAGAAAGAAGAGGAATTTGTGTTCTCAGATGTATTTGAGAGGCCTGTCCCATCTCTATTACGGGGATATAGTGCTCCAGTCCGTCTTGAATCAGATCTCACTGACAGCGACCTGTTTTTCCTACTGGCTAATGATTCAGATGAATTTAACCGGTTAGTCTTCTTTACAGTTGCGTTTTTCTTTTGGCTTGGGCTTAAGTAATGTATTTACTGGCTTTTTTTTAAATGACCTAGTTGGGAGGCTGGACAAATTCTGGCTCGCAAGCTCATGCTTAGTTTGGTGGATGATTTCCAACATAACAAACCATTAGTTCTGAATAAAAAGTTTGTGGATGGTTTCAAGAGCATTCTATCTGACTCAAGCCTGGACAAAGTATGTCTTAAATAAGTTTCCCTTGAGATTGTTCATTTTCTTTGATGTCATTATTCATAACAAAACCTTATAAATTCCGATTGGACTATAATATAATATTTTGATTATACAGGAATTTGTTGCGAAGGCTATGACTTTGCCTGGTGAGGGAGAAGTAATGGACATGATGGAGGTTGCAGATCCTGATGCTGTTCATGCTGTTCGAACTTTTATCCGGAAACAGCTTGCAAGTGAATTGAGGGCAGAATTCATCAGCACGGTATGCCCTCTTCTGTGAAGTTGCCCACAATTATTAAATGAAATATCTTTTATTCTTCATCAATTGTGTTGACATGTACATGATTATTTTACCTTTTTGCAGCTAAAAGATAACAGGAGCTCTGAAGAGTACGTGTTCAATCATCCTAACATGGCCAGACGTGCTTTGAAGAATATTGCTCTTGGTATAAAATTGTTTTTACATTAGCATACATTCATATGCTTGGTTGTTAGCAGTTCGCTAATCTTTTTATTGTTTCCAATAGTATATCTTGCCTGCCTGGAGGATCCGGAGACCACCAACATTGTGCTGCATGAGTATAATACGGCCACAAATATGACTGAACAATTTGCAGCTTTGGCAGCCTTATCCCAGAACCCTGGTAAAACCCGTGATGATGTTCTTGCTGACTTCTATGGCAAGTGGCAGCATGACTACTTGGTAATTCTCCACTTCTGCAGTTCGTTGTTTCTGAGAATAACACTTCTGCAGTTCGTTGTTTCTGACAATAATGCTTATGTTAGCGTTCTTTTGCATGTTTGTTACCATTTTATAAATTATAATTTCTATGTTTATGATGAAAATCAAATTTTATCTGCCCGTTAATAAGGACTGCTATCATTTTGTGAAGACTAACATCTTCTGGTAGAACCCTGCTTCTTTTTACCTCCTACTTTCTAGTAGGCATATCTAGCTCTCTAGAGTCATTAGATTGCCAAATCTAGTATTTTATGTTTCTTACCTAATAAATTGCATGTACTAGCCAGACATATCCGCTCAATGAAATTTTCTAGGATTTTAAAGGAAACATGGTGAAAGTTTATTGTGGTAATGATAAATTATATTTCCCTTTTTCTATCCAGGTGGTGAATAAATGGTTTGCGCTTCAAGCAATGTCGGATATTCCAGGAAATGTTGAGAATGTGAAGCAACTTTTGAATCACCCAGCTTTTGACATGTGCAATCCAAACAAAGTATACTCACTCATTGGAGGTTTCTGCGGATCCCCAGTGAACTTCCACGGAAAGGATGGATCAGGCTACAAGTTTTTGGGAGAAATTGTGCTGCAACTGGACAAAATCAATCCTCAAGTTCGTTTTCAAAAGCCACCTGTGAATTATGGATTCTTATGTCTGAATTTTCAGCTGACTGGTTTTATTTAATCTGTTTTGTTCTTTTCTTTCTTTTGATTTTAGGTTGCATCACGAATGGTGTCGGCCTTCTCTAGATGGAAGCGTTATGACGAAGACAGACAAAACCTCGCCAAGGTATGCTGACGGTGTACTTCTGGCAGATTGTTATGCTTTACCTGTTATTAAAATTGATTAATGAACCAATATGGAATATTTTTACTACATATTCCAAATGATGTTTGCTATTTGTTTTTGGGGTTTAATTATGGAATCGCATTATATGTTTCTACTGTCTAGTTATGATCTCTGTTACTAGTTGGTGATTGTGTTTTCTGTTGCAGGCCCAGCTGGAGCTAATTATGTCATGCAATGAACTGTCAGAGAATGTGTATGAGATTGCTTCCAAAAGCTTAGCTGTTTAGTGAAAAACATCCCATAAAATGGAAAATTCCGAACTTGTCTTCGTTTTAGTTTTAATGTATTGTGGGCATACGCCACCACCTTACCTGCTGTGCAGTTTATTTTCATGGTGATTCTTGTTATGTACCTGATTTCAGTTTCTGGGGATGTTTTGTTTTGTTTTGTTTCCTTTGCTATAAACTGATGGTCGCTATGATAAAAACCCTTTTATTTTATGTACGGGTGCTTTTAACTCTTCTCATCCCTCCTAGTCCGCTTTATGTTGTAGGCGCTAGGAAATTTATATTTTTCATATCGTCTCTGATAATTCATGTCAGAGGGTGAGTTTTGACGAATCAGTAACGTTGTTGTCATATGGTTCGAAGATCATGAGTTCCAATCCTAAAAACCCCTTATCCATTTGCTACTATGTGACCTGAAAATTATGAGTTCAAATATGGGAAACCCCCTTTTCATTGTGAGGATAAGGTTGGGTCCGTCTATCCCACCTCAAACCCCGTATAGTTATACCTGGTGGAAGTCCTATGTATTAGGTCATCTTTTTCTATCATAATCCATATTGTAGTAATACTTCTAAAAGATACAACAGTTAACGTGTACCCAATGTTTTAAGCTATTTTCTCATGTGCGCATGACTCTATGAGGTAATTTCACCTTTAAAATATTTAAAATGGTGCAATCTCATATAATGATAACATAACTGTTTGTTTGACCGTTAATGGTAATGAGTTAGCAAGAGCTTGACCAAAATAATGAGTTGGCATGAGAAATTCTGGTGTTTTTTTTTTTTGCCATAGAGAAATTCTGGTTTACACCTAGAGGGTTAGCTCATATCAACATCAACGGATCATTGGGTGCACTTTAACCCTATATATTAAATACGTGGCAGATAATATATTGTAACATTTTGAAAATCATAAAATAACTCAAGATTTTAAAGTGAATCTAGTACTCCTTCGGTCTTAATATAAGACATATATGGAGAGTTGATTTTGGTCTTAAATATAAGATATAATTTTCATATATCAATCTTTTTCTAATTTACTCCTATTGATGCTTCCTCAACAATAACAAGAAGAAGAGAGAATGAGGGAATAAAGGGAGATGGGTAGGAAGTTTTAGACAATAGATGTTATATTAACTAATTTAACGAACTTCCTTAATATAATAAAATTAGTTAAGTATGTTTTATTTTAAGAACTGGAGGAGTAGTTTTAATACTTTCACTGATATTGATATATTTATGTTGTTATTAAATAATTTATTCAACTCATTATTTAGTAATTTCTTGAATATGTGTGGGTATTTTATGCCTCTTAAAATGACATATTGAATATAATAGTGAATAATTGACTTAATACTTGAAGGAAAAAAGACATGTTGATGTCTCAAACTAATCATGCACTCATGTGTATCTATGAGACCATAATTAGACACTTGGTCATTAAATGATAGGCTGGTCCTTGGGCTAGACATCAAGTGAGCATGGAACTATATGCCCAATTTCATTTTGCTTATACCTATTAGGCCCAATTATTCAAGCAAACCTTAAGTTGTATGTACGTTTGCAATGGAAAATTTCATATCCTTTATATGAAAATTGGAATTGATTCACTTTGGAAAATAAAGTTGGAATTGATTCACTTTGAATGTTTTCAAAAAGAGAGAAGGAAGAAGAAAAGGTGATTCTCATGAAGCAAAAAGAAGGACAAGTGTTTGGTTCCAGCTCATGTTTTAAGGGAGAAGCAGAAGACGTGCCCCTTTAAACCAAGACGTGTGGCCAGCCAATTTGGACTCGCCGACTTGTCCCAGTCATTTTGATCACCCTCAAAATTCCAACGTGCTTCTTAACCTTGAAATTTATTAGATTCCCTGTTGGAGAATAAAATCAAACCAGGAATAGGAATTTCAAGATAGAGCCACAGTAAGATTCCAAAACAATGAATGTAATCACAAAAAAAATCTCACAACAGGGTGGGTATAACCGTATAATACAATGACAAGTTTCGATACAGAAATGATAAGAAGTATATGTTACTCACTTACTATTATTGAAACTTTTTTATGATTATAATTCTTTTAGGGTCTCAGAATAATTCTCCCAAATATGAATCGCCGAGTAGTCTTTTTCAAGTTAACTAAGCATGCATGGTGAATAAGTCAAGTTGAGAGAAACTTGGATCAAAGTCGTCTTATTTGATCATTTAAGGCGTGATTTCATGATGAGCATCATTAAGACATATAGCTAGCTTCATTTGATATGTTGACAAATTCTAGGATTTCTTTCGATACATCAAATTCTAGGATTTCTTAGTGTCGTTATTTGATTATTTTTTATTTAAGACAAAAATATTGTGTCGTGGAGGCTAATGAGACTAGCTAAGGCTGTGTTTGTGTGTCGAGTGTCAAGGTCAGTCACATGCAGCAACAGCTTATGACTGTTCAATCAGGGATTGCTATACTGCTGCTCACACCCAATACTAATAGTTCAGGTCAAACAACCGAACTCTGATTATCATTCCTCTAAGCATTCAATTAAATTGCTATGCCTCCCTACGCCTCCACTACTTCTTCATGTAATACAAGTAGTTTATTTGAACTCTTTTCTTTTTTAAAAAATATACCTCTTTTTTTTTTTCAAAAAAAGAATTATGTAGATAGAGTAGGGAAGAACAAAGAAATTTAGTAAAAAGTCTCTAATTGAAAATTTTATTAATGTGTTGGCAAAAAACAAAAAAACAAAAGAGAAAATTTTATTAGCCAAAAAGACTTTTTATGCAAAAGGGATTGTTTTCATATCTAAAAAGTATAGGTATGTACTACCAATTATAGCACCTGTTGCCAGCTCGTTTAGGCTCGAGTTCATCAAGGGACGGGTTAATGATTTAGAGCCTTCAGAAGAAGTCAGACTAATAGGGCCGCGGGCTTGGGTTGCAGACCCGTTTAAGCGAATTTAATATTTTTTTTTAAAATAAGGCTAACGCCCTATATATTTTTGCCCTTAAAGTTGAAGAGAAGCCTACTTATAGTGAAGTACAATCAAATGTCATTGTAAACGTTGATAATGATGATGGTCATGGAAAAGGAATAACAATGTTATTCATATTGTTTAGTGTTTAGTTTATAATTATAATTATGACTTTACCTAGTTATTTATTTAATTGTGGTTGTAGACTTGTGATTGTGGTTGACTAGTTGATGGTTGTAGACATTAGTTTTGGTTTGGACTTCGATCTTCGTGTTTGTGTTTTGTTAAACATAGATAATGTTTGATGTTTCAACTCAGTTCTGATAATAATTATGTTTTAAATTAGATATGTCAGTTTTTAAGCATATAAGAAGGGAAAATATGCTAAACGAGCTTAAAGCCTGCAGGCCATAACTAAAAGGATGAGCTGCAAATATCAACCTCTTTTTTGGGCTCGGGCCTAAACAGGCAAGCTCGTTTAGACCCGAGCTCGTGACTGGCCTGCCTGTTTTTCCAGTACCAACCAATTATAAGTTGTTGGTTAAAATGGTAAGCAGTCACACCCCCTCCAAAGAGAATAACACATACTCGAATCTTGAGAAATACATTTATTATGAAAGGTGAAAATCTTTTGCACTTAAATATTAAAAGGAAAACCCTTAATTAAGTCAAACAGGGACATTCACCGAATTTCCCGAAACAGATTTTCTCTCAATAAATAGATCTTAAGTCTAAGAATTTAAGAAATCAAAAGCAGTAGTTTTTTGAAGAAAAAAAAATCTGAAAACATAAACTAAGAATGAGAACCATGATTCCATCTCCATGATCTCAACACTACTCGCTGCCATTCTTAAACTTTATTAAAATCCAAACTCTCAATCCTTCTAAGTATCTTCTACATTACTAAAGAAGAAAAACAGACAAGCAACACATACACTTTTTCAATTATAGAACACATGCGATCTATTTCACCATATCTCAGTTTATTTTATCCCTACATATATATTTGAATATTAAGTGTTGTCTTGTTTTCTATACAAACACGTAACTTTCAGCCTTCCTCTCAGATTCCATAGTTGGTTGACCCCTTTATGCTCAGAACATCAATGGCTCAATAATGAAAGAGTTTGCTTAGCTAACCAGTTTGACATTATTATGCACTACTCATCTATATCTTTATGTATATATATATAGGATTCCTAAGTAATATATATTAAAAAGGCAGTTACTGGCCAAAAAAATATTAAAAAGGCAGTGTTTATGGTTGTGGAGGGGGGCCGTGAAAGCCATCTTCTTTCTAATTCCCTTGTTTGCATTCTCCAAAAAGTCAAACAAAAAGGTTTGAGAGGAGGAAAAAAAAAGAGGTAGTGAGGCAACACAAGGCATCCATATTTATATTACTTTGGGGGTTGCTACTTGCTACTGTGTCCAATCACAAAACAAAGTGTGCCCCTACACACGCACAAATATATATATATATATATATATCCTATCACATCTGCTTAATTGTATTATTATCCCTTATCGCCTAAAGTCTTCAGCCTAATTGTTTCCAGTTGCCCCATAAATGAAGCAAAACGGAAGATTCAAACAAGTTTTGACAACTTTTAAAAGTTTTGTTCCTACCCCAATTAATTATACCAGTTGTTTATATAAAAGGAATCTTTTGAAAATTATGAGAAATTAAGAGAGAATTTTCATTCACAGGGTTGGATACAGTAAAAGGAGATATAGTCCCTCTCGATGCAGTGAATCAATATTTGAATATATGCTAAAACATATATCCACACCCAATATATATTTGATAGAGAAATAGTGTCATCTCATGTGTATTCTAACTAATTAAAATATAATAAATCATCTCATTTTAATCTTATATAGCTGATGAGTCATCTAGATAAATTTAAATTTTATGATTTTAAAAAACATAAGCCTCATAATTTAGAAAAACAAGAAACTCAATTCCCTCCCTTGAATTGTTATTTTTCAAAATCATAAAATTTGAACTTCTCCAAATAACTATTAGCCACATGGGATTAAAATGAGATGAATTGTTGTATTTTAATTAGTCAAAGTATAGATAAGGTGGCGCTTCTGGAACATGTAAGTATTCCTCTATTTGATACTGCCTTGAACAGAATTAGTAATAAAAAAAAAAAAGGAAAAGACGGTAAAGTTTTGCCTTTGATGAAACACATTAAAATCTAAATGCTCTTTTTTGTCCTAAATATAAGATAAAGTTGACTTTTTTGGAGAGATTAAGGAAATTAATTAAACTATTTTAAAATATTTATATTTATAATTTTTTCTTCAAACTATTTTGCTTAACTTATAAACTGATATATAATCTAAGGATATATAACATATGATATGATTAAATAACTTATTTAGTTTCTTTAATCCAAAAAAAAAATCAACTATATTTTATGATTAGAATAGAAATCAGTACATGCCAATAGTTATAAGTTTAATTTTCATCATTCCAAGACGAGTGTTGCACGCAATTATTGGGAGAAAAGTTAGGGTGATATATAGCGAAATTTGAGCAAATGAAGTGTTGAAAAAGTAGGCTTTGTGCATATGGGCAGTAATAATTGGAAAAGGAGGATTGCCTTTTGGGAAGCCAAAGCCATAATCATGATTATTTGTATCAATTAAGGAATTACTCTACATCTTATATTGCTTTTCCAATTTCCACACCCTCAATCTCGAAGTGCCCACCGTTTTCTATATACCAGTTTTTTTCTCACAAAGCTTATTATTTGACCTTAACCACGTGACTCTCATATTCTATACTTTATTATAATCTGGTTTTCCGTACAGATAAATTGTTGGTGCCTTGGTGGTTTTACACTTGATCAGTTGATCTGATCCATCGTCTCTTTTCCATCAGTTTAGGTGAACTATAGTATTCGTATATAAGTAACTCATGTTTATTCGTTCTTAAGTTTATAATTATTGTTATTATTATATATAATGATTTGATTTGATTTTTCTTGTTCTGATAACATGAAAACGAAGTATAACTGGAAAATATCCCAATATAAAACGAGGCAGGGCGTAGACCGTGACAGGGATACCCTGAACAGTTTGCAGAATATTAAAGAAAAAAGTCTTGAAAAGCCGCGAAATTTGAGCATCTCAGTCATTATCTGGGTTTCGGATCATTTAATAATTAGTATTTTTAATTTCCACGCTTGTGTGTTTTTTTTCCAATCTTGTAGTTCAACCAAATCATGCGAGTATGAATATCTCCGATGAATGGTGATTAAAATAAAATTCTGGGTGATAATATTTTTGTAGGTGAATTTGACTGTAAATTGTTATCCATAATACACGTGTGAGAGCATGACATCGATTTTTGATTTTTCAATGGGCGAATAAATGACCGTGAAAGTGAGTTGCAAATCACTTTGAGTTTTTTTTTTTAAATACAAAAAATTTTAAGTGAGTTAAATCCTAAAAACTCATTAGGGTTAGGGTATACCTTAAAACACTTACAGAAGTATTCATAAATCGCCTACCAACAAAACCTTAGTGTCAGTAGCGGGATTTTGAACTTACGATCTTGTAAGCTATAAGCCAACTCCTTTTTAACTAGACCAATCTTTATTGATAAATCATTTTGAATTTGTTAGTGACCAGGTTTTATTATAAGACTTGGATAACTAATTTATAAATATTAAGTAAATTAGTTAAATTAATTATTTATAACAAGTATGAGTTGGCTTCCTAAAATATCAATATGGACATCAGTTGATAGAAACCTAATGCAATTTACAAGGATAACTTGAAAAAAAGTTACAAATCTGAGAAGTAGGGTGGATTGGAATTTTGAACTTAGAATTAAAACAAATATCACAATTAGTTTGTATATTTAAAATCAGATGAGTGAGATTTAATATTTGACTAAAATTGAGGTATAAAATGTGAGCTTTTAGATTTGAAACATTGAGACTAGCTTGTGATTAATCTGAATTATTTGAAGTTAGTGAACGGTATGGATGAGTGGCGCGTATAGTCTTCAGATCATAGCAAAATTGTGGGATGTATGTTTTGGTCATTATTTGTTATGTATTAAAGAAGTCATAGTGTGTGTTGGGTTGAACTTATTTTTGGACAATAAGTCTTTATTACGCAAGCTGAGATTTCTCACATACTTACCTCGTATACTGTGAATAACGATTTATAAACACTTATTGCTCAAAAATAACTTATTCCAAACGAGTACATAATCAAAGGCCTTGAAAATAAATGTGTTGATACACCATTTATAAGCATCAACCTAATTCTATAAATTTTACTAATATTCTAAAAAATTAAAATTAAGTAAGAATAATAAAAGACAACAATTAAATCAAAATTAAAAAAATTATTTCCAAATCGTTTAATTTTTTACCAAAAATTATTCATTTTTGAGGGTGACTAATTTTTTGCACAGAAGTTTTCCAATTTTTATTATACAATAAAAATAAGATTTATTTTGTATTCAAGATTTTTTAAAATTATTATACCATGTTATAATAAACCTTTTAATCACTACATCAAAAATATTTTCTGCATCATGAGAAATTGAGAATTCCTTTAGGCCAAAAAAACCATGTCAAAGTGATTTAGTCCCACTTAGAGAGAATAATAAAATAATTTTACTATATGATTAATTTATGTTAACTTTGTTAGGATGAGAATGAGAATCCGTGCAAGTTAAGGTGGAGGCAGGTGAAAGAGAGATGGGGGAATGGGCCCCACATCGTAGCACGAAAGCCCCTCGACAACGCCATCGTCTGCCCACGCACACGTGCACCCCTCCTTTGTTCCTTTCTCTCTCTCCTCCTTTCCTTCCACGTCATCACCTTCCCTCCCTTCGAGGGCACTTACGTCATATCCTCCTATTCCTGTCATTTTTTTAAATCGCTATTAACATAAATCTCACCTCGTCACTAATCACATGACCCCTCTCAAGTCTTCGCCGTGTTTGACCTCCACGCCCTTGTTCTCTGTTCAGACTCTCTCATTCCCCTTCAAAATATTTACTCTTCACTTCATTATTGTTCATTCCCAATTTCATTTCCCCCACCAAATCCTCCTCCTCCTCTTCCTTGCTCTCCAATCTTCCCCTTCCAATCTCTTCGTTTTTTTTATTTTTTATTTTTTTACTTGTTTTTATCTCTTTCACTCTTCCTTTTCTGCTTGGAAATCCGATTTTCCCTTCTGCGATTTTGATCGCTACCGGCCGACATGAGACGTGTTAATGGGGATTATCGACCCGTTAACGATACTTTTGATACTATCAACGCTGCTGCCACTGCGATCGCCGCCGTCGATAATCGCCTTCATCGTCCATCTGTCCAGGTTTAAATCTCGTCTCCTTTTAATTTTCCTGCTTAGCTTCCCGTGATTTTTTTCCCTTCCGTACGACGGTGCTCAAATGCTATGACTGATCATGTTACATGTTTGTGACCTGTATGTTTTCGTTGGTTTGCCTTTTTTTTTTTTTTTGGAATACCGAGTTTGATTCTGGTCTCTGGACGCGTTGGTTGAGCTCCCACTTTCCGTCTCTTTTCCGAAAAGAAGAGGCCTTTTTTGTTTTCTTTTTCTTGATTTTTTTTTGGGGTGAGGAGTGATAAAATCATAAAAGTATGCTTAACTTTACTTTTCAAAAGAAAGCTAGCTCCTGACGGATTCACAACTAACCAATGTGTGAGAATTCTTCCGCATCATCTCGTCTCTGGCTCCCCAAATGATAAAGCGTGTGGCATCGAAACTCATCGGTTCTCACGCTGCTTTTGCTTTTTTATTTTTTTTTCCGCCAAGCCAAAGCTTTACTTTGCTAAGAAAATAAGGCTCGCGGGAGTGGACATAGATCTTTTTATTTTTTTAAAGTTTTTCGAGTTTATCTCTGGCGAAGACTGAAGACAGAGTCACTTGCGTGAAATTTTGCACTGTTTGCTCCGCGTTAGTCAACTGGTGGCTTTTATTAGGCATGAGATTTTCTCGTTTTATAATATGGAATGATTTTATCAGTTTAGTGGATATTTAAAATGAGATGTAAGACATACATGTTACATTTCTCCATCATCTTTCCTTATTACCCTGAATTTGCCATATTTCATTAGATGAAAGTTGAAACTAATATAGATTTTGTGACAATGAGCATTTATCGCATATCCTACAATAGTAGGCCTTTATGAGATCATTCACGGTCTCGCTTGTGAATAATCTGAAAAATGAGTACCAAATTTTAAGTACTAGAATTGGTAAGGTAGCTACCAAGTGGAAGAAGGAAGGAGAGAATTATATTGGTTGTATTTTTCAGACTCTCTAGCTTCCTTGCCAGAATCAATTTCCGAAAGGGAGTGATTTTGATCAATGTGGTTGTAGATACCGGATGGTAACTCGTTTGTCCATCATGTATGGGCACAGTCATTTACTTCTTACTTTTTCTTACCTTCAATTCTGTCCCTGGTTAACACTTGCAAGAATAGGAGATCCCTTTTTCCATATCCTGTCCCTGGTTCTCCAATCATATTGTGCGTCTCCATATTAATGGGTACTAAAAGGAACATTGTCTGATAGTCTTTTCTAACTCAGCATTTGTTTCATGCAGAAGAGAAGATGGGGAAGCTGCTTGAGCATATCTTTGTGTTTTGGATTTTCTAAAAACCGAAAGCGAATTGGGCATGCTGTCCTTGTTCCTGAAACAACACCTCCTGCTGGAGGTGTTGGTGGTGTTGGTGCTCCTGCTGCTACAGCTGCAAATCCAACCCAACCAACCAGTGTAGCACTTCCCTTCATTGCACCTCCTTCATCTCCTGCATCTTTCCTTCAATCAGAACCTCCTTCCATAATGCAGTCACCGGTTGGTACAGTATCATTCACTCCTGTATCTGCTTGTATGTACTCTCCAAGTGGCCCTGCCTCCATATTTGCAATTGGTCCTTATGCCCATGAAACACAATTAGTTTCACCTCCTGTTTTCTCCACCTTTACCACTGAACCATCAACTGCTCCTTTGACTCCACCTCCTGAGTCTGTCCACTTGACTACACCTTCTTCGCCGGAGGTGCCATTTGCTCGGCTGCTGGACCCTAACCTCAGGAATAGTGAGACTTTTCAGAGATTCCAAATATCTAACTATGACTTCCACTCTTACCAGCTTCATCCTGGTAGCCCAATTGGCCAACTCATATCTCCAAGATCCGGCATCTCAGCTTCTGGCGCCTCATCTCCATTCCTTGAGTCTGAATTAACTGCAGCTGGCACACGTTTCCTTGACTTCCAGACAGTAGACCCTCCAAAGCTTATAAATTTTGATAAATTTTCCACTTCTGAAAACCAGAAGTCATATCAGGGTTCTGGATCCCTAACCCCTGATGCTGCGAGGTCCACAACTCAAGATGGTTTCCTTGCACCACATCGGGTTTCTGAGAAGAAAATGTCCCCGGGCATCCCAAGTCGAAGCAGTAATCGTCTGAATGTAAACCATAGAGTCTCATTTGAATTAGCCGCCCAAGAATTATTGAGATGCTTGGAGAACAAACCAGTGGTACTAGCCAGAGCAGCACCAAAACCGAAAAATGATGCAGCAAGAGAAGAGAAAGATGAGAGTTCGAGAGAAACTGGGAGTGATGACAAAGTCCTTGTTGCTGAAACTGCTAATGATGCGCAGGAGAAGAGCACAGGGAATGGAGACAAGGACATGGTTAATCCGGATCCTCCATCCTTAACCCTTTCTTCTGCAAAGGAATTTAATTTTGACAGTGCAGATGGAGGGGATTCTCATGCATCCAACGTAGTCGCAGATTGGTGGGCTAATGAGAAAGTTATGGGAAAGGACGGAGAACCCTCCAAGAATTGGTCTTTCTTCCCAATGATTCAACCTGGTGTGAGCTAACCAAGAAGAACTCACATACTGAATCTGGCATAGTATTTTAGTTTCGCTGCATGGCCGCAGCCAACACCTACTATGATGAATCATAGGCGACTAATTGCTTTTAGCTGGGAGGTCTAACACACGAGTGATGGGGCTCTTTTTTTTGAACCTGGTGGTGGCCCCAGAAAAGGTAAGATAGTTTCAGTTGAATCCTGCTAGTTAAGAGTTCTTTCCTGATTTGGCTTAGAAATGCTTATCCTTTCCACATTGTATTATAATCGACAGTGTGACAGTGATTATAAATAATGATAATCGATGATCATGATGATTTTGACTATGACATGTGAGCACACAAATGTATGTATCTGGGTTTGGTTCTCGCTTGTGGCAGAGCTCTCAGTGATTGGATGGATTGGAACAATGTCTATGAAGCTTCGGTCATTCACCTGGTGGAGGCAACTACATCATGTGTAGATTTCGCATTAAACATTACTATTACTCTATTAGTGGTTATCATAATGTAACTACCATATCCAGCATGGGATTTCCATAGCACTGCACATTTTTCAGAGTTTCTTGCTTTACAGAGTGGGTGGTTTCTAGTTGTACATCTCTGCTTCGAGGGACAGATCCCCACGGATTGTTTTCTGCCCTCGTGCTGTTTCGGTCTTTCAATCAATATATGAATCTTCATTCTTGCCGTTTCGGGATTTGGGGAGGGTTCAACGGAGGATCATCCTCTTCAAAATCCTCCCCTTTTTACAAAGTACGTACATAATAATGGGGTTTTCTTCCCCGGGAGGATGAGGCTCTGAATTTTGATATGCTATTACTAGTGGTATATGGTGCCCAACACATAGCACCCCTGTGGCTATGTTTGGTATGAAGTATTGAATTATGAGGGACTGATATTGGTATTGAGAGTGGAATTGGGAATGTGATCGATGTTTTTTAATTATGTTTGGTATGGAGTAATATTAGAAGGGATGGTTTAAAATAATTTTATTTCATAATTATTCATAAAATGTAGAAAGGCTATAATACTCCTAATCGTAAATTAAAAAAAAAAATATTATAACAATTTATTTTGGCTTCTCCAATTGCAAGCTTCTTCCCCGATCTTCCTCTCCATTGCTTCTTCCTTGACGCTATTGCTGACCGTTCATTGCCCCATCGGCGGTGGCAACGATTCTCCACCAGCGAAATCGGCAATGAATCTCCACCAGTTGTGGTGACAATTCTCACCTCTCTCAACATCTCTCAGATCCGATCAAGAACTCCTTCATCAATGGTCCTTCGCTTTGCTTGTTTGAAGGTCCTTGTTATTCTGCTTCTGTTCAATTGGAAGTGTACCTCCATAGGCTAGTGGGTCAAATGTATCTCCACCTTGGCTTTTTCTTAGCGTCGCTTTGATCTGTTTGGTTTTGCCAATGCCCTTGCACCCCCATGGGCTAGTGGGTCAACATCTTTGGGCCTGTTTGAGAAAATGGTGGAAAAGCACGTTCACGTAAGTCAAGACAACTCTTCTCATAAACTTACCTCGTATACTATAAATCACGTTGAAAAAGCATCTTCTACTAATCCAAATAGGCACTTCATCTTAGTTGCTTATTAATTATTGATTGGTGGTAGTTAATAATAGGTTTGACAGATTGAGCAATGTTGGTGTGTTAATGGAGAGTGATTGTGCGATAGGATAAGTTCTTGGTTAAAATGTGAGGGTTATTTTTGTCCAAAAAATATTATAAACAAGGATATCTTTGTCTCTCAAATTTATAATCTCAGGATTGAAAAGCAATACCAGGGGAAGTGGCTTTGCTGCAATCCCACTTTCGTGGTACTTTCAATCCTAAGTTATTTTTAGTCCTTCATACCAAATAATATAATTTGGATCAATCGTAACCCAATCTTAATTCCTATCCCTAATGCTTCGTACCAAACAATAACATGAAAGCCTATAGATCCACGTTGCGGTCCAGACGGATCATCCTTTCACGGTTTTGGTAATAAATTGGTACAATAACTACTATTTCTTTTTTGGTGATAAAAAAAAGGGGAAAATATAATTTTGGGAGAATCCCTTAAAAGGAACTTTAAAATTATAAAATGCCATATCAAGTTTTTTCGTAAGAGTTGATCAGAATATATCAAAACTTGATTAGTGATTTTCAACTTTTTTCTTAGAAAATATCTGAATTGGAATTTTGCGAATTCCAAATTCTGTTGCTGGGATTTTCCCTATAATTTTTACTGCCTGAATTTTTGTGTCAATTCCTTGGTGGAGTGTGTACAGGTGAAGGAATGTGAAGATGAAGTCGAAGGTGAAGCCCCTCTGGTTCGCGGTGCTTCTATGCAATTTCCCAATGGAAACCATCTTTAAATTTGATGCCAATCTTTCAGCCAAAAAAAAAAAAAAAAGCTGATGCTATTTTTCAAAAATAAGTAAGCAACTGGGACTTATTCAAAAAGCTAACTTATTGAGCTTATAATTTATTGCAAAAAGCTCTGCCAAACACTGCCTTTTTGTGTTGTGTTTTTATTCGGGTTTATTGGCCAAAAAATGGGTTTATTGGACTGAAAAAGTTATACCACACACTATATTAAGGATAGGATGGAGTATTATTTTCATTAAAATCATAATTTAATCATATTTCCAAATATTTTAATTATTGAGAAAATACTCCTATGGGATGTGCCAAGGTGACTGGGTGAGCCAGATTATTTTCAAATAGCTCAACTTCTAAGGGTTTGTTTGGCAAAGCGGTTGCCTCGCCTCACCGCACGTTTTGTCCAAAAAAAGCCCATTGGAGCAAAATGCACTGTTTGGCAAAGCTTCCTTATTCACTGCGCTTATATCACTACCGTGGCTTTTTCCTGAAGCTCCTTTGTGTTGCTTTTCTCTCCACCGCACTTCACTTTGAATTTCTCTCTTCCATCAATGCTACAGAGGACCGTTGGTAGCATTGAATTTTTTGCTTACCAACACCTTGTTCATCATCTCTCACGGGAAAAAAAATTAGAGAACCAGATGACGCCAATTTTCACTGCAATGTCCTTCTTTTTTAGAGCTTCGTCGGAGAACAAGGAAGGCTGGGCCTGGGGAAGGAACCAAAGTTACTGTTCATCATCATCTTCCCCAGGTCCGATGATTTACAAAGGAGAGAGCGCCGGCGAGATCTGGGTCTTTTTTTTCTTCATCGACACCATTCTATGACATAACCTAAAGCTTGAAGTTTACCTTTGTTTCTCTTTTCCATTTGTTATTTGAATCTGATTTGGCCTATGCTCTGGTTCGCATGTTTGAAGGAAGAAGAGATGCTTTGGTCAAATTAGATTTGACCAAGGACTTCTTGCAAACTTCAAAAGTTTTTAAGGAGGGATTAAATTGCAAATTGTTGAAATATTTTTAGGCTTGAACTGTAATTTATGAAAAATTTGGGTCGTTTTATGTGATTTCCCCGATCCCTTTTCTTCATTCACTTGTAATTTTCATAAATTATGGGGTACTTTTCTGTAATTTTCTCTAGTCCTCAAATTAGTGCTTAATCATGTAATAATGTCCCAAAAAATACATTAATCTGACTTATTGTATTTTATCAAATTTACTTTTTCACTTCAGTTATCACAATATATACAAATAATATATATATATATGATTCATACTCTTTTCAGTCATTTTGCATACAAACGGGCTTTTCAAACTCTAATCCAAACAGGTTCAATGTTAGAAAAAAAAGTCACTTCTGTCACCGTTAATCCAAACACAAATCACGTTTACATTTTCACTTTTTTTCCTATCTTACTTTTCCAAAAGTCAGATAATAAAAAAAACCACTTCTCCACCGTTAATCCAAACTAGCCCTAAACAGCCCTGAATTCACCATCAATACTCCACGGTGAGCCATATTTGACATCTTGCCCACAAAAAGAATTGGGAAAGTGTCAGTTGAGGACCACTGTGCGAATTAATTTCTGTTGGCTGCAAAGAAATATGAGACTTTACTGCAATCTTGGGTTTTAAAGTGAAATTAAATTGTGATGGTAAAAGACAAAAATAACCCTATCATAAAGAAAGTGAAAAGGCAAGAAAATACACCCATATTCAAAAGTAGGCCTCCCTCTAGTTCCTTTTCACTGTCTGCCACTCTTGTTCTAGATCAAAGAAGAGGATGAAGATGAATGAACCATGGCAGTTGGCACTGGTTCAGTGATGAAAAATCCTCAATCGCATGATAGTTGCTCTCTCCTTCTAGTCCGTTCTGGTTCTCGCTCAAGGAAAAAGATGGAGATAGTTCTGATTGATGAACAGTGCTCTCGTGGCCCTTTCCCTTTCTTTTGTTCTCAAGTGGATGAAAGAGGGAGCCTTTGAACGCCAAATACATTAACCTTGAACGAACAAGGGGAATAATCCTGAATAAGTGGGATTGTCTTAATCATAAAAAAAAATTAATTTTTTAATAATTATTTATTTGTAAATGTCTCACAAATCACAAATAATAAGGAAAATGGTCTTATGGACAAGTAAAATATAATAATTCTAAGAACAAAAAAAAATTATCTTAACAATTACTTATTTGTGAATGTCCTACACATAATGAACAAAAAAAATAGTCTTATAAATAAGTAGGATAGTCCTAAAAACAAGAAAAATTAATTTCCTAACAATTATTTATTTACAATTATCTTACACATCAAGAAAAAGTATAATAATCTTATTACAAATTAAATTTATACCTTCCCAAAAACATTTGTGTAAGTGCCTTATATATCATAAACAAATCACATAGTCATATTAACAAGAAAAATAGCCTTACAAAGGCAAATTAATTTTTTACCAATTACTCATTTACAACATGTTGCATTTGTAAGTAATTTCATACTTGAGACACCTGTTCACCAAGTACCATGGTGAAATTATTCATCCAATTATCAGCTCCTCAAGGATCCATGGTAGAGCGTCCGACATGGTTAATGTATTTGACGCTCAAAGTCTCTCTCTTTCATCCATCAGAGAACAAGGGAAAGAGCCACCAGAGTTCTGTTCATCAATCAGGACTATCTCCATCTTCTTCCTTGAGCTAGAACCAGAACGGACAACAACCACCACACAATTGAGGATTTTTCATCACTGAACCAGCTTTGGCTCCCATGGTTCATTCATCTTCATCTTCTCCAATCTAGAACGAGAGTAGTGGTCGGTGAGAAGGAACCAGAGGGAGGCGCCGACTTTTGAATGTAGATTCATCGTTTTGCTTTTCCCCCCTCTTTCTTGTGGGATTATTTTTGTTTTTTACAATCTCAATTTAATTTCACTCTGACCTGCAGTGAAGTTTCAGATTTATTTGGGAGCCAACTAAAATTAATTCGCTATAGTGGTCCTTAATTGAAATTTTCCCAAAAGAATTTGGTCCAACGAGGAGGGCTAACCACCATCAACTCACGTTCTATACGAGACCTTCTAGATCGTAATCCGGCTCCCATGGCGGCGCCAACCTAGACCTCCTCTCGTGCAGCTCGTTCTGATTCATTAGTATTAGTCAGCACTGAGCAGAACCTATTCGTCATCGAAGTACTTCAGCTGCTTGCAATACTAAGGGCTTAGCATCTTCGACTCTTGAGTTTATCCAATCTCTTTTGAACCCTAAGATAGAGAGATTGGAAATTGGAATAGTGTCTTCCTCAGGCTGATCCACGAATATGCCGCTTACTTCAGCTTCTAATTCGTCTGAATGTCCTCTTCCCAAATCTGACTCCAACATAGTCACCATTAATGTAGGTGGCCAGTTCTTTCAAACCACAAAGCAGACTCTGTATGCTGCTGGCTGCGAGTCCTTCTTCGCCAAAATCGCCGAATTTCAACCCTCTGATCCATTCATCGATAGGGATCCTGAGTTGTTTGCCGTCCTCCTTTCCCTTCTCCGAACAGGTAATCTTCCTTCCAAGGCCAAGGCATACGATCTTCAAGATCTGATTTCTGAGTCCCAATTTTACGGCATCGAGCACACACTCAGAAATTCCCTATCTGGCCCTTCTCAATTCGAGCCCTTAAACCTCCAGAAATCGATTATTTTACCTCTTAATGGACGAGATACGCCCTCCGCCATCGCCAACTCAGGGTTCGGCTCGGTTCATGTGGCGCATGGCAGTAAGTTAACCTCCTTTGATTGGTCTCTTCGACGCAAGTCCACTTACTTGACCCAATTCATTGCCGTCGATTCTCTATTAGCCCTTTCCGATTCAGTGGTGGCTGCGGGTGCCCATGACTTTTCGGGGTTGCAAATTATTGATTTGAAAAGGAAAGTGATCGAAACAACCTTACATTGGGAGAACATGACCAGGTCTGGTTCAACAGTCCTAGCAATTGCATCTTCGCCGGAGCACCTATTTGCGAGCTTCGAATCAGGCCGCCGCAATTCAAATTCAATAATGGTATATGATTTAAATACTTTCAGGCCAGTTACAGCAATTGCTCACAATGAGATTTTTGGTGCTGATATCGATTCTGCGATCCCAGCAACGAAACTGAAATGGTCGTCGGGTTACAACTTGCTCATGGCATCTGGGTCTCATAGCGGTCCCTCCGGTGTATCTGGCAGCATAAGATTATGGGATGTGAGGTCTGGCAATGTTGTTTGGGAGATGAAGGAGCAGATAGATTGTTTTGCCGACGTGACAGTTTCAGATAACTTGTCAGTAATCTTCAAGGTTGGGGTACATTCTGGGGAGGCATTTTTCGTGGATATGCGTAATTTGAGTTATGGGAATTCCTGGGTTTGTCTTGGAGACAACAAGAAAGTGTTAAATGGGAGGAAGGAAGGTATAGGATGCAAGGTTGAAGATCAGGGCAATCAAGTGTTCTGCAGCAAGGGAGGAGACATAGAAATGTGGTCAGAGGTCATAATGGGCTCTGCAAAGAAAGGGGATGAGAAGTTGGATAATAGGGTATTCAAGAAGAACTTGATGGGCAGAGTGAAAGACATTGGAGGTTCAAAGATCACCAATTTGGCCTTTGGAGGGAATAAAATGTTCTTGACAAGGAAGGATCAGCAATTTGTTGAGGTTTGGCAGAGTTCTACTGTGGAACTTTAATCTTGTAGTCATGGGATTAGGCACTCCAGTCCAATGGGTTAATCTGTCATAGCGTAAATATCATTTCCATTAGATGTCTCCGTCTATATACCCTAGGTCCTTAAAGAGAGCCTTCTGTCTCTTATGAAATTGAATCACCTTAGTGTTGGCTTTGGATAGCTTATTTTTTTACTTATAAATGCTTATAAATCATGATTTACGATATACGAGATAAGTATGTTAAAGGAGTTTTATCTTGACTTACGTAATAAGGATTTATTACCCAAAAATAAGTGATCAACCACACACTTAATCTTATTGTTGAAAATTGCATTCTCTTCAAGATCATGCTCCCCCCACCAAAAAAAAATTGAGGCAATTTGGTTCCTGTTAAAAATTAATATTCCTTTTAGTCCTAAATATAAAACAGAGTTGACTTTTTTTGGAGAAATTAATGAAGCTAAATAAATTACTTAATCATATCATATGTTGTGTGTCCTTAGATTATATATAAGTGTATTAGTTAAATTAATTAACTTGGAGAAAAAAATATAAATATAAATATTTTAAAGTAATTTAATTAGTTTCCTTAATTTCTTCAAAAAAGTCAACTTTATCTTATATTAACAATTTAGTTTACCTAGTCAACAAGAGTAGTAGGAACTTTCATTTCTTAAACAAGTGTTTTGAAATTCATTGAGCTAATGTAATTATGAGGAGTTTATTTTTTGCTCTCAAAGTATTGAGGTACGTATATTAGTTCGTAAGGTTGGTAGGCCCAAAAAGAAAGTAGTTTTCTAATACGTAGGAGTAAGCATCAGCCAAAGTGTCCTCTTATAAGGGGAGTGATCGGTGGAAAACAGAGGATCAGTATTCTGCTGTGAAACGCAAGGGAGTGTTTAAAAGTTTACTTAGTAGGTTGTAGAGGGTGTCAATGGTCTCGTAACTTAGTGACGTGAAAATTCTCTTATATATCAAAGGTTATGGGTTCAATCCTATATGTAACCGGGTTTGTTAGTTTTTGCATCTCTAATTCAAAGGGGACAAAAAGATAGGTCCAAGAATGTAATTGGGAGGCCATGCATGCAAAAGCCACTTATCCTTCTTCATGGCTGGACACCATCAAAGTGAACATAAATATGCACATAAAAGTAGGTTGAGATAAATGTGTTTGGGGGAGACCTGATCAATCATCCGCTCCTGCTTTACTGGCAAACCTCAAATATCATGTTCAAGAGTGAACCCTACTTGGTCACTCCTTTCCATGTTATGTCTCCCTCCCTCTCTACCCACTTCAGAACGACTGGGCCATGTTGCAACTACTGATTATCTTTATACTCTCCTCACAAAAATTATGTCTTCTACTAGCTGCTATACCAAGTTCGAAAAGTAAGTTCTATTATTCATGACTTTAATCCCAATTTAAATTTATATGCCTTGATTTTGTAATGTCTCAAAATTGCTCTTAGAACTTTCAGATAAAAATAAAAAATAAAAATCATTCTCAAGACTCAGATTGTGCTACGTAGGGGTGAGCATGGTGCCTGGGAGCCCGGTATACCCACCAGAGCCTGATCAAAAATTACCTTACCCAACCCAAAAAAAGTGGCCTAAAAAAATGTGGGCATCTTTGAGCCAGATTAACTATTCGGTCGGGCATCGGGCAGGGGATACAACCCTGCCCATTTGGCCTGCCCAAAAAATTATATACTATTTATTTAATATATATTGTTTTATATAAAATAAATAGTATTCTATGCGTATTGTTTTATTTAATATATGTGTGTGTGTGTGTGTGTGTGTTATTTCATTTTTAGAAACGTTTTATATTATTATTTAATATTTATCAACCGCAATTTATATATAACTCATTACTTTTTAGATAGATGTGGTTTTTTAATTTGGATGGATGATATAAAGCATTAAAAAATTGAGATCCAAGACAAGAAATTTAGTTTCTTTGAAAACTTTATCTCAATTGCACTTATTTATATCAAACAATATTCATACACAAATACATGTTACTTCATAATTTGTCATGTAATTGTTAAGATATATGAATTTTTTTTTTTTAGTTTCAAAACTCAAGTTATACATTTTTTTAAGATACCTTAAGATGTAAAATTATATTCCTAGCGGATTTTTTTTGAGTGTCAGTTCATTCCTAGCGGATTTTTTTTATATTATCATCTCAAATTTTTATATATATAGTATTGGTTAGGGGCTTACCACTTGGACAAGAAAGCTTGCCTAGCCCACCCTTACCTTGTCCGAAATTATTAGGGCTTCTATCGGATTCATCCTTCGAGCTAGGTATCGAGCAGGGGTCTTGCCCTGCCCTGCCCTGCCCTATCCATGGCCACCCCTAGTGCTACGCTTTGACTATGACATATAAAATGTAATGTTAATCGTCGCTTATCATTTTTTATAAAAGTTTGATTGTGTGACTTGTTCAATTTATTTTTGTACTAAATTAAAAAGGAGAAATGGCTCCAAGGTTCTAATTAAGGGAAATAATATCATAAAATTCTCATAACTTATCAATGATAGCTCATTTATTTGTCAATAACTATTCTTTCAATTGTCATTAACAAATTATGAGACTTTTCTGACATTATTTCCCTTAATTGGGACCTTGAAGTTATTTTCTCAATCAAAAATTATTCTAAAAACTTGAAACCAAGGTATTAAAACCTGGACCGGGTATTGAACCGGTCGAGGTAATGGGTTAAGGGTCAGTGGGTCAAACCGGGGCCAAACCGGAGCTAAACCGGGACCAAACCAGTGAGTAGTTGAAGATTTTAGGCTTATAGTGTGAAATTCTAAATGAAAAAGATTAAAAAAAAATAAATTGGGACCCGGACCGGTCTACTGACCGGTTCAGCGGGTCCGGTCCGGGTCCAAAAACACTGCTTGAAACAGATAAGAAGTCTTAAGCACTCCCTACTTTCTTTATGTTACAAGAAATTGACTTGTGACCTATCTTAATTATATAGTTCTCAATCCTAATTCGAACAAGCCCCATGAACTACATGGTAGGTTTGATTCAAAACACCCCCCCAAAAAAAAAAACCATTTGGAATGTTTAAGTAAATATAATAGTTAGGACTTGAGGAAGAGTTACATATAAAGGGCACAACTCAAAACCCAAGTCTTCGGTGAATTAAATAGCTGTTGGGATTCTTTTTTCTCACGCACGCACATGCAGACTTTATCATTTTGATGGGACCTATTATGAGAACTTCTTCATTATTTTATGATGCAATGTACCAATAAATCGTCCCACGAGGGTCGTTGTGAAAAAATACCTAATTGATAAATTAATCACCAAATGTTACCTCGATATGCACATGATCTTTTAGTGTGTATAAGATTTTTTTTGTGTGTAACATTTTTTTCTATGCATGTGCAAAATATTTATGCTTGTGTGTACTTCCCCTGTGTGCATAAGATCTTTCCCCTGTGTGCACACGATATTTTATAGTAACATCAGCAATTAATTTGTGAATGACATATTTTTTCACAATTCTCCTAAAAAAAATGCCAACAATTTGTTGTAAATAATATATGTGTTGTGTCAAAGAAAAAGTTTTATATTATATGGGATTATGGGGTCTAAATAATAACAAATGATTTTGGGTTAGTAAATGGATTAAAAAGAGGAATATAAACTTACTTGCATGACAAAGGGCTACCGGAGATATAGTTAAAATTCGACAATTTCCCTCCTATTTGTGAGATAAATGCAATATTGAGCACTTATACCGAAAACATTTCTACAAAAATATCAAATTAATTTATATAATTTATTACTATCTTAAAATATTATAAACACCTATCAATATGTTTAATGACCTAATAGTCAGTAACTTCCCCATTAATATTCACTATTATCGAATCAATTCATGCTAATAAATTTGATTTGAAATTTTACAAATTCAGGTTACTTTTCCTCTCGTTTACCCTTTTAAAATTTACAAGTCCAATCACAGTTCACATTGATTGTGCCACAAAGCTGTTTGTTCCGAGGAAATGACTTTTAGCTGGATCGCAGCAAACGAACAAGGACGAGGATACAAGTACAAGAGTACCAATACAAATTCACATGCTGATTATACCCAAAAAAAACAAAAAATCCACATGCTGATAATTGATGTAATTAGCTAATAGTGATATGTATATATTTCGCTGAACTTATCAAACAATTTGGTGATCTGTTCCTAGCTAACACCATAAGATCTCACTAAGTTGCATGAGTATATTAATTGGTTCAATTAATAGCAACAATACACTTGCGCGAGTATTAATTAACAGATGATACACCCACTAATTCCGGTACATGAACAAATATTAGATGATGCAACGAGGCGATTTTTATTATATCACCTTTGGTTCAAATGAGGCGATATGTTTATTTCACAGCACTTAATGATCACATCACAATAACAGAAGAACCAATCTTCAGTTACTCTGTTTTCACCTGATGCGAGTGGGAAATCAAATCAAGACAAGAAAACTTATCGACCCAATCGAAACAGCAATTCAATTTTCAGAAACAAGTGGTGATATCCCCAGGTGGAATAAAAGATGCGACACGAGATCAGATCAATGGGCACCACATAAATTCACATTTGCTGATAAATTTTATTCTAATGCACGGCAAACACTTTATCCACTAATGGCAACCCTTCGTACATTTGCTTGCACAGCCTCACGCTTAGTCCTTCACACCAGCTTTTGGCTTTTCCTTTCTACTTTTTCGACCTACTTTGCTTGAATTATTCCCCATCCTCTGTCAGCTTGTCTTCCTTCTCTGACCACCTATGAGTGCTTAGTTCAGTAATTATTACTGCCACCGCCGGATCAGTTCAGTATCACTCTAGACTAAAGGGAAAAAAAAAATCAATACACACACATTAGATTCGGTTGTAAATATAAAATTTGGTCGGCTAATTTAAATAAATTAAAGAAACTAGTTATACTAATTATTTGTAATAAATATATATATTGATGTTTTCTAAAATACCATCATAACTATCTTGGGATAAAAACTCTTTAATTTGTACAATCAATAAAGTTGCTTTTGGAGAAAAATTATAAATTTGGGAGATAAAATAGATTGAGGTCTTATATATAGGCTTAAATCCAACCTCCAACTAACTTTTATATTAAAAATGTGAGGTGGTATAGTGTTATGATGGCAAGCCCAATGATATATCTCAATCCCAAAAGACTGGCTGACATATTAGGGGGATGTCATTTAACTTATAAATCACACCACATTTGTGAGATCCCCTAATATGAGACTCATAACAATGTATCAGCTCCTTGAGAGCCTATGCCCCCGATAGTTTTACATCATGACGCTTCACTTGATCTTCTTCTGGTCACACCATCGGCCTCTAATCGGTTAAAGTTGTTTACGAATAGCGCTCTGCATGAATATTAGGTTCTTTAAGAAAACACCAATATTATAAACAAAAATTTAAGAGGAGAATTCAATCCTAAGATGCCATCCTATTAGGAGGGAGTGTCCAATCTTAAAGAAGAGCCTCCTACTACCTCTAGGGAGGAGAACTCAATCCCAAAATAACTTAAAATAATTCACAATTCACATTGGAAAGATGAAAATCGGGCTCTAAGAACGTGGCACAAGTACCTGCTCTGTCGGTCCAATGGATGTCGCGTGTGTGGGATATGTTTCTGGTACCATACCAATTGCCAAGTGCTGATCAGTGGGTGCTAGTGATTAATTAATACGGAGTTGGAGGACAAGACGGCGCCGTCAAAACTGGTAGGAGGCTTACAGCTCAAATAATTGTGGATCCATGGGTCGGGATCACCAATTTCAGGTCAAACCAGGGGAGGCACCGAGTTTTTAATACTAGAAGTAAAAAGAAGACCGAAAAACTATTGACTTGCCAAAAACTAGCTTAGTGTGCACGTATTACGAGTATTTCATATCCTAATATTGCGTCTTCGTTCAATGCAGAAGAAACATGCATAATGTGGACAGCTTCACTTGCACTTAGCTTACTTGGTTGAGACTGAATTTTGTTTCCCCTCAGGTTCATTGCAATTTCTTTAAATTACCAATAAGCTATTGATTAAAGTGGTAAGCAGCCTCACCCCTATAAAAAAGAAAACATAAGGTTTATATCATGAGAAACGTATCTGTTATGAGAGGTAAAAATAATTTATACTGTAAGTCTCGAAACGAATTATATCCTTAATCAAATAAAAAAAATGAGCAATTCTTTGAATTAAATAACCCTGTGAGGAAGAGAATAAAAATTCAAATTATGAGAAGTGCACTAATTAAGAGAGACAAAAACTTTTTATGCTCTAAGTCTCGAAAAGAATTATACCCTTAATCAAGTAAAAAAAAAAAGAAGCAATTTCTTTGAATTAAATATTGCATGTGGCTGAAATTGAATTGTTGTTGTTGTAGTATGCTCTCCTTTATTGTTGGATTTATTTTTTTCTTCGAGCCGTAAGAAACATGCCATTAGGTCTGCTTGATGGAGTATTTGGTTCTACCTTAATACATGCCCAACGAACTTGGTGGGCATTAATGAATAATGGCTTTCATTGGCCGTGCTCCACAGAAAGCGTAGAAAAATAAGACACTTTCAACAAGTAATTCATACTCCTTATTAAA
Source organism: Inga laurina (assembly GCA_963855925.1). NCBI lineage: Eukaryota > Viridiplantae > Streptophyta > Magnoliopsida > Fabales > Fabaceae > Inga > Inga laurina. Next base: position 47,814,094 of record OY979712.1, read on the forward strand.
ACCTCACTCTCTCTATTTCCAATATATCCTTCTATAAATCCCAAATCTTTTCCCTCATTCACAAGTCACACACCCTTCTTTGTTTTTCTTCTTCGTCTTCCTTCTCCCTCTCACACACATTTCTGTGAAACCCTTCATTGCTCTGTTTCTTATGTTGAAATAGGGGAGAAGCAGACAGGTGATATTATTATTCCGGGGATTCATTCTTGGGAAGGATCTCATGGATGCGTCCACAGCTTTAATGATCCTATCCGCCGTATCTGCTTATTTAATATGGTTCAGATTCATATCGCGCTCCCTGAATGGTCCACGTGTTTGGCCTCTATTGGGTAGCCTCCCGGGCCTCATCCACCACACCAATCGCCTGCATGACTGGATCGCGGACAATCTCCGCGCTTGTGGCGGAACTTACCAGACCTGCATCTGCGCCATTCCCTTCATCTCCAAAAAGCAAGGTCTCGTCACTGTCACGTGCGACCCCAAGAACTTGGAGCACATCCTCAAGCTCCGGTTCGATAATTACCCGAAAGGACCCACGTGGCAATCTGCGTTTCACGATTTGCTCGGTGATGGAATCTTCAATTCCGACGGCGACACTTGGCTGTTCCAGCGCAAGACCGCTGCGCTGGAGTTCACCACGAGAACTCTGCGCCAAGCCATGGCGCGCTGGGTGAGCCGAGCCATTAAGTTCCGGTTTTGCCCAATCCTCGCCGCCGCGCAGCAGAAGCAGAAGCCGGTCGATCTTCAAGACCTTTTGCTTCGCATGACTTTCGATAACATTTGTGGCTTGGCTTTTGGCAAGGATCCGCAAACGCTCTCTCCGAATCTCCCTGAGAACGGCTTCGCGCTGGCTTTCGATCGAGCCACGGAAGCCACCCTGAAGCGGTTTATTTTGCCGGAGGTGATCTGGAAATTCAAAAAGTGGCTCCGGCTAGGTATGGAAGAGACTATGACGCAAAGCCTCAAACACATTGATCAGTACTTGTCCGGCATCATCAACGCGAGGAAACTCGAATTAATAAGTAAGCAGCAACAAGGTGAGAATGGGACCACCGTTCATCACGATGATCTGCTCTCGAGGTTCATGAAGAAGAAGGAATCTTACTCCGACGAATTCCTGCAACATGTGGCTCTCAATTTCATCCTCGCCGGACGGGACACGTCATCGGTGGCGCTGAGCTGGTTCTTCTGGCTCTGCATCCAGAACCCTAAAGTGGAAGAGAAAATCCTCGTGGAACTCTGCACCGTCCTGATGGAGACACGTGGCAGTGACGTCTCGAAGTGGATTGACGATCCACTCGTGTTCGAGGAGGTGGACCGATTGGTGTACCTGAAAGCTGCGCTATCGGAGGCACTCAGACTCTACCCATCGGTGCCGGAGGACTCAAAGCACGTGGTCAAAGACGACGTGTTGCCGAGTGGTACCTTCGTTCCGGCGGGTTCGTCCGTGACCTACTCCATTTATTCAATCGGAAGGATGCAATCCGTCTGGGGAGAGGACTGCCTGGAATTTAAGCCGGAGAGGTGGTTGTCGGCCGACGGTAAGAAAATCGAGCTAAACGATTCGTATAAGTTTGTCGCATTTAATGCTGGCCCGAGAATCTGTTTGGGGAAAGACTTGGCGTACCTGCAAATGAAGTCGATCGCGGCGTCTGTGCTGTTGCGCCACCGCCTCTCGGTGGCGCCGGGACACCGCGTCGAACAGAAGATGTCGCTGACGTTGTTCATGAAGTACGGGCTGAAGGTGAACGTGCACCCAAGAGATTTGGGGCCTATATTGGACAAAGCATGCAAGGCTGCCTCCTGCGGCAAAGAAGCTTTCATGACGGCCGGCGCCGTAATTGAGGCGCTGCCACCCGCTGCTTAAAGAGTGTTTTGGCATTATGTGGCTGTGAATTAATAAACAAATATATAAATATATAATTAAAGGACTTGATCAAAGAACAGGGTGCCTACTAGGGAGTAGCACTGCATACTAAAATGTTTTATGAGGTGATTAATTATATTATCTTAATTGAAAAGTACGTGATTTTGCTGGCAAAAAAAGAAAGAAAAGAAAAGTACGTGATTTTGTGATTAATTAAATATATTGACTTGGTTTCCCTGCACCTCTCATGCTCCCTCTCCCTCTCCATGAAAGAAATAGAAAAGGAAATGGCATGTGCTTACACATTTATTCGAATATCTATATAAAGCAATTAATTAAGGGAGCTTTATATTTTAAAGGTGCATCTGACTAATGTTGGTTCTTTTTTTAATTTTCCAACAAATTTTCCATTTTATCGGCTTCTTAATCTTTATATTAACATTTTTTTTTTTACGAAATTAACATTACCACATTAGAATGGCATGCTCACATGTACATAGCTGATGGGAAGTTAATTATGTGCCCGAGTTAAGAAAAACGCTTTTAAATTAATAAATTATTTAGTTAAACATTGAACCGGTACAAAGTGGTTTGTCATAAATTATATTGGAATATCCACATTTATTTTTAAATTGTGCAACACACCTCTTATTCTAAATATAATATCTTCTTTGTTACTATTTTATCCTTATAATTGTGGCGTTGGGATCATTACTTTCAAGTGAGCATATGAAAACAAAACACCTAAAAGCTTGTTTGAAATAACTTATTTTTGGGTAATAAGTGTTTATAAATCGTGATTCATGGTATACGAGGTAAGTATGTAAAAGGAGTTTTATCTTGGCTTGCGTAATAAGAACTTATTTTTTAAGAAAACGCTGAACCAAACAAGCCATAAATGATAACAATTAAGTTAGATTTCCATATATTCATCATGCATGGGTGGTGTATAGCTGATCAAATCAGTGCACAACGGAGGAAATTAGGTTGATCACGTGCTTCTAATTTGATATAAGTGATTATCTGGTGGTATTGTTTTGTAGTAATATTTAATTTTTTTTTAAAAGTGTGTAGGAATGTTGCTAATTTTAGTTGAATATGTGAGGGTACGTGCAATGCATGGTCATGTTGTACGCAAACACACATAGGGAATTTTGTTGACATATAAATATACAGCAAATGGGGAAAGGGAATTTGATTAAGGAGAAGAAAGGCACGTTTAAATAATCGTGAAAGCTAGCTAATAAGTAGTTAACGAGGGTCACTTGTCAAATTGAAGATTACGTAGCTAGTTATATTGAAAAAATAAACTCTCAAATATAATGCAATTATGCAGTTAATATACACATACCACTCAGGTATTTCTATTATTGGGCCGCTTCTACAAAGCGTTGTTGTTCTGTTTTATAAGATATTTGGTAATTTTAAGAAATATTAAATATTTTCTTTCATATATAAGAATCACATTAAAAAGGTAAAATATATAGTATTCAACACCATAACGTTATTTTCCAGAGCATAAAGTAATATAATGTTGGGGTTTAATGCAGTTAATAAGAATATATAATATTCAACACTATAACGTTATTTTTCAGTAATATCCAACACCTTAATCTTATTTATATAATGCATTCGATTACTTTTGTATCAGTTTTCCTAATGCATATAGTACCCCTGGTGATATTTATCAGTTACATCTATCATCCTAATTTTGTTTATGATTTATGTTGTTGGATACATAATAAATAAGATTAGGATGGTGGAAACAAACATAAAAAATAATAATATCATAGTATTGGATACACCATAAATAAAATTAGATTGTTTAATACAACTGAGAAATAATATCAATGTGCTGGATCTTATTTTACCCTATTAATTAAAGTCACTTGAATTTTATGAGAAAATTAATAATTTTACTTTTCTTTGTACATGTTAATTATTTAAAATTAAAATTGACTTATATTTCCTGAGTGTGTGTATATATATTACTACTTTGTTATGTGAATTGGGGTGAAACTTTCGGCGGCACGTAACCCTCAAAGCTAGCCTGCCCAACAACAAGGCAACTTTAAATCCCAAACGTTGTTATCAAGGATGAGGAGAAGAAAAAGGTATTACGGCAATAGCTCGGGACCACATACAGGATTTGTGATTGGTTGAGACCACATATAGAACCCGATATAATTTATCCCCCCTTCCACCATGCAGGCTTACGGATTTTTCTCTTGGTTAGAGCGCATTTGGTTATCAAAGATCACATAAGGTTTATATTTGACTCTTAGGTTAAGCCTTGGATCCTTGAGGAGGCGACCCTTTAGAAAATTAGGAGTACTACCTAAGAGAAAAATCCCTAAGCCTATGTGGCGGAAGGGGGGATAAATCCTGCCGGATTCTGTATGTAGTCTCGGCCAACCGCGGATGCTGTGTGTGGTCCCGAGCTGTTACAATTACAAAAATCAGACAATTTTAAGGGGAAAATCCCTTAAAAAGAATTTAAAAAATGTCAAAAGATAAAAATGTGTTCTAAATATTTATAATATCAAAGATGTGTTAAGGTCTCATTTGTTCGTTTTAAAATTAAAAGAAAATGATAAAATTGTCCCTCTAAGTTTATAATTAAGAACAGAAAAGAAGACAAGATTTCTCAAGGTATGATAAAAGGTTTTCACAAGGTTAGATAAATTTTTTACAATTTCTCATAACAATTTAACAATTTTGCAAATCAAAATTCTTAAGATCTGATAAGGATTTCATAAGTTCAGTTAAGGTTTCCACAACTTCCTTACAGAAATTTCACAAGCTGCAAATTTGAATTCACAAGATCTGACGAGGTTTTCACAAATTGCAAATTTTGATTCATAATATTTGATAAAGGTTTTTATAATTTCTTAGAAGAATTTCACAACTTCCTTAAAGAAGTTCACAAATTACAAATTGTGATTTACAAGATTTGATAAGAGTTTTACAAGTTCTAATAAAAATTTTATAACTTTGGGCAAGGTTTTCACAAGTTCTTAAAAGAATTTCACAACTTCCTTAAAGAATTTCATAAGTTGCAAATCAAAATTCACATGACCAAATAAGAGTTTCACAAATTCTGATAAAGTTTTCACAAGTTCGGATAAAGTTTTCACAAGTTCGGATAAAGTTTTCACAATTAATTCTGTCAAAATGAAAATTAAACTCTGAAAGACAATTCTGTCATTTTCTATTATTTTTGAAAAGGATGAATCAGACCCTAACACTTTTTAATATTATGAATATTCGAAATACCCTTTTATATTTTTTTTATATTTTTGTAAAATTCTTTTTAAAGGATTTTCTCAGATTTTAAATCCCAAAAATTGCCCGAAACCCTAATGTGTGGTCCAATGGTCCTTCACAAAATTGATTGGATGGAACAAGTTAAAATCCAGCACACGGACTCAAATTAAACACCAACTTCGTCTTTCAAAATATATATCAAATCAACTCGTACGTCAGGCCGATGAAATAACTAGTGGAATGATTAGTAAATAAATTAGTCCTTATTCGATTCGATTTAAGAAAATATTAAAAATTGATTTGACTTGCAACCAAAATATCTTTAAATAACCAATATGGAGGTGCTCTAACGATGTAAAATCCTATTAGATTTTTATAGGTCTCGAGTTTAAATCTTAAAAGAGATACTTATGTTGAGAAAGACAATCACAAACCTCAAATTAAATACCAATCAATACCATCAAAAAAACATGTCTCCGACTCAATTACGTTTATATACTAGAAGATAGAGATGCACAATTTTTATGAGTAAACCTTGTCTAACTTATTTATTGTCAAATCATTTTAACCGTGTCTTATGTTTCCTTTCAATTATTTGCATGCATCTCAAGTATTATCCTTAGCTTAATTACGAAAAAACGCACACACAAACAACTTCATAATCATATTATATGGACATCTATTTGGCTTGATTTCCATCTGCCTAAGAACGACAAATGTGGCACAAGTGTGTGGTATGGTGGAAGGAGTTTTGGCGACATAAATATAAAGCATCAAATTCAACGGTCAAAGAGTTGGACACATAGAAAATGTTTATCCATCATATAGAAAGATGCATGTTCAACGGTCAAAGAGTTGGACACTCACTAATAGGGGGGATTTGATTCTTACGGACATTGTGGGGCTACAAGTGGTTTATAAATATTAATTGAAAATATTACTTATAATAATATGCTCCCGTATGATTGAACAATGCAAATAATAATTTTTTTAAATGAATAAACTTCATTTTAGTTTTGTTACATATTTATTACATTTTTTTTTCCAACTTTATCCCTATATTGTATTTATATTCGGAGACGTAAAAAGTATTTGTGAGTATCATCTTTTTAAAGGGAGCGAACAACTTAATAAATGCTGAGTAGTTAGCTGGATTTGAATGAAATGTTGACATTATCATGTCTCTTAGGCGTGTTTGGTTTGATGGGAGGGTGGGGGAGGGAGGAGGGGAAAGGGGGTTAAATTATATTTTCGGATTGAAGATATTTAAATTTTAGATAGGAACCCAAAATTTTAAAAGAATAAAAAGGTAAATTTTAGATGAAAATTTAAAATTTAAAAGAATGAGAAGATAAATTTTAGGTTTCTCCTATCCAAAATTATAATTTACCACCCCCTCCCCTCCCTCTCCAACCCTCAAAGCAAACACACCCTCAAAGTCATAGTAATGTGAACGAACCCTTTCACTCAAACTTGTGCCCTCCAATCGATGGATGATGCCCATATGACAGTCAGTGAAGAGGATTGGGTGTGTTTGGAATAACGACAGGAAAATGAAATTTTTTTTTATTTGAATGTTTGTAATTGTATTTTTGATAAAAATCAGATTTTATAATGTGATTTATGTTTGGATTGACAATTGTATAAATGATTTTTGTAAAAGTATATGAGTGTTTGGATTGACTTAAATATAAATGAATTTTGTGATAATGGTCAAAGAGAGTGGATGGAAAAATATTTAAAAAATTAAGTAAAATTGTAATCAGTCTAACTAAAATAATATTTAAAGTAATTTTTGGAGTTGAAAAAGTACATGAAGGGTAAAATTGCAATCATTTTGTTAGCACACTGGGTACAACAAAAAAAATATTTTGAGGGGTTAAAACACTGAAAAATATTTTAAAGTAAATTTTAGAGCTGAAAAAGTGCATTAAGGGTAGAATTGCAATCAGTCTAATAGCACATTGAGTACAACTAGAAAAATATTTTAAGGGGTTAAAAACACTAAAAAATATTTCAAAATAATTTTATGAACTGAAAAATTATATTAAGGGTAAAATTCCAATCAATCTAAATAACACACTGAGCACAACTAAATTTGCAATTAGTCCAAAAAACTACTGAAAAGCTCCAAAATGGATCTTATAAAATTCGTGCGTTTTGTCTTGCGTATTTCTAAAAGCCCAAATTAATGATCGTTGAACCAAACACTCATAAAATTCAACCAAGATATGAAGTGTGTGTTTGAGATAATGGTAGGAAAAATGACTTATTATGATTCTAACTTATTAAAAATGACTTAATAGAAAAGTCAATTTTTGTAATGTGATTTATATTTGGATGAACGATTTATTTTTAGATAATAAGTGCTTATGAATCGTGATTTACGGTATTTGAGGTAAATATGTGAGAAGAGTTTTATCCCGATTCACGTAATAAGTGACTTAATAGAAAATTTGTGAGGAACTTACTTAATAAATAGTTTATTCTACCCATGATATAATTAAAATAAGCTGAACCAAATACTGTAAAAACGCACTACATTTTTATTTACGTTTATTACCAAGAAAAGGGATTTATTTTTACCCAATACACTAAACCAAACACACCCGAAAACGCACAAATGACAGAAAACGCACAATTTGCCCGCTGGATCGCATTTCCAAACACAAGACAGGCATCAGCGTCAGCCTCAACGACACCCACACCTTTATTAATGTACTTTTCTTCCTTTTGCTGCCAGACAGTACTCATTTTCTTCCGTCCTTTCTGGGACGGCCTGCTGTTATTTTCAGTTATCCATCTATTTCACAGCCCAAAGCATTCAATTAATTAATTACTCTCTCCGGTTCTAATTATAAGATAAAATTGATTTTTTTAGAGAAATTAAGGAAATCAATTAAATTACTTTAGAGTATTTATACTTTTAGTATCCTTCGATTATATATTAGTTTATTAGTCAAATTAATTAGTTTAGAGAAAAAAAATAAAAATATAAAAACTCTAAAATAATTTAATTGACTTCCTTAAATTCTCCAAAAAAATCAATTTTATCTTATAATTAGGACAGGAGGGAGTAATAATCATCCACCCCCCACCAGAAACAAAAAGAAAAACCCCGGGTTATGCCTGCCTTCATGCATAAATTACAATTACAAGTTTGTTCAGCCACTGATATGGCCCATTGGGTGTCTTTATATGTTGCCGGGCCTTTTGAAGCCCAAGAACTCTTTTTTTCTTCCCGCACTAAAGCCCACTTGACCCAACAAAGGAGAAAGGAAAATATTTGGGCAACAGCAGCTATTTTCCTCTCCTTTTTTTTTTTTCATAATTTGGGGAAACAAGGACTTGAACAAATATTTTTAAACTATTCCTATAAAAAGGGCCAGAGAGAATTCATTTTGTTTTCAATTTTTATTTCACTTTCCTTTCTTTATTTTTAACTGTTCACTATAATCCCATGTTTTTTCCCACCTAGGGGCTTCATGTACTATTCGATGGGCACAATATTTATGCTAAAACATCTTTCTTTCTTTATGCTAAGATACAACGCAAATGACAGTGGACGGCATTTTGTACAGATGGTTTAGGATTCAAATACAAATGTAGAATTAACTTGGGGTTTCCTCCTGTTATTTGTATTTTTCTTTATAGTTCGCATTACAAAATAGCTAAAAGTTTTCTCCCCTGGAAACAGCCGGACAAAGCTAAAAGTTACTACTACTTTGGATCCTCTTAAGTTTTTTTAAAGACTACTTTGGGTCTGTCAGGCTCAAGCTGAATTCCCAGAGCTTTCTGGCCAATTCAGAATCTGTAGCGAGAGAGTTTGGCTTTGCCTTGTTGCTATCCATAAAATATTCACCAGATATTCCCTTCACTTGTGGATGTAATGCCACATAACATTGAGTTGCAGCTCCCTATCAAAATGAAATATTAAGAACTTAGATGACAGAAAATCAAAGTTTTGAAGCCCGGACTGGTCGGAGTACTGGGTCAAAGGTCAGTGAGTCAGATTGGAGTTAACCCGAGGTTAAACTGGTGAGAAATTGAATATTTTAGGCTTATTAATATGAAAATTTAAATTAAAAAAAAAATATTGAACCGGTTCGGTTTCTAGGCCCAAGTCGCTGGTTCCCGGGCCAGACGGGTCGGTCCGGTCTAGGTTCCAATACATGGCAGAAAATCACATCATGGGCAGCGAAAGGCATAAATGCCACCTCCATACACTGCCCCTGATATATAAAGTCATAAACTCATGAATGTGAAAAGTTACCTGCTGCACATTTTTCAGGAAGAACTTTACCACCGAGCTAGCCACGGCTGCACAATCCAAGTAATAGATGCATTATTATAGAACCAAACTATTCCATTAGCGAGGAATTATCCTCAAGCAAGAACTGCCAGTGGATGCAAAATATTACAAGCGGTTCAGATAGGATCATGGGGCAATCTATATGATCTCTTGCTTCATGATGACAGACTTTAATCAAAATCACGTCAAATATATTATTAATCCTACAAAATGGCTTAGCTTGTTCGTGAACAACAATTAGGATAATTTACATATACGGATAGAATTATATTCACTGCTCGTTTATAATCTGGACAGGATCATCCAAAGTGTTTTTTTCCCCCTTTTTGAGTTTCAGAAGTAATGCATAACATGTACCTTTTTTAAAAACTGAAAAGGAAAAAAGCAGCCTTCTGTAAAACACTTCAAGAACTTTATAAAAAGATAATTCCAGAGGATTCATTCTAGATTATCCTTTCATTGTATTCAAATTTTACTTCGATTTTGCATCCCTATGAAAAAGCTAACATGACAACCGTATTAATACGAAGTTTGTCTGTGTTCGACAGCAATCTTGTCATTTAAACAGAAACATCAGTTGACCAAAATCGAGAAGAATACTTTAATGAACATACTGGCACTAGAATAATAGAATATACCATACCATTAAAGAAACCATGATACCGAAGAATATTTGTTACAATCGACCCAGGATGAAGGGAGCTGGCAGTTATTTCCACTCCTTCTTCCTGTCAACCAAAAAAAAAAAAAAATTCAAAAGTTACGCATCAGACTCAACCAATCAGTTCATCCAGTCAGTCAGCAGATGGATGCCAGAGGAATGAAAGACCCTTCCGGATGCAGACCATGTACAGACACAGGGTCTAAAGATAGTGTTTAATAACTTGGACAGAATGGAAATTATATTTCCAATTTCTTTAAAGAGGAGGGAAGATATCCTAAAATAATAATGGTATAATATTTTTGCAATCAACTGCATTGAGACAGTAATCCCAGCTAATCTAGCGGTAAATTATAAGAAAAATGATGCTTAAAGACTCAAAGCTTATGAAATAAACAGCTGAGAACCTTTTGAAAAAAAACAAAAAGAATTCACCCCAAGAGAACCTTAAAAACAAATGAAGTCAAAAAATTAATTATCACCATTTACAAGTAGAATACCTTCAAGCGTCTTGAAAGCTCTTTTGCATGCAAGATGTTAGCGAGCTTTGATTGTCCATAAGCCAAAAAACTGTTGTATCTGTAAATAATCAAACAGAGAAAGGGGAAGCATTCCATTTTGAGAACTAGGAAAACTGTGTGTGTGTGTGTGTATATAATGGTAACATCAAGAAAGCACCTCTATAGCATGAGTTTAGTAGCAGATAGAAAGACTGAAAGAGTTTAATAGCATATAGAAAGGGCGGGAAAAGGCAAAAATTTATTCAGCTAGAGCATACCCTGATTCATCATTAATTTTATCAAAACGAATCCCTCCATTATATGCAAATCTGTGTGCCTCTGATGATAAAATAACTATTCTTCCCTCCCGCTTGCATCCGTGCACAGTTTTCTTCATAGTTTCCAATAAAAGGTTTGTTAAGTGAAAATGACCTGCAAAATAATATTAATCCTTACAATTCCAAGTTGTACATTATCGAAAGTCAGTATAATTGATATGAATAATTCAAAGATATGGTGAGGAGAACATATGATATCCTAGTTTCCTACCTAAATGATTGGTTGCAAACTGCAACTCAATGTTGTCTTGGGAAAGTGTGAACGGGGCAGCCATAATACCTGCATTATTACTTCAGCCAAAAAATTCTTTTTAACTTCAGGATGCAATTTAAACATAAAAAAAAATACGGGAGCTTCTTTCCAAACAAAGTGCAGGGTTACAAGAGAAGTAGGAGATTGCATTAGCAAAGTTCATAAAAGTTTTCAAAAGTTAATAAATAAATTCATGGAACTTAACCACTTGGTACACATGGTCTCGTACATAGACAAAGAGAAATATAATGAGGAAGAATTAACAAAAAGTTCTATAATTTAGAGGTCCACAACAACTATTGCTAAAGATTCATACATTAGGAGATTAATAGGCAAACCAGATACTGCTAAACAGCTTACATTAGGATATTGAGAGGCAGACCGGAGGAATTGTAATCTGCAGCAAATTTCCTTACTGATGCCATTAAGCCAAGGTCTAGCTTCATAACATCAATTTTAGCAGAGGGGATTTCCTCAACTAATTTGTTTTTGACGCTCATACCAGAGTCCACATTCCTTACTGCCATAACCACATGGACACCACGCAATGCTAGAACTCGGGTGGTTTCAAGACCAAGACCACTTGATGCCCCTGAAACTTAACTAAATGTGAGTACTAAGGGAAGAGAGTGGGTACCTATTCCGATTTCAGATACCAAGCAAGTCATTAACTGTTGTATAGCATACCATAACATGTTGAATTGTATTTCACCTAAACATGTTTACTAATATATGACATGAAAAGAAGTTTATTTTTTAAATTTTATTTTTAGTTAAACAAGTTTGGTCCTCATCGTCAATCAACCATAACCTCAACATGCTAGATGACCAGAGAGGGGGGAAAAACATTGTTAGATTATGACTTCAGAAGTCCAGAGCCTTCAAAGAGGGTATTGGCGCTATCAGTAACAAGTTCCGCCCAAAATCATTGACCAGATTAACACAGCTGGTTTAGCAACAAGTCACCGCGGATGCATCTTACTATCGTAAATCAACATCAAGCAAAAAAAAGATTTTCCGGTTTTATCAATTCATCCGCTTATCAGCGATGACTATCAATAGAAACAATTCAAAAAATTCTCTCAACATCGAAGTGATCTTATTTGAGTACAGCAAAGCCAATCAGGAGGTAGAACAAGAAAATAAGGAGAAGGAAATGAATAGAAGAGAAACCAGTGACGATGGCAGTGAGACCGTTCCCATCGATTCCTTCAGTAACTTGCTCCGCAGTGGAACTGGCCGAGAATCCAGATGGCCCTCTCCATCCTAACATCCACATTTTTTTTCGTTCGCAAAGAAAAAACACGATCACGCCCTTCAAGTGCAGTCCAGGAGCAGCCTTATCGCACCATTTTCGATTTTTCGTCCTCTTCTCCTTATTACTCATTATTTTACCAGGGACAAAAGCGTCCTTTCGGTTATTTAATTTCGATTTCAATTTAATTTATGTCAATTTGAGTTTACTTACATATTTCTGAAGTCTATGCTCCGATTAATTATAATACAATTTATTTTACTTTAATCTAAATGACAGATGAGTCATAAAGAAACTCAAATTTTATAATTTTAAGGATGATGGGAAGGAGTTGCATTTTTTATTTTTTTAAATTAAGAAGCTTATATTTTTTAAAATCATAAAATTTTTACGTATAAAATTAAAGATAAGTTGTTGTATTAATTAATACAACAAGTGAGGTGAGGGAGGCTCACCAAATATGCAAGTATTTATCAGCGGCCCGTGTTTCGGCCTCATCTGGACAAGAATTGGTTGTGGTCCAATAAACAACAGAAATATCAAAGTTCCACTTTATAAAGTTGTCACCTTCTTTGCCATTATTAAACTTTTATAAAGTTGAAGTGTTCATGGAATTTCAATTTATAAACTTTTTCTGCAAGCATATCACTTCCACTTTAATTTCGGGAAAAAGTTTTCTGGCGTGCGATACCAATTTCCAATTGCTTGTGGTCCAATAAACAACACTCTTGATGACGCTTTCTCATTACATTAATGTTCTTCGAAAACAATCACGCTCTCCGTTACTATCCCACATTAAAAGTCGGTATTGGTCCAAAGTGAGTGGAACAATCATGTTCCATCACATTGGTAGCTGAGCTTACCAAAATTACAGTTTATTCACTAGCTATTATTATCAAAGTTCAGAGAGTAAAGGAAGAATCATGGATTTTTTTTTTTTAAAAAAAAAAACGAGACATATTTAAAGAAAGAATTCTACATTCAAAGTTTGACTCAGAAGGAGATCAAGATCTCATAATTTACATACACACAAACAAAAATAAGGATGTCCAAATAATACAAAAAAAGAAACACAGCACAGAGAAGATGAGGGTGGTCTCAAACTCAAGCCCTAGTCTTAAAAGGAATGGCTCGGATGACTATCTGGTGATATACAGCAGCAAGTGCAGCTCCAATGAAAGGTCCAACCCAGAATATCCACTGCACACGCGCGCAGAATTTAGTTTAGTTTTAGGCAAACAAAGGAATTAATCAAATCTAAGCGACTAATTTGTTAATAATAATAAATAATAATCGGAAAGAGAATAATAAGAACGTTACATGATCATCCCATGCAGCGTCTCTGTTGAAGATGACGGCAGCACCCAAACTTCTAGCTGGGTTTATACTTGTTCCTGTGATGGGAATAGTTGCCAAGTGCACCAAGAACACAGCAAATCCGATGGGAAGAGGAGCCAAAACCTACAATTTCATCATACACAACACAAAATCAAAATACCAGTCTTGCTCAGAAGGGCAAGGTTTTCTGTCTCCTGACAGATTCATAAAACATCATAGGGATGTCGAGTTCCAAATACAGCTCAAGATATCTGGGCAGAGTTATGAACCTACCTCCGTAACCTATTCATATAATGATAAAGGACTTGCTTTTATGGGTACCTTGTTCTTGCTCATACAATTTATTTAGGACTTAACTCAAGTACCAAACCCTAGAACTCTAGCACTTGAAAAGCAGAAACACAACCAGGAAAGTAAAACCTTTAGAGGAAAATGAAACAGAGAGGGCAAGAACACATACAGGGACATGAGAGTCTCTGGCGTTTCTCTTAGCATCAGTAGCAGAAAACACAGTGTAGACAAGGACAAAGGTGCCAACAATCTCAGCTCCAAGAGCATCACCCTTAGTGTATCCATGGCTTACCGTATTTGCTCCACCACTGTTCATCTGATACCTAGCCTTACCCTCAAAACCCTTCACAACACCAGCACCACATATAGCTCCAAGACACTGCATAATCATGTAAAACAGTGCCCTTGTGAGAGACAGCTTCCTCGCCAAGAACAGACCGAAAGTCACCGCTGGGTTTATGTGTCCACCTGTTCAAAACCAACATTCACATTCACACTCAGATCTGAATATGCAAGAGGCATAAGTCATTGAGAGAACACACCCCAAAGCTAGCAGTTGGAGTTGGGAAGTTAAGACCCCTCTGAAACCTACCCGATATAAAACTTTTTTAAACAGAATTTAACCTAACAGAAAAGATTTGAAGCTGGAAGGAAGATGTTGTTACCTGAGATTCCAGCGGTACAGTAGACAAGAGCAAAGATCATACCACCAAAGGCCCAAGCAATGCCTTGGATGCCAACAGAGGCACACTTATTGGGTGAATTCTTGACGCCCATGACGGTTAAGATGGTGATGTAGAGGAACAAGAAGGTAGCGATGAACTCTGCGATGCCGGCTCTGTAGAATGACCATGACTTGAGCTCACCTGGCTCGAACAACGGTGCCGGTGGTGGCTCTTTGTAGTCCTTGTCCGTCTGAGCCTCCGTGCCCAGTGGCTGCCTCTCCGAGAATTTGTTTGCTCCGACTCTCACATCTTCCTTGGTGTCCATTGTTGCTCTCTCTGACTCGCTCAGTTCCTCTCTCTCTCTTTCTCTGGAATAAGCTTCTTTCTTTCACCTAACTCAAAGAAGCCAGTTTCTGTGGACAAGTGAGATGGTTAGAGACGTTTTATAGTGGAAGAGGTCACTGCCTCACTGGGTTGTTTTTGCTACTCACAATAATGGACAACAGTCACTTTTGCTGTACGCAGAGTAAGAAAAGACTCGGGTATTTCGAAGGACTTTCCGTTCGAGCGTGTTTTAATATATTTTTTATTTGAATTATTCTAGTCTTACAGATTTGTATTAGTAATTGCTTCATCATAAATGTTGCAAAAAATTAGTTCTTCATAAATATAATATACAGAAAAAAATGAAGGAAAAAGGACTACATAAATACTACTAGTAGTGTATATTGGTTGTATAATCATAGTAAAAATGTCCCCATTGCTTGTTTTCTTTCGTCAAACAATTATAGTAAAATTCTATACTTGGCCCGTCTGCTTAAAAATTCATTGCAATTCAATATTTTTTTGGTCTGGTGATATATACTTTATCCAGTTTATAACATAATGCACTTCAATTAATTCATCAACTATTATTATCTTATTAAATATGTCTTAAGTTATTTTTTTTAACTTTACTCATATTGAATTAGATTTTAAATAAAAGAAAACATATAAAAGTGATATTTAAACTTTTTTTTGAAAAAATCGCAAATAAAAATAATATGAAGAGGACAGCATTGGATCCTGTAATAAAACAGATGCCATGCTTTTGTTTTGTACGTGTCTGCGTAGGAGATTGTAACTTTATTGTGCATTTATTATGGTTGGATATAAATGAGGATATATATGCCTTCCGAGGGAGAAAGAAAAGAAAAGGACAGAATAACTTTTGACGCTTTAATCAAGGGGCTTAGTTTTAATGACAGCGTGTAATTAGAGCAAGAGAGAGAATTAGGATGGAAGGATTAGGATTATTCTGGAAAGAGGAGGAAGGGTAGGTTCAAGTTGGGATGTCTGCGTTGTCTTGTTATTATCCAATAAACAGGACGATACAGGGTGTCATCCTTGTTCTTCTCTCCTGTCTTAAAATGATTTGGTTTTTGAAATTTAATTTAACTTCACGCCGTTTAATTTAGCTGTTAAGATAAGAGCCGTTTGATGATAGGTGAAGGAAGGAAGTCAGACAAGTTGTTGCCGTCACTCACGTGGCCATTGAAAAAGACATAAGTAGCATATCTTGTTTGCTGCCCTCAGGTTCACGAAGAGTAGGGGAGATGGGACGGCGTCGGAGAGAATAGAGATGGCCGTTAGGTGGTGACCGTTGGGAAAGTGACAAGACAACTCTTACTTGGAGGGCCCATGCCCCACCAGTTCTCTTCCCTCATCATCAAACCCTACTCGCCGTTGCTAAAAAGCTCATGCCTCATGCTACGTTCCATTCTCTCTGAAGGGTGACGAGTGAGGACCTTGTCAATTCCTACACTGCCCCTGAATTCAACAATAATCTCCTCACTTTGAAGTTTTATGTCAGCTCACTAGTTATTAGTCATAGACTTATCTCGATACTCCAAATAATGTGTTATTACTATACTACCCATAGAACTAAGACGAAGAAAAGAAAGGTTTGGAGTTCTCTAGGTTTTTAACTGCCTGTTAGGATCGGATCCGGATTACATCTTTTCTTATTCTGGACGGTTGAATTAAGATCTCAATGGTTCAGATCAAGAAAATAACGGAAAAGGAAAAGAACACAAGCTAGATCGGTTTGGATTAAAAATAAAAACTATTTTTTTAATGTGATTTATAATTTACAAAACAACCATATAAAAAAAAATTTACCTCGACGTACATAAACAGACATTTTAAACACAAACCCAAAACTCTAAATGTCGAGGAGAGGCTGCCTTTCTCCCTTTGGCAAGGATCATGATTGGTGATGAGGCGGACCTATGTGAACCGTTGGATCGACCCCACATCCCTAGAATTCTACCAAATTCTTTAGAGTGGGCCCCAGCTTTAGATGGCACCACCACCACCACGAAACCATAAAGACAAATGGATATGCAAGACAGCTCCCCCGGGTGGGACCCATGTTGGAATCGCTGCCCCAGCTCACATGCAAGCACGCAGCCCCCTCTAGCCTTTCATTTGCTTTGGGACACTGCCCTTACCTGCTTTATGGGTTACCCCTATAACAGCAACAAATAAGTCACCTTTTTTTTTTTTTTTTTGGCCCCAGATGAGAGCCAAGGTGGGAATAAGAACAACACGTTAATGTCCTGAAATCAACACTTGGCTCTGCACTTGTTCCAAAATGCTCCATTATTTCAACCTCTGCTTATGTTTTATGTCTTGGTTTGCTCCTAGCTATCCTCTGCAATATATTGCTAGCCAACACATTGTAGGAATTCTGTGTCTCTCTTCTTATAGGCACAACTTTTATAGTAACGTTCATTAAACAATTTCTATATTATCTCCACTGAATAATATAGTACTAATATATTAGCAAGACAATTGAGTACCCCCATGTAGTAATGTCATAATTAAGGATGAATTAATACTGTGTCTTGTCGGGTTTTTCCTTTGCTTTTGTTCTGTTGCAAGAGGCAATAATACCTAACTAAGCCTACTGTATAGCTCAGAAATCAGAATGCTCATTTATTATTGATTAAATTCTATATTCCTCATTGCCTCCCTCCCTCGGTTTTCTGTCCACATGTACCATCTACAGAGACCAGTGGGCCCTCTTAGTCCCAAACAATTTTGCTGATGTTGGCTGACAGGTGGATTCTTTTCGGAATGTGTGTTTGAATTAGTTTTTGAAGAATAATTTTTATGATTTATGAAATAAGTATGTGAGATAAATTCTGTTTTGATTTATAAAAAAGGGTTTTTGAAATCGTGATTTGGGGTTACCCAAACACACAAATTGATTATTGTTTCTTCCATTAATTGGCTCATCTCTTTTTCTTTTTTTTTTCCCCCCAGTTTAGCTCAAGAGACCCAGCAGGGGACAAGGAAGAAGATCAATTCAAGCAGTGAGATAGATGCTGAGCCGTTGACCAGTTAATTATGTACTATTATCTTCGGTCCTAATTATAAGATAAAATTGACTTTTTTTAAAGAGATTAAGGAAACTAAATAAGTTATTTAATCATATCATATGCTATGTATCTTTAGATTATATATATTAGTTTATAAGTTGATTTTTTTTTAGAGAGATTAAGGAAACTAAATAAGTTATTTAATCATATCATATGCTATGTATCTTTAGATTATATACTAATTTATTAGTCAAACTAATTAGTTTGGAGAAAAAAATAAAAATACTCTAAAGTGATTTAATTAGCTTCTTTAATTTCTCCAAACAAGTAAACTTTGTCTTATAATTAGGACCGGAGGAAATACTGAATATAATAATTTAGATGTCAGATTTTACAATATCATTGAGGGTTTAATTCTTCACTGTGTTGAAGCAGTCTAACATGAGGGCAAGGTCTCTCTGGTTCTCCTTTGGTCCACAAATTTCTCAGATCCCCACGTTTATGCCCCATTGTTAGAATGGTCCCTGCATCAATCAATGAAACATTTATCAAACAACTCAATCAAATAAAGAAAATTTAAGAAGTTTTTTATGGACAATTTCAGGTTATTTTAACCTACCAAGGGTGAATGGAACAACGTAAAGAAGTGCTGGTTGGCCTTGCCCATTCATCAAGTTTAGTGCTAAGTATGTAATCATAAGACCTGTCAAAGTCATTAATGTTCAGCTATCAAAAAGATTTACTTTTGTGGAAAAGAGTTGGCTCACACAGTAACAGACATGTTGATTGCTAGTTATTGGCCTCACCAAAGCCATATGCAAGCATTGCCCACAAAAAGTATCCATCTCGAAGACTCTTATTTGCCAGCCAATCGTACCTGCCAGAATGACCCCATACTATTCATCAGAAGACCTTTACTCTTCCAAAATAAGGGGAAGTTACAATAACAATTGTCTGCCTATGGCTTATCTTGTAAGCGCAAGGTTAGGGTGTGATCCGGATGGTAATATCTATGATAAATAATGTGTATGAGTATGTTAAAGGAAGAACTCTCGAGCTCAAGATTGGATGTGCCCTGATGTATCATAAAATGTGAGCTTGAGTTAGTAAAAAGGTTGAGAAGATGAATTTTTAAACAAACTATTATAAATAACTGTTGTAACTTTAACGTGGTTCAATCAATAAGCTATTTGGGTCTCACCTCATAAAGAGAAGAACATGAGTTTAAATATGGGGAAGCGCATTTATTGGAAGGGATGAAAACCTTTTATGCACTAAGCCTTAAAAGGGGAAACCCTTCCTTAAATAAAAAGAAAGAGAAGGTTCTAATAGCATTTAATGGTTTTAATGTGTTAAATCACCATTAACCTTTATTTTGTAACTGTCATGTTAATTGTGATTAAGTTTATTCTAATAGCCATTATGATTGTTCAACGGCCACATATTTCCTGTCCATAAAAGGCATAAGGTTACAAGCCCGGGTTACAATCCCTTAGCAGAGTTAGCGGGATGCCCCTACAGCTGTAACCAGGAGGAGGACGTCATGCATCTGTTAAGGGATTGTATCAACACTCGCGAAAGGTGGAGTTCCATAATCAATCCGGTGCACTGGAATACTTTTATTTCACTACAAGGAAAGGATTGGATCCAATGGAATCTCAGGAATGAAATCGGCAGAAGTTTCACTAAGAAGATCAGTTGGTCAATGTTATTCGGCTATGTCTGTTGGGATATCTGGGTCAATCGTTGTAATCGGCTGTTTGGGGAAGAACCAGAAGTGGTGATCCATAATGCCAATTCTAGTCTTTTTAAAGCAGCCTGGGACTTGGACCTACTTTCTCAGAGTAAATTCTACGGGAAATTGCGGCATCTTCAGGAGGGAGGTGGTACAAGTAGTAATGGTTTCAGCTTTCTGGAGACGGATGGATCTGTTCTGGCGTTGGGTCAAAGTACTTGTGCTGGTGTCATTAAGGGGGAGGATGGACAGTGGATTTGTGGCTACATGTGCAAATTGACTCAAGTGCCTCCGGTGGTGGCGGAAATTATAGCCATTATCCAGGGTCTTCAGATTTGCTGGACCAGGAATTTAAAACGAGTTTTAATCCGCACTGATTGTCTTCAGGCCGTATCTTTTCTCACTAAGGGATGTGATATTAATCACCCCTACCGAGAGGTCATTGAGGATGCGAAGTTATGGATGGTCAAAGATTGGAGGGTTCTTATTGATCATGTTTACAGGGAGCAGAATACCCTTGCGGATCACTTGGCGAGTTTAGCTCACAGCATCTCGGGATACTTTGTTCTCCTAGATCACCCACCTCCTTCAGTTGGTGAGGCGGTCAGTGATAAGGGTTGAAGGAGTTTACGGTTGCTAGTCTTTTGTTTGTCGTAACCTTCTGAGGGATTACTGTATCTCAGTATCTTATTCAAAAAAAAAAAAAAGACCAAGGTCTACTAGCAACAAACCCTACCCGCAAACTCCTCTCCTCTCTCCTCTCTTGAATTGCAACGTTATCTTCTTGTTTTTCTGTCAAACAACTTTATGTAGGAAATGTTCGATTAATCTTGGGGAGTGCCACTGAGGAGTTGCGGAATATCTCATATGGACAATATCCACAGACTCGAACTTTATATTTTGTTGCGTTTTTGCATGTGGCCAATAATTAGTTTGTTTTTTGTTTAAAAGAAAAGGGCAGGAAATTTGCAGTATAACGGTAGAAGTTGGAGTTTGGGGTTCATGCTGACAACTTGAACGGTAAAGAGTTGCAAAAGACAACAAAGGATGAGCCAAAACCTGAGTGAGAAAGCAACCAGAAGACCTGGAATGAGAATATCTCCAAATCCTATGATGTTGTAACCATGCCAAGGGTCAATAACGCGTGGAACCTTCAGCAGCATTGGGATACCGTCTTCTCCACTTTTACCACCTTGGGCTACCTATTGGAACATTTTCACCTCTTAAATTTCCATTTTAAGTGTCACGACTTTTAAATGAAAAATAGAAAGACTAACCTCAAGCATCACACTTTGGTTGAACAGCTTCTTTGAGACAAACACCCAAAACAGGTCGTAGATAAATGCACAGCTGAGAAGAACAGTACCTACCTAATTTGTAAAAATTCAAGTCAGACAAGTATTCTATCAATTGTGAAAGGAAACTTTATTCATCTTAACACTACTTCACTGAAATAACTTCCTTTATAGATGAAGGCATGAACTGAAAATTACTACGTACCTTGAGATTAGGTATTTGCACAAATTGTAGAACTGTGATCATGAGAGCAATTCCCTGTATGAATGATCAATTCAAGAGAAAAATGTTATTCAATGCATGTTGTTTGCCAAGCAGAGACATGATAGCTTCTCCTCAACTCAGTATCAATAATAGAAACTCCATATATTAAATTCAGTAAATGCATAGATTGATATATGGGTTAATATAATTTTTGGTCATTCAAATTTGCCTTCAAGTTTCACTTTGTTTAAAACATAGGTCTCTAAAATTTGATAAAACTCAAATCATTTTGTATTTTTGAGGGACCATAAAACTAAAACGAGGCCAAACTTGAGAGACCAAAGAATATATTAGCACTTGATATATTCAGCAGAGTTATAAGATGATTTAATCTGTCCTTACAAGGATGTCTTGACCAATCCAAGCTATAGAGGTTTTGCGATAAATTGCCCAGAGGATAGAAAATGCTATGCAGAATGGGGAAATAGCAAAAGTCAGGTGCGAGATAGCTCCAAAGTAAGGTACTTTAATATATGACTCGCCAGCTCGCTTGAACCACCTAAATGGAACACAAAAATGTTTCTGATAAGACTCTGCGCAATGGGTTTATTTCTTGGTCTGATCAAAGGATGATAACTAACTCTTAATCAGATCCATTATAAACTTACCAAATGAAGACATAAAAATAGTTTCCAAAATTCAAGGTAATGTTACTCGAAATATGCCAAGACACGAAGTTCACAACTTTCCAATAGTAAGATCTTGATAAAAGAAAGATGAAAGATTCACACCTTGAAAATAAAGCAACCAGGCAAATTTGCAAGCCCTGCAGGTAGAATAAACTAAGTTTATAGCTAAGTTGAAGCAGAACATAGAGTCAAACCCACAAAGATCTTTTATATCCACAAAATTTGAATGAGGTGATGGGCAAAGACATAAGATTTTCATGTAAAAAAATGTACAAAGTTCAGTTATGACTGCATATACCTCAGTTCCACCGATACAGAAGAGAGCAACCAAAAGCTTGATGAACCACAATGACAATGGCATAAGTTTGTATGCTATAAACAGAAAACTTGAAGCAGCTATTACAAAAAGGACTGCAGCTTTCGTATTTATGTTTATAACACTACCAACACCTCCTTCTGTAGCACTTGGCATTTCCTCATCAGAATCCTATAGAAAGAACATTTGATAGCAACTTGTAAGATGATTAAGAAACCAATTCCAATTCACCAAGAAGAATGATAACTTCTCAGAAGTTAAAACAGTTGAGAAAACCGACCTTTAATAGCTTGTGTTGTTCAATATCTGCTTCTCTGGCTCTCCATGCTGACCAATAAGATGCACACACTATGGTCCCTACTGACATCAACCATAGAATTACTTCTGCCACGTCAACTGCAGGCTGACGTGGAGAGTATAGTTGCACAAACACTGTAGAAAGGGAAAATATCATAAAATTTATATATATTATGATATATTAGTAAATAGAACAACTGAAACACACCAAGAGGATGAACAGTGCATGATAAAATATCATAAATAGACTAGAAGAAGCCTCACTAGATGAAGAGGTATTCAGCATTTTCTTCAACCTTTTTCCTGCATTTTTTGGGAGTATGACTACAGGAATGTGTATGCCTAAAAGGGTTTCATCAGCTTCACAGACCATCTTTAAAAGTTCTGCTAGCAAAAAATAAACTGGCTATTATAATAAATGGGTACGTAAATGGGAGCAAACCGAACATGTTAGCATCTTTTTCCTTTTTTGAAAGGCATAGGTATCCTCCTATTGGAAACAATCTTGTTTGTGGTATTGTCTGATATTAAATAAGGACATCTTTTTCATTTTAGCACCTTTATCTGTCTTGATATAGATTTTTTTTTTTTTCGCTCAAAAGTCTTGATATAGAATATTCAAAGAGCTATGTTATGTTTGGTGCTCTCTTGTTAAAGTTTGACAAGTAGAATAATTTTACCTTCCTTATAATTTATGACGAGGATGGCTGAAGCATTAGCAACTTGTGCGTTAGTTGCCTTTTTTGTGAATCTGCAGTGGCCTCGATGTGCCAAAATCACTTCTCCAGCAAGCTAGAAGAACACAGATTATACATTGTCATGTTAAAAGTGTTAAGAATTTTGCTGTGACAGTGAACAAAGCACAAATCATCGTATTATGCTATGAGCAAATATAACCTTATTGTCTGTACTGCAACAATCTTCAGGATGTGAAAGAACAAGGCGTGATTTGAGAGCATTTTTCTGTTCTGATTCAATCTTTCGTCCAAATCTGGCATTCATACCAACAAACTCAGCATCCTCTCTGCCATCCACCCAAGTTTTCACTTTTACCTTAAAAAAAGAAAAGAAAAGATACATAACAAGTTTTTCCAAAAGAGTTCATCTGAATCTTTAAATTACGGTTACGAGAAACTAACAGTGTAAATAGAATGTTTGATTGGACAAGCTCGAAATATTTCACCACACCAAAAGGCTGTGATGGAAAATGCATCTAGAATGCAGAAAAGCAATGCAGAGTAAGAAGAATTATATAATAGAAGCTACAAACTAAACCGCCCGTAACACTTTTTCATATATTCTAATACCATACAAATACATGCGAAACCAAAGATTTAAAGGAAAATTAGAAAAAGATGGAAAAGGGTGTTGAATACCAGAACAAAATCGTTGCTGCAACCAGGATTGTTGTGAGTGGAATCACCATTGTCAACAACGTTACCGGCTATGATACAAGTGTTATGGAGCAGCAAGAATGGAATAGAAACTATAACAATCCAGAAAATCTTCTCCAAAGCCATGAATAATATGTATTGTTGAGTATTTCTCTGCGCTAGTTACAAAAAGTTTGTTGCTGTTATATTTCCATTACTATATATTTTTGTTGTATTATATACATTTTCTTGCGTTCCTGTAGTTTCCTTAGTTCTGTCGAACATAACAGATTATATATATATTATAACAAAATGCGAAAAATGACAAGGATGGAAAAATATCACCAAACCACGGCGGGGAACGTGTATGTTGCCACGACACGACGGCCATATACAAACAATAGTTCCATCTTTCAGAGTTGAGACTTGGGAAAATTGCTTTTATTATTTTTTTTGGACCAGTGGGAAAATTACTACTGTTGCTTCTTCTTCTTCTTTTTTACAATGGTACTAATTTAATTGTTTGGTTCCTTTTTAACCGTCACTTTGTGGGGAAATTTTTTTTCCATTTATTTTTCCGTTTATCTTAAAATAAAGAGAAATGAAGAGAGTATTATGATGACCACAATAGGGAAGAGTTTAGTTTAAAGCTTTTATGTTAAAATAATTACTTTTTACATTCCATATATGTTGTTATTCAAGGCTATGTCACATGAATTAAGAAATCTTTAATTAACGTAGAATATTACTATACATTGACTAAAAATTAAAATAATCCATTTAATAGTCTTTTATTTTATTTAATACTATATCAAAATTCTAATATAGTTGAGGGTATAATTGAGAGAATTGAACAGAGTTTGGATAAAAACAATAAAAGTTTCAAAACAAATCGAAAAGTTAAAAACAACAATAGATATATAACAGGGAATGAATTTTAAATTTTTAAAATTAATTTTTTAAGCTAACATCTTTTCCTATAATTTGCGGTGACAGCTACGCCCCCCGTAGGCTAACTCAAACAGCCGAAATGGAAAAGGATTGAGTAATGAGTTGGATTAGAATGCGTAGAGATCATAAGATTCCTGGTCATAAAGAAATTCTGTATTCGTTTGGAATAGCTTATTTTTATAATAAATATTTATAAATTATGATTCATGGTATATGAGATAAGTATGTGAGAAGAGTTTTATCTCGACTTACGTAATAAAAAATTATCTTTTAAGAAAACGCTGAACCAAATAAGTCTGTAAACATAAACTACAAAATTAAAATTTTTTTTTTGGACAAAGCACTACAAAATTAAAATAACCACTGAGCTATTACTTGGGCGTTTTACATTAATTATGAGCTTATCTCGCACAAATAGCACATAGAAGCTTTGCTCACATCCTTCCAAAAGTATAATCAAATCAAACTTAATAATATTGAATATTAGATAGTTATATATATATACTCAACCTCTTCCTTACAATGCTTCGATGCAGCCTTACGACCAAGAATTTCCACCTCTTGAGTGAAAGACCAAAAAAGACGCTAGAGCCTCTAACTGGCTCAAGATGTATAGTTGTTTCACTCGTGTTTAAAGAATTATGTGTCTAATCACACAAGCCAACCGTCCAAATTGCTTGAAAAAAATCCTAGCACTAGTAAGGGAAGAATGTGCAGCTCTTCTTAAACAAGATCTAATTAGTGTACAAAATCAGTCAACTTTTACTTTGTGTCGCCTTTATGTCATTTTCAAGAATATTTTTAAAAATTTTGTAAGCTTTTACTTTAGTAATTTATTATTCCTAAAAACCGGTGTATTTTTTAGTTTGCTCTCAGATTTTCATATGGGAAATTGAGTAAGGTTGGTATTGACTATATATATATATAGTCATGGTCTCCATGGTAGAAATAATCAAATAATAGAACACTTCAGGCAAAAAAGAAAGAAAAGAAATCATTTCTTCCTTTTTATTTTTAGGCTCAGTTTAGGCCCATATCTTGTTCTACTGAATGTAAAGGATAAGCCCTTAAAAAGCTTTAACAAAAGAAAGAAGCCCAACAATATAAGCGCAAAGTAAGAGACACGTGGAGGTTGTTGTTCCAAATTTGTCAGAATGTTCTTCACACCAACTTTACTATATATTCTAATTCCAATTTATGCCATTCGAATACTTGATTAATGAGTATTAGAGTATTAGTTATAAATTCCCGGTTTTTTTTAAAAAAATTAAATTTAAAAAATATTATTATTTTAGTTAAATTTTCTATATTCTAGTGTTTAAAATAATTATTTAACATCTAATAAGGCCATAATAATCACGCAAATTGATCTAGAATTGAAGAATAGCATTTTTTTTTATTATTATTATTATTATTATTATCACCTTCATCATTTTTGTTATTATTTTTATACATTATATAGTAGGATTAGTATCACGATATATATAGTTTAACTCCAACTAAATATGTGATACACATTTTATCAAATGGTAACTTAAATTATGGGATAAAAAATACAAAAATAAAGCAATAACTTAGTTTTTAAGAAAAAAATTTAAAATAAATAAATAAATAAACCAGGACCGGGACCGAGATCACAAGATGTGGTCCCGGTCCCGGCCGGGACGGAAAATTCTCGGGATCAAAATGTCCAGGACCGGGACACTTTGAACACCCCTAAGTTAATCTAACTCAAGCATGTAAACCCTGGTTATGTAACTCAGAGCTTATATATTAGAACAGAGCTCAGTAATACAAACACGGATCATTACTTCATTTATTCACTTGCTCTCTCTCTCTCTCTCTCTCTCTACTTCGATTCCTTATTCCTCTTCTCTTCTGTATGGTATCAGAGCAGTCCAGTTCTGAATCCATGGACAAGACTTCTCATTCTTCTGGATCTGTCAACTCATATACTACACAGAGGAAGGATGTAGTTACCTTCTCTCATTTAGTTTCTGTGAAGCTCGAGGAGCACAATTATCTCCTTTGGAAGCAGTAGATTTCAATGGCGATCAGAGGCCACAATCTGCAACAATTCATTGCCAAATACATCAAACATCCGATTCAGTATCTTGCTACAGGTGACGATGGTAAGGATTTACAATAAATCCTGCCTTTCTTGATTGGCAGCGTCAGGATCATCTTCTGGGATGACAAGTTCAATGTTTGAAGGCATTCTTACTCAAGTTGTTGGCTATGACTCTTTTTTTTAGATATGGGAGAAGCTTCAAACACATTTCACTTCTCAAACCAAGGCAAAGCTTCGACAACTTAAGACTTAACTCAAGTTGATTAAGTTGCAAAATCAGTCAGTTACTGGTTATTTGCTAAAATTGAGAGGCACGATTGATGCTTTTGCAAATATTGGTCATTCGATCTCTGAATCGGATCATGTTAAACAAATTCTTGAAGGTTTGCCTAAGGAGTATAATCCTTTTATCACTTCTGTTACTTAACGCAAGGAATCATACATTGTCGATGAAATTAAAGCTCTACTTCTTTCTTAGGAGGCTCGTATTGAGAAGCATCAACGAGCTTCTGAAGTCACTGCCAATGTTCAAATGTGTGGATCTGGCCGTGGATATGATCGTGGTGGTTGTCGTGGTTACTGGAATCACAATCGTGGTAGTCATGGCATTGCTTCCTCTTCTCGCTCCTCCTCTTCCAATTCTTCCACTCAATCTGCTAATCCTTGTCAATTCTACAAGAAGAAAGGATGTGAGGCTCGATCTTATTGGTATCGTTATGATGATAAGTTTCAATTTCTATCTATCTCAGACAACAATGATGGTCAAAAGTCCTAGAGTGATAATCTTATCTCAATTGCATCTGTGGTGGATCCTGATTGGTATTTGGATTCACGTGCCATGAGTCATGTGAGTCATGATGATCATAATATTGCTGACAAGTCAAGTAATGCCAAATATAATTCAATATTTGTTGGTGACAGCTTTGATTTATCAGTTCATTGTTCTGGAAGCTCCTTTACTCCTTATTCTCATAAATCTACTCTCTGTTTAAAAAACATCTCATAAAACTCTATCTAAAAACTTGTTGCGTATCTATTGTTTGTGTCTTGATAACAACACTCTCATTGCTTTCTTTTCTAATGTCTATGTTATCAAGGATCTGCAAACTAATTAAGAACTTTTTCGTGACTACACCAAAATTGGTCTCTATCCTCTCCGTCAAATTCTTCATCAACTTCGATCCCTCCTAAATGCCAAGTCATCTCTAGTTGCTTATCTCACAACTTCAAGCACTCCAAAATTGTCTAGCTCAAATTCGGTGTTACAATTTCATTGTCATATATGTTCGTTTGTTAACTCTTCTACTATTTCCTCTTTTAGGATTTGGCACAACAGGCTAGGTCATCCATCTTCTCTTGTTGTTTCTCAAATAATGAAGTTGCGTAATGTTTCTAATAATAAGAAGCCTTCTTTTGATTTTTGCAACTCTTGTTGTGTTGCTAAGTCTCATAAACTACCTTTTACTAATTCTCTTACTCATTATACAAAGCCTTTACAATTAATACATAACGATATTTAGGGGTCTGCACCACAATCATCACCTGATAGTTACAAATATTATATCCACTTCGTTGATGCGTTCAATAAATATACATGGTTTTATCCACTTCATGCCAAGTCTGAGGCCTATTCTACTTTTCTATCTTTTAAAACTATGGTTGAATTACAATTTAGTTCCGCGATTCTTGCTATTCAATCTAATTTTGGCCCTGAGTTTTAAAAATTGGAAAATTTTTGCATGAGCATGGTATTCTCCATTGCCTCAGTTGTCCATACACACATGAATATAATGGTGTGGTTGAACGTAAACATAGAACAATCACTGAAATTGGTCTCACTCTACTAGCTAATACAGCCTTGCCTTTTACTCTCTGGCCAAAAGCTTTCCATAGTGCTGTATATCTTGCTAATAGACTGCCTTCACAGGTTACAGGAGGTTTTTCTCCAATTCAGAAATTATTTGGTCATGTACCCGGTTTTAAACATCTATGCACTTTTGGTTGTTTATGTTTCCCTCACACATAGCCCTGTAATAAACACAACATGAATTATCGGTCTTTTCAATGTATTTTCATTGGTTATAGTCATGTTCAGAAAGGATATAGGTGTTGGGATCCTTGTGGTCGAACATATATCTCACATGATATTATTTTTAAGGAAAGTGAGTTTCCCTATAGCAGGCTTGTACAATGTTCCCATTCTTTTCCTAGCACATCAGCTAGTTTATTGCCCCTGCTAATCCTCCTCTTATTACTCCTACTGGTCAGCTTGGTGTTTCTATTAGTTCTTCCTAAGGATGAGCATAAAACCCGAAGTCCGGTCTAACCCATCCTGATCTGGTCTGGTTCGGTCCAACCTGATGGAAGAAAAAGCAACTCGATGAGACAACTAGACTGATCATACCAAACAAAGTCATTAGGTCAGATCGGGTTTTAGGCTGAGCATTATGTCCAATTAGTCCAGTCCAACCTGGTGTCTTTTTTTTAATATATACTTATTTATTATTCTAAGCTTATTGGTTATGACTTTTTGTCCTTTTGTTCCACTTCATCTCTAACATTTTCTCTCTAACGACCTCTCAACCTGAACCCTTCAAACTTCAGAATCCTAAGCCACCCCTTGCTCTCTCTCGGCCTCCACCTTCAACCCTTCAAATCTTGTCTTAGCAACTCATCAAGGATTTGAAGTCATAGGCAGAGGTTGATGACTTCGTTTCCCTCCCCCCTCACCAACGGCGACATTGCAAGCTATCATCTGCTGTTTTTTTTTTGTTTCCTTTTTTTTCATTTTTATCTTTATAATCTTCTAAGGATCTTCTATTCTTCACATATTTAGATGAGTTGTTGCTATATTTATTGATTATTATTTATTTGATTCTTTCTCCTAAATTTTTTCCATTGTTTTGTATTTTGTTTATTGCGGATGTATTCATCTTTTCGGTAGGCTCCTTTAATATGATTTTTTTCTCATTACTAAAACCTTTTTTCTTTAATTATGGTCTGGTAGACGAGTCCCCAACCCAAGAGACCAAACCTAGTCTGGTCTAGCATCGGATTTCTCCCAGATTGGACCAGACCTCGGGTAGCAAGTTCTAACCTGAGGTAATTTCAGACCAGACCTCGGGTTAAGGGTAAACCCGGTCTGATATGATCTTTGAGCAACCCTAGTTCTTCCTCTTCTACAGGTCCTACTCTATCACCTGCTCCTGCTATGTCTCATTAAGGGCATACTTCTGGTAGTACATCACCTCTGTCTGTAATTCTAGAGGTTACTTCATTGTCTGGTTCAACAATTAATTCACAGTCTGCAACATCTTCTACTACTATTTCTTCCACACTAGCTCCAGCACCCACAAGGATGGTCACCACTCACCAGGTCTATGAATGGCATTTTCAAGCCTAAAGCCTTGGTTATTGACACTTCTAGTAGTGAACCAATGTTTGTTTTTTATGCCCTTAATTGTCCTGAGTGGAAGGCAACCATATATGATGAGTATGCAGCTCTCATGAACAATCATACTTGGCATCTTTTTCCTCTTCCTCTAAATAGATAAGCCATTGGATGTAAATGGGTGTTTAAGAAGAAGACTTTTTCTTGATGGTACTTGGAAGAACAAAGCTCATCTTGTAGCCTAGAGGTTTCATCAACAAGAGGGTTTTGATTTTAAAGAAACTTTTAGTCCTATTGTTAAGCCTGTTACAATTCATGTCATTATCTTTCTTGCAGTAGCACATCATAGGCCTATTCGACAAATTGATGTGAATAATGTCTTTCTTAATGACATTCTTTAGGAAGAAGTTTATATGGTTCAACCTCCAGGATATGAGCAGCATGATAAGACCTTAGTTTATAAGCTTGATAAGGCTTTGTACGATCTCAAGTAGGATCACCATGTATGGTTTGAAAGACTTGGTGCTGCCTTGAATCAATTTGGTTTCTCAAACAGCAAGTATGATCAATCTCTTTTCATTAGAAAGACTCAATTTGACATTACTTATGTGTTAGTATATGTGGATGACATCATACTAATAGTTACTTCTGCAGATGCCATCTCTTATCTTATTTTGGCATTAAATGACAAATTTGCTCTCAAGGATCTTGGTTCTTTAAACTATTTTCTGGGAATTGAAGTTAAGAGGCTTCAAAATAGTTCTCTCTTTCTCTCTCAAGCTAAGTACATTCGTGGTCTATTAGCCAAAGCCGGGTTCACTAAGGCTCAAGGCGAGCACACACCAATGTCATCAGTATCGTTTTAGTGACGACAGGAACTCAACCAATGGTCAATGTGTCTCTTTCTGGGAATTGAAGTTAAGAGGCTTCAAGATAGTTCTCTCTTTCTCTCTCAGGCTAAGTACATTCGTGGTCTATTAGCCAAAGACGGGTTCGCTAAGGCTCAAGGCGAGCACACACCAATGTCATCAGTATCGTTTTAGTGACGGCAAGAACTCAACCAATGGTCAATGTGTCTCTTTATTGGATAATTGTGGGGTCCCTTCAATATGCAATTATCACTCATCCTGAGATAAGTTTTGCAGTCAGCAAGGTATGTGAATTCATGCAAGAGCCTTATATAGAATATTGGAAGACTGTTAAAAGAATTCTTAGATACCTTGCAGGCTTTGTGACTCATGGATTGATTTTGAAACCTTCCTTGATCACACTCCTGTTGCCTTATGTGATGCTTATTGGGCAACTAACAGGGATGACAGACGGAATATTACTGGTTATTGTGTGTGCTTTGGACCTAATCTTATATCTTGGTCCTTTAAGAAGCAAGTCATTGTGTCCCTTTCTAGTATAGAGGTTGAATATCGAAGCATAGCTTCCACTGTAGGAGAAATTCTATGGATATGGTCACTTTTAAGTGAATTAGATGTTTGTCTTATTCATGTGTCCTAGGGTGTTTTGTGACAATCAAAGTGCAGTCATTATGATTGCAAAACCTGTCCTTCATGCATGGACCAAACATCTTGAATTAGACTTGCATTTTGTTCGAGAACATGCCATTCATCAGAACATTCGTGTGTGTCATATTCCCTCATCGCATCAAGTTGCCGATGGTTTTACTAAACCAATTACTTGTTGTTGCTTTGCCATGTTTAAGAAACGTTTAGGTGTTGAGGATGTCCCTTGGTTTGACAGGGGCTATTAGAGTATTGGTTATAAACTAATAAGAGTGGTTTGTTAGTGTAACCAATTCTGTTAGAATGTAACTATAGTTAGTTAATCTAACTCAAATATGTAAACCCTAGTTATGTAACTCAAAGCTTATATATTATAACAGAGCTCAGTGATACAAACACGAATCATTACTTCATCTATTCACTTGTTCTCTCTCTCTCTGCGCTTCGATTCCTTAGTCCTCTTCTCTTCTATAATGAGAGTCTCAATTATCTTATTTGGTTTGTGATTCAAAACAATTTCATATACAAACGAACCAATTTGATAATTCTAAGTATGATTAAGAGCCACACTTTATTCGACGACGTCCACGGAAGCTATATATACACTTGAAGCTGAGAACATCTATATATATAATTATATATATAGCCTATTGATTTTTATATGTTAATCAAGTACGAGTATATTATATGATACTAATATGCACTAAACACTTGTCTGGTGCATGAAAATAAAATATATGAAGTAACTTTTAGAACACAAACAAGTGCAAGGTGGTGACGTACGTGATATGAGCGTGCCAAGCAATTATAAAATACTTATGAATGGAAAAATGACGCGCAAAAATATTGGTGGTTAAAAACGACTAGCTATATGTGATATACAATTTAATTAATTTGTTTTCTGTCATCTTAATTAGGGAAGAGACTTAGGGCCTGTTTGATTACCTGTTTTCAGAACAGGTTTTTTGTTTTTAAAAACAAAAAAACAAAAACACTGTTTGATAATTTATTTTGGCCCAACTGTTTTTAAAAACAAAAAACAAAAACTTATTTTTAAAAACAGAAAATAGAAAACAATTTTAACATGTTTTCTAAAATTGTTTTCTTAATCTTGTTCTCAAAAATCCCAACCCCCCCGATTCCTGAACTCCATTTTTTCCCGATCGCCTTTTTCTCTCTCGACAGTTTGCTTTTTCTTCCTCGACAGCCATGAGATCACCTTGAGCAGTGACCTCCGTCCGCCGAAGCTCACCCTCCCCTCATGTTTCACTCGCTGTCCGCTAGGTCCAGCCGCCCCTTCACTGGCTTCAAGCTCACCCTCTGCTCGATTGTCGCTGGCTCAAGTCTTTCCTCAGTCCCCAATCAGTGAGTCCGTTTTGTTCTTGTGCGATTTTGGTTGGTTCTGTTTTGTTTTTGTGTGATTTTGGTTGGTTTCTTTGAAACGTTTTAGGTAGCCTAAATGAAAATCGTTTGTGGGATAAGCTGCGTTTTTTTCATTTTGGCGATCTGAAGCCTCGGCCGACGGCTTATCACTACTATCTTGATTCGCCAGCCATCTTCATTGCAGATCTGGGGATCAGTTCGGTGCAAGGTTGGCTTCTGGCATCGTTAAAGTGAGTTAGTGAGATTCTTACCCACTACCTCTAACAGATTACTTCTTCTATTTTATTCTTTATTCAGAGTTACTAATCAGTACCTTAACACATGCATTATTAAAACGGAATCAGATATCTAGGAGGTCATTGGTAACTACTTGTAGGGAATTTAGTGTGCTCAAAAGACTCTACAATTACCCATTTATATGAACTGTGATGCTTATGAGCCAGTGGCTGCAGTTGAAATTTTATTACACATTTGTATGCAATACTGTCAGGGATATTCCTTTGCCTTTGCTTCTGTTATTTGATGTTTAAGCTTTACTTAGCTGGGCAGATATATAACACCTGATTTCGAAGAGATCCCTTACCCTGATTATTTGCTATAATCAATTTTTGCCTTCAATGAAAACAAAATCTAGCGAAAACTTGTCACGGCAGCACTTAAATCTAAGGAGTAGTAAATGGTGCATTTATTAAATTGATGATGAGTGACTAGTTGTGAAAGGGCAAAGCAAAAAGTGAGAGTAACGTAACAAAATTGAAGTCAATTGAGAGGGGGAATGATGTCGGTTTAACCACCAGGCCAGTTGATGACTTGTTGTTTGTTAGTAAAATAGAAAAAGCAGAAGTAGAAGAAGAAAGGGGAATCAGTTTGAGGGAAATTTTCACTCGTGCGGAAGAAGTCAATAACATTAAACTAAACATAATTCATGATAGACAAAGAAGTTGATTCATGGCAGCAGAATTAATTATGGCAAAATCATATAGATAGATAGATAGTGAAGCAAAATCTGAGAGCATGGATATATACGTACATGGGATGTAGAGTGCAAGTGACAAGAGCATATATCAGATGATGAGGGGCTGGGGGAGATGGAAGGAAGAAAGAGAGGTATGCTGGTAGGAGAATATAATATAATGGTGAAGAAGAAGTAATTAAGAAAGGGAAAGAATTACCTGAGCATGCTTGGCTCTGACATAAGGGCTATCTCCAGAAGGAACCTTATGAAGAACGTGGTAGAGATTATCCTTCTTGCCTTTATTAGAGACCACACTTTTATTACACATTTGTATGCCAAACTCTCAGGGATATCCCTTACCCTGATTATTTCTTATAATCAATTTTTGCCCTCTTGGCCAATTCTATGTAAGATCTCTATCATAATGAAGTAGTTGCTTTCTACCTTGATAAGTTGATTTGAGATTTTATTTGATTGTATTCTGTTATATGTACCCTAAATAACAGATGCTTGAATATCAGAATGTGTTATCTCATTCGAAACTCATAACTGGTTGGCAAATAATAATCTGCAATAAATTACGATTTCTGGTGCATTTGATTTGATATCATGTGAACTTTCTTTCTTTCTTTCTTCGGTTTATTTGTATTGGGTATTCTCCATATGGTTGTATATTTTATTTGTGTTTCTATAGTCTTGACCAAAGTATGTAGAACATGTACAGCTATGTTGTAGCAAAATTTGGGTTAAAACTCACTTGGGGTATGCAATTTTGTCCGAAATGACATAAGTTTGAAGTGTTTTTTTCTTTTGTCTATTTTAGATGGCATCTGGTGGAAAGGTAGAACAATTGGAACAATCAGTTTGGCCAAAGCATATCATTAAATGGTACATTGATATTATGGTGGAAGAAGCAACCAAAGGAAATATGAAAAATGGTGTGTTTATTCCCAAAGTTTGGAAAAACATGTTAGAAAAGTTGAATGCAAAGAGTCAACGCACTTTCAGTTTAGTCCAAATCAAGCAAAAGTTTAATAGGCTGCGAACAAAGCATAGAGAATTTTCTCAATTGTTACAACACACTGGATTTGGTTGGGATGCCGAAACAAATACAGTTACCGCAAATGAGGAGGTTTGGAATAACTATATTTTGGTATGTAATTATTGTGATTTATTTGATTAGATAGCTTGGATTCTTCTGTTTCTAAATGCATATTTTGTAGGCACATCCTGAGGCTTCGCAATTCAAAAAGCATGGGCTAGAACATTACAAAATGTTGGGCATAATATTTAATAGAAGCACTGCAACAGGGGTACTTCATCACGCATCTACACAAGATCCACCAAATTCTGACGATGAGATTCGACTTGATGATGAATATCTCAATTCTGGAGTTCATGTAAAAATTGATAAGGATGGAGACAATTTTGCTCCGGACATAGTTGAGCGTGTTACACACAGTGGAAAGCGGAGTATTGAATTCTCTGATCGAAAGAGAAAAAAAGAACCTAGGTCTATGCAAATGGGGGAAGCAATTCAAGCATTTGTTGAGGCATCTAAGGCAAGGGCAGAAGCTCACCTTGCTAAGGCTGAGAGGTGGAGGTCAAGGAGCGAAGCTAGTGTTGGAACCCCAGCATCTCATGGTTGTTCCGTTTCTGCATGTATTGCTATTCTAAATGAGATGGATTTGTCTGATGATATTTATGTTAAGGCAATAAAGCAGTTTAAAGAACCTATCAATAGGGAGTTGTTTATGGCAGTGCCTTTAGAAAGGAAGAGGGCTTGGCTAGAAAGCTTATAGATAGACACACACACACACACATATATACATATATGGACTTGTAGCTTTTATATTAGATGGTGAACTAGTAGTTCTTAGATTAGTTACTATGAACTATGCTTTGTTTTGTGGCTGGATGGTTGTTTTATCATGAGTATGAAAATGATACAGTATGATAGATATACACACATAGACTTGTAGCTTTTATATTAGATTTTATGTTACTATGAACTATGCTTTGTTTTATGCTTCATATCTTATTTAAATTTTAACATGTTAATTTTGTTAATAGTAAATCATTTTTGTGTTATTTATTGACGATTTTATTTGATTTTTATTAAACTAATTTATTAATATAATAACATATTAAGTAATTTTAAAAAATAATAGTAATATCTATTACATAAAATATCCAAATAAATAAAAGCAGATTTTTTTTTGTTTTTTATTTTTAAAACTTGTTTTAAGAAATAATTATATAAGTTTTTTTTAAACTTGTTTTTAAAAACAATCATCCAAACAAGTTTTTTTGTTTTTTGGTTTTTAAAAATTGTTTTTAAAAATAATCATCCAAACAAGTTTTTTTGTTTTTTGTTTTCAAAACTTGTTCACAAAAACTGTTTTATAAAACTGTTTTTGAGAACAAAAAACAGAGAATAGAATCAAACATGCCCTTATAATTCTTAGTTTCTCTTGAGTATGGTAATGGCAGAGAAATGAGCGATTTGTGTAGGAAAGATGGCCACATTTTTAAAAACCATTGAAAACGACAAGCAACGATGGGAGAAACATGAATATGCTGTTATAGTGTTACAGCATCAAAAGCAACTGACGTCATTGTAATCTGTTCACACGTTAGACGTACGACAATCTTCCACAGGAGGCCAAACGGCGCCGTTTTGTGAACGTCATACTTCATACCTGGTGTGGTTTGAGACTGACAGTGGAATATGAATAGGATGAAATATTTCATTCCCATAAACTCATATGGAATATATAACAGTCTCTGCCTTTTTGTTTCTGTGCTTCATTCCTGGCTTTTTCCCTATTGTACGTGTTTTCATTTATATCTTGCTTTCCTCTTTGCTCTTCTCTCGCGCTTCTCAAATCACAGGCTAAATCAGGTACCGCCATGTTTCTTTATCTTCTTCACTTCATATTTCTGTGTGTCTCTCTCTCCATAATTTGAAATCCTGTCTGCAAGATGCAAGTCGCATCCAACACATTCACCAAATAAATCCAACCACTGCTCCTACCTGGTAGATTATTTAGCATTTTTTTTGGCGGGTAATTGAATCGTCTTCATGATAATTTAGAACCGATTTTTTTGTTGTTGTTGTGACTCGTACTGGTGTGACCCACCACTCGTTCCGTCGCATCCGAAATTGAGAAAGTTCACTTTGATTCTCAAGTGGTACTCTACTCTATCATTTTTTTCCCAGGTGGATTTTAATTTCCTTTCTTCTCTCTTAGGTTATCGTCTTAAATTTTAATACTGATAACGATTTCACAATGGTATGAAATAGCTATTCTTTTGGTCTTTAAATATGATCATTCAATTATAAAATTATCCGTTAATTATTCTCTAGTTTACCAATTTTTTACGCATCCTTCAGACCTTCACTCCCGTTATTATTTTTCTATTTTAGTCAAATATCCTTATCATTCTTCTGTACGAAAAAGTTTTCTCTGTTTCTGGGCTCAAACTCTTCTATCTGCGCTTGCATGGATGATGATTCTTATATTTCAGACTAATTGACGAGAGATCTCAGATAATAGCTGGAAACTAGCTTTTCTGTTTATCATGGCGGGAGGATCGTCTTCATCGTCTCCAAAAATAGCCACTGTAAGCCAAGTGTGCGAGACAGGTTGCAGCTCGCGACTATACAGAATCTTGGATTTTCGAAAAGGTCAAGCCGCAAAAAGATTGGTTTCCAATACGAGACATTCCCATTCCAATATACATCCCATTGGTAAGTAAGAGTTATTCGATTTTGCGATCAATTTTTTAATTACGTGTCTAGCTTAATTAAGACCCGTGAATTCTTGTTCTTCGCGCTGCAGAAAATGGAAACTCAGGAAGTAGGCCCGATGTGATCACCACAGTTAAAGGAAAGCACCCTCTCAATCACACTAAGGTAAGTTCGTCAAATCTGGTTACTTCAAAGCTCATGAATCAATGATGCAGTTGCCAGTAAAATTAGCTACAGTGATATATCTATTGTCAAAAGTTTAAACTCTCAAAAACACATTTTTTTGCTAGTTATCCCATGTGAACTCTGAATCATGCTGCATGCAGAATAATTAACCCCTTGTTCTTGTTGAAGTTCTGTGAACTTCAAAGAACTATTTAGGTGAAGAGATAAAAGATGAAAAGAAGTGAGACTCACCCTGATAGAATTCATTAATGTCAGAGCTCGATCCTAACGAATTTTTTGGATTTCTTGAAGAGAATTGAAGACTGAATTTCTATATTACATTGCTTGATAGATTACATACGCATATATACACACATAGGATAGAATAAAATATTGGAATACGCTCCAACACAACACTGTATATCAAGACTAATTCCTGCCTATAATTGCGGAGACTAATTCCTGCCTATAATTGAGGATCTTGACTTTCTGTGCTTCTACACTCCCCCTCAAGTTGGACTGTAGATATCAATCAAGTTCAACTTGCCAATCAGATACTCAAATATGTCTTTGGGCAATCCTTTAGTGAGGATGTCTGAGGTCTGTTCTTTAGAGGGTATGTACCTTAGATCAATGATACCCTCATCAACTTTTTCCCTTATAAAATGTCTGTCTATCTCGACATGTTTGGTTCTATCATGTTGAACTGGATTATGAGCAATATTGATTGCAGCCATGTTATCACAATAGACTTTGATCGGTAGATTTATGCATTCCTTTACATCTTCAAGAACACGTTTTATCCATATGCCTTCACAAATCCCAAGTGACACAGCTCGGTATTCAGCCTCAGCACTGCTTCTTGCAACTACACTTTGCTTTTTACTTCTCCATGTGACCAAGTTACCCCATATATATGTACAGTATCCAGATGTGGATTTCCTATCATCTTGATCACCTGCCCAATCAGCATCTGTAAACAATTCTATATTTCGTTTATCAGTCTTTTTGAACAGTAAGCCACGTCCCGGAGATCCCTTCAAATAACGAAGGATCCGGTATACTTCATTCAGATGTTTCTGTGTAGGATTATGGGAGTGCTGACTGACCATACTAACGGCAAATGCGATATCAGGTCTGGTATGGGACAAGTATATTAATTTACCTACCATTCGTTGGTAGTTTCCTATGTCCACAGCTTTACCAAGGTCTGCTTCTTCGTTTATTTTATCAACCCGAATAGGTGTGTTACTAGGTCTGCAGCCTGTCATACCTGTTTCCTTCAAGAGATCTAGTATATACTTTCTTTGGGAAATATAGATACCACCTTTTGATCGAGCAACTTCCATCCCCAGAAAGTATTTCATCTCTCCAAGATCTTTGACTTGGAATTCCCGTGTAAGTGCTCCCTTGATCTGATTGATCTCTACCTCATCATCTCCAGTAAGGATTATATCATCAACATATACTGCTAGAACAGCCATCTTGCCTTTATGATGTTTAAAGAACAAGGTATGATCACTCTGCCCCTGAGTATAACCATGTCTCTTCAGAACCCGGGTGAATCTGTCAAACCAAGCACGTGGAGATTGCTTTAGCCCATACAACGACCTCTTTAACTTGCAGACTTGGTTAGCCTTTTTTCCTGGGAACCCTGGAGGTAACTTCATATACACCTCTTCCTTGAGTTCTCCGTTGAGGAAAGCATTTTTCACATCGAGTTGGTGCAGATTCCAATCTAAATTCACTGCAATAGATAAGAGAATTCTGATGGTATTTAACTTGGCTACTGGAGCAAATGTTTCAGTGTAATCTTCCCCATATACTTGCGTGAAGCCTTTTGCAACCAATCTAGCTTTATATTTTTCAAGACTTCCATCTGCTTTATATTTAGGAGTGAATACCCATTTGCACCCAACAGGCTTCTTTCCTTGTGGTAGAT
Source organism: Inga laurina (assembly GCA_963855925.1). Taxonomy (NCBI): domain Eukaryota; kingdom Viridiplantae; phylum Streptophyta; class Magnoliopsida; order Fabales; family Fabaceae; genus Inga; species Inga laurina. The sequence goes on from OY979712.1 coordinate 47,854,242, forward strand.
CTACCACATCCCATGTCTTGTTATGTTTAAGAGCTTTCATTTCCTCCAAGACAGCTTGTCTCCATTCAGGTATAGCCATAGCTTCATCAATAGTGTCTGGTATCCTGATTCTATCAAGATGAGATACAAATGCATTGTATTTAGATGAAAGGGCCTTATAAGAGACAAATTTCTCAATGGGATATCTAGTGGATGATTTGGGTTGTCTGGGTTGTTTTCGCATTGCAATGGGAAGATTAAGATCAGAACCTTCTGTTTCTCTTAGACCTGCCATTGGTACTGACTCCTGGTGAGTGCTTATAGCTTGTGGCTCATTACCTCTTTTGTGTCGTCGTATGTAGGTATTACCCCACATATTTGTTTCTCCCCCTGGATTTGGCACATTGTCAGAGTTATCAGGATTATCAGGGATATCAAGGTTGTTATCAGGAGTATCAGAGGTATCAAGATTAGGTTCTGTGTGAGAGGTATCAGGATTAGGTTCTGTGTGGGTAGGTATATAAATTGTGATTGTTTGGTCATCCTTTAACGTTTCTTTTGTCTGAAATTCATCATCTCTCCCCCCCTGAATTGCAGGCAAGGCATAATAGGGTGTATTTTCAAGAAAGGTGACATCACATGTGACAAATAAACGTTTGGAGACCGGATCATAACACCTGTATCCTTTTTGGGAATGAGAATAACCAAGGAAGATACACCGAAGGGCTTTAGGGTCAAGTTTGTTGGTGTGATGAAGGTGAACGTATGATGTGCAACCAAACACCCGGAGTGGTAGAGTGTTTTCGAGGTATGGGATGTTATAGTATCTGTGGAGGAGTTGAAGTGGCGTTTTGTAGGACAGTGGTCGGCTTGGCATTCGGTTAATGAGAAATGTGGCAGTAAGGACAGCATCATCCCAATGATATTTAGGAACATTACTGCTAAACATAATGGCTCTGGCAGTCTCAAGAATATGACGATTCTTTCGTTCAGCAATACCATTCTGTTGAGGTGTATAGGGACAAGTACTTTTGTGAACAATGCCATTTTCGGTCAAGAAGGTAGACAGGACCTGATTGAAGTATTCAGTCCCGTTATCGGTGTGTAGGATCTGGATTTGGGTTTGAAATTGGGTTTGGATCATATTGTAAAAATTAAGGAATGTTTGATATACCTCTGTTTTATCCTTCAACAAGTAGACCCAACTGACACGTGTATGATCATCGATGAATGTGATGAACCATTTTGTTTTTGATCGGTTTGGAGTGCGGGATGGTCCCCATAAATCACTGTGAATTATGGAAAAAGGTTTTGATGCTTGGTATGGGATTTTTGGAAATGAAGTACGATGATGCTTAGCCTTTTCACATGAATCACAATGAAAATCAGAGGTGATTTTATGAGGAACGAGGGATGGAAACATTTGAGACATGTAATTTAAATTTGGATGACCTAAACGTTTGTGCCATAACTCCAAGTCACCAGTGCTAGAGAGAGACACTTTATTGCAAGATTTACTCCAATGATTATCACTTTCATCAAGGTAATAGAGACCATCAAGTTCTTTTGCACTCCCAATCGTCGTCCCTGTCAGCAAATCTTGAAAAATACAGTGAGTAGCAAAGAAGTTGACTTGACATCGTTTATCATTAGCTAATTTGCTCACAGATAGTAAATTACACTTCAAATTTGGAACATGTAATACGGAGTGAAGAGTGAGTGTAGCTGAGATTTCGATGGAACCAATTCCAGTTACAACAGACTCAGAGTTATCAGCAATTCGCACGGTCACTCCTTTTGTAATAGGAGTATAGGATGAGAAGAGGGCCTTATTGTCAGTCATATGATCCGAGGCACCTGAGTCAACAATCCAACAATTCCCTGTACATAGTTCTTTTATCACAGCTAAGGCTTGAAAGAAATTACCTCTTCTGACTACTATAGCAGTAGGCTTTGTTGTAGTCTGTAATGTGGCTAGCATTTCCATAATTTTGTGCAGTTGGTCACTTTGGGATGATTCCTTGAAAGCTTCAGCTACATAACCTCTATCTTTCCCTTTTCCCGGCTTCCAGCCAATAGGTTTACCATGGAGGTTCCAACAAGTGTTTTTTGTATGCCCTTGTTTCTTACAATAAATACAGAATGAACGACTTTTAGAACCTCTTTGTTCTATGGATCGAACATTAGAGATATCATTAGAACTAGATCGTGACATGGAGGATGAGACATCAGAAACTGTAGACATACTGACCAATCGTTGATGAATAGTATATGATGAATAGTATATGATGAATAGTACCGTTGAGGATGGATGACAGTGGTGAGGCGGCGGTGGACAGGCGGTAATGGGGTGGTACTTGAATCTGACTCTCCGCTCTCTATCTGATTCTCGCCTAGCTGCTCAGCTCCTCGCCGTTCTATCAGCTCCCCAACCGCGGTTCTGTTCACAGCGGTGAAGGATGGTGTGGTAGGAGGCTGCCAGCGGTGGAGGGACGGCGATGGTAGTGGAAGCGAGATGGTGGCTTCTCTTCCTTCTATTCTGATCTGAACTGGTGTGAACAGAACCGGTGTGACGGAAGGAAAGAGCACCGAATTGATTGTAGAATCGGAGTGGGGACGACGATTCTGGTTCTGAACGATTCTGGTTCTGAACAAAACACACGACGCTGGACGACGTGAGTCGGGTGTTGGTCTCTTCGTCGATTCTGAGCTCGCCGGTGAAGTCGGTGGCTGACGAGGACAAAGAGATGAGGAGTTTAGAGAGTGCCGATACAGGTTCTGACAGAAAATGGAGAACACAGAGGGCACACAGACGGTAATTGTCTTAACTATTCTCTCCTACGCTCTGATACCATGAAGAGAATTGAAGACTGAATTTCTATATTACATTGCTTGATAGATTACATTCGCATATATACACACATAGGATAGAATAAAATATTGGAATACGCTCCAACACAACACTGTATATCAAGACTAATTCCTGCCTATAATTGCGGAGACTAATTCCTGCCTATAATTGAGGATCTTGACTTTCTGTGCTTCTACATTTCTTCAATTACTTAATTGGTCACGCGAGGAAAGAGATAAAGATAGAGTTGGTCTATTTCTACTTCTTTCCTCATTTGAGCGATTAAGCAATTGAGGTCACTGAAATCCAATACTAACTCATTTTTTATCTATCTCGTCTCTGGAGTTCAGATAAATTTCAATTTAGATGATCAATTTGAACTGTTTCTCATGGAGAGTGGTAAATTGCATCATATCCACTCTTCTGTTCTTAGCATATTAATAGCTTAGTTAAGAGGCATTAACGAAAGAATTCTGGATACAGGTAAGTTCCAAGAGAAAGGATTATTTTGGTTGTAAGAGTATAAGCTGTGAGAAGAATGATCAAGTGGCATCAGTTCATCAGGGAAATGGACCAACAAACAAGGTTGTAGCTCGGAATTTCATAAACAGGAAATATCTGTGCAAAGATGGACCAATCTCCCAACCTCATCAATTCTTAGATGCTTTACAGATCTTATACTCAAACAAGGAACTCTTCCTAAAACTTGTTCATGACCAGAACTCTCTACCAGTAAAAGAACAATGTCAGGCAGGACAAAAAATGTTGACCAGATCTGCCTTTGAATCCAAATGGATCAACTCTCAAAGAAGTCATTCAACTCAGTGTGAAACTCCATGTAAGTACTTTGATAGATGTAATTTAAACTGCAACCCACGGTCTCTAATAGAATATTACTTTTGCCGTACAAAAAAAAATTAATGGTGGTTGTTGAAGCTAGACCAACTAAAGTACACAATTTTACAGGTGCTGGTTGTCACTGTCCTCTTCATTCTCCTGGTACATATAGTTATAATGTGCCATCTGTGAAGCATTCATATTTTCCCTTTTCTCATTCAAAGAGAAAGATAAGGCATGCCATGGGAGTAAGGAAAAAAGAACAGCAGTTGGGAACTGCTAATAAAATGACGCGTGAATTTCCCTATAGTTGCCAAGGAATTGAAGATGGCGGTGAAGCAAAGGGATTGGAGAGTGTTGGGAGGAAATCAGCTAGTAATGTCCATTCCGGTTTTGCAAAAGGAGGGAAGTTATCACTTGAATCCAAGGAGAGAGAGAAGATGAAGATAAGAAACTTTATGTTATGCAGAGGAAAGAATGATGTTTCAGTTCATGAAAGTTGTGGTAGGAACATAACAAGAGTTTCAGCCAACTCTCCACTGCAAAATATGCAGAACACGCTTTTTGAAGCTACGAAAAATCCGTCTGAGATATTAAATTGTAGAATTGAGGAGCAGAATAATAATGAGCCACCAGGGGATGTTTTGAAGACAGTTGAAGATGAGTTGTATTATTTCGGTAAAAATGTGGAAAAGAGTCCTCCTGACAATAGTTATGCATATAATGGGATTCCAACAGGTATTGTATAATATTTTACCAAGCTTCTACATACACACACATTGATCAATATTTGTCTCGTCTATGTAATCCATTCATTCTTTAGCAGGTTCTGAGAAATTCATAGAATCTGGTCATGACTTGCATCCAAAAGGAATCAGACATATGGATGTGCCCTCTGACCAAGATGGCGGAGATATGGACAGTCATACTCACAGCTTTGATGCCCCTAGAACAAGTGAAGGAAATGGATCTGTTATGGTAATTGAACTGATGATTGATTTCTTAATTATCTTCAAATGAATAGAAACCCCTTTTTACCTATTCCTTTTGCAATGCCTATTATTTTATTATGATCCCTAATGTGAATCTTACAACTTGGGGCTGACTAGGATTCACCTAATGTGGCGGAGGATCTGAGCTCCTCACCAGAAGTTGCTTCATCAAGCTCTTCGTCTTGCAAGACTGTCGAGGATGCTATGGACATGGCAGACATGGTTGATGATCACCTCAGTGGTGAATCTGCTAGTGAGCAAGCTATAAGTGAGGAAGTCACCAATCCACCAACCGCCTTCTCCCAAAGTGGTATGGTTTCAATTAAATCACTAGATGAAGTTTTTTAATTAATTTACCAATCTCTCTTTTGTCAAGTTAATTAACATTACTTGAGGACTTATGTAGCTGAGTTGCCGATTCGGCCAGTGAATGATAATTCTGAAGAGGACCACTCTGCTGATGTCATAAGATGTTCTTCAGATCTAGTGAATAATTTAATTACCTCAACGGTTACGTCAGAGTCAGATTGCGACAGCAAAATTTTGCAGGCGTTGAGCCTGAAATGGGATGAACTAGTGATGAACTGTGAGTTACCAGACCAACTAATGTATCCATCCACTTTGGAGGAACTAAAAGGGTTAACAAACCAACTCTCTGGCAATTCAATCTTATTTGACTATGGCATGGAACTCTTCAAGGAGAAATACCAGCACTTGTGTGGATTCCCACATCACATTTCAACTGGGAAACCAAATGTCCAAGCATATGTCTTGAAGAGAATCATGGTTCTTGAAGTTAAAGAATTCATTGACTCGCATCATCGTAAGCACCATCAACCAACAAGAACGCTAGAAGAGCTTCTTGAACAGGACTTGTCTAGACGGCGATCATGGCTAAATGTTCAAGTTGATATTGATGATATCGCGACAGACGTGCAGGAAGATGTTCTCCAAGAACTGATATTGGAAATTATATCTGAGACGGATTCCAGAGAAGTGTGTGATGCATTGTGATATATGTGAACCTCTAAGTCTACAACCTGATTTCAGTCGTGGGATTATTATGCTGCTTACAATGGTTTACTAATTGTCCTTCTTTGGCAATCTCAAAATGTTGCAAGCCGCTAAATTTATTTAAGCTTAAATCTAAATTTTCTCGGTTGGTTTTAAAGAATGAAACAAGCTATACTGCCTTGTAAGTTGAAATCTCCTTTTTTGTTGGGAGGGATTTTGGTCCTGGAAATCTCCTTTTTTGTTGTTGATGAGACGTAATTAAATTTCATATAAGGAATTTAATCGATATTCTGTTTTGAACGGTCCAAGAAATCCTCGTTTCATGATGCATAATATATTTCTAGAATTAATAATAAGTAATTGATAGATAATCATAATCCTCGTTGGCAAAAAAAAAACTGATGGATGATAATATATCAATGATTAATAGATTAGTAAAATAAGATAATAGATTAATAAATAAAAATAAATAGTAAAAATAATATTAGTAGAAAGCAGTAACGGAGTATATTTATATTTGCCAAAAAAGAGAGAGAGTATATTTATAACCGGAGCATTATATAAAAAATATATCAAGACAAGAAAATGCCACATAACTTTAAAATATTAAATTAATGATTTTTAATAATTTTTTAATTGTTATACTTTATAGTCAATATTTATATTCTTGTAGGCAATTAAGACATTTAAAATTTTAAAATTTAAAAAGTATTTTCTTCTATTTTGCCTAAAAATAAAAACCATTATTTTTATTTCCCTAAAAAGAAGTTAATGTTCAGGTCAGAAGAAAAAGAAGTTAATATTTGGGAAAATTCTAATAAAATATTACTTAAACTTTAAAATATTAAATCAGTAATTGACAAGTTGTTAATCTTATTATTTTTTTATCAATCCTATTATTCTTATTGTCAACTAGAACTATAAATACGGGTCAGCCCACGGGTTATGGGCTAGCCCACATCAACCTGTGGCCTGTGCGGCCCGCACTTTTGCAGGTTGGCATTTTGCCAAACCTAACCCACAGTGTGTGGATTGTGGGCCAGCCCGTGGGCCGCATATTTTTTTAAATTTTTTTTTTCTATTTTTTAAAGAGAGTGGAAAATACGCGACACACATATATAAGTTATTAAATTTATCTTCCTAGTATCAATCATTCCTCTTATAAAAATTTAAAAACATAATTCACAATTTAAGAGATAAAGTTATCAAATTTGCGAAAGTTTATAAACAAAATATAAACTATACTCGAACAACCAAAATATAATAATTTTGTTTAAAAAAGAAGGAGAAAGACTAAGATTTTTTCTCTTTGGATTGGAAGGTACAAAAATAGAAGTAAATAATTTATAAATTTTTTGAAATTATTATATATGAAAAAAAAATTACAGGCCAATCCACCAACTCGCGGGCCATATGGTGCGTGCCTATGCGGCCCGCACTTTTACAGGTTGGGATTTTTCCCAACCCTAATCCTATCCCAACCCACGGACCTGCAGGTTAAACCCGCGGGTTGGACCTATATTATAGATTCTATTATTAACAAAATCAATTTAAGAGATTGAAGTTCAAGTAATATTTTTTCAGAATTTTTCCTTCAGGGTGTGTTTGATTTGAGGGGTGAGAGGGAATGAGAAGGTAGGTAAATTATTTTTTTGGGTTGAAGGAATTTAAATTTTGAGTGGGAATCTAAAATTTAAAAAGAATGAGAAAATAAATTTTAGGCGGGAACTCAAAATCTAAAAGTGAGAGGATAAATTTTATATTTCTTTTATCCAAAATTATAATTTCTCCACCCTCCCCTCCCCTCCCCTCTCGTCCCTACCCTCCCCTCAAACCAAACACACCCTTAATGTTTTCCTTGTTATGTAAAGGGAAAAAAATATAACCGATTTTTCCTAATTAATAGCGTTTCGTTCCCGCCCAACCTAAAACCCTAAAGTATTGTCTTCAGCGGCTCCGTACCAGAGAAAAAAGCATCCGCTGCTCCGTAAGCTGGGGAGCAGTTTCATCTCCGTTGAAGACCATCGTCACCTCCGGTCAACGCATCCTCATGGACCCCAAAGTTGTGAAATCAGAACTAGTCTTGATTTTAGACTATGGTTCCCAATATACCCACCTCATCACTCGTCGAATCCGAAGTCTCAACGTTTTCTCCCTCTGCATATCCGGCACTTCACCTCTCGAGACCATAACCAAACTCAAGCCTAGGGTAATTATTTTATCGGGCGGCCCCCACTCCGTTCACACCCCCGACTCGCCAAGTTTTCCTGATGGTTTTTTTGAATGGGCTGAGTTGAATGGCGTCTTTGTCCTCGGCATTTGCTATGGACTCCAATTGTTAGTGCAGAGGCTTGGTGGTGAGGTGAAGGTTGGACTGAAACAAGAGTATGGGAAGATGGAAATTCATGTGGAGAAGACTTGTGGGCTTTTTGGGTGGAAGAATGTAGGATCTAAACAGTTCGTCTGGATGAGCCATGGCGATGAGGCTGCAAAGTTGCCTGATGGGTTTGAGGTGGTCGCAAGGAGTGAGCAAGGGTCTATAGCGGCTATACAGAACCCATCAAAGAAGTTTTATGGCCTCCAGTATCACCCCGAGGTAAGTGATAGTGTATTTCTGGATATGCTCGTTTTGTGAAATTTTGCGTTAGGCTTTTAGTAATCTAATGTTTAGAAAATGTTTGTTATACTGATAGTCTATTTCTGTTTAGGCTCGTTTTGTGAGATTTTGCGTTAGGCTTTTAGTAGTCTAACGTTTAGAAAATGTTTGTTATACTCCTCTATCATTTTTATAATATAGCCCGAATTTTGCGGTTCGAAAAGTTAGGTAAAATTAGTCAGGTACATTGTGTAAAAAATGAAATAATTAAACGAGTAATTTTTTTGGGAGAATGACATATAAATAACATTTGAACTTCAAAATCCTGTTTTGACATGAACAGTAATGAGATTGACAACGTAAATCTTTGTCAAAGGACTAATTTGAGATTATAAAATTCAAGTGGTATTTTTCTGTCATTCTCCCTAATTTTTTTATAACTGAGGGTACAAAAAATTTTCTTTAATATGAATCGCTGCATCTTCATAAATTAAATGCTCTATTTTCTTTTGTTAATTTTCTTGCGTTTGCTTTAATGTCATATGCTTATAGGTGACACATACGCCTGAAGGAATGGAAACATTGCATTATTTTTTCTTTGAGATTTGTAAAGTCACTGCAGGCTGGAAGATGGAAAATGTGTTGGATGAAGAAATTAGAGTTATCAAAGATACAGTGGGGCCTCAAGAACATGTCATTTGTGCATTATCCGGGGGTGTGGATTCTACAGTTGCTGCTACTATTGTCCATAAAGCAATTGGAGACAGGCTTCATTGCGTGTTTGTTGACAATGGACTACTTAGGTGAGAAAATCATTTTATACCTCAACAAACCAAAGTTCTTAATTTGTACCACATAAATGCTTGATGTGGGTATCTATTCTGCTTTCCTCACAATGTTTATTCTTCCTTTATACAGGTATAAAGAGAGAGAACGTGTTATGGAAACTTTTGAAAAGGACCTTCATTTACCAGTTACATGTGTTGATGCTTCAGATCAGTTTCTTAAAGCTTTGAAAGGTGTAACTGATCCTGAGATGAAGAGGAAAATTATTGGAAAAGAGTTTATCTGTATCTTTGATTCTTTTGCACAAGATTTAGAGCTTAAACTAGGAAGTAAACCATCTTACCTGGTGCAAGGAACTTTGTATCCAGATGTGATTGAATCTTGTCCACCACCTGGAAGTGGAAGAAATCATTCCCATACTATTAAGAGTCATCATAATGTCGGAGGGCTCCCCAAGGACATGAAATTGAAGCTTATTGAACCTCTTAAACTTCTTTTCAAGGACGAGGTTTCATTCTTTAACCTGATTGCTTGAATCCTAAACACATGCTTTCTCATTTGCATACATATGTGTATACGATGCATTGATTTTTGTAATTTCCTGTATCTGTTTTAAGGTTCGCCAATTAGGGAGAATCATGGATGTTCCTGAGGGATTTTTAAAGCGTCATCCGTTCCCTGGACCCGGTCTTGCTGTACGAGTCTTAGGTGATGTAACCGAAGACAATGCCTTAGACATCCTTCGTGAGGTACATGACTGTGTTTATATATCCACGATTTCGATTCTCCTATATATGATCGGACTCTGAAGATTTTTCCCCTTAGGTGGATGAGATTTTCATTCAATCAATCAAGGATGCTGGGCTTTATGATTCAATTTGGCAAGCGTTTGCAGTGTTCTTGCCAATAAAATCTGTTGGGGTTCAAGGTGATAAAAGAACACATTCTCATGTTGTTGCCATTAGAGCAGTTACCAGTCAAGATGGAATGACAGCAGACTGGTAAGCTTTCAACAATAGTAGTGCATGATCGTACTTGTTAGATGTCTTGTTTTCTTTATTACAGCTAGTTATACAAAAGCATGTCTAATTATGTGATTTTAAGATGCTACAAAATATATTATTATAACGATATAAACCTTTTAAGTATATTTGTTTGTTATCTTTTTACTTCACTTTACCATATTTATTTGGAAAAAAAAACTCTTTCAGGTACAACTTTGAGTACAAGTTCCTTGCTGATCTTTCAACAAAGATTTGCAACAGTGTCCCTGGTGTAAACCGTGTTGTGCAAGACATTACCTCAAAGCCTCCATCCACCATTGAATGGGAATGATGCCCTCTGTTCAGACCTTGGAAGATAAGCAATTCAGGCTGAGATGAAAGATTTTTAGTTGACTGACATGATTTTTTTCATGTAGTAGGATTAATGGAGGATAACAACCTAGTTCCTAATGGTCATTTATTTCTACTACTCACTTCAATGGATTGGGATTCGAGATTATCTATATGCGTTCGTTTCTCTTTGTAAGGAAACAAAGTCGCTGTTTTTTAGTTGTGAATAAGACGTGTGGTAATTGTAGTCTTGGTGGGGATTGCTATAATTCTCATTCGTTTGGCCCACGGTTGCATTAAATAGTTACGTACAGACTACGGAGCTAGAGGTTTGAAATTCAAACTAATTCTGAATAGTTCAGAGGATCCACATACAAACGGAACAAAACGTTCAATAGTTAATATGAGTAATTCGTTTGTTTTAATCCTTAATATCTACTTTATAGTCAATCTATATTACCATAGGTTTTATAATAAAGAAAGGAGGTGATATATCATTGTTGGGTTTAGTGTTCGTTTGGAATAGCTTATTTTTAAGTAATAAGTGCTTATAAATTGTGATTCATGGTATATGAGGTAAGTATGTGAGAGAAGTTTTATCTTGGCTTGCGTAATAAGAACTTATTGTCCAAAAATAAGTAATGCCAAATATATGCTTAGGCTATGTTTGGAAACACGTTTTGAGGGCAAATAAGCCCGTTTTGGATGGAAAACTGACTTATTGAGTTGTGTTTATTTTCTTGATGTTTGGTTCATCTTAAAATAATTGCATCGCGGGTAGAATAAGCTACTTATTAAATAAGCTCATCACTACAACTTTTCTATTAAGTCACTTATTACATAAGTCGAGATAAAACTCCTCTCACACACAATTTATAAGCACTTATTGTCTAAAAATAAATCTCTCATCCAAACATAAATCACATTATAAGCACTTAGTGCATGTTTGGAAACACTTATTTTTTGAATATAAGTGCTTATTACGCAAGTCGAGATAAAACTCCTCTCACATACTTACCTCATATACCGTGAATCACGATTTATAAGCACTTATTGTCCAAAAACTTGTTTGGGAGAGCTTATATTTGGGAAATAAGCCCTTATTACGTAAGCCGAGAAAAAACTCCTCTCACATATTTACCTCGTATACCGTGAATCACGAATTATAAGCACTTATTGCCCAAAAATAAGCTATTCCAAACGAGCACTTAAGTCATTTTTAATAAGTCAAAATTATAATAAGTCATTTTTCCTACCGCTGTTCCAAACACACACTTAATTTGGGATAACTCTTCCAAACGTGTTTCTATAATCACATGAACTCAAACTCGAAACCTTATGATTAAGCTGTTAAAGCTTCATCCACTAGTATCATAAAACTAACAGTATTATGTACCGTATCACTGAACCCGTGCCTAATTATATGCATTATCTTTTTTTGATTTATTTTGTCATCTATTGAGACTAGTCTTAACATAGTGAAAGCAAAATAAATAAATAATTGAACCTCCCTCCAACTATATAGAGCACATTTTTTGTCTGCAACCTATACAAAAGAGCAAGACCCAGTCATCTCAAACCATGGCCAACTCAGTTTTTAATTATGTCATACATGTCTTTAAATTAGTTGTCCTTTATACTCCTAATAATATATTCTGCTGGTAGCTATGACTATAAGCCGGCAAGCTATTAACGTTGGTTGAATGAAATGCAATTCCCATTTCTATAATTTCTGGTCGGCTGTCAATTTCATTATTGCATGTTTCAAACCCTACTTAGAAAAATTGAACAGAAAGAGTCTGTAACCAAAAGTCCAAAACAAATCTGTCATTACTTAATTTGACCAGAGCAAGAAAATCTTGTACGTGAAAGAATAAAGAAATCAAATTTAATTAGGGGGATTAGTTTCAATAACCATGTTTATAGTCTGGGATTACTGCTTCCTTGCTCCTTGAGCTTTTGCAGATTCCTTGTACACACTCTGATCTTGAAATGCATATCAGAGTCACAATAGAGCAAAATTGGATCCTTCCTGGAAAAGGATTTGATTAGAGGGAGGGAGGGAGGGAGATCCATGGAACACAATGATAATTGAGAACTAAGGGATTATAGATTTTAACCAGGAGAAAAATAGATCAGTTCACTTCAGTACAATCTACATGGAAATCATCATGAAGGCATCATGATAAATTTCTCACACAGAGAATTGATGATTAATGTGCACAATTAAAAATGTAGAATTCCTTACAAATATTAAAGTCATTGATCAAAGCTGAATTAAGCTATTCCAGCTAATATTACACAAAATCTAGTGAACTACGGAAGCTCCAACTTCTCATTTCTGATTGCTGGGGGAAAACTTCATATTTCAACATCAAAATATGCCAAGACAACTAAGCTTCCCTCCCAGAAAATTTGCTGCAAAATCTCCATCAACTTATGACTCCAACACTCTAAAATTTACACGGTGTAGCAAACCAACATAAAGATTCAACACTTCCAAGCTGCCTTGAGGAGTGCTTGTTTGATCTTTTTTGTCGAGTTAAAAGCTGCTCCTCTGATCTGCACATGAAAGAGTGGTCAAATTAAGATAAATAATATTAACACACTTTAGGTAACAGATAATATCAGAAGGTTACCTTGGATTTCATGGTTAAATAGAGAGTCCCATCAGCTTCTGATGAATGAACTGAATGAAAATCTAAATGAAGATTGCTGATTGCTTCCATTATTTCTAGTAGAACTCCTTCTCTCCAAGGACACTTCAATTCAATCAAAACCTCGTTGTCGTTCATGCAGATAGTAACATTATTAGAAATATCTTTTAGACGAACTGAATCTGTCTCTGTCTCTGTCTCATCAATGTCACAAGCCTTCCTTTTATTCGTCGCTGGCTTCTTGCCATTATCAGATCTGTTGTTACAATAATTATCACAAGTCCTTTCCACAACATCTTGAGTTGCTCTTTTAGTTCTAGCCTCGGCATCTTTGGACTCCCGGCGAGCTTCCAACTCTCTCACCTTTTTCTCCAGCTTTTCAAGGTATTCTATTGCCTCATCTAGTATCGAAACTTTGTCATCCTGCACCATTGTTATGCTCAAAAAATACAATTAATCTTAACGATACCAGTAGTCAAGTGAACAAGTATGAAGAACAGAATGTAACTTACCCTAGTAATCAAAGGAACCATTGATTTAAGGGTTAAAAATCTTTCATTTAATTTTGCCCTTCTCTTTCTTTCAGACAGTACATGGTTCAAGCCAATTTCATCAGCTTCAGGTCTCATTCCCTCTTTACAGTCACTTTCTTCTTGAGCCTCAAGCAACATATCCGTGGGCATACGTGGAACTTCAAACAAAATCTTCTTCAATATTTTTTGGTGAGTTCCCCCTCTTGGCCATTGACAACCCATTGATCCTTCTCTCTTCCAACTGACAAAACCGGATTCACAACGGAAGTTTTGAAAGTGTGCTCCCATAATTAATTGGTCTGAGCTTTTAAGAAGAGAAGAAAGAACATTTTGATAAGGCCAATCATCACTGTGAGCATCTACCATGGTCATTGTTGTATTTTGACCCTCTTGAAGATCTTGCCCACAATGATCAACCTTGGGAACTGAAGCATTCTTTTCAGAACCAGCAAAACTTTGAGATATACAATCACTAGTATTCATGGAAGTATGGGCACAATTACTCAACTCATCCTCCATTACTTGCCAACTTTGGACACGGGAAGCAACACCATTTATTATTTCAACCATGAGTCTCTCATCTGCTTGTTTATTGGCTTGGAACTCATTTGAACTATTATTGGGAGAAATTGCATTGGCCAAGTCATATTCTGATTCAGGAGTCAATTTTACATCAAAAGCATTATGATCAAATACTGCACCGGCAATTTCTTCGCCGTCTCCTGTATTGAATGCAACTAGAGAGTTCTTGCGAACTTTGGCATCTAAAATGTCCAAGTAAGAAGCTCTCATGTGTTGAATGAGACTGAGGTCCTCTGAAACCTTCACCAAAAGAAAGAGGTGACATGAACTACGACAAGGGCAACTTGAAAATCACATAAATAGAGTGATACACGATTTAAAATGGAGAGGAAAACTTACTGGATCGGTTGTGCCTAGCTCAAGAACACCATCCAGAAAAGGCAAGCATACCACTGTCTGAGAGTTGAGAAGGAATAGTATCAATATCAATAAGTAGATAATGAAGTCTATAACAAGTGACACTGCTCACAAGTTATGAACAACGTGGTTTATTCCTTGGACTCCATGTAATACACAGGAAATTATATCTAGATCAAATTTAGGGTTTTTTATAAGGTTTCCCACACTAAATTTGAAAGAACTTATATTCAAAGGCTTTCATGGTCTTGGATGAGGTATGCCAGTTCCTTCGTTGCAGAAACTATGTTTCTACTCATTATATCCAGTGGACTGTCACAAACTAAAAAAAGCGGCCAAGTGCACAAGGCTCCCACCAGATGAGGACTGGGGAGGGATAGAAATGTGCAGCCTTACCCCCCGTAAGCAAAGAGGCTATTTTCAGGATTTGAACCCGTGACTTCTAAGACACATGGCAGCAACCTTACCGCTGTGTTAAGGCTTGCCTCTAAGTAGAAAGTTATTTTTATTCACTTCTGCTCAGCGTTATTTGAATGCTCATGCAGGTGCTATGCCAAACACTGCTACTACTATTACTTTCAAAAGCAGGACTTATTCTCATCACACGTATTTCAACAGAACTGAGCTAACTGTTAGTAAAAGCAAGACCAGTTAGATGCTTTTATATGGGAATATTTAGGCAAAATGATATCAGAATGGTACCTGAATGGATGCACTCTGATCATGAGATAGATGGTCACCGCAAATGTAACAACAAAAAGGAGACCAGAGAAAAGAAGACATGTTTCAGACTGAATGTCATATTGTAAACCTTTTAAGAATACATACAGCAATTGACAAGGTAGATGAAAGCAGAAGAACAAGGTAATAACAACCTTTGCCAGAAGAGAACGACTAAAAATTCTACTATCAGCCAAATGGGCATTGTACAGCCAAATAGGTTGACCTTTCGCCAGAGTTCTTCCAGGCAACCTGCACGAAACAACAACCATTAGCAAAACATGAGGTTGTTGTTGTATGTGTTCAAAAATGATGCTCCTGCTATTTCCAAAGCGAAAGGGAATTAAAGAAGAAACTATACCCTTGGCCAATGTTGAATACAAATGACATGCACACCAAATAATACCATTCAGTATCAGTGAGATCCTCAGGTGATAGTGAAGCTGAAGGCCTTTTAGCTTGTGGACTTGATTCTGCAGTTGCAAGAGACTCATAGAGATCTCTGAGTTGCTCACTCCTTCGTAAACCTATTTGGTCTGAATTAAATGCTCCTGCTTGGCTTGTTTTCCTCGTCTTTATGTCCCCATTGTAATACCCTTCACCCCACTCGAAAACCCTGCATCGTTCAAACCAAAAAAGAACAAGAACAAGAAGAAAGCATGTTTCTCAATTTCATATCAGAAAATGGAAGAGTTTTCAATATCTCAAATATGAAATGAACAAAAAATTTATGTACCCGGGGTTGTCAGGTGAACCAGACCAATAGATTGCGTAGCTCCATTGGATGCTTCTCACAGCCAAGGCGAGTTGTTTCTTCAGGTTCTCTGGTACCATTTCCTGGTTTCTTTTCCAATCCAGAGCAGCCACAATTTACCGTGAAGATCGAAATTTATTTCATATTAAACCCAACAACGCTTGTTTGATTCTTTATCTTTATCCTTTTGCCATACCCAGATTCTGGTTTCTGTGAAGCTAGAATTTTTTCCCCAACTAGCCACAAAGCACGCGTCTAGCTGCCTTTACAGAGTCCTGCAATCGCATAGTCCAGAGCTATTATCCGGATTAAGTGGTTATCGAGATTTAATGCTTAATAATTAATTAAACACCATCTCAGCGGGAGACCCAACTGATTATAAGACTTTTTACGTCCTAATAATTTTCCTTTATGAAAACAAAAACGTGCCATTGATTACTTCAAAGTGAGTAAAAGGTCGAAACTCGAGCTACGAGTATAAATCAGAAAAATCCAAAGTTCAAACCCTTTAGCGGGGGCCCATCGTGAAAACGTGAAGAATGCCATCCCCAACGTACTCTGGTATCGTTTTCTGTTCTTAAATCCGGTAAAGAAGAAATAGAGTGAAAAATTTTTTTAAAAAAAAACTATCTCGAATTTTACTGATACCGGGAACCTACAAGCTACAACAACGTAGCACAAATTAATTTATACAAGACAGTAAAACAATGATTCGTAGCTCCATAATTCACACACATGGTGTCGGAAAAAGTTTTTTTCCTTTCTCTTTAATAAACCAGAAAAAGTATTTGTCTTTGTTTTGTTGCTACTTGTTTTATCTTTTTCCGGGATTCAATGGTTGAAACTTGAAAGGTTGAGATTACTTACAGCAAAGTTTCATGGGTGAGGCTTTGCAGCTGGGGGGGGGGGGAGAGGAATAGTACGAGTACGGACGTTTCTGTGAAATCCGTGAACCGGGGAGGAGTTTGTTGAAACTTAATAAGGAAAAAACAAGAGTTATTATTACTGTCAGATTGGAAAAATATAATAATGATAAAACAAAAACCAATAATAATAATAATAATAATAAAGAGCTCTGACCCTCTGAGCCTATCATGTCCTGTTGGTTTTCCCTGCTGCTTTCTTCGGTCTTCTTAATTTCCAGTGCAGACCTTAATAAATAAATGGGAAAATCTCAGAAAAATATTTTGGAATTCGTAAAATTTCAATTCAAATATTTTCAAATAAAAAGTAATATACCATTGACCAAATTTTGATATTTTTTAATTAACTCTTAAAAAAAACCTGATATAATATTTTATAGTTTTAAAAAAAAAATTCAGGGATTCTCCTGTAATAAATTTAGTGATCATGACAATCCCAATTTCTGAAGATCTTGCTGTGGACCCCCTGTTGAATCATCCGTCCTAGGACTCAGTTAATTACTAATTCATTACCTTGAAAATGAAGTGAAAACTCTGAGATATGTTAATTACCCGGATCATCTATGCGATTAAGTGTTTATTTAGAATAGCTTATTTTTAGATAATAAATATTTATAAATCGTGATTTATGGTATATAAGGTAAGTATATGAGAGGAGTTTTATCTTCACTTACGTAATAAGTGTTTATTCTTGAAAAATAAGCTAATCCAAACATGACCTAAGTTAGAGATGAAAATACAAGTTTATATACCAGAAAAGGTTAAGGTGCAAATTTATTCCGAAAGTTTTCTTGAAAAGCGATGTTACCTTGGAAGTTTTTCAGGTTTAATGTCACCTGAAAGTTTCAAAACGTAGCAATGTTATCTCATACCATTAAAAACTCAACGTTGACCATTAGATTTTTAACGAAAAATATCACTATTGCTCTATTTTAACACCTACGGGGCAATATTGAATAACTTTTAGGGTCACATGGATCTTCATCAAAAATTTCCAAGACAGATTTATATTTTAACCTCTAAGAAATTAAGGAGGCAAGTGCATGCAATTAAAAATGCACACCAAACTTCCCTAGTCACTTTATTTATTTATTACAAAGGTAAACAAAAACTTGTATGATACATTAGTCTAAAATCTAGACCGTACTAACAACACCCTATATATCCACATTCTAAATCAAAAAGTTATAAACAAGAAATTAAGGAGGCAAGTGCATGCAATTAAAAATGCACACCAAACTTCCCTAGTCACTTTATTTATTTATTACAAAGGTAAACAAAAACTTGTATGATACATTAGTCTAAAATCTAGACCGTACTAACAACACCCTATATATCCACATTCTAAATCAAAAAGTTATAAACAGCTCATAGGAGATGATTCTAATAATACAAAATCCTAACTGATTATGTGATTCATTTTAGTTAGATAATCTGCAAAATGAAATCCTTTTTTATACGAATGAGAAATTTTAAGATCCCAATTTAAGAAGATAGATACCCTTAACTTTGCTATGTCTTCATACAATGGATGATCTATTTCACACTCCACCAAAAGTAAGTGTAAAGCCTCTAATGAATCCGTGAAGAGGTTAATCCTATCAAGACCCATATGCCTGCAAAGGTTCAAGCCACGATGGATTACATGGATTTTCGCAGCAGTTAAGGTTGCATACTCTAACTTTTGTTGAAATCCTTGTATCCAATTACTTTGATGATCTCTAATGACACCTTTGCATGCAACATGCCCATTGTTGTTGCACGAACCATCCACCCCAATGCGTACAAAACTTGGGTCTAGAGGTCTCCAGTGAACACCTGCTCTATCAAGTATCCGGAAGATTTAATGCAGAAACCGCCCATTCTCCACCTCCTCCATGAGATGGTAAATACAACGCTACGCAATTGACTTGGGATGGTCGCTAGAATCCTCAAACACCTTCTGGCATCAATTCTTCCATGAGAGCCAGCATATCATGTTGAACACTTGTTGCCATTACCATCGGGATGCCATCTTATTTGCTGGGGAGTATTTAGCATTCCATCCGAGTCATTCCTGCAAATCCCTATAAAAAAATATAGGATAATATAATGAGTTAGTCAGAAAAATCAACTCTTGTTTTGCTTGCTCACAGTCTCTCAATATATGAAGTATGGTCTCTTCACTCCCACACTCAAAATGAAACATATGTTGTATATTAGCATTGAGTGCATTTGTTGAAATTCTCTCATGAAACACTTGCCACATAAATAATTTCACTCTTTCTGGAATCTCCCAACGCCATAAACTTTGTGATTAAGGTTCAGACTTGTGCTCCTGCTGATGATAGATCATGTTATATGTTGATTTCACACTAAAAGTGCCATTAAATTCACCGGTTTTACACATACGGTGAGATAGTATTTGTGCTAAAAATTTTTGAATTTATTTAAGTAATAAACTATTTTTGTCACTAGCCACCATAAAAAATTTAAAAAATTAATCTTTTGGTCCCTGTAGTTCTAACTGATTTTTCACTCAGTTCATATACTTTAACTCAATACAACTTAGTCCCTATAGTTTTTGACTCGGTTGTAACTCAATCTCTAAATTTTGACTCAATGTAACTCAATCCCTATAGTTTTGATCATTTTATAATTTACTCATTATGTTATAGAATAATAGTGGAAGACTATATTATAAAATGGTGAAAACTATAGGGACTTAGCTGTAGTGAGTCCAAATTATAAGAATTGAGTTACACTGAGTTAAAGTGTAAGAACTAAGTTACAACCCAATAAAAATTATAAGAACCAAAAGATAAATTTTCCTGTTTTTTTTAGCCGCAGTGCCCAATATTCTAAAATAATTTATAGGACAATTTTTCTCTTAAAATAGTTTTCTCAACGGCAACAAGCTCCCTCAATTTAAAATACTGAGTGTTAATAAAAAAAATTTATAATACACAAAAAAAAAATTACTTTGTGATATTTTAAAGTACTAAACGTGATTTATGAACATTGCGTCTTCTTATAAACGCTTGACTAAAAAAAAATAATGAGTGATCAGACGCATATGTTTTACTGTATTAATTAAGAACCGTGTGACAGAGCTAGATTCCAAGCTTGACTTCTTATTAGCTTGGAACTAGCAATTTGGATAGTTAGGTGTTGGCAATTCTGCATGGTTGCTTGCTTGTTAAGAAAATAAGGAGGCATGCGCGTGCAATTAAAAACGCTCACCAAACTTCCCTAGCCACTTTAGGGTCTGTTTGGAAACGCGTCCGGGGAATTAAAAAAGCCCAGTTACTTCACAAATCACCATAAAATAGTTTCGTTTGGGATGACGGTAGCTGCCACTGAGCTTATAAATAAAAAGTAGCTTTTTAAAGAAGTTGATTTCCATTGCTTCTCACCGGTGAAAAAGCTCCCTCTTGATGTGTGGGACCCTATATTCCTTTGGTGATTTGATATATATGGAGAATAATTGTGTACGGCGACATGCTATATTTCAAGTTGTTCGTTTGCTTACACTTGTTGGTCAAACAAGGAGATATATTTTCACATTAGTTTAAAAATACAAATAATCAAAATGTCTAAAATATCTTCATTTGTGAGAATATATTACATTAGAAAATTTTATATTTAATTTTAAGTTATTCAAATTTTTTTTTTCATTTCATTAATGAGAATATATCCAACTTGTTAGGGGTAGATGATCCAATAATGAGACATTTTATGTATGTATTCGAATTTAAATATAAATTTATCCTTTTTTAATTAAATACTTTAGTGTATTTTTTTTCATTATAATTGCACCTTTTTTATTTTATCTAGTTTTTTAAAAAAATTCATTTCAATTATCACAATATATACAACTAATATATATATATATATTATTTAATAAAATTCATGCCCTTTTCAGTCATTTTCCATCTAAACGGGCTTTTCAAACGCTAATTCAAACAGGTTTCAAGTTAGAAAAAAGTCACTTCTGCCACCGACAATCCAAACACAAATCACATCTAAAATCTAACTTTTTTTTCTATATGACTTTTCTAAAAGCCCATCTAGAAAAAAAGCTCCTTCTCCGCCGCTCATCCAAACACGCACTTAGTTTAAATTCACTGGTCTTACACACGTGGTGAGATAGTATTTTTGCTAAAACTTTTTTAATTTATTTCAGTAATAAACTAATTTTTTTTCACCCACCACCACAAAAAAAAAAATTAATCTTTTGGTTCCTATAGTTTTGATTGTTTTTTCACTTAGTCCCTACATCTTAACTCAATGTAACCTAGTCCTTATAGTTTTGACTCGATTGCAATTCAATCCCTGAACTTTGACTCACTACTATCTAATTTCTATAATTTTATAACTATTTTATAATTTAGTCTTTATATTCTAGAACAAAGTGGGAGACTATTTATAAAATGGTTAAAACTATAGGAACTGAGTTACAGTTAGTCAAAATTCAGGGATTAAAGTACAACCTAATCAAAATTATTATGACCAAAAAATTACTTTTTCTATTTTTCAAGCACAGTACTCAATATTCTAAAATAATTTATAGTATAATTTTTTGCTTAAAATATCTTTCTCAACCACAACAAGCATCCTTAAGTTAAAATATTGAGTGTTAATGAAAAAATATTTTACAATACACAAAAAAAAAAAAATTTACTTTATCATATTTTAAAGTACTAAACGCGATTTATGAACATTGCATCTTCTTATATAGGCCTTTGACTAACAAAAATATATGAGTCATCAGACGCATATGTTTTTTTTTTTTTTTTTTTAATGAAAAACTGTATATCCATTAAAATATCAAGAGGAAATACAGCTTAAAAACCTATCATTACTACAACACAAACGGAAACAAAACAACAGAGTCAAAAGGACGTCATCTTTCAGGCCCCACCTCCTTCAGACGCATATGTAGTAATTAAGAACTTTTTGACAGAGTTAGATTCCCAGCTTTTTTTCTTATTACTTTGAACTAGAGATTTGGATCGTTAGGCGGTGGCCATCCTACATAATTGCTTGTTTCTCAAGAATTTGTTCCACCTAGGTGGCGATCTCTGCTATAATTGCCAGCTTTCTGCTGTGCCACTGGGAATTTGATATCAGTTGTTAGATTAAATTAACTTAACTAACGGTTCATCCTCTTCTGGTTCTACTTAGAATATGGTAATAGAAGATTTTCTTTTTCCGTCTTATAAGATATAATATTAAATTTTTATATTAATATGAGATTGTATCCTTCGTGTAGTGTATGAGTGTTAAATAAAAGTAAAATTAAAATTGTTAAATTGTAAGTATCTTTTGTTTTTTTTGGCCCATAAATTGTAAGGTATCACTAATAAGATTTAAAGGTTGAGATGAGTAATGGAGAAAAAGAAGACGGTAAGAGTAAAAGGACCGTAACCAATCCTTTCAGTCATAGACCTCTTTTAATTTATTTTTCATCTTTCAGAATATATTGTGTATTCATATGCGCATAACATATGAATATATGATGCTATACTATAGATTACATTATACTATATATAAACAAAATATCATATATTGATATAATATTATGATGCTTTATTTGAGTGCATTTCGTCTGGAAAAAAAAGAAATTAACTCCATGTCAGAAGTGAATGATGAATAATGAGTTATTACCAAATAACTTTTTATAAATATTTTTTTTCCAGCAAGGTTTTATAAATGGAAAACTCGAGTGATCATACAGAAAAATACGCGAGGCTCCAAAGAATCACTTGTCGGTTACCGTCAAGTGACGAGCTGAACTCGAGTGATAAATGAACAACTCAAGTGGAGCTGGGGAAAATTTATTGAGACACCAAAGCACTGTCCAGTTAACCTCTAGCTTGGTATAGTGTATTTCATCATGAATCACTATGGATTGTTAGCGTCAATGTTGCTTAGATTATTGGCAATTGGAAATGTGTGCATCAATCCACCCATATCGCTGACACTATCCTCTCTCAAGGCCACGGAACCAAGACCGACCAACAGCAAAAGAAGATGAAGAGTCTCAATCACGTTTTCACTCAAATTCCGCCTTTATCACACCTTTCTCAATGTTTGTCAATTTAAAAACTTTCAGGGTTACACACGTCATTTTGTATCAAATAGTACTACCTACGATCCTAAATATAGGATAAAGTTTGTAATACAAATTTTGTCCTATATTTAAGACCGGAGGGAGTAATATTTTTCGGATCATCTTTTTATTTTTTCCCTTTTTTAAAGTTATTTTTTATGGATTTTGCAAAAGAGTAAGGGATTATAATATATTTATTTGTACCCTCAGCTGTTGGCCCAACAAAAAAAAAAATCTGTACACTCAGCTCTCTGCCTCATTTTGTAGTTAGGCACCTACCCGTCAAAAGTCAAACCATGCGTGCCGACGTCCATCGGTACCTATTATATAAAACCCCGTCAATTTTAGGCTAATTGCCTAAAATCATGTAATATTTTAAAATGTAAATTTAACGATGATTTTTTATTTTTTAATTATAAGCATTCAAAATTAAATAATTAGGAGGATTAAATTTAAACTTTAAATTATTATGAGATTATATATAACTAACTCAAAATTCAGAGTTTTGTATAATTTAACCCATAATTTATTTTCAGCCTTTATCATTTTCTTAATATTAACGTAATCTCTGGCCCCCTCTGATGTCTATTCCCCCTAGTCACTTCATTCATCACACGAGTTATTCCATTTGCATGTGATGGTAGTATTAAAATTCAACTTCCAATTATTTCGATTAAGAGTTTTTAATGGATCATCTAAGTTAGAATTTATATTTATATTATCTCCTCATTGATGCTATAGATCGACATTATTTTAAGTTCTTTTTAAATAACAGTCAATTGGATTTGTACTTGTTGGCAAAAATATTGTGTTTGAATGGCTCTTTCGTTGTATTATCTGTATTACATGAATGATTCATTTCCTTTATATATTAACGTCTTAGTCTTTTAATTTTAAGTTATTCCCCAAGACTTATCATCACAACAATATAGAACTGTACTATAATCTACTTTCATGTATGCTCTTTTTGTTGGGAGATGACTAAAAGGCTCTAATGAAATTTAATTATCTAAAAATCTAATAACAACTAAAAAATAAAAAATGACAATGTGTTTATGATACTTACTTATCATTAAAACTTTTTATCAATTAAATTTAGCGTTTGGAATCTCATAATAATTCTCCTTTTTTTTTTTTAATTTGGTTTTCTGTCGCAATATAAGGCCTGAGAAACACTGATCATCTAAAAAACTTAGCTTAGGTTTTTCATGTTATGGTTTTTTATTTAATTAAGGGTATAGTTTTCGAGACTTTGAGTGCAAAGCTTTTTTGCATCTCTCAACAAATGTAACCCCCTGAATTCAAACTTTACTTTTTATAATAATATTTTTTATGATAATACGTTTGACTTTTATTATGTAAATTATATGAATTCAAAGGGTGCCATCAATAATTCAAATATTATACCTCGTTTGTTCAAAGATGTGCATGACTGCTTCTTAATAAATATTTTCTTTACCTGGGACTGATCAGAATTAGAATGGACGAAGTGATATAAAATTAAAATAAACAAATCAGATATGTTTGTGTGGACAAGGCTGTCATTCTCTCCCTACTTCCACGCCTCATTTGCAGAGGCTGAAGGAGATTAGATACACGTGTAGGTAGCTCCTTGTGTTTTCGAGAGTCTCTCCATCTTCCTTACCTTTAATTTTTCTCCACTTTTTTTTTATTTTTATTATTAGATTAATTTTAAATGGTTGAAATTCAAAATCTTATAAAAATATTATTACAATATTAAAAAACAAAAAATGTATATAAATGAATTTAAATAATTAAAATTTAATATAACTAGTTCATATATTTATACTTTTATTAAAGTATTATATATATATTTTTACTTTTTATAGGGTATTGAATTTCAACTATTTAGAGTTAATGTAATGGTGAGAATAAAGAAGTGAACAGTAAAGTGTCTGTATGGTGTGAGGGATTTGGAGGGGAGGGGAGGAAAAAATTTTATGAGTTGAATTTTAAAAGATTGAAGAAATGGGGTAATAAAATTTTAATAAAGAGAATATATAAGATAAAAGAGTAAGAAAAATTAATTATAAGTTTTTAACCCCACTTCTCTATTTTTTTTTTTAAATTCAACTCAAAAAAATTTTCCTTCCGTCCACTTTCCGTTCCCTCCCCTCATACCAAACAAGCCCAGGGAAATGGAGAGGCCCCTCTCTCATGTGCTCCCCCTTTTGAATTATTGTTGGATTTAAGTGGAGCGCCTTTTTAAATTGCATATCTCTATTGAATTTTAAGTGTTCTCGCTACCTAGTGCTTATTAGACATATTTTATGAAAAATACTAATCCACCACTTCAATATAAGACTTACCTTGTACTTAAAACGCGAGTTGTATTAGGGATAAAAGTCAATAAAACTTTTTTCATATGTCTTTCATTTAAAATAATTAATTCAATGTGGTTGTGAGTTGTAACTTTATATCAAGTGCAGGCTCATAGTTACTATGAGTAATTTTTTATGATCAATGTATATTAAAAATTCCAAAGACACAACATTGGAACCAACATAAAGTTGATTTTGCAGTGTAAGTGTGTGTTCTTATACCCTCAAAATCATGATTTCAAAAGCATTTTTTCGCAAATTGAGACAAAACTCTTCTCACATACTTACCTCATAAACTGTAAAAGTTATTCTCTAAAAGCTAATCAGAACCATGGTATTTAAAACCGGACCGGACTGGCCGGTTCGGACCGGAAACCGGTGACTGGTCCGGTCCGATCCGGTTTGGGGTAAAACACCGGGAGAAGGTGACCCGGCCGACCCGGGTTGACCCGGTGAAAACCGGGGTAACCCGGCCGGGTCACGGTTGCCCCGGGTTGAATTATATATATATATTTTTTAATTTTTTTCCATCTTCAAAACGACGTCGTTTTGCTTTTTTTTTTTTTTTAATATTTCCCTTAAATTCGATTTCTCATTTCTTCCTTCCTTCTCGCGAACGCTTCGTCTCGTCTCTGACAGTCTCCCTCTCTGTTTTTGGTTTTCACTTTTTGAAACCTCCACCTCCGTCTCCCTCCCTCTCGACTGTCCAGTTTCCGTCGCCATTGGCCATAATCTGCAATCGACCTTCCTTTTCCCCTTCCTTCTTGCGGTAGCAACCGGAAAGCTTTAACCTTTACCGGTGAAATGCCCTGTTTGTCGTGACGCCGGCACCACTCTGGGTTTCTGTTTTTTGTTCACCGCAGAGACAAGTTCGGCGGCTGTGACTAGTCAGGTGTCTCTATTTTCGCTGTGACGCCGTCGTCGTGGGTGCTGCCCTCTCTGGGTCGTCGTGGGCACTGATGACCCTGTGACGCCGTCACGCCATCCGTCGCTCAGGTTTGCTCTTTTCCTTGAAAGGTTGCATTTGTGACTCTGTGATCGAGTTGCTTGCTTTTGTCTGCGATGGAGTATAATCATTCTCTTGTTAGTTAAGCATTGGGAAAAACCTTTAATTTCCATTTCCTTTCCTTTGTTTTGTTTTTGAATGGAAATTTTTGAATGAAAAACCTTTAACACCTACTTGTGCACCCACAAAAGGATCGATCATCAAAAAGATTACAACTTTGCACTCCCAACTTGTTTTTCTGAGATCATTAGGGACGTTTGAGAGGGACTCTCAGTTCTGAGTTCTGAGACCATTATATTACAATTTACAACTTGGCAATGTGCTTGTTAATTAGCTTGGTTTGATTATATATATATCATTGAGCTTTTGCACAAAAGACAATTCAATGAGGGTGACTTGCAACTTTTTAATATCATTGGCAGACACAACTTTGAGGGCATTGATTAATTGTTTTGAATATTAATGAGCTTTTGCACAAAAGACAATTAATTGTTTTTAGATTTGAATATAGTCCAACACAACTTTGAGGGCATTGATTAATTGTTTTGGTGCCTATGGATTTGAATGACTATGTTACTAAACTTTGTTTTGGTTTTTGTTTTACAAATAGGATTGGGGGATGCTCTTTGTTTTGTTTTTGGATTTGCAAAGAGCTTTGAAATATTTAGGCTTAAAAAAATCCTTATGTACTTATTGATACTTATTGATACATTTAAATTATATATATGTATATTTTTTATTGACCCCGGGTTGACCCCGGTCTGAACCACTAACCCTTGACCGGTTCAGTGTCCGGTCCGGTTTTCAGTGCCTTGATCAGAACACACACATCCACTAAACCCTTTTTGATCTCGCATATGAGTCCCAGATGAAACACATATGATAGGAAGGGCATCCCCGAAACCCAAAATTAAAGTAATCGGTTGCTCATATACCTAATAACAGGATCCACAAAAAGCGCTGATATATTGCTGGACAGCGTTGAATTTGCCAGGGAACGGCGAAGGTTCAGGCCGAGGCCCACATTCAAATCCGAATACCTCGTCTTGGAAGATAATGGAGACATCTAAAGCATCAAAGTTTCACAACCAAATCACGCCATGGTCACTTCCAAAATTTGTCTTCGCACTGAGACATAGGTAATTGAATCATTGTGTCCAGAGTTTAAGTATAGGTAAGCATCACATTAGTGACGAAACTCACACCATGGCTCTCCATCTCTACCCAAAAAATCAAAACATTACAGTACTTGTTGGGTTCTAATAAATGATTAGGCCCATTATTACGTCAGTCACGTTCAAAAAAATGAAAGAATTTTTATTTAATTCAAATGAATTGAATTATTGTATAAAAAATGAATTGAATTAAATATTAAGTTTTTTTCTTCTTCTCCTCGTCTTTTTTGTCAATCCCTTATAACAAAAATTAAAGAATGGTACAAGAGGAGGAAGGGGAAAGGAAAGAGAGAAAAAGAGAAGAGAGATAGAGAGAGAAGAGGTGGAAGAATATAAGAAGGGATTGATAAAAAAAAAAAAAAAAAACCAGTGTTAGAGAGGTTAAAAGTATCATTAGCTAAGTGGGATAGGCTCTATATTAAAGGTTTAATGTGATATATTGAGAGTATGTTAGGAAAAATAGTAAAATCCTCATCATTTTGGGAAAAGATGATTTGAATCTATTTAAAAAGAGAACTCTCTCTTAAGTCCCTGAGTGGGGTCATTACCCTCAAGCAAGGGTGGATTAGTGATAATCCAAGTGGGTTACAGTTTTTGTATGAATATATTGCTCTTACATAAATAATAAATAATTCTTCATCTTTTTCATAACATCTCTTTAATCGCAGTTGTTAACCACTAGCAGGAGAAAAAGAAAAAAACTTAATATTTAATTCAATTCATTAGAAGGTGTACAAAATAAATGTCTTTAACATTTATTTATAAGTCAACCATTCTAAAATCCTAAAATTAAATGCAAGTAATATTATATATATATATATAACAACCAAATTAAAATTAAAAAGAAATCCTAAAACTTATTCAATAAAGCAAAATATATAATATAAAGAAAATCCTTAATTAAGCATCATCATACTTCAGCAACAACATTCATCCACTCCAAATCCCAGAACTGATTCAACCTTTTCGAGAAAACTGAGGCGGCTTCAGGCAAAAATATAAGAAATTGGATTTCATATGGACGGAGGAACTTTGGTCAGGTTGCTTCATGGTTAAAATTCATAAAGTATTGTGCAAAAAAAAAAAATGCAGAAAGTAAGTATGAGTATAAGATAAAGCTGCAGGTCGAAAAAGTGGCCCTGTGAGGGGGCCATATCATGAACACATCAATAGAATATTCGTCTCGTCAATCATCAGCGTTTAGGTTTTAGCTTTACTTTTTATTGCAGGGAGAATATTATTTATGTCTTAAACAAAAAGAATAATATATTAACAAGTTTTATAACTTGTCAATAATTGTGTTTTCGGTTGATAATAATAGTCTTTCACTTGTTAGTAATTTTTTTTATCGTTTTTAATGGTTGGGACCTTAACGTTATTTTTTTTTTAAAATTATATTTCCTAGGGTACGTCACCGTGTAATTATACAAAACTAAGCTATCTTGTCATGTAAAAATGGTCGGATTCAATATAACAATCAAAATCTACAAACATCACACACAACCAAAGTGGGGATGAGATGAGTTACAGAATTATTAAAGGTGGTGAGTGGAACAAAGGCATGTGTGTGGTGGTCAAAAGATGAACACGTCAGAGGTATTATTATTGTCATGCTTCTTTTGCTTTATTTGTGCCCAGATCTGGCTTCATACACCCCATCGTTCCAAAAGCAACAACATGCGCTAGTTAGGGCCTGTTTGAGAAAGCATTTGAGATGTACACTCATATAAACTGAGACAAAATTTATTTCGCATACTTATCTCATACAACGTAAATCACGTTGTAACAACAACTTTTGCCGTTAACCCAAATGGACACTTAGTTATAAATAGGAAAAATGCTTGAAGTCCTTGTTGCAAAATTTATTATCCAAAAGTACATAAAATTTGTTTAAAAACTAAGGTCCATATTCTATTTATTAGGCATAGTTCTTTTTTCAGTTATTTGTAACTTATTTGCACATAATCAAATATATATTAGTCTACAGCTGCAGTTGTTATTAAATTAATGATTTTTTATAGGGCTAAGTCTAGTTGAAGGATCTACTTTCTTAGAGCATAACAAACTAAGATTCAAATCCCGGGATGTGAAAGATGCCCAAATTTTAATGTTTGACGGGGTATTGAACAAGACTACCTTTGATTAGTTTTCGCCTTTGTGCTAGAAGCCTCCCTCTGCTGAGGTTTCCTTATCTCCGATAAGATGAGCGTGCTAACAAGATGTAGCCCCTCGTTGGTTGAGTGGCGGCCGCTCTTTATTCTTGGTAGGTTTGCGTCTCCCCTTTTGGTGGAGTTTATCGATAGGCTTCCTTTGTTGTGGCCGGAGGATATGAGGATTGGGAGCGAGTCCTGTGACAGTGACAAGAAGGAGGGTTGGGTCAATGGATATGAGGAAGAGTTTAAATCTCAGACGCCCTTGACACCATCTGATGACGACCTCCATGGCCTCCGAAGTGGGTGGGTGAATCAATGTGATGGCTCCCTCTCTCTTCTAAGCGATTTATTGAGGATTTGAGGGACGAGAGTTGGGGTTATTAGGTAATTGCGGGCAGATCCATGGCAGAGATGTGGTGCTCAAGACATCGGAGCTCAAAGGTCAAACAAACTCAAGCCATGGCATCGAAGGACCTCTCTGTCGGTGGACTCTCAGGTGTAGGTAAGGTGATGAAGGATCAATGGATAAGTAGAAGCTGAGGTTTTTCAGTCACTTTGTGGAAATCAAAGGCACCAGAACAAAAATGGCTAAACATATTACTTTTGTGAACGTTGGCTCCTGAGGTGAGTGGCTTGCTAAAAATTAGATCCATTCCCACTGATGTCTTATTGAGGTTGAGATTTGCTATTGGCAGGAGAGCCTCTTTAGGTGTTGATTTCTCTTTGTTCAATCTGGATGATTATTTAGAAGAATTGATGCTTGGTGTGGCTTGGTTTGTCTCATATGATTAGGTGGTTTATTACATTTCTTCACTGGTTTGTGTGTTTTATAAGTCAAGATATCTTACCCAAATTATCTATACCCTACCAAAATTGGTGTGGAAGGTTTATCGGTGGGAAAGAGATGGATTGATTATCCTAAGCCCTAGAAACAAAATCCTTATGACACATTCATAATTTAGTAATGTTTGGTTGAAGGTAGCTGTATGTGATAGAGAGGTAATGTTTTTTGTGGGTATTCTGACTAAGGAATGTGTAATAAATAGGCAAATAAATATAAGTTTTATGGGCCTGATGTGTATGAATAGAATTGTATGTGTTGTTCATCATGTGCCTGTTCAGTGTATTGATCAACACTGTTCATTATGGGACTAGACATGGTCCTAGTCAGTGTATATGGCATTTCTGCTCATCTTCATAATGGAGTTAGGTTTATTTTTCCTATTGTCTATTTGATTGTACATTCTTTGATAATAGGTTGAATATTATTCTCCTTGAGTACACTTTTGTGTTAGGGAATTTGGTTAGGTACATCTCTTACAGGTGCGTTCCCAGGGAAGCATATTTGGTAACCGAAAGGATTACCAAAACTTCATTAGAAGAGTTTTGCTATTGTGATCGAGTATATCAACCTTATTCACAGTTACAAGCCTATGCTACGATTGGAGGAGATGACATCTCATCTTTATTATTGTGTTCTAGCTGTATTGATGAGTTCTTATTGATTAGCTTCCATAGTTTGTTAGCTAGGTTTAGGGGATTACCTTCTCAGTCAGTGTGTTTGTTAGTTGTAACTTGTTTATTTTCTCATTCATTGTGTTGGTTTGCTGTAACTTATGTGACAATGTAACTTATTTGAACTCAATACTATTAGTCTTGTTGCTTGCAAAAAAAAAAAAAAAAAAAGACCACCTTTAATAAAAGGATACTGCATCTATAAAAAAATACGTTTTAAAATATTAAAAGCATGAGCTATGAGACTACTTATTTACTCTTTTTAAATATTTTATAATATAATTGTTATTAAATTATTTTTTTATTATTTAACTAATATCTCTTTATTTTTTCTTGGGGGAATTACCATGAGATTAAAGGAAGTGACTTAATTATCAAAAAGTTCCAATAGCAACGGAGAAATATACAATGACAAGTTTCTATATAAGAAATAATAACATCTCACTTAATGCTACAACTTGATAAAATTTAATTCCTTCTTTGGGATCTCATGTCACACTCTTCATCTCTTCATATTGAGAAATACTTACATACTCCAAGAATACCACGTCATTTGAACTCTATTCAATGAAAACATAATAATTTATATCATTTTAATCCTAGTTGGATGATGACTTTTCTAAAAAAATTTAAATCTCATCTTGTATTTTTTAAAAATATTAGTAGATTATTTTGTTTTGTTTTTTAAAATTAAAATGTTTTTTTCTTAAAAACAAGATAAATTTTGAATTTTTCAAATGAGTCATAAATTAACTAGGATTAAAATGATATAAGTTATTATATTTTCATTGGACAGAATTCAGATGACATGGTACTCCTAAAGTGAGTAAGTATTTCTCCTTCATATCTTATGCCCCACGTGCCACAGTGGTCATAGAAAATGATGACGATCGCACCCCCACATCAACTGGTATCATTCCAAACTTTCCCTTAGCATTTTCCCATTAAAAGATCATATTCTGTCATTAATATAATATATAATTAATTTTTTTAAAAATTAAGAAAATAAGATAAGCAATTTAATCATAGTATATGGTTTATATTATTATTATTATTAGATTATATATTAGTTTATAAATAAGACAAATTAGTTTTGTATAAAAATGATAAACATAAATACTTTAAAATAATTTATTCAGCTTCCTTAATTTTTCCAAAAAAATCAACTAAATCTCATTTTAAGGACCGGTGATAGTAACGTGGCTCTTATATTTCATATGGAGTTCAACTTAAAATAGATTGTTTGTAACATATAAATAGCACTAACTATGTCTATAATATAAGACCTAATTTATAGTATAAGTTGTACTACAAACTAAATCTTACATAAAAGACAGAATGCAGTATATACTCCAATATATCAATATATAAATTTTGGTTGTTGGCATAAAAATGTACAAAATTATGTCACTCAGCCTTTTTCTTAGGACAAGAAACACAAGCAAGTCTCATTATTTGTCAATATCCTTTTCAATCGTAACTGTCAAAAGCGAAAAACCAAATTATGTTAGCGTAGTTTGCACTGCACAACATTGCAGGCTTTATTGTTTTTCCCCCCATTACACGGTAAGAGAGGCTTAACAAAAACTCAGCACAAAGAAGGCAAAAAATTTATTCATGGCCTCCAGATAATGCGCCATTATATATAGCTTTATACAATTCAAATTAATGATTAAAGTTGTGTTTGAAAAACTGAATGGCATAACATAGGGCGGGTTGAATCTGAATCTAAAAGTCTAAAGTCTAAACCGATGGCTGAATCTAATCCATTTGAAAAGAGAGCAGTACTTTTGCTTTTTTATTCTGAAAAATATGTAAAACTTTTATTTTTTGCAAGTGTTGGGTTGCACTTGACTGCTCGTAGATGTGGGAGTGGGAATAAATATAAATAATAATCCAACCCGGGTACGGGGTTGAGTTGTAAAGGCTCATCTTCCTTTGATTAGTGGTAAGGGCTCATTTTCCCTTAATCAAGGTCAGGGGTTTGATATTTGTTTGAGCATGAAAAAATGTTCAATCTTCTGGCCAGTTTTTCCACTTTTTGAGGTGTTTACCATGGGCGATTCGGATTAATCTGGGGTCGTTGATATGTCTGAAAGATGGCTTGTCTTGGGATACCGGATGCACATGTAAAAAATATACTCCCTCTGGTCCTAATTATAAGACAAAGTTGATTTTTTTGGAGAAATTAAGGAAACTAATTAAATTACTTTAGAGTATTTATATTTGTATTTTTTTCTTCAAACTAATTAATTTAATTAATATATTATCTAAGGATACATAATATATGATATGATTAGATAACTTATTAAGCTTCCTTAATCTTTCTAAAAAAAATTAACTTTATTTTATATTTAGGGTCGGAGATAATAAATAATAATCCTTAAAAATGGAAAAAGAAAACCTAACGCGCATTTAAAGCTAACGGGACCGGATCGTGTAAGCGAAGTCAGCGCGCGCGTCCCTTACAAGTTACAAAAACCGGGCCGTGATGTTAGAATTTTTTCCTTTTTAGGTTTAAAATTAATCAATTTTTTTTATGGGCCGCAAAATTAGATAAAGATTTAATTAAGAGTGCTTTTTGGAGCGAAGTGTTTGCTGTTTAGGTTCATTTTAGCTTCGGGACAAAAAAGGGCTGGGCGGGAATTCCCTTCTAAATTGCCGCCTCAGGATTACGATTTTTTCTTGGCCAATCTTTCGTTTTTTATTATTTTTTTATTTGTGCTGTTGAAACTTGGAAGTTCGAAATTTCATTTCAAAAATTAATTCAATTTCCCCTGTTCCCGAGTCATTTGAAAATCAAGCCTCTGGTCTTGCTTTGTCTCTCTGACTCTCTAAATTTGGGTAGGAGGGATCTATGGATTTTCTCATTTTGCAAATAATGACTTACTTCTTTATTATTATTATTTTTTTGAAGTTGCTAGCAATTGGTTAGTTTCAAGCTTCAACTGTAACCATCTTTGTTTCATCTCTGGTTTTTTCAGGAGAAATCCAAATCATGTCATTAAACTCCGCGCTCCTTCGGTTCGTTCTACATTTCTGAAGCAACAGAGCTTTGCGTCGATCAGTGGGTCCCCACCCTCTCTCTCACACACACAGACAGACACACACAAAAGCACACACACAGGCGTTTCGTTGTTCAGAGTTTATAGTATGCGGTAATTAGTAATGCAGCTGGGACTTGAAGTTGTATTTGGCTTGCGAATGGCTGAGAAAAGCAAAAAAGAAAAATGCCGTCGTTGAATCAAGACGTTGGGAGGTAATAAATTAAACTTAATCACAATTTCTTAAGTTTTAGGAGGTATAGTGCCATCAACCATATCTTTTTAATCTATTTATGCCCAATTAGCTTAGTTCACTCGGGAGTAACCTCTGCGCTCTGAAAAAAGAACCATTCAGTGACTTGAGTTGTTAGTTTTCCTGTTCATATGATATCCTTTTATTTTTTTGACCCGGTTCATATAACAGTATTTTTAACATCTGTTAAATTGGACGAATTGTTGTTCCGTATCGTTGGTCTATAGGTAAGCTCCTAAAAGTTTTCATTTAAATTATGTATATTAAAATGTTTTCTGCCGGCAGTGTAGGCCTAGCCAACCAAAAGAACGAGGAATCTCTGCGAGTCCAAATCAAACAATGCAGTTGGAACAAGAGGAACTGGGTAAAGGGGAAACTAACAATTCAGGTCGAGATGTTAACCAAATAGAAGCTTTAGGAGGTAGGCTTGAAGGTAACCAGATTACTGGCCTCCGCGTCTACATCAGTTTCAAATTTGCTTGTGCTATTTATTATAACGCACCTCTATTTTCTTTATATTGATGCAGGTCCTCTCGGTTATCGCAATGGAAGTAAGTCTAATGAACTGTTCCAGTTGAAGCAAGAATCGCATGTGGATCTTTTTCCTGCTAAAATTATGGAATTGCCTTCAGACAGCTTGGAAGTAAGCCAGTGAAGGGTTACATAATTTTTCTATCTGTCTCTCTTTCCCTCTCTTTTGCTCTGGGCTGACCGTAAAATCATTTTTATATTATATGTGTTGGACATGTTTGCTCTGTGTATGAAATACTAACTTAAATGATCCCATTACACACTTGATATCTTTTCTGCAGAGGGCCCCAACTCAAATGCTCTTCAGTGTGGGAAATAAGATTCTGAATGACACATTTATAAGAATGAATGGAGATGTACCTCATGTAAGAGGGTTGCATAACTTATATGTTAAATAGTTCATAATATTACATCTTTTCTTATTTTACCAGAATTGTATTCTTGTTTCACTGAGCTGAAATTCTATAGTCCTCTCAACTGATTTGTTTCTAACCTCAGAGTGCGGCATGCCTGTTGAGAAATATTCTGCAAGTGATTGAGGGGCGCTTTTCAAATCAAGCGGAGAGCCTGAAAACCGTAAGATAATTTTTTTTTATCTGTAGAAGATACGTCTCATTTGTTTTCAAGGTATTTACGTTATTGCTTACTTGCAGCAAAACAATCTTTTCAAAGCTCGTGAGGGAAAATACCAATCAAGAATAAATGCACTTGAAACCCTTGTGGCAGGGACAAGTGAGGAGAACGAGGTACCTTCTATTTTAATGGATCTTGATATATGCTAATGGAGAATAGGAGAGAATACATATTTATTACTTACTATGTTACTCAGGCAATAAATACAACAGTATTTTGGCTAAATCATGTGCAACTGTAATTTATTTTTTGCTACAATGTTTATTGGAGGTAGATGTGGCACATGTTTTGATTTTGTGGAGGGCAACATAACTTTTCAAAACTGAGTATCTTTCAGGGAAAGGGAAAGTAATTCACTATCATTATCCTTTATGATGGTTGGCTCTACTCTCTGCAGGTTGTCAAAAGTTGGTTGCTGCAGTTGAAGGTGCAAAACCATCTATAGCTTTATTTTTATTTGTATGATTCAACCGGGAACAAGCTATCAGGATAAATTCTTGGTTTTGTTAAACTTCATTATTATTTTCATTACATGAAGTTCAAAATTTGATATTACTTATTCGCACTCTATCTTTCTAATTTTCTACATAATATGAGGGAAGTTTATAATATGGTAGATCAGGTTGTTATAAATATTAATAAAAGTATGGGCTCTCATTAATTAACAACTTAAATGCTCTCACATAGTGCTTGGAACATGGATATGGTTCAATAGTTGAAACTGATAAGCATATTGCTATTGCCTATATTGTGTCATCTAATGCAGCAAAAGGACTTGAAATATCTGGACCTCATTGACCATGAATTATTTCTGTATTGTTAACTTTGCTGTCACTATATCATGCATGAATGCAATTCCAGAAAATTTTATTCTAGCAATTATTGTGAAAAGTTGAAGAATAAATTTCTTGCATTTCAAATGCAACTTTCTGAATTGGTCGAAGAAAAATGATGTGTAGTCTTTTCAGCTTGCTACATAATTTGTATCTTTAGATTGCCCTGCAGCATGAGAAAAATGAACTGGAGAAGAAGAAACTTGAAGAGCAGGATATTGCTCAATTTAAAAGAGATAAAGTTCGCAATGAAGTTGAGATTTCTGCACTGAAGCAAGAACTGGAAACGACTAAAAGGGCACATGAAGAGCAGTGCTCGCTGTTAGAATTGCATCTTAGTGAATCTAAAGCTCATTATGAGAAGAGAATAGAAGAACTTGAGAGTCATCAAGCTAATGCAAGGACACAAGTGAAGGAACTAAAGACCTTTTTGAAATCGAAATCTTTGAAATGGAAGGACAAGGAGCATAACTTTGAGAGTTTCCTGAATGAACAATCTGGAGCTTTCCAAGTTCGCCTCATTTTTAGCATTTATAGTTTGTTAATTTCTTTCTTCTTGTATAGCATTTAAAATTTCATGTTGTGCAGGAATTGAGAGCTGCAATGGAATCTGTAAAAATGGAATTACTAAAATCAAAGAGAAGCTACTTAGAGGAACTCAAATACTTAGGCAGGATACATTATTTTAAGCTTTTGCTGGTTCTTCACTTATCATTTATTTACTGATGGATTTGATAGATAATAGATTAACAAGACATGTGTAAACCTTCGTTAGGAATGAAGCTCAAAGGTCTAGCCGAAGCTGCTGGAAATTATCATGAACTTCTTGCAGAAAATAGAAAATTGTATAATGAAGTTCAAGATATGAAAGGTGTATGGCTAAGTTTACCTTTCAAATTTTGTGCAGAGGTCTAATGTATTATGTGGGTCATTTCTGTAGTGTTAACTGACTGCCTTTTCCCCCTCCCAAACTTCATTTTTACAGGAAGTATTAGAGTATATTGTCGAATCAGACCATTTCTTCCAGGGCAAAGCCAAAACCAGACAACTATTGAGTTTGTTGGTGATAATGGTGAATTAATTGTTAACAATCCTCTCAAGCAAGGGAATGAAAGTTGTAAGCTTTTTAAGTTTAACAAGGTTTTTGGTACATCAGCAACTCAAGGTAGGTAGTTCATTCTAAATTCTTCCCATTACTTGGTTGTTTTGAGTTTGGTTGTTGTGGACTCTTGGAAATGATACACCAATATTCTATGATTGCAGGGGAAATATACGCTGATATCCAACCACTTATTCGTTCTGTTTTGGATGGTTACAATGTTTGTATATTTGCTTATGGTCAAACTGGTTCCGGAAAGACATACACAATGGTATGGCTCAGTGCATATTAATTTTTATTGCATATGGTTAAACGTGCACTCATACTTGTATTATTGATTTTTCACAAGAGTGGACCTAGCTTATCATCAAAATCAAATTGGGGAGTCAACTACCGAGCACTTCATGATCTTTTCCAAATCTCCCAGAGTAGGAGAGGCTCTATAACTTATGAAGTTGGTGTTCAAATGGTTGAAATTTACAATGAAGTAGTTCGTGATTTGTTATCAAGCAAGGGTCCTTCAAAGAGATATCCTTTTCTTTTTTTTCCTATGATTACTAATTTTTAAATAACACTAAGTTACTCTCTCATTTGGACCTCAGAGATATGCACGCAAATGCACGATGCACAAATTTGCATATACATTAATCATCATTTATTTTGGCTTTCACATCACATCTCGTTCATTTGCTACCTGCTTGTTTTTTGGCTATCCTGTTTAAGGATGCCATAAATTTTAGGCACATTTTTGTCATTTGTTTATATTCTTGTTGAAGGAAAAAGTGCAAGTATGGTTTATCTTGACTTGCTTACAATAGGAATTTGGAATACTGCCCAACCAAATGGGTTGGTGGTCCCTGATGCAAGCCTGCATTCTGTTAATTCAATGAAAGATGTCCTGGAGTTGATGAATATTGGGCAGATGAATCGAGCAACTAGTGTCACAGCTTTAAATGAAAGAAGTAGTAGATCCCATAGGTTGTGTCCTACTCCTCAAATTTTCTCCAGTATCTTATTTATGCATTAGATAATGTGGAAATTTCATTTACATGGTGTGATCATGTGATAGTGTTCTCACTGTTCATGTTCGTGGCACGGATTTGGGAACCAACACTATATTGCGTAGCTGCTTGCATCTTGTAGATCTTGCAGGAAGTGAACGAGTAGACCGTTCTGAAGCAACAGGAGATAGGTTAAAGGAGGCACAGCATATAAACAAATCCCTATCTGCCCTTGGAGATGTGATCTTTGCTTTGGCTCAAAAGAGTCAGCATGTGCCATACAGAAATAGTAAATTAACACAGCTTCTTCAAAGTTCATTAGGTAACATATTCTTTAATTTTAAAATTTTTTCATTAGCGGTCTTTTCTTAGCAAAGTGGTTCTAAACTGTGCTTTCTTCCTCCTATTTTCTAGGTGGTCAAGCAAAAACCCTTATGTTTGTGCAGCTTAATCCTGATACTGCTTCATATTCTGAAACAATAAGCACCTTAAAGTTTGCTAAGAGGGTTTCTGGTGTTGAGTTAGGTGCTGCACGTAGCAGCAAAGAGGGGAAGGATGTCAGACAACTCATGGAACAGGTTTCTTTAGTTCTTTGGTTTTTTGGGGCCGGATCTTAAATTCTTTGTTTATCATAAATTTTATTTGATGAAAAATGCCTCGATAAAGCTGTAAAACAAATCTATTAAATTTTATTTCTTAGCCTCTTCTCTTGCTTCCGATGGAAAAAAAAGGTGACAGTTTCATCAGATACTATTCTTAGAGTTGTACTTTTGTCACAGCGGAACTATTTGTGACTGATGACTATGAAATGAAAATAACTGTATGACTTTGATACTTAATCATTTATCAATAGGCATTGAATTAAACATTTTCCTTGCAGTTAACATATTTAAAGGATTCTGTTGCGAGAAAGGATGAAGAGATTGAACGGTTGCAGATGCTCAAGGCAGATCACGAGAACTCAAAGCAGCTTACGATTTCGCCAAGGCATGAACCATCAGTTCATAGTAGACAACCCATAAGGACTCCCCGACATAGCAAAAAAATTTCAGGAATGGGTGAAAAAGCTGCTTCTGACATGGGCAACTGCTCAGAGTATTCAGTGGATGAACCCATAAAAAATCCAAGTTCCCTACGATTAAAATTAGCCAGAGAAGATAAAGATAAGAATTTCAATGAGGTCGACGAGCTATTAGGAATTGGAGATGCAAATTTTGAGGAGAGATTAAGTGACTTATCAGATGGTGATCTCTCAATGGGAACAGAAACTGATCGTTCAATCAACAGTATTGTGGAGTACGCTCTATTTCCTGAAGCAGAGAAGTCAGCTGAACTTACACCAGCTAGAAGTATAACCGAGAACATTCCGGCTGAGAACACAGAGAAGTCAGTACTCAAACTTCCCATTTATTTATGTATTTTTTGAAGAAATTTATGGATAATGAAAAATTAGAAATTGTCACCATCTCTATTTAATTGGACTTGGTGGTGTTTCAATGGCTGCAGGTTCACTATGCCATCGTCGTTAAAAACCTCCAGATCCTCACAAGTTCCACACAAAGTGCAGATAAAATCATCGAGGTTGTCACTGAATAGAAGCTCCTCACAGGTTATGTCAAGTATGTTCACCCAATTATCTTTCGTTCATGTTTGCTAAAGTTTTCCAGAACATAACTCCTTCCTCTCCCATGTTTCTCATTTCTTGTCCTGCATGTAGGTGTAAAGAAAATCGCAACTGGTAGCTCTTCATTGAAGCCGCCTAAACGATAGCAATAGTAAGGATGTTGCTTGAACGATGTAGAGTGACCATAGTGGTAGGAACTAATCCTTGTTTATGACACTCTGATCCAGTTGTAGCTTATCACCCATTCAATGTGATATTAGATGAGGTAGTTTAAAAACTTTAGCTTGTATCTAAGCATTGTATTGGCTTGCAAACTTAGCTAGAAACTAGTTTGTATCTAACAATCATAGAAATTTAACTTGCAGTCTTATTCAATCTGTGGCATTTCCTAGTTATCTTTTACTAGCCTTTTAGCAGGCTCAATTTGCCCGTTTACTGAGTGGACATTAGTATCCTACAGCAGGGGAAATATGAATTATGAAGCCCCTGCACAAAAGAGACAACGTTGGGAATAATTTATATCAATAACTTTCATGGCAGAAACTTTCAACACCCTTTGACTCGAATGACAACAGTACCAGACCAGCCTGCGTCTATGCGCCTTTAGAAAGGACCAAGATCTGGATCACAGTAATGCATAAGATGTACAAATTTGCTGCGACATGTTGCAAGTCCATGCTCTAAGTTAGATAAAATGAGAGAAACTAAAACTGTGGATAGATGATGGGGGAAATTGTAAAACCGAAGAAATGACGATGCAAAGCATTGGCTAAAATATTATATTATTATGGCAAACTTTATACAAAGGGATTGCATAGTTTTTCCCGCTATTTCTATTGCGGAAGTTGGCTTCTTTTAGCCTAAGCAAGACTATGCATATCCATATATTTCTAATTTTCTCTTCAGGTAAAAAGGCAACGTTGTTTTACTCAAAATTTCCGTTGGAGAAGTTACAGAACTCCAAAGGTAAAACAAAACAAGAACGAGAAAGGCCCCGGGCCCATGACTGTAAGGTGTTGTCGACTAATTTGTACAGAATAAAAAACATAGATATAATTTTATACACTTCCAACATCCAAAGATGTAATGTCTGGGTGGTGTAGTTGGTTATCACGCTAGTCTCACACACTAGAGGTCCCCGGTTCGAACCCGGGCTCAGACAATCCTATTTTGCTATTTCCTTCTGTTAATCAACCGTTAACGCTAATCTCAAGGGAAAAAGATTTTTTTTTTCCCCACCTGAAAATAAAAATAACTCCTCGCCCTTAACTTAAATCCTCTCAATCCCACGCTGCAAAGTTCACTGAGTTAAAAATGGATTTCAGAACCACAGGGGTGCTCCTTATGACTGCTAAACTATCGTTCACAACCAGGTTTCACTTTTCTAAACTATTTCTTGTTTCTCTGTATGCTCGCAATAAGCTCCCGTTGTCATTTCCTTTATCATCTGACTAGTTCATGGGTAAATAGCATGCCTGTAAAATACTGTTTTGGTGTTGGAGCTTGTTGCACTAGTTGCATTTGCCCTCTGAAATATAAAATAACGCAAAGGAGATATTTTCTTTTGTAGCCAGTTCCCATTTTACTCACCAAGTTCATTTTTTTTAATTAGTAGCAATTCGGACGATTTTTTATATCCTACAGAACACTCGTGCTTTTCCTGTTGCTGAATGGAAGACTGGCATTTAATAAAAAATAAATCTTAGCTTCAAAGTCGTAATCAGGAATACATGTTAGATGCAGACTTTGAAGAATTGAAATTTAGGGGTTACTGTTCTATTTTCGTTTATCCCACTGACTTTGGTGGATGAGATTTGTCATATTTGGTAATGTTGCACGGCCTCCGTACTTTTGGCTACAGTGGGTTTCAATGGTTTGCCATCTTAACTTGCCTGTATTAAGTCAGTAGATTGAAGTTGCTTGGGACCAGTTGTGTCTTACTTTGGCCTTGTTTATACTGCAGGGAGCCTCATTCACATAACGTGGTCTGTTTCCTTTATATAGGGAAATTTGATACGGTTTCCATTTCGTTAATTCCTTTATGACATTGATCAGAATAA
This sequence comes from Inga laurina, assembly GCA_963855925.1. NCBI lineage: Eukaryota > Viridiplantae > Streptophyta > Magnoliopsida > Fabales > Fabaceae > Inga > Inga laurina. Next base: position 47,896,520 of record OY979712.1, read on the forward strand.
TTTGACAGGTAGATACTGCTGTATACTGAATTTGTGCAATTTTCTATGTCGAAATGTATAAATCATGCTTGATTATGTAATGAGTAATATAGATGATGATACCGTGGCTGTAGTTTCAGACTGACTGTTCATTGATTGATCTACCGATCTAATTAACCATGAGTTATCTTTTCTACAAATAGTACTGTACAAAACTATGATAGCCCTTTATCACTCTTGAGTCTTAATGTAATTTAATGTACTCTTTTTTTGTTTTCTGCTCTTTCAAATCAAAATTGACGTAGAGATTTAATATTTCCGTGGTAATGAGGCATTCGTCTGAGGTGGGTGACCTTTTTGTGGTCGTATATCTTGCTTCGTCACTATCTTGTAACCAAACATGGCTTATGTATATGCTTTTCTTTTATCATCAGACGCCACTGTTTTCATGCTTTCTTCTTTTTAGCTGACCAATGAATAATTCTATAGTTTTCAGTGGTTAATTAGTTTTGCAATTCACTATGCAATCTGTTGCTTGTGGCAGTTGCCTTTTCTACCAAGATCTTGTCAGGCTCTTTGCTTCAAGGAGATAGCCAAAGATTTGAGAATATGTCTGGACACAATAATTCACATAAAAGTAATCGGCATTCCATCAAATATGATAAAAATCAGCACAGGTTTCCATCCTTTGAAGCTGGTCTTTCTCGTGTAAATTATGAACCCTCTCTTTCCAATGACGAGGCTAAGCAGTGCCGCAAAAATACCGACCTTAAGTCCCCAGAGATACTAAGCACGTCTCAGTTCATCTCTGCTATAGGCCATATATGGGATTCTGTGAGTCAATCACTTTCATGTGTCAGCTCTACGGAAATTGTGAATCAAGATGATATATATTTCAGGAAAGGAAAAGTTCTGATTACCCATGGCGAGAAAAAAAATGAAAGGGCATCTGGTGCAAATGATACTAATTACAGTGCTGTCACTACGAGGGGTGCTAGCCTTGTTTCGTCCTCTATGCCGGCAAACATGGATTTCCCTAAGGTGATGCAGAAAATTGTTCCACTAGGATCTTATAATGGAAGTCAAGATTATGTTCATTCTTTATTTAAGAAAATTTTGCTGAGCTCTACCAACATTTCAAATGAACCTTGGAAGGCAAAAGATATTGTGAATGGAGAAATCCCATGTAAATTGGGAAATATATATTGGTGTATGAGTAGGAATGGTTCTAAAGGGCTAAAGTATCCTGTTGATGTTGCTGAGCCTGAGGACATGAAAACTGCTGCTCCAATGGCCAGGGGCTGCACTTCAATAGATGCAAGCAACCCTGCATCTGCTAATGAGAGTGATCAGTGCAATCCTTATATGACCGTATCTGATGATCTATCATTGTCTAGTGATGGAATGCAGGATGGGAGAAAATTTACATCTCTGTCTGCAGACTACTTTCTTGGAGTTGTTAATGATACTACGGCAGATGTTGGTGTTGGTCAGACTCTATTTCCTAGTATCTGTTCAGATTATCATATTGATTCATTAGCTACATGTGATAGTGAATCTATGGGGTGCAAACTTGCGATCAATGATAAGGAATTGTTAAATACCAAGGAAAGATACCTCTCAGACACCATAACTGACAACGAATCCAAAGTTGAGGTCTCAGCAAAAGAGAAACCTTATCTTTCCCTCGCCAAGCAAGAACATGCTTTTTCTGGGGCTTTGTCTGGTGTATGTGTCAGCCTTTGTCTACACCCTGTTGACACAATTAAGACAGTCATTCAGTCATGCTGTGCCGAAAAGAAGTCCATTTTTTACACTGGCAAATCAATTGTTTCGGATAGAGGTGGGTTATTTTATGAGAAATAATGTGCTTGCTTGAATTCTACGTAGCTTATTTTCTTTGCACTATTTAGAACACTTGCTCTATTAAATTAAGTTCTTCATTAGATTGCTTGTTCTTAGAGAGTGACATGAACTGATTTCAGGTTTGCCTGGACTTTATCGTGGAATTACTACAAGCATTGCATGCTCAGCTCCAATTTCTGCAGTCTATACTTTCACCTATGAATCAGTTAAAGCAGCTTTGCTTCCTTATCTCCCAAAGGTAGCTGCTCTGTTTGTGTCTCAAGTCAAATGAGTGTTGTCACTTACGTGTTGTTTCTTCTTTCTGACTTGTGTAATGTGTTGATCTAGTCTTGAATTTCTTTATATATGGATAGGGTACAATATAGGGGAGAATAGCCTGAAAGTTAAACATGGATGTCAGCATACTAGGGATAGATATCTACTAATGAGGTTTCAACAATATTTATGTGTAGGAATATTATTCTTTTGCCCACTGTGTGGCAGGTGGTTGTGCAAGCATTGCCACCTCTTCTATTTTTACTCCAAGCGAACGAATAAAACAGCAGATGCAGGTTGGATCTCGTTATCGCAACTGCTGGTATGCTGAATTCATAGTATCATCTGTGCTAGTTGTACAGTTCAAAACTGCTTGCCAGCATGTGATGTTTATGATGCGTTTCTTAGTAATTCTATTCAATCAGCAGAATTAAATGTTTTCCATTGCTGAACATATGATAAATTTTATTATCCCTTTCTGATTGTAATTTGGATGCCTGAAATCTGGACATAATATTGAGTGATTCTGGTCAGTGCTCTATGATAGCAAACCTTCACTACCATGCATCGCATGAAATCGTGGTTGCAGGCTTGCAATGATTGAAATTATCAGGAAGGGTGGTTTTTATTCACTATATGCTGGTTGGGGAGCTGTACTTTGCCGGAATGTCCCACATTCAATTGTCAAGGTTGGTGAATGCTTCAATATTCAGTGTAGAGTTCTTCCACAATGTTCCAGCCGCTGATTTCATACAGCAATAGGTTTCTTGTACATCCAAAGGTGGTAGAATACTTGTGAATTTAGGCTATGTTTGGATGCAAAAGTGATGGGTAAAAAACAAAGGGAAAGGGAATGAAGATGTGAACATGGACGCACATTCAGCCTCTTGTGATAGTTTATAGTTTAACCTCATATGAAATTGTTCTTCTGAGTGCTGATCTCTGTTCTTCATAAACTAATTGTTTATGGATATCATGTGTGACTCTGCAGTTTTACGTATATGAACGGTTGAAGCAAGTAATGTTGTCTTTGCCGACAAGTGTAAGGCCTAACACTTTTCAGAATGTAAGTTTGTCTAGATTCCTTGCTCTCTCTGAAATTATAATTTTTCCTATATGATTTTGCTCCCCAACCAACTCCTTTTGGCAGCCTTTTTTTCTATAGAATACAAAGGACAAGTTTATCTTCATTATTTCATTCCTTGCCCCTTGTTTGATGGATCTAGAGGCCCCCACTCGCCCACCCACCCGAGAATACTTTAAGTGGCAAACAAATGTGATTCTAGCTTTGTCCTGAACTTGTAGAGAATTATTTTCTAAATTTATTGAATGGTTCATTTCCAATTTGAGACGATGGATTAAATGAAGCCCATGTTAGTTAACAAACCTTAATTAACTATGATCAATTGATGGAATGTTAGTTTGTTGATCATGCTATTGACGATTATGCAACTTCTACAGTTACTCTGTGGAGGATTAGCTGGATCTACTGCTGCTTTTGTCACCACCCCTTTTGATGTTATCAAGACAAGATTACAGACACAGGTTTGTAATTAAAAAGGAAAAAAAAACGAAATAACCTTCCATTGTATGAATTCTTGTTTCTGATTAATGAGTATGCTGTAAACATTATATGGCCAATAAGGCTTTTGATATATAGATCTGGCGCAGCCATCAATCTAGGGTGAAAGTAAAACACTGCCATCTGTTCCGGATGCTGTAATGGAATATAAGAATTACATATGCATTCAATGCCTAGTTTTTAAGTTCATGTTTCTTTTTTGGATTATTTGTTCTACATGTTTATTGATGAGATGAAAATGAAGCTAGCCAGGCTCTACCCTGTAGTAATCTTCCTGCATAGGTGTTTTACAGCCATGTTATTGTACCCCTGTATGCATCTGACTCGTGTATACTGCAGATTCCTGGATCTGTAAATCAGTATCATAGTGTGTTTCACGCCCTTTGCAAAATAGGAAAGAATGAAGGTGTGACGGGACTGTACAGGTATTATCTGCCGAGCCTATCCATTGTAATTAATTAATATTGGAAGAAAACATCTGATATTAAGAATAGCAATGAATGTTCATATATTGTCATAGGAGCTCTATTCAAGTTCGATTTAGAAGACGACTTTCTTAATATGCTTCTGTTCGTCTAGCATCAAGGTGATTGACTCTTTTTGTGTTTGTTTTTTTTGGATGCCTGAAGGGGACTGACTCCAAGGTTAATTATATACATGTCTCAAGGATCTCTGTTCTTCGCTTCATATGAATTTTTCAAGAGGCTATTTTCTCTAGAAGCATAGTTTCCCTCTGCTTTGGAAAACAAGAATGGAGATGACAGAAGACAGAAAATAGTCAAAATACCAAGTTAGCAATTCCTCAAGTGTCATGCATCAGCTGGCCAGGAATTGAAAATTTGCATTCTTGACATGTAGAGGGTTTGTGTGAGAAGCATGCCAGACCCACTCTCTCAGGATCAGCAAGGTGGTTCATAAACTGTACATTACCGGTCCCCAAGTGGCTCGTGGATCTGCAGGCAGCTTTATTCAAGAGGATACTGACTTATTTAGATCTTAGCTAAAGAGGGAAATAACCTAACATCAAAAGCGTGCATGGAAAATTGATCACTAGTGTGCATTGCTTCTTCATAGCAGCAGTCCCTTGATATCATACTCTACAGGGACAAAGGATGTCTCAGTTAAATCTGGCTTATGGCGAGAAAACACTCCAGAAGCCATCGTCTGATCAGCATTATTGATGAAATAAGAGATTAAATGCTTATTTGAGATAGCTTAATTTTAGCATATTAGTGCTTTTAAATCGTGATTTACCATATACGAGATAAATATGTGAAAGGAGTTTTGTCTCGACTTCTGTGAAAAGCACTTATAAGTAAGAAATAAGCTCTCCCAAACATAGCTTAGAGTGTGATTGGTATGTTACTTGTAAGGATGTGATTAGAGAGGCTAACATGTGTACTAATAAGGTAGCTCATTAGGTTCATGAGATGGTTGCTGAGGTTAGGTTGGTAGCTCATTACTTGTGGGAATGTTTTGTTTGCCGACATTGGTTAGCTCATGACTTTTAATCTTTGATTTCTGTTGAACTCAATGCCTTGGCGTTTTTATATTCAAGAAACTAATAAAGGGAAATAATTTCACGATTGCCCTATCTATATTCATTAGCTAAGTTATTTATCTAATTGTCAATCCAAACATTCATCATTTTACCCAATCTAACTTTTTTTTCAATTTTAAGATTCTATAAGTCTAAGTAAAAATAAGTCACTTATCCAATTGTCAAATCAAACACACCCTTCTTGTTTGGAATGACTTATTTTCAGCTTATAAATGTTTTTCACATAAATTTAGATAAAATTTTTCTCACATATTTATTTCGTATACCGTAAATCATGATTAAAAAATATTTATAAGTTAAAATTAAGCTATCCCAAACAAACATAGGTTATTAGGCAAACACATTGTGGCATGCATAGAAATTCTTGTTAATAAATTTTAATTAAAAATTTCAATGAAACTTTGATGGTTGAAAAATATATGAGTAAAATACTCTAACCATCTTCTTGTTTTGTCTTAATTACACAAATTTTCCTTCTATTTTGAAAACATACACTTAAATCTTAACCGTTAACTCTGTTAAGAATATTATAAAAAGATTCTAAAAATATTTTTGTAATTAAAATTTATATAAAATAAAATTTAATTTTGAGTAAGTTTTTTAAATGTTTGTAGATAAAAGTATGAAATTATAAATTTAAATGACTTGTACAATCTCTCAAATCTATGTAGTTTGTGGTAGAAAAAAACGCTTTTGATATATTTTTAGCTAGTCATTTATGAAGCTAAAGTTAAATAAATTTCAATAAATATGGTGAAATTTAAAATTATAAATTTTATAATCTCAAAATTAAATTATTTTTAACATATTAGAACATTAAAAAATTTATTAGAATAAAAATTTGGTGGTATAGATTTTTCTGGCCCATATATATATATATGTGTGTGTGTGTGTGTGTTTAAATAATTCTAAAGTTAAAGAAGGACATTTTGATAAAACAATTATCAAAAAGTCAAACTTATGAGTTAACTCATGATTTAGATGGATGTAAATAAAATCTCAAATATTGTATTTGATCTAAACACATTTTTAGTTTAAATAAATTTATTAGTTTTGCGAAACTCTTGAGAAAATAGAAACCAGTTTGATTTTTTTTTTTTTTTTTGCCATCAATATAAAAAAACCAGTTTGATCATCAAGTTAATATGATAACTATATTTTTCTCTGATTAATTAAGGTGTGAATAGTGAAGACACGACCTCGGGTTAAGAACAATAAAAACTGATACCCACCAATCACATCTACGCATAGCTGCGTCGTTGACCATGCTTTGAGACTGACCTCGCCAGCATCGAGAATATTGCTTTATGCAGCGTGCAGGCATGATTCGTGGTGAGTGGACATATTGAATGAGTATTAGTTTTTCAGTGAACTTATCAACAAAGTCGTTGTAGTATAGTGGTGAGTATTCTCGCCTGTCACGCGGGTGACCCGGGTTCGATCCCCGGCAACGGCGTTTTCCCAGCTTTTTCCCAAACACATGATACCCCATTTTGGGCCTAACCATTTCAGCCTTTCTTGGGGGTTTTTTGGGCCTAACCTTTTCCAGCCATCTTGGGCTTTTCGCCCTAGCAAATTTTTAAGGCTTTTCATGTAGCTAGAAATGGAGCCCATTTTCTTAATACCCTCTAGACTCTCAAGTCATTGAGTCAATATCTCTAAGATTAAAAATTGAACTATTTCGAAGTATTTAAATTTTTTTACATATATTAAAAAATATAAATACATATTACATGTATCCATCGAACATTCCTCCGATACAAATTCGTCCCTTTTTCTTTTCCCACTTCCCCCAAGACTCCAAGCATCATAGTTCAAGAGTCTCCAAGAAGGTTTTACATTACACTTCATACTCGTGCCACAGGTGAAAAAGGTGTGTTCAACACGTAGGATCGAAGATTTGCTTTCGGAGACTTTGACGCTGTCTTTTCCTCTCTAGTAACTGAATCTATCAAAAATTCTACTCCGTCGTCATCTTTAAGCATTTTCTTTGAACTACATTGCGACAACTCTTGTTTTTTCTGCCGTCCCGCGCCGTGGAAAGTACGGGTGCCATGTAAAATAGCAACACAAATGGCAAATGCTTGTACTGTGGATAATTGTGCATGAAAATCAACAGCATATTGTCCTTCTTCAACTACCCTCATGCTGAAAGTGGGGCAGCTCTCTTTTGCTCCCTAAGTAAATGCACCAAAAACTCAGGTAAGTACCAGAACAAGGCAATGTCAATCCCATAATTCAATAAAACATGTTAAATCTGAAACAATGACCAAAATCAAGGGAGTTCCAATAGAAAGATACAATGCTATTCAAAAGATTTGGGTATGACATTAGTTTTTTCCACATTTTTCGCCTAAAACAAAAGAAATAAAGAATTGCTCTAAATGGAGGTTTGATATAATATGGATCTTTGTTAACCTCCTTCCGATTTAATTGTCCTTGTGATCTTTGTCCTGGATTAACTTTCAATAGTAATTATTCACAAACAAGTTTGTTATAGCAAGAGAATGTAATTAGCTATTAAAGTCCTTTCAAGAAACAAATTATATGGAAACCCAGCAGTACCTGAACAAAGAGTTCCAGTGTTTGATAATTCTCCACGAGAGAGCGGTCTTCAGAAAATTGAATACTAGGATTGCCCAAAAGGACAAGCGGACAGGCCATGTCCCACCCACCACAGTCACAACCTCCGCCATGTCTCCATCGATCAAGTAAACTTGAGGGACTTTGGTTTTCATCAATCGGTAGGCCATGATTGCCCTTTGGAATTACCACCTTCACCTGTTCAGGGCCTCTGATTTCATGGAGGCTCTTTCTTGTCTTTTCTATCTCAGAATGATCACTTGGGTTGCGATGGCCTCTAGCACTTCTTCTACTCCTTCTTGTGTGTCTGAAACTCTCTCTCTTGTGAAAAGGAATTTGCAAAACCATGGCAGCAATTTCAAGATTCGGCCGCAATTCTGTGCACAACCAAGGATAGGATTTTGAATCATCAAAATCAACACTGCCAAATAACAGATTATCTTGAAGTTTGTTCTCAATTGGAGTAGTTTTCTCATCAAGCTTGAATGTTTCTCTCCCTACTCCTACTTGGGAAGGGTTTACGGTTTTAGAATCTTGGTCACAGCGAGAATCTTTTTGAAGTGAAGTACTTGATCTTGAGTTTGCAAGATCATACAACACAAATTCTGCCATGTAGAGTTTTCAAAGGCTCCATCTTTAAACTCTGAACATAAGTTAGAGGAAACTAACATCTGTGCTACCATTGAGGAACCTCTGTCACACTATGGGATCCCAAGCCAGTGGCACTGCTTTTCTTTCTACCATCGACGGAATGGAAGGTATATACCCAATTGAAAGCATTATCTACTCTCCACGTCTTGGCCACTAAAAAATCTTCGAGGCGATTCACCTTGAACTCAAAAATGGAACTCCATGTTTGTTTTCAAAAAATGGAACTCAAAAAATCGTGTGTGACTTTGCAGTTTTACGTATATGAAAGGTTGAAGCAAGTGATGTCATCTTTTCCATCAAGTGTAAGGCCTAACACGTTTCAGAATGTAAGTTTGTCTAGATTCCCCGCTCTCTCTGAAATTATAATTTTGCCTACATGATTTTGCTCCCCAACCAACTCCTTTTCGTAGTGTTTGTTTCTGTCAAAGGATAAGTTTATCTTCATTATTTTCATTCCTTGCCCCTTGTTTGACGGACTAGAGGCCCCCCAACACAAAAAAATAAAAAAAAGTAATTTAAGCGGTGTTAGAAGTTATCATGTGAACATAGATTAGACAAATAGCATGACATTGTTGAAGAAGCAAGTCGGTGGTAGATGATCTTTGATTATTTCTTCACCTACTCCATCAATTACGCTTGCTTTGTCTCTGTTTGTATGTGTATATATATCTTGTAATCTCCTCATTCGATAGATAAGCATGTAAATCACGTTTCAAGATTATTTAGTTTACATGGTACTAGAGCCATACCTTGTTCTCAGTTCAGATTTTCTGTTTCAAAAGCGTTTTGCATCTTTCCGTTCACACCTCCAAACACACTTTGAACCAAGTCTCAGATCTGTCATCTCCGCAACTTATTAAACTACACGCGCCTCACCTGAAGCTGCATCCATTTCCGGCCAGGGATGAGCCTCCACACGCCGCTGGTTCTTCCGCCGTCGACGACATGCGCCGGCGCGTGAGCAAGATTCCGGCGAGCTTTTCCGGTGATTCCAACGGCGCTCCGATCGACTCATCCACCCCATTCCATCCTTGGTACCCATCTGGTCTGATTCTCACTTTGAATTTTTGCCTTCTCTATGATTTTGTGAAGAACCAGGGAGCTTCGTGACTTCTTTCTGAGGAATTTCAGTTCCACCATTTGTCTTTGGTTCAGTTTGGTGTTATTCTACTCTAAAAAGTGTTTTGGTTAACGTGATATTCCAATTTTTGGAGTGTTGTGGCTTACTTTGATGTGACTTGCCTTCAATTATTTGTTCGGGAATTATTAGCATCTGTGACCTCATTCTTCCTTTACGTACCTTAAGCTTATCTTTGCTTACTATCGTGGTTGACTATTCCACATGGCTGAATCTAAACCATCTGATATGTTACCTATGTCTGCTAAAATCACCGATTTAAAATTGAATTGGATAAATTATAGTGATTGAAACAAAACTGTCAAGCTATATCTTTTGGGCATTGAAAAGGAAGTCCACTTAACTCAAGACCCCCCTTTTGGTGATGATGACAAGAGTTTGGCCTGGTCAAGGGCCGATGCTCTTATTTTCTTTCAAATTAGAAACTTGATTGAACCACGAATTCTATCTTCTGTTAGTCACTGCAACACGGTCAAAGAAATCATGAATTATCTTGAGTTTATGTTTTCCGGTAAAGGTAATGTTACTCGGATCCATGAAGTTTGTAAATGTTTTTATCGTTCTCAACAACAGGGACGTTCATTGAAGGATTTCTTCTTAAACTTCAAGAGGTTATATGAAGAAATGAAAGTACTCATGTCTCCACAGGTGGATCTTCAGACACGAATTAAGAATATGGAACTACAGGTCATCATTAGTTTTCTTGAAGCTCTTGATCCTTCATATGAGACCATTCGATCTCAAATTCTTGCTAGTCAGGAGCTTCCATCTCTTGAAGAAGTGTTCTCTAGGGTACTTCGTGCTGATAGTGTGGTTCGTCCGTCTAATGATTTGAATGCCAGTGCTTTAGCTGGGCATAGACCATCTGACAACAAGCCATTTAATTCCAAACAGGTATATAGCGGTGCTCCAAATATGCACTCTGCAACTATTATCTGTAATTATTGTAAGGAACCCGGTCATATTAAGCGAAATTGTCGAAAATTACAGAATAAACAGCAACGTGGTTTTGCCTATATTGCACAGACACCTGATCCATTAGACACTGGTCCATCATCTGTAAGAGCACTCGCTGCAGGTAATTCATCTTCTGGTCTTGCTACTACCTCCACGAAGTGGGTCATTGATTCTGGCGCTACCGATCATATGACAGGTAATCATCAGTTATTTTCATCGTATGTTCTTTATGCCAACCAATCCTCCATATTCGTGGCCAATGGATCCTCTGTCTGTGTGCTTGGTTCAGGCACCGTCAACCCCACCCCATATATTTCATTATCCTCTGTTCTTAATATTCCTGATCTTACATTTAATCTTCTATCACCCAGTAAATTAACTCGTCATTTGAACTGTTTTATCTCATTATTCCCTGACCACTGTTTAATTTAGGATTTGTCGACGAAGCAGATTATTGGTAGAGGTTATGAATCTGACGGCCATTACATTCTTGATGATATGGTTCCACGTTCTGTTGTTTGTTCTAGTGGGTCATCCTTGTTTGATATCCATTGTCGTCTTGGTTATATGTCACTTTCGTCCTTAAAGAAGTTGTATCCTCAATTTTCTTCCGTGTCTACTTTAGATTGTGAGTCATGTCAGTTTGCCAACATCATCGTGTTCATTTGGCACCTCGCGTCAATAAACGGGCTGCGTCCTCTTTTGAGTTAGTACATTCTGATGTTTGGGGTCCTTGTTCTGTTATGTCTCAGACTGGTTATCGTTATTTTGTCACCTTTGTTGATGATTTTTCTCGTACTACTTGACTTTACTTAATGAAACATCGTTATGAATTATTTACTCACTTTCGTAATTTCTGTGCTGAAATTCAAAACCAGTTTAATACTTCTGTGAAAATCTTACGTAGTGATAATGCAAAAGAATATTTTTCCACCCCATTCACCGACTACTTGCAAAATCATGGTATTCTCCACCAATCCTCTTATGTTGATACCCCTGCTCAAAACGATGTTGCTGAGAGAAAGAATCGACATTTCTTAGAAACTGCACGAGCTCTCATGTTTCATTCCCTTGTCCCTAAAATTTTTTGGGCTGATGCAGTGTCAACTGCCTGTTTTCTCCTTAATCGCATGCCTTCGGCTGTTCTTGGCGGAGATATTCCATATTCTATTCTGTTTCCCACTACTAAGATGTTCCCTGTTGACCCAAAACTCTTTGGTTGTGTTTGTTTTGTTCGGGATGTCCTTCCTAGTGTTAGTAAACTTGATCCCAAGTCCTTAAGATGTGTTTTTCTTGGCTATTCTCGAGTTCAGAAAGGTTATCGATGTTACTCTCCTGACCTTCGTCGTTATCTTGTGTCTACTGATGTTACTCTTCATGAGTCCTCTCCTTTCTTCACATCTTCGCCCGTCTCTGAGTCCCCCTCTGTCATGGATGAACCTGATGATATCCTGGTCTATTCTGTCCCTATCTCCCCAGTACAAGCTACTATTCAAGAACCTGATATCATCAATGATGCTAATGTTGCCAATGTTTCACCTTCCCTAGTTCCTGCTTCGCCGATTGATTCCGTTGAAAAGTCCCTCGTTTCTGGTTCTGTTTCTGTTGATCATCCCCTTGCTATAACTGAACAGCGTGTTCCAGATTCTCCTGTTGCTACCACTGATAACCTGCCCATTGCCCTCCGAAAAGGTACCCATCCCCATTGTCCCCCTAAACGATATGCTGACTGTACCTATCCCATCTCATCTTTTGTATCCTACCAAAATTTGTCCCCTACTTCTTTATCCCTTGTTGCCACCGTAGATTCCATCTCCACACCTACTACTCTTCACCAAGCCCTGACTCACCACCTGATGATATCTTGGTATATTCTATCCCTATCTCCCCAGTACAAGCTACTATTCAAGAACCTGATATCATCAATGATGCTAATGTTGCCAATGTTTCACCTTCCCTAGTTCCTGCTTCGCCGATTGATTCCGTTGAAAAGTCCCTCGTTTCTGGTTCTGTTTCTGTTGATCATCCCCTTGCTATAACTGAACCGCGTGTTCCAGATTCTCCTGTTGCTACCACTGATAACCTGCCCATTGCCCTCCGAAAAGGTACCCGTCCCCATTGTCCCCCTAAACGATATACTGACTGTACCTATCCCATCTCATCTTTTGTATCCTACCAAAATTTGTCCCCTACTTCCTTATCCCTTGTTGCCACCGTAGATTCCATCTCCACACCTACTACTCTTCACCAAGCCCTGACTCACCCTAGTTGGCGTGCCGCAATGGAAGATGAAATTTTGGCTCTTGACAAGGTTGGTACCTGGACTCTTGTTGATCTTCCACCTAGAAAGAAGGCCATTGGTTGTAAATGGGTGTTTGTTGTTAAAACCAACGCTGATGGTTCCTTCGAACGATTAAAAGCATGGCTCGTTGCTAAAGGGTATGTACAAACCTATGGTATTGATTATTCCGAGACTTTCTCTCCTGTGGCTAAGCTCACATCTGTTCGTCTTCTTATCTCTTTTGCTGCAACATATCATTGGGATTTACATCAATTAGATGTTAAGAATGCATTTTTAAATGGTGACCTCCTTGAAGAAGTTTATATGGAGCAACCTCCTGGGTTCGTTGCTCAGGGGGAGAATAGGAAAATGTGCTACCTTCGGAAGTCATTGTATGGTCTAAAGCAAAGTCCTCGTGCTTGGTTTGATAGATTCTGTGATGTAGTTAAGAAATTCGGATTAAGTTAAAGCAAGTGTGATCACTCTGTGTTCTACCAGCAATCTGATTCAGGGATGATTCTTTTAGTAGTATATGTTGATGACATTGTAATTACAGGAAGTAATATTTCCGGAATCTCACAACTTAAAGTCTTTCTAAACTCTCATTTCCAGACAAAAGATTTGGGGTCATTAAGATACTTTCTAGGTATTGAAGTTTTGAGAAGCAAGAAAGGTATTCTTTTAACTCAAAGGAAGTATGTTCTCGATCTCCTAAAGGAGACTGGAAAGCTTGGAGCCGTGCCAAGTAGGATTCTCATGATTTCGAATCCCTTCCTAGATCTTGATGCCAGTATGTTTGATGAACTTAATGATGATTTGAAGAAAAAGATTGATCCAGAGAAATTGAAGCCATTTCCATTTCCTGAGAGATATAGAAGACTCATTGGGAAACTGAATTATCTTACAGTAACTCGTCCTGATATAACTTTCTCAGTCAGTAGGCTCAGTCAATTTATGACATCACCAATGGTGGCACAATGGGAAGCTTTAGAACATATCTTGCATTATTTGAAAAGTTCTCCAGGTCTTGGTATTCTTTATACAGATTATGGGCACACTAAAATTGAGTGTTTCTGTGATGCAGATCATGTAGGATCCAAGGCTACAAGACGATCCACTACGGGTTACTGTGTGTTTGTTGGTGGAAATTTGATATCTTGGAGAAGTAAGAAGCAAGGAGTTGTGTCAAAATCAAGTACAGAAGCGGAATACAGAGCCATGTCACAGTCAGTACAAGAAATTGTGGGTAGTTCAACTCTTGAAAGAAATTGGAATCACCACAACATTGCCTGCAAAATTATGGTGTGACAATAAAGCAGCACTTCATATAGCATCGAACTCTGTGTTCCATGAACGAACAAAACATATTGAGATTGATTGTCATTTTATTTGTGATAAGATCAAAGAAAATATTGTATCTACAGGGCACATACGATCCGACGATCAACTGGCAGATCTTTTGACAAAAGCCTTACATGGGACATTGGTTCAATATCTTTGTAACAAGTTGAGCATGATAAATATATATGCTCCAACTTGAGGGGGAGTGTTAGAAGTTATCATGTGAACATAGATTGTTAGAAGTTATCATGTGAACATAGATTAGACAAATAGCATGACATTGTTGAAGAAGCAAGTCGGTGGTAGATGATCTTTGATTATTTCTTCACCTACTCCATCAATTACGCTTGCTTTGTCTCTGTTTGTATGTGTATATATATCTTGTAATCTCCTCATTCAATAGATAAGTATGTAAATCACGTTTCAATTTTATTTAGTTTACAAGCGGCAAACATATGCGATTCTAGCTTTGTCCTGAACTTGTAGAGAATTGTTTTCTAAATCTACTGAATGGTTCATTTCCAAAACTGAGATGATAAATTAAATGAAGCACATATTAGTTAACAAACCTTAATGTTAGTTTTGTTGATCATGCAAATGATGCTTACGCAACTTTTACAGTTACTCTGTGGAGGATTAGCTGGATCTACAACTGCTTTTGTCACCACCCCTTTTGATGTTTATCAAGACAATATTACAGACACAGGTTTGTAATTAAAAGAGAAAGAAGAAATAGCTTCCATTGTATGAATTCTCGCTTCTGATTAATGAGTATGATGTAAACATTTTATGGCCAATAAGGCTTTTATAGATCTGGCGCTGCCATCAATCTATGGTGAAAGTAAAACACTGTCATCTGTTCAGGAAGCTATAATGGAACATAAGAAGCTAATTATAAATGTTTTTGAGGTTGCAGAATTACGTATGCATTCAATGCCTAGTTTTTTAGTCCTTCATGTTTCTCTTTTGAATTATTAGTTCTACATGTTTATTGACGAGGTGAAAAAGGAAGCTAACCAGGCTCTGCTATATATTAATCTTCCTGCATAGTTGTTTTACAGCCATGTTACTCTAAAACCTATGACATTATTGTATCCCTTTTTGCATCTACACGAGTATACTGCAGATTCTTGGATCTGAAAATCAGTATCATAGTGTGTTTCACGCCCTTTGCAAAATAGGAAAGAAAGAAGGCGTGACGGGATTGTACAGGTATTATCTGCTGAGCCTATCCATTGTAACTAATTAATATTGGAAGAAAACATCTGATATTAAGAATAGCAATGAATGTTCATATATTGTCATAGGAGCTCTATTCAAGTTCGAGTCAGAAGATGACTTTCTTAATCTGCTTCTTTAGGTCTATTATCAAGGGATTGACTCTTTTTGGGTTTTTTTGGTTGCCTGAAGGGGACTGACTTCTCTGTTCTTTGCTTCATATGAGTTTTTCAAGAGGCTATTTTCTTTAGAGGCATAGGTTCCCTCTGCCTTGGAAAACAAGAATGGGGGTGACAGAAAATACCAAGTTAGCAGTTCCTCAAGTGTCATGTATCAGCAGGCCAGGAATTGAAAATTGGCATTCTTGACATGTAGAGGGTTTGTGTGGAAAGTATGTCACACCAACTCTCTAAGGATCAGCAAGGCGGTTCATAAACTGTATATTGCCGGTCCCGAAGTGGCTCGTGGATCTGCAGGAAGCTCTATTCAAGAGGATGTTGACTTGTTTATATCTTATCCGAAGAGGGAGGTAACTTTACATCGAAAGCTTGCATGGAAATTCAATCAAAAGTGTGCAATGCTTAATACTACTGGGACCAAGGATGTTTCAGCTAAATCTGTCTTATGGCGAGGAAACACTCGAGAAGCCATCATCTGATCAGAGTTATTGATGAAATAAGAGATTTACTAATGCATGATTGGTACGTTTCTTGTAAGGATGTGATTAGAGAGGCTAACATGTGTACTAATAAGGTAGCTCATTAGGTTCATGAGATGGTTGCTGAGGTTTAGATTGGTCTCTGAATTGCACTCGGAGTGTGGGAATGTTTTGTTTGCCGACATGGGTTAACAAGCCTCACGCTCATGTCTTGTAATCTTTGATTTCTGGATAATTCAATGCCTTGGCGTCTTTTTATTCAAGAAAATAAATAAGGGAAATAATTTCGTGGACCACTTCAAGACCCAAAGGGATCTAGTATAGCCTTATACTGTTAGGCCAACTCTATATTAGTTCAAATTAATTGAATTATGGTAACTTTTTTTTTTTGGCCTGAGAATAATAATATTTTATTTTAAAGAAATTTCCTTTCCATGTGAAGGGCCAAAAAATGATTTTTGCCCTATCTATGTTCATTAGCTAATGATTTTGCTAATGTGGATTAGCTTAATTCTACTTTTCTTTCCCATGATGGAATTGCCTTTTCACTAAGGGAAAAAATGCAAGAAAGTATCAGGAGTTGCAGCTTTAATATTAGGCAAGCACATTGTGGCATAGAAATTCTTGTTAACAAAGTTTCATAAAAAATTAAAAATTTCAATGAAACTTTGATGGATGAAAATAATAAATGTCAAATTGTCAATATAAACACAAGTAAAAAAGAATTCACTTTGTTCTAGGCTTTTAGCTGAAACCCGACTTTTTTTTTAAAGGATCCAAATATGAATTTTGTATTTGATTTAAACCCATTTTTATTTTAAATAACTTTATTAGTTTTGCGAAACTCTTGAATAAATCGAAACGAGTTTGATCATCAAGTTAATATGATAATTATATTTTTCTCTGGATGATTAAGTAGTGAAAACACGACCTCGGTTCATAAGAACAAACAAAACTGACCCACACTCAGAAATCCCACCAATCATGTCTACGTTAGCTGCGCCGTGGATCATACTCATACTCTGAGACTGACCGACGAAGCATCGAGAATATCGCTTTATGCTACTCCGCGTATGGATGCATAGTTTAGAATCAGTATTAGGTTTTGGGAATACTGATGGACAAAGTCGTTGTAGTATAGTGGTGAGTATACCCGCCTGTCACGCGGGTGACCCGGGTTCGATCCCCGGCAACGGCGTTTTGCCACCTTTTTGCCAAACGAATCAACACGTGATAACCCTTTTGGGCCTAAGCATTTCAGGCTTTCTTGATTTTTTTGGGCCTAAAACCATTTTTAAGGCTTTCATGTAGCTAGAAACAGTTTTCATTTTCTTAATCTTCTCTAGACTCTCCACTCAATATCTCTAAGATTGTAAATTGAACTATTTTGAAGTATTTAAAATTTTTTAAAAATATATTAAAAAAATATAAATACATATTACATGTATCTATCGAACACTCATCCGATACAAATTCGTCCCTTCTCTTTTTTCCCCTTTTCCCCCAAGAAGCCGAGCATCATAGCTCAAGAGTCTCCAAGAAGGTTGTGCGTTACACTTCACACTCGTGCAACAGGTGAAAAGGGTGGGTTCAACACGTAGGATCGAAGATTTGCTTTCGGAGACTTTGACGCTGTCTTTTCCTCTCTAGTAACTGAATCTATCAAACATTCTACTCCGTCGTCATCTTTTAGCATTTTCTTTGAACTACATTGCGACAACTCTTGTTTTTTCTGCCGCCCCTCGCCATGGAAAGCACCGGTGCCATGTAAAATAGCAACACAAATGGCAAATGCTTGTACTGTGGATAATTGTGCATGAAAATCAACCGCATATTGTCCTTCTTCAACTACTCTCATGCTGAAGGTTGGGCAGCTCTCTTTTGCTCCCTATGTAAATGCACCAAAAACTCAGGTAAGTGCCAGAAAAAGGCAATGTCAATCTCATAATTCAATAAAGCATGTTAAATCTGCAACACTGACCAAAATCAAGGGAGTTCCAATAGAAAGATACAATGATACTCAAAAGACTTGGGTATGACATTAGTTTTTTCCACATTTTTCGGCTCAAACAAAAGAACTAGAAAATTGCTCTAAATGGAGGTTTGATATAATATGGATCTTTGTTAACCCCCATCTGATTTAATTGTCCTGGTGATCTTTGTCCTGGATTAACTTTCAATAGTAATTATTCTCAAACAAGTTTGTACATGGAAACCCAGCAGTACCTGAACAAAGAGTTCCGGTGTTTGACAATTCTCCATGAGAGAGCGGTCTTCAGAGAATTGAATGCTAGGATTGCCCAAAAGGACAAGCGGACAGGCCATGTCCCACCCACCACAGTCACAACCTCCGCCATGTCTCCATCGATCAAGTAAACTTGAGGGACCTTGGTTTTCATCAATCGGTAGACCATGATTGCCCTTTGGAATTACCACCTTCACCTGTTCAGGCCCTCTGATTTCATGGAGGCTCTTTCTTGTCTTTTCTATCTCAGAATGATCACTTGGGTTGCGATGACCTCTAGCACTTCTTCTACTCCTTCTTGTGTGTCTGAAACTCTCTCTCTTGTGAAAAGGAATTTGCAAAACAATGGCAGCAATTTCAAGATTCGGCCGCAATTCTGTGCACAACCAAGGATAGGATTTTGAATCATCAAAATCAACACTGCCAAATAACAGATTATCTTGAAGTTTGTTCTCAATTGGAGTAGTTTTCTCATCAAGCTTGAATGTTTCTCTCCCTACTCCTACTTGGGAAGGGTTTACGGTTTTAGAATCTTGGTCACAGTGAGAACCTTTTTGAAGTGAAGCACTTGATCTTGAGTTTGCAAGATCATACAACACAAATTCGGTCACCGTAGAGTTTTCAAAGGCTCCATCTCTAAACTCTGAACATAAGTTAGAGGAAACTAACATCTGTGCTACCATTGAGGAACCTCTGTCACACTCATGGAATCCCAAGCCAGTGGCACTGCTTTTCTTTCTACTAGCGACGGAATGGAAGGTATATACCCAATTGAAAGCATTATCTACTCTCCACGTCTTGGCCACTAAAAAATCTTCGGGGCAATTCACCTTGAACTCAAAAAATGGAACTCCATGTTTGTTTTCAAACTTGAGACTACCGTGAAGGTGGACTGGTGAACTTGCAATCCCTGCATGCTGGATATCTCTATTGATAAACTCAGAAATAATATCAGAATACTTTTCTGTGTTAGAGAAGTCATTTAGGAGACATTTCTGGTAAGTCCTGCTTCTTGTCCTATTTACCATACCAGTTGATTTGACCTCACTAGTTTCCAACTTCCGGCTCCCTGGACTTGTCAAAGATTTGGACTTTGCGAATGAATTGAACATTTTCTTGATAGGGGTGGACTGGACATTTGAATCGGCTTTTGACAAGCAGTCATTGTTCGAGGGAGATGGCAAGTGAAAGATTTCCGCCTTGGAAGAGAACGATTTGACCAATGTATGAGCTGCATCTTTCTCCAGATAACCATTAACTGTATCATTTCTGGCATTTGAATTTACAGAATCTCTTTCTGCAGCTGAAGAAGAAAATCTATCCCTAACATCTAAATTTATGCAGAATTCAATAAAGTCATCTGGTGAATGGGATTCCAAGCAGGCCGAGGGTCTGGAAACAGACCGTGAATTCTTTTTTGAATGCTTATACATCACTGAAGATTTCTTTCTAGGATCTTCATCGTCAGAACTACATAAAGAATTAACAATGCTCCCAGAAAAAGAGGTGCCAGTGCTACGTGAAATTTCTATCTTTTTCCTTCCCTCCCCTGTGCTCATTTCTTTCATATACTTTACCTCCTTTGAACTCTGATACATGGAATCTCGCCTCATTTCTACATTAACTTCCAGTCCATTAGGTCTAGAGATAATGCTTTTACATGAAGAACTTCGGAATCTGGCAAACCTGTTTCTGAGCAAGTCTTCTTCTGTGAGGGTCCAAAATTCATCTTTCCCAATGTGTTTCACCTTTTTATGTCTCCTCTTGACATTCGAAGGATATTGATGAGACAGCAGAACAGTATCGGGACTCAGACCCTCTGAAGTCTTCACATTGAGATCCAACTTCATTTCTTGTCCCATCAACAAATGCAGAGTCCTTCTGCATCATTAAAAAGAAAAGCCAAAACAAAAATTAGTGCATGGTAACAGACCCAATTCACTTGACATTGTGCTGGATCATACTATCATTATTTAACAAAATTTAGATCTGCTCGTTATGAACGTTTTTATCTACATTTATTAACCTGAAATTCTTAATCGGTATAAAATTACGGTAGTTTATGAATACGACAGGCAATAACACCACATGCAAGAACGAGAAGTTTTCCCCTCGAATTTACACACCATTATGTAATACAATATGTATTTCAGGTTCATTTGCTAAACTAGCTTCCCCATACCTAGAATAGACGAAAATCACTCACAAATCAGAAAATGAAACAACACAGAAAAAGAGTAGGAAAAAGAAGAACAATCAGGTTCATGCAATGTGCACAACTGGATTTCTAATTACAGTTGAGACGCAGCTCAGCACCTACATTACACTTATACACAATCTGCTAAATTACCGAATTCCGAAATGGCTACAGTATCAACCTCGGAAATGACCATCATTTGAGCGGAAGCGTCCCACCAATTATCTCAAACTTAGAGATTGCAGAAATAGCTTTAAAAGACCAATCTCGATTTCGAGCACGAAGAAGAATACATGATCTGTTGCTTAACCTTTTTTTTTAAAAAAAAAAAAATGATCGAAAAGAAAGAAAGAGAGAACACTGTATGCGTGTGTTTTCGAAGACGACCAAATTTTGAGTAAAGTAACAGTGATTGAGCTTGCATAAATGTTATACTCATTTAAAAAAGACAAAAATAAAGTACAGTTCGATTCCTAATCATATACAGGAAGGAAAAAGACTGCAAAATACAGGGAGGAAAAGAAAAAAGGGCATACTCGTATAGATCTTGAAGAAGCAAGCTCGACGGAAAAAAATGCCAATAATCGGCATCAACGACGAACAATGATGCTAATCTAAACTTGAGGGGAAAGTTTCCATGAAAATAATTAATGAAACTAACCCATTTGCTAGCTCCAATCCTAACCCTTACGAAACTCAGAACTCGCAGATTGACCACGAGAAAGTAAGAGTTCAAAAGCAAATTCAACCACCGCAAGAAAAGTAGCAGTAAAGCACAAGCACAGTATAGGGGAAAAAGTAAGCTTAGTCTTTAGAATTCTCAGAGAGGTTGAAGAGTGAAGAGTGAAGAGTGAAGAGTGAAGAGTGAACAATCTCACTTGCAGAGACACAAGGAAATTAGTTTTTAAATAAAGAATAGACAAGAAGCTGCTAATGGCACATGTTTACTAGAAAATCGCCATGTCCTTCTTCAAGCTATCATATGCTGTGAGCTTCTCTTTTCTCATTGTTTATTATTTATATATTTATATAATTTTTTGTTCAGGCTTATTTTTGTCTTGCCCGAGGCCAGTGATCCTAGGGAAGTTGGCCCCAGTACCAGTCAAAGCACCCGCTGGTGAAAATACAAGTTACCCTACAAAGGGACCATCTATGCCGCGTGAGTACAAGGGTAATCATGGAATTTTATTACGTCACTCTAGGTTTCTTTTCGGGGCTATTACAAAGAAGACCCAAATTTAATGTCAATCACAAAACAATCCCTCATACGAATATTATTTACCCAGACAGGAAGACCAAAGTTCATGCATGATGAAAACATAAAAAATCCTATATGGGAACCATATTAAAAAAAACTGACTGTCATGAAATTATTCTAATGATGTCTCAAAACCAGTGTTCTTGGATCCGACCGGACCGGCCGGTTCGGCCTGGAACCCGCCGAACTGGTCAGTAAACCGGTCCGAGTCCCAATTTTTTAAAAAAAATTAACTTTTTTCTTTAGAATTTCATACTATAAGCCTAAAATCTTCAATTACTAACCGGTTTGGTCCCGGTTTAACTCCAGTTTGACCCCGATTTGACCCACTGACCCTTAACTCAGTACCCCGACCGGTTCAATACCCGGTCCGGGTTTTAATACCTTGCTCAAAACATAACCAGCATAGTAAGATAACAAAATCAGTCAAATCCCACTTTAACAATTTGTAAATTGGGTTAACCATACTTTTAGTTCTTATAGTTTGAGTTGATTTTGGTCTTAGTCCCTGTAGTTTATTTCTTTGGGTATTAGTCCTTATAGTTTTATCATGTTAAAAAGTTAGTCCTTTTGTCTGATGATATGGCAAACGGAGCTGATGTGGTTGTTAACACTATTATTGTATGCTGAGATGGAAGAACAAATGGGCAAAATTGCTGATTGAGCTTTCTTATTTTTTTAAAAAAAATAACCCAACGAGAAACCCTAAAACAACGTCGCATAGTCAGAAGGCAATATGGGGCGCCAAGGATGTTCGGTGGTGGAATGGAGATCGATTTGTAGTGGCTGCATGGTGAAGGCGAAGAGGGTATTGTCGCTTGGGTTTGGTGGACAAGAAGTGATCAATTTAGAAGTGCTCATTGATGAATTTGGAGATGGGGCTGTAATTCTAACTACCCTTGAATATATGAGAAATATTGCAAAAGAATTGCAGAAGCAGCATAACAAGTTATCAAAACAGATTCAGTCATAGTTGAATTTGAGGGTGTTTGGCAAGTCAAGAATTAGATTCCTCATCCGAAACTTGTCTAACTCGGATTCTATAGTCTTGACAATTTCAGATTATTTGCATTATTTTTCATTAAAGTTTTGATTTTTATGAAATTTTTGAAAATTTCTCAAATTCTGCTTGATTTATTAGAACTTCTTTTTTTACGGTAAACTCCACCTATTTGTTCTCTTCATCTTTTAAACATTTGTACCTATAGCATTTGTTTCATTCATGCAAGAGAAACACAAAAACCCATTTATCTAATTGAATTTTATTGACTTGTCGTTTTCTTTATCTCTCTAGATCGGTGTTTCAGAAAGTTTTAGGGAGGGAAGGTAAATCATGGGGAGGCTTCTTGATTCTGGCTCGTTGGTTTCTGACAAGAAGGAAGGAGAAGAAATGATAGAGTTTTGCTAAGTTTGACAAATATTCGAACTATGAAATTTGTGTTTTGAATAATGGGTTCTTTATATATAAAAAAAACAGAGATAAAAAGGAAAAAATGGCCAAGTGAGTTGCTTTGTCCATGTGTTCTTCCATCTCATCATTTAATAACAGTGTTAGTTGCCATGTCAGTTTTGTTTGCCATATCATCAGACGGAAGGACTAACTTTTTAACAAAGTAAAACTATAAGGATTAATACCCAAGAAAATAAACTACAGGGACTAGGACCAAAATCAACTGAAACTGTAAGAACTAAAAGTATGGTTAACCCTTGTAAATTTGTAAACTACTCTTCTAGTTTTTCATATAAGATATATTTACCTAATTTGATTAGATTAAGGATGTTGGGTAAGTTGGTTAATATGACATATATTTTCTAAAATACTCTAAGCATCTTTCTTAATTCTATCATTTTCTCTCCTCCTTAATTATTGTTGAGGGAGTATCAAAAGGGGTAAATTAAAAAAAGATTAACAAATATATAACTTTAGTCTCATATTTAGAACCAAAATTAACTCTCAAATATTATCATACAATTAGTAGCCGAGGAGTATAATAATATGCTAATTCAAGAGCTTTAAAAGAAAGAAGAGGTGGTGAGCAAAGAATCTAATTAGAATAGCACATCTTTTTTAGAGTAGCCTTAGCGAGCTAATCAGCAGCCTCATTCCTGATAAATTTCCTTGCAAAACGATATTTTTCCATGAATGTATAATCAAAAGCCAAAATATTATTATTCAATGTATATGTATATATATATATATATCCGATAAAAACAGACACAAGTCCTCACACTGTTGTAAAATACTGAGATTCACATCTGCTTAAAGTACCGTTCCAATGAAAACTCTTTATGGCCGAAATGGAGGTGACAAGGTTGTGCTCATATGCAAAAATTCTTAAAATTCACAATAATATCCTTGTGCATTTTAGTGACATGATTGTATCTAATTTCAAGTTAATCATATATACTTTAAAATAATATAACATAAGATATGAGTATTAAAGAAAACTAATTAAAGGTAGAATGCAATACCATGTATAGCAATACTTAATACGGGATTGGATTCGCCAAAATAATTGTGTGGAGAGAGGAAAACTTGTGTTGAAAACGAGTCTTCTCTATATGCATGGAATCATCATAGTATACTAATTTAATAAATATCTAACATTATTTGTTGACAGGCATTAAACGCATAGAAAATATGAATTTCATTCCGTTCATAATGGCATGGTGTATAATGCTCACAATTATGTTCCTATAATCTATGTTGTATGGAAGTGTTTTGTACAAATCATGATTATGTCCCTAAAAAGCACAAGGATATCCCTAAAAGTCACAATAATGTTTCCATGTTTACATGAGCATGGGATTTAAAAAAAAAAAAAAAAAAAAAGTAAAATTACAGTCAGATCCCAAAAAAAAAAAAAATAGAAATGATCCCTTAAAATTTCAAAATGAAAAAATGGTCTTAAGAAGTTATCAATGGTGCCCTTGGTGTTGTCAATAGCCAGTACCTGAAGTGTTAATGGGATCATTTTCCCATTTTAAGATTTCAAGGAATTGTTGCTTCCTTTTTTTTTTTTTTTTTGTCTGGGACCTAACTATAATTTTCTCAAAAAAAATTGATGTACTATGAAGATATTGTGGTTATTTTATAATCTAATTTTTGGCCCTTGAATCCTTGCAATTTACTGTTTCCTGTTAAAAGGCTAGTAGGGGTCAGGGGGTGGGGTAAATGATTTTCACCCACAATAATTTAAAATTATTTTTGAAAAAATTTTAAGAAAATACCATTTGAACTTTAAAATCATAAATCAGTAAGTTGACAAAAACTTGAGTTATCAATTCTATTACTCTATTTATCAAATCCATTACTCTTACGATTAACAAAATCAATTTAGGATTTTAAAATTTAAATAATATGTTTTTAGGATTTTCCCTTTATTTTTTAACTTTTCATTTATTTGTTTCTTTAGTGATTTGAGTCAGGGGTGAAAGACTGGTGGTTCTAACTTCTATGCAAAGCAGGAAAGAGGATTTGTTTTCTAACACAAAATGATTATCTTAACATTTCGGGAATGGTTACATGCGGTTACCAAGACCGTGGTCCATGATATGGGCCGATTCAGATCCATTCCACCCACTACCACTTTCTTCAACTTTACACTAAAAGGACCTTACAGTAGAATTCCTTCCCATTTATGTCGTTCACTGTTCCCAACCATACTTGAAATCTCCTTTCCAAGGAGGAATTCTCAGTCATTTCTGAAACCACAAGCATCTTACATTAAACACGGTCTTGTCCTTTAGATTAAAACAAAAGGGTACAAGAATTGAACATACAATATAGTAAAAGCTGTAGATTATATTAGTTCGTAATAATCCAAGTAACTGGATTTGTTATTAGCGTTACGAGAATCTGGCTGACCAGAGAGAGAGAGAGAGAGAGGCACGAAATTGGCTGACAAGGGAGACAAGAAGAATAACGTCAAAATATTTAATATATATTTGTATTTCAATAAAGTAAAAGAGCAAAATTGGTTGCATGTGGTTAGATTGGCGGGACAAGAACGCTGATACTAAAGATCGTGGTCACATCTGCCGCACTGATTTTGTGATCTGGTCGATCTGTTGGGCAATGATTCATTAATTATGGCACTCAACATTATCTTGAAGCGGAAGTTTAAGTGAATTTTTCAGTGTACCACACTTGTGAATAGTAAGAACAAATAGAGTCTATGAACCATGTTATACAACACTTCCAATATTTAGAGTCCGTTTGGTATGCTAGAATTGATTTTGATGGAAATGGATATTGATATGGATATGGAAATGGATATAAATATGAAAATGGAATGGGGACTAAAAGTATGTTTGATATGTCATGGAAATGAGATCTAATTTTTGTATAAAAATACCAAAATGTTCTTCAATTTTTTTTTTTTTTGAAGGTAGTGAAGGGTAATAGATGGAAATGATCACATGAAATTGTAAATCTAAGGTATTTTGATAGAATTGATTGGGTGAAATTGAGCCTATTTGGCTTCCACATGGAATTGGAAAATTTTCCAATTCCATCATACCAAACAAACAT
Organism: Inga laurina; assembly: GCA_963855925.1. Lineage (NCBI taxonomy): Eukaryota > Viridiplantae > Streptophyta > Magnoliopsida > Fabales > Fabaceae > Inga > Inga laurina. The sequence goes on from OY979712.1 coordinate 47,922,824, forward strand.
CATGATGGAATTAATCCTCAATTCCATTTCCATCACCCCTAATTCCATCATACCAAACAGGGCCTTAATTTTCATATACGCAACTGTTTACATCATGTTCAGCTACACAACATAATTTATAAATATAAAATTATTTATCAAATCAATATAATATAAATTAAATTATTTTAAAAAAATGAAAAACGTTGAAGGGGATAGCATTTAGACTATTTCGATATATAGGCTCAATTTTAGAAACATTGTCAGAGTTCCTCAAGGGCTATAATCCATCTAGTATTTACCAAACTAAATTAAAATTAAAAATCCTATAAGAACTAGTAAAATTTGACAACCAAATCTAGAGGAATGTGCCAGTCATGGTCTAAATCCATAACATTTAAGACATCAAAAAGGTCACCTACATATCATGAACTAAATCATATATGCCCATGTGACTGTACGAGGCAACTTCTATGTGACTGTAAGGTTAGAACTATAGACAAGACCAACGACTAACATGCACACATTCAAACTGGAACTGAACTATAAACAAGCATTCCATTGCAACAACTATACAGGCTACAACAGTTTCCTAATCAGCGTGTTTCGTAGGTTCTGTACTCTCATCTTTCCTGGACTTCCCAAACGACTTCTGGGTTTCCAAAACAGGCATATATGCTTCACTTGTTTTCTTAAAGATGTCATTGGCTGACTTGTCAGGTTCACGAGGACTCACCAACTTCTTCTCAACATTTTCAAATTTGGCGGTGGCCCATGGTGCGGTGCCTACACTTCTGGCAGTATCCGATCCATCTATAGTCAGGTAAGATACCGCATCTCGGGAAGCATACCAGGAATTACCACAACCAATACATTCCAGCTGAAATAGCAGATCCTTAATCAAATCACGGCCATAAAAAGTGCTGATAATGGTTTTGGTGGCAACATATATAGCAAAAAAGGCACAAACCTGATAACGGTCCCCGTGCCCTGCATGAATAATATCCCTCACTCCCACCTTACATTCCATGCATCTTGAGCAACGGGCATCAGTCATCTGCATCAAATGTTAGAAAAGCTAATGTTCAGCAGCTTTCTTCACAGAATTTGAAAAACAACATAATACTAACACTGTTTATTTTTGGGGGTGGGGGTGAAGAAGGGGGATGGGGCAACCTGCATGTGCTGTGATTCATCTGGCTCGTTCTTAGCTATTTCATCAGCAGCCAAGCCCTCCTGGAGATCATAACCACAAGTAATCATACAATCAACATTTGAAAAATGCCATGGGAGCCTAGCTAAAGTCTGGGTGAATAAGGTTTCAGGTAATGGATTAGACGGAGCAAGTTCCATAAATGCATGATATCAAGTTTCCTAATAAAATCAGACATGTGAAAAAAATTTTCAAACACCCAATTTTGTAATGAAAATTTGCAGGAAAAGAAATATCTACCTGTCAATGTTGAAAGAATATAATAATTAACATCCAGAAATCTAGAAACAGTATTTTAGTTTAATTCATAGATTAAAAAACCCTTAAATTCAATCCCATAGCAATTTCAGATTATGTTTAAAATTTATGCTGCCAGCAACAAACAATCCCAAATTAAATAAATACATTGGGACCTGAATTTCCACGTAAATGATTTCTCTAAGATGAAATTTTCATTACACAAGATTTGTAATTTACAATAGTTATCATTACAAGCAAATGGGTTGGAGGAGCCAATGGAGCACAAACATTTTTTTCTCAAGATCTTTTATGAATCAGAGCTCAAAAACAGGAAATACACTGGTCTCCATTTGCTCATGGACATACAAAGAATTCTGATAAGGGGATTTTAGACACTTGTAATAGGTATAATTTAGATGTCATAATTAATATAATTTATAAATATTATATGTATATTTATTTGATATTTCGTATTTTCCTGTCCATAGTTTTTTGCTGAAGATAAGGATAAGAAAATAATTTTGATTCAACTTGACCTAAGAGTAACATCTATAATTTAGGAAATGAGTTTCTGAGAGGAAGGATTTTGTACTCCAGGAGACAGGCAAACGCAACCTGGAGCTATTCTTGGAGCTTTTATGTGGGAAGATATCAAGGGCACGGCTAAGCTAGAAGAAATGAAAGAGAAAATGGCAGAAACACGCTTAAAAGCCAATCAGTTCATGGTTTTTCCTTTCCTTTACCTTTAGTTTGATGTTTAGGAATTCTAGTATTCTTCATTGTTTTTGTTTATATAAGTGTTGCTAAATCTCCAACCTAAGAGCAGGGATGCAGCCTCAAAATTTACTGAATGAATTTTAGTGTTGTGATAATTGAATTTTGATTAATATATATATATGAACAAGACTCTGCTTTATATTCATCTTTAATGAGTATACTGCTAACTATTTATGATTAAACATTGTATAGTCAGCCATAGGATGCACGCAGGGGCAGCATAGATCTAGTATCAGGAAGATGAACATAAAAAACCTAAGCTAGACATAAATCTAAAATCTAAGGCATAACTCGTTCTCATTGATTTGTAAACTAATCATGAGATAATTATGGTTAAATAATTACAGCCTATTAGATTGATAGATTGATATTATCAATTGTAATGACTAATGACTATCATATAAGTGTAGACGTCCAAACTCAGAAATATAATTAGTCTCTTTGATTAGGTAAACCCCGATTCACTAGCATTGTCCACCTTGGTTAAATCACTGTTACATTTGAGTAATTAATTAGATTGAATTTATTATTCCTTCATCTTCTATTTTATTAATTCTGTTGGTTGAAATTAATTATAATAGTTACAAGATTGACTCCAGGTATTTATTACTGCAATGAATATAATACATGCATGATTGCACCAATCAAGTTCTTACACCTCATACTAGAAACTAACTGATATACGAATAGCTGACCCGCCATTCCACTCTACGATTTTTCAGCTGATATATGAAAAATCTACCAGAGAAAATTCAAACCTAATACAACTTTTTGCGCAAAACAAAATATCAAGCCTCACATAGTGCCTAATGATATCAATATTATCAGAATTGCAGACAAGGATTGAACCAATAGCATTAACTTTTAGAAGCTGCTTGTTTAAATCAGAAATTAATAGAAGTTATAGAACAAAATCCTTGGAAAAAGAAACAATCACGAACAAACAGCTTCAAAGTCCTACCATAAGATGGGTAAAATTACCATACCTTCAGTTCATTAGGAGACATATTCAGTATTTTTGTAGGTTGCAACTCCCCATTCAATAGACGGCGAGCTAATCTATGGTTCTGGGAAAAAAAAACATGGTAAATGGTGATACAAGTAAAACATCATTATAACTTCAGGAAAACATATTTACAGATGTCCATAATAATTTCTCTAGCCATAAAGTTCACAAGAGCATTGGCAGCAGCGGATGTGATGTGAACAAATATGCAGATTCAGATGGTCATAAACAAGGAGGCACCTTCATACCTTGAGATTAAAGGCCAATTGCCGTAATTTTTGGTTATACTTCTGATAATCTGAGGCAAGGGCATCATGTGAAGCTTTTTCCAACGCAACTATAGCTGGAACAGCAGCGTCTGGCCAAACAAAAGACTCAGAACTCTGCATAGTGCAGCAAAAAAAAAAAAAACCAATTAATTCAAATGACTTCATGAAGATATTAAGAAATACTCCCTTTGGTCCCGTATATAAGATGTTCCATACATTTTTCACGTAGATTAAGAAAAGTTTAAATTGCTTTATTGGTTCAATAACATCCCAATATTCCAATCATACCCCTAATTAAAGGGATACTCATCATGCCTTCTCAAGTTACAAGAAAGCAATTAAAATCATAGGGGGTGCAAATTGAACATCATTTAATATTTTGACTGGGCACCTTATAATTTGGAACAGATTTTATTCTTGGAAGGCGCCGTAAATAAGGGACCAGAGGGAGTAAGGAAAATATGGTAATGATAAAAATCCCCATACAGGAGTTCCCATTGACATGAAGTTCACAGAATACCTTCTGATCCTTGTCTTGATAATCACTTACTACTGAACTGCCATTGTTGCTTCCATGGTTGATTGCATTCGAATTGTCCTTTGCTTTGTCTTCCTTCTGTTTACCTCCTTCTAAGTTACACATATACTGAATGCTTTGAAGCAGTCGTTCCAACCATTTATCACGATGGGAATCTCCAGTTAGTACCTTGAAATTTGCTAATATTTGATAATGCTCTGAAGTATTAGTTAGACAACTTCCAGGTGTTTCTGGTTTAAGCTGTTGTTCGCTCTTTGGAGTTGCCTCCTCATCTCTCGAAACATCCAAAGGTGAAATGTTCCTTCTCCTAAAACTTCTTTTACTCTTCAGTTGATCTTCCTGATCAGCAGGGGCTTCTTCGGTCTCAACAAGGTCAGGTATCTCACCAATACGTTTTACAGTTTTTTGAACAAGTTCATCAATTTCATGCTGTTTACTGTCCTCATAATCCTTATCAGTAAGCTTCCAGAGTTTCCTCTCTACTGTATCATACACCTTTTGCACAATAAACCCAGGATGTTGTTTGCGATTTGGAAGCTGTTTGTGTAAGGGAATAAAATGAACCACACACTTGTGCATAACAGATTCTGCAGGAACCTCATCACGGTGGAAACTGTAAAACAGCTCCCTTGTATCACGTGATTGCCAACTTCCACCACCTTTTCTTTCAGCTTCTTCAGGACGATAAAACCACTGTCCTGTCACCATCATACTGCCATTTAAGGACTGTGTAATGTCCTGAAAGCACATCAGCCCATGCATCAGGCGAAGAAGAGATAAAGAAGACAACCCATTTTTGTAGTAAACAAGAAAGGGCTAACAATGCAGTCCAAACTACTCAAAAACATTATATTACACGAGATTTGGCGCCTTGGAACACTTGTGATAAACAAAAATAGTTGACAAGGACCAGGATAATACCTTGATAATTGCTACATATGGCTTTTGGCTTTTATCCTCAGGCACAAGAAGTACAGGATCCTCCTGTAGAAAAAGTAAACCAGTATCAATAGTGTTGGGATTAAAACAAAAATGCAAAAAAATTTCACACATTAGAAAAATAAGGTAAGGACCCAATTTCAAGTAACAACCAGCAAACGCCATTTAAAGCAATTGAAAATTGCACAAACAATGCCCATTCCATCGTCAAGATTCTCACTATGATTCAGATGCTATAAAGTAGAGAGAGTAACAGTCATAAAATACAGTAGACATGCAGTATGGATCATGGAGAGAAGCACAGTAACAACTTAAGGTGCATCCATTGTTAAAGAACCAAAGTGATATGATACATTAATTGCCACTTTGTTGCATGTAGGAGAATCCCCTTCTTTCCCCGATTTTTGTAACGATGTTTACACCGCCCTGTCATTCCATTGTGCCTAAATTGAAACTCATTCATTAAGAATTTGTACCCAGAACCGTATGAGCTTAAAATTTCTCAACAAAGGGGGGCCGGGGCGGTATTGTCACTTCCATGAATCCCAATGGTCTCATAGAAACTAGTTAATCCCCGCAATTGCTCATAAGTTTATCCAAAGCGAAAAGCTCATCCAACAATTCATGAGGCAGGGCGAAAATGAAATCTATCGCCAATAGTAAAACATACAAGAATATATTGGTTCCCGTCAAACTCGAAGGAATCGTAATGCTTCCTCCTCCCTCTTCCTTTTCCTGAAGCCCTAATGGGATCGCCAATGGGCTTGGCGTCCTCCTGCGGCGGTTCCTCTTCTTCATCAACACTCACAGACCCTTCTTCATCCTTGTCCTTTTGCTTTCTCTTCTTTTTCTTGTCATCCTCCTGCTCCTCGTCCTCTTCCTCTTCTTGAAGCTTCATCCTCTTCCTGGTACGCTGCCTCGACCGGTTCTCCTCCGTAACCGTGGATCGTTGCTGTTGCTTTTGCTGCTTTGGACGAGGCGGTGTATCATCCTCTTCATCACTGATGGCGACCCGAGTAAACCGTCGATTCCCCATTCTGTTATGCCACACTGCAATGCAATGCCCGAATTCGTTCTCACTACGATCGTGTCAGTGGTACTCCCCCGGAAAGCGGTGCAAACAGGAGATCGTATGATATTAGGGCATGCGCCCAGTAATTAGGGCTTGAATTTGTTCAAATCACAGATTTGCCATATATTCAATTCGAGTCACTCTTTTCCTTTTTGAAATTTTATGTTTGAGGTATGTTTGGTTTGAGGGGAGGGGAGGGGTTAAATTATCTTTTTTGATTAAAGGTATTTAAATTTTAAACGGGAATCTAAAATTTATACAGAATGAGAAGTAAATTTTGTACAGGAATTTAAAATTTAAAAAAATGAGATGATAAATTTTGAATTTTTTAAACACAAAATTATAATTTCCACCCCTTTTTCTATCATCTTCTCAAACCAAACACATCCTAAGAATCAAAGATAATATTAAGTTTAATCTTCAATTTAAGGTATTTCAAGAAAAAAAAAAGGTATACATGAATTTTCACCAATAGTGCGGGTACAAAATTTACAAAATACCTTTACTCTATGTGTATAAAATTTTCAATAGGAAACTTTTCCCCAAATTTATTGTGAGGAAATTATGGGAACTTTTATTTGAAAATCAAGCAAAATATTTTAGGTAAAAACTATGTTTTCCCTTAATTATACATGAGAAATGTGAGCACTATTTTTTTTGTTATAGGAGTGAACGTACTTCAAATATTTCTTGAACAAACACGTTATTGTAAAGATTTGAATTTATTTGTAACTTGTTGGTGAAAAAAGGTGCAATCAATATCCTAAACTACTTGAACTATTTTTAAAGATATAATTAGCACCTTGAAATATTTATGGGTGTAATTTTAACTCTAATCTAATTCAATTAGAGCAATTGTGCCCTTGAACCTAACATAAATGGTAACGCCATGGACACCTCCCTCACCCTTTCCAAATCTTCAAGTCCGTCTTCTCCATCATCTCTATAAACCAAAATTAACCTATGAATTTCTGCCCTCTGTATCACATGGCCAGAGTTTTCACTAGCACGGGGAGCAAACTATGGGAAGCAATATAGACTACCCTTTCCCACATGTAAATCCAAAGGTGAAGCAAGCAAACATAGATGCGCCAGTACTATCTGGCCAAACAAAAAAGTCATGTCTCAATTGAATATCTAAGTGAACTCTCCCTCGCCTGGCTTATAGAATACATTTATAGGGCAATGTTTTGTTTCTTTTTTTGCCAACGGCAATGTTCTGTTTCATCAAATATCGACCGCTTACATTGGGGATCTATGAGACGTCTTTAGGTTGAGCTTTCACATTTTTCACAATAGACTAAATATGTCACAGTTTTCACATGGAGTGAAGGTTTAGTATTGGGGGTTTGGTGTCTATCAAAAAAAAAAGTATTGGGGGTTTGGTGATTGGGTGATTCCTTGGTTGCAAGCTATTGGCAGCAAGCCTTCTTATGGGAGATGTCACATCTTTATCTTATTTTAACTTTTTTCAGAGTATTCACGGAAAACGATATGCAATTCGGTGGGCAACATAGGAATAACATAAATATACTGACATTACGTGCATGATTACTAAAATTCCCAATAGGGGTTCGTACCTGATAATTACAATCAATGTAGCCGCACAAGGCTATTAAGGTGTCTAAACTCGTCCCAGTGAAACGGAGACATCTTTCCTTCTTCGTTCCATCATTGCATTCCTCCCGTGTAGTTCTCGTATATGCTTTTAGTACACCTCTTGTTTTCACTTGTCTGATTTGTTGCTAAGGGATGGTAGATTCGAGAGAATCTCAATAGAAAATAAATACCATAATGCATGTATGATAGATGCTATGTATATTACATGTTAGCTTTAACTAGATATATGCCCCATAATGACATTTCTACATGCTTAATGTTTCATGTAACAAAACTATTGCCAAAGCGAAAAACAAAAACAGAGCTTCACTTATTCAAATATGCTCTACACAATCAAGTAAAGCAATCACATACATCACTACACAAGCAGAGATATCAAATATATGCAAATAAGGTAAGTCCCCTACTTTAACCCTTTTCCGCTTCGAAACATGTGCCTCGTAAAGCGTGCCAACTGTAAAACCCCAGAACTCATTATTTATTTATTAAGGAATTATTGGCAACATAGAATTTTTTTTTTTGACAAATGCTATAGATTGGTTTGACGTGGGCCCCACTTGAACATGACTCTTGCCTTATCTAGCCTATCTTTTCTCTTTCTATCAACCAGGTGCTAGTTTCTTTTGATTACTCGCCTATCTCTATATATATACACGTATGTTCTCCTTTCTTTCCGCCTTTTTCACTATTATCTGTGTATTTGGTAACTGTGCAGGTCATATTTATGCGGAGGGAGTACAAATTATAATAAGACAACTATTAAATAAATCATAAAGAAAATAAAACTAAAGATTAAACCAAAATTTTCTCATAAGTTCATATAAAAGGTGGGGAACATACACCCCTTATTATATCATAGGATACGTAATAAAACTAAAATAACCTTCCTAGATACATAACATGGTTCCTAATAAACTTAGCATTTTATTCTATATTATTCTACATTATTTCTACGTAGTGCTTTACAATACTCTACTAGTTGGTTGGTCTTCATCTGTGAAAAGGTCTACTGGGAGGTCTAGGAGATCCTGGGGATAGTTTCCATATATGGAACACATAAACTCGTTAGGAGAAACGACAACCACATCATCATTAGGTTGGTAGAAATTCTCAAAAGATGGTGGTGGACTTGGATTGAAAGGTGGAGGATCAACAGGGTTGGTGGTATAAACACTGATGCTATGTATGACTTTGAGATCCCCGACCTGGACCCATTCGATCCTAACCGTAATCTCAGTGACTGACATCTGGGCATTACGTAAACAAAGATGAGTAATAACAATAAAAATTTCCAACTAATAATATACAGTTGCTCTTAAGCAGAAAATATATCTAATCCTGTCTCTAACTTACACCAGAAAAAGAACAATAGGAAAACACCAAATTTCATGTAGTGAGAAAACTAGCACAGATAAATTGATTTCTTGAGTACCCATCAAATTACATCACATAGATATGCTAGGGGGTCCCTTAGAGTGGATCCACAATTAATCATATAGTACTAATGGTGAACACAAGGTCTTCACACAGCAACAGTATCTGGCACTTTTCTCAAAAATCAGAAATATTAGCTTAAAAAATATGATAAAGACATAAATACAATTTATCAATCTAGAAAGAAAATAAAAATAAGCTGAATCAGAAAGTAATACTCTACAAGGTATTATTACTCAGTAAGAGAAATTTATTACTTTGCTACAACACGTGAGGTCTTTGTGTGAGTTTCTTATATATTTTTTTTCTAAACTTTGTACAGACTGTGTTCTCCTGATAATGAGAGGTGTAGTATTATATAGAAATCATGCACTGACATAACTTATTTCGTTCATCCCTATCTATATAATTTATTATATTCTTGTCTATTTCTTTTCTTTTTTCTCAAGTCCAAGTACTCTAGAACCAACATGTCCTACTTTTTTTTTTCAAGTCACTTGTTTCAACTTGCTCCCTACATCGGATGCACTTTTCCCTTTCTTTTTCTTTCTTCCACATTTTCCCATGCCACTCTTCATTCTTTTAATCTCTCTTCCTTCACGTGAATTCTTCCTTCTGAATCTAATAGTCAGTCTTTATATATTACCTTCTTTCTTATGTGGCCTTCCCTTTGCATATATTCTCTTTAAATATATAAATATATATACAAATATAAAATCATATTAAATAATTTATTTTGAGGGTGTCATACCAACAGTTCGGGCTTCATATTCGATCTCACAATTTCAAATGTACCATTTAGACACCTCTATAGTGTTTCTGAGGGTTATATGAGTCTATATTAAAAAATTACTAAAATGCCCCTGGGGATCCAACCTAGCTGCGCCATACCCGGTCTAACCATACTTTTCCAGAAAGTTTAACTATGGCTATTCTGACATATTTTCCTAAGAAATCCATTTCCAGAATCAGAATTATCAAATTCAATGTCAAATTATAAAATTGCCCTTGGCAGCCCCACTTTAAGGGTTTCAGGGGCGTTTTTGTAATTATGTTTTTTCGGGCTTTTCTGAAAAAGTGACCAAATGTAAACCCACCTAATTTTCCCCCTGAACGCAGTGGAATCATCAAATCATTGAAAATCAAACTCTAAAACCCCTAACTAGAGCTGGCTGAAACTTATGGATTCTTCAAGAAAAATCAGGGTTTTTGAAATCCGACTCTGCAGACGTATTCTTTTCTACTCCTAACTACTTTATTAACTATTTAATTGAGTCATAACTACCATTTAAACCCAATTTTGGCAGCATAACATTTCCAACATACATTTTCCAATTTTCAGAAACAAAGACAATTCGGTGAAATTTCACCGATTAAATCAACCAGAACAATCAATATTTGAAGGTTTAGTAGTTACCTTTCGCTTCCTCCTGGCTTTTCTTGATGTGGCTAAAAAACCCTAACTTTCCCAACCAAGATTTGAGCTTCAACAACCTTCAAGAACATGGAAGAGAAGGTTAAGAGCAGTGTTATACATGTTAAGTATGAATTCACCGAAGAAATCAACCTACTTCACGAGTTGTCTTTCCTTTCTCTCTCTAGAACTTCACAACTCTTCTCTTTCTCTTGTTGCAACAAAACTAACAGAAATGGGAGAAGGAGGATGATGAAATATGATTTTAAAAGATATAATAATTAATCCAATAATTATTTTCCCATTTTCGGATTTTTACAAAATTCTGGCAGATTTTTTGCCCAAACTTTGAAAAATCATAACTAATTCTAGAAAAATTGAATTGAAGTGATTCTGAAGGCTATGGAACCCTTATTGAGCTTATTTTCAAGGAAAAATATGGATTTTAATCAGTTTATAGCACATCGGTCCCATATTTTATTTATTTGACCGCTGCTCCAGAAACTTTCCAGTTTTTTTGGGCTAATTTCAAAAATTCATATCTTTTTACATATAGCTTCAAATGATTCATATGACCTATCAAATTAAAGTTCAAGATGTCTACTTTCACCCTATAAAATTTCATAATTTTTAAACATCATTTGATCATATAAAATCAGATCACAAACTCACTGCCTCACGAAAATTTCACTGGAAGCATAATCATATTCTCCAAATTTCACCATTTTACTTTTTTAATACCCCAAAGATATAAAAAATATTAGGAAATAGATTTGGGACACATGCTAAACCGGGGATTAGCAGTCCGCTAAATTTAGGCTTATTCTTAAACCTCCAATCTAAAAATTCGAGGTATTACAGGAGAAGCTGCACTGAACGGAGAGGATGGTGAAGCTGAACATAGAGATTTGGAGAGGGTGAGTGAGGGTCCATGGTTAGGGTGAAGCTTTTTAAAATATATATATATATATATAAGGCATTAACATTGTGTTAGGGTGAGAGACGCAATTTCTAGGGTTGAATTACTCTAAGGTTAAAATTGCATCATAAATACTTTATGCTAATTACACATTTAAAAATAGTTTGAGTGATAGATGTACCTTTACCTTTACCTTTACCCTTTATATGTGGGAGTATTGATAATCTCACTTCATTTGTACTAATTTTTTTTATCTTGCTCCATTTTTACTAGTTTTTTTTTTTTGCCACATTCATTTTTACTAATCAAAACATGATTTTTTAGTCACTTCAATCTTTAATATAAGAGCTAGTTAACTTTCTTTAGGGAAATCAAATAAGTTAAATAAGCTACATTAAAATATTTATATTTATTATTTTTCTCTAAATTAACTTACTTGATTTATAAACTGATATATAATATAATGATACACAACATATGTTATAATTAAATAATTTATTTAGCTTATTTAATCTCTAAAAAAGATAAATTGACTCTTATATTAATGACACAAGATAATATACCAATTAAGTGAGTGTGACCTAAGAAAATACAATATATACATAAATTGTACTCCCCCTAGTCCTAAATATAAAACAGAGTTAATTTTTTTTAGAGATTAAAGAAACTAATTAAATTACTTTAAAATATTTATATTTGTCATTTTTTTCCAAATTATTTTGTCTAACTTATAAACTGATATATAATATAAGGATACACAACATATGATATGATTAAGTAACTTATTTAGTTTCATTAATCTCTCCAAAAAAAGTCAACTTGATCTTATATTCAGGATAGATAGAGTAATTAACTACACATATTGCTCGGATAATAACCCTCTCCAAGGTTGTCAAATTCACGAGTTTAAGCAAACTCTTAATAATGATGTAATCTCATATCGTAAATTCACAAGAGTTTCCTTTTATCATTAAATAGGGACAAATTGTATATAATTAAGTGATTAAAATATAAAAAATGAAAATAATTTGATTTAAATATATTTTAAATACAAATAGTTAAAAATAAATCTATCAACATTTATAATTTGTTATATTTAAAAAAAATATATATAATTGATATATAAAACTGTTGATCATGATTAAATAAAAAAAGTTAAAACGAGTTCAAGATTAAACTAACATGATTTTGCGAGTTACAAATGTAAATTCGGTAAATCAGTGGGTAAATTCAGGAGTTTAAGCAAGTTTATAACTGGTACGGTCAACCGGATTAAGTATATGTTTGGATTAGCGGCGGAAGAAGTAACTTTTTTATAATATGACTTTTATAAAAGTAAGATAGGAAAAAAGTCAAATATAAATATGATTTATGTTTGGATTTGCGGTAACAGAAGTGACTTTTTTCTAACCTAAAACCTAATTGGATTGTTTTTTTAAAAGTCAGTTTAGATGAAAAATAACTGAAAATGGCACGAACTTTATTGAATACTACATATATATATACCACTATAAACCTATTTATAAGTCTCTTTTAACTAAATTTCATATATTAAGGAGAAGTAATTAACTCAATGATTATGAAGCAAAATTTCAATTACACCCTTCTTTACAAATGAGTACTTTTCAACTCTTTATTTTCTATCTATCTTTAAATTATCTCTTCATTGGTACAATAAATAGGAGCAAAATTGTCACAATCTTATTTATTACACTGAAACTGGATTTATAAATAGAATCAAATTTTTTAATAAAAAAGGATTTATAGATAGGACCAAAGTAATATATTATATGTATATGTTGTTATAGGTGAAGTAAAAAATTAAAATTAAAATTTGACAAAATACAAAAAATTCAATTATTAAGGGCATAGGGCAAAAGGAGGAGGAAAATACACTACATAAGAAGTCACCGTGCTGTAGAAGCAATTTTCATTGGCTTTTGCTAAAAGCCATGTTTGTGAAAAAATGCTATTAACTTTGTGTGTGTTTGGAATAGTTGTTGTAAAAATGATTTTTTTTCAATATCATTTTTTGAAAATTTATTTTAAGTAAAAGTCAGATTGTATAATGTAATTTATATTTGGATTGCCGATTGTATAAATAACTTTTACAAAAGTAAAACTTGTTGGATTGGCTTAAGCATAAATGACTTTTGTGATAATGGTAAGAGAGAGTAGGTGGAAAAATATTTAAAAAATTAAGTAAACATTTAAAAATTACTTTAAAATATTAGATGCTATTGGAAAAATAATTTAGAATAGGTGGAAATCAATAAATTAGTATTATAAGTTTTGAGTGCTTTTTATTACTAAAAAAATACATTAAAGGTAAAATTGTAATTAATCTCCTAAGACTGGCTAAGGGTTGAAAGCACAAAAAGATATTTTAAAGTAATTTTTGGAGCTAAAAAAGTATATTAAGAGTAAAATTGGAATTAGTATGATACTACCTCCGGTTCTAATTATAAGACAAAGTTAACTTTTTTTGGGGAGATTAAGGAAACTAAATAAGTTGCTTAATCATATCATATGTTATGTATCCTTAGATTATATATTAATTTACTAGTTAAACTAATTAGTTTGAAGAAAAAAATAAAAATATAAATACTCTAAAGTAATTTAATTAGCTTCCTTAATTTCTCCAAAAAAGTCAACTTTGTCTTATAATTAGGACCGGAGGGACTAACATATTGGGTACAACTGAATAAATATTTTAAGGGGTTAAAAGCACAAAAAAATATTTTAAAGTAATTTTTGGAGTTGAAAAGGTACATTAAAGGTAAAATTACAATCAGTCTGATAACATATTGGATACAACTGAATAAATATTTTAAAGGGTTAAAAGCACTAACAAATATTTTAAAGTAATCTTTGGAGTTTAAAAAGTACATTAAAGGATAAAATTGTAATAATTCTGATAACATATTGGGTACAACTGGAAAAATATGTTAAGGGGTTAAAAGCACTAAAAAATATTTAAAAGTAATTTTTGGAGCTGCAAAAGTACATTAAGGGTAAAATTGCAATCATTCTGATAACACACTGAGTATAACTGAAAAAATATTTTAAGGGTTAAAAGCACTAAAAAATATTTTAAAGTAATTTTGGGAGCTGAAAAAGTATATCAAGGATAAAAATGCAATCAGTCTGATAATACATTGAGTACAACTGGAAAAATATTTTAAAGTAATTTTTAGAACTGAAAAAGTATATTAAGGATAAAATTACAATCAGTTTAATAACATATTGAGCACAACTGAAAAAATATTTTAATGCATGTCACATGAACCAATAGCAAAAAGCTCCAAAACGAGGCTTCATATTTCATGCGTTTCATCATCTTTTCTAAATGCCCAATTCTCCAAAATGAAACAAACACTCGAAATTTAAAATTAGATAGATAAACACACAAAAGGTTACAGATCGCGGGAATGAGCCTTGTAGTTGCACTACCAAACACGCACTTTGAATGCTTTCCCAAACATCAGCCACGAGTCCACTGTGCTCTTTTCTGTTATCTATCGCACGGTACCTGTCCCTTACCCTTTACCGCTTTCCCAAACATAGCCTTAGTAAGGTAACACGTAAACTCCCCCTCACTCTTCGTGCTTCGTGGTCGTGTTAGGATTTCACTTCCACAACTTTACCTGTGTGAGTGCCAATCTCGCCCATAAACTTGTGCATTTCCTTGTTCTACCTTCGTCTGTATAGGGCTCAATTTCCTCCTCTATTTTGGAATTTTCCTATTCCTTCTACTCGTGACCCAAGTCTCTGCTACCCATCTTTTTCTTCGTTTTTCCTTTCTCCGCAATTGAACTGTTTTTCGATCTGCCTTTTTGATGAAATTCATCCTCTCGAAGAATCAAATATATTGAAATACTAATATGTTTTTGGTTTTAGATTCTTACGCGGCAGTACTTGGGCGAAAATGAGCAGTTCCTCCGCCGGACCCTCGTTAAAATCGAGAGCTGGATCCTCACAACCCTCAGAAACTTCGTCCAAACGGAAGAGAGGCATTTTTCAAAAGGAATGTAAGAATCATTTTGTAAATTCTTTAAACATTTTAATTCATCTGCATTTTTCCTTGTTTAACCCTTTTTTCCGGTTGCTACAGTGCAGCACATGATGTATGGTTTTGGAGATGATCCGAATGTAAGTGGTTTTTTATACAAGATCCGAATGCAAGTGTTATTATCAATCATTTTGAATATATATTCATATTAAATTGAAAATTTAAGTATCGGTAAGATGGCTTTTTGGTTTAACGAAAAGAAAATGTTAGAATTACTATCTATTATTTATTCGTTTTTTTCATGCCGTCGCGCAATCAGCCACTGCCTGAAAGTTTAGCACTCATGGAGGACATTGTTGTGGAATATGTTACAGAATTGGTAAGCTTTGCCTCCGGCTTTGTGTTTTTTTCTTTGATTGCTCAATGAATGTCACAGATAAGTTGGCTTGTTTCCTTATGCGTCTTCTTCCTTTTTTCACCTTCTTAAGGTACATAAAGCCCAAGATATTGGATCGCAGAGAGGAAAGTTGTCAGTTGAGGATTTCCTGTATTTGATTCGCAAGGTACATAGGAAAATTTTATTTGGAGCTTAAAATTCTTGAGTGATATTTCATTACATTACATCGTATCCATATCCATGGCCAAGTCATTTAGAGAAGCACCAGAAAACAAACAGAGTCCCTTCATAAGACAACACCTAAGTGTACTGGTGACTGTGGTCCTCATGGCTTGAGTTTCGAGGTTGAAAAATGGCCTAGCGGATCCAAGTTTGATTACTGGTGCCACGATACAGCACCTAAGTGTATCATGTAGGGAGGAAAACGGAAGGGTTTAACACAAAAATGAAAAATCTTTCATAAACCCTCATATGCACTGAGACTGCTGCTGAGTTTAGAATATTTTGCCTAAGTTCATGTTGACTGAAACTTGTGGTTCGGCAGGAAACAAGTTTTGAATTTAAATCTAATTCTTTCAAAATTCTTCCTTGAATATGCTATTCTGATATAATTTTATCGATCAGCAGTAATCAGTAGTTTCTTTGCAGTATTTTACAAAGGCCTACTGTAAATAACTGAGGCTAATATAGATAAACTCGTTAGAACTTAGAGGTATCAGTCAATATGTATCAAGCTAGATTAATCCCCTGCAAAAATTACAGGGGACATGTAAAATGATTTAAAACAGTTACATGTGGTTTGGGAATAACAAGTAAAAGGAACTTTTGACTTAATTGGTATGCATATATGGGTATTTTTGTATGTTTGTTTATACTAGTCTTTGAATTCTCTTGACAGAACGGTGCCTTCCATATAACCAAAATTGATAAAAGTTGCCCTTATCTTAGAAACTGTTATGAGGAGTCATCCTAAGTGGCTTGTCTTGTTTTAGTTGCTGATTGCCTAGGATAGCAATCAAACATGAGCTTAGGCATTGTAAATTCTCCTTGAATTAATTTCTTCTCAGTTACAACTGGGCAAGAAAATGATAATGGTTGTCATGATCAAGATCTTCCTAGAAATTGTTCAATGGATTCGAAAGATGAGATAAAAACTCACAAGATTTTTGTAAAGTTTCTTGGAGAGGCCTAGAATAGAAATTATCTTATTCAGTGTAATGGGTAGAGTCCATATACAACAAGTTATTCTGGACACTTATATACAAACACCTAAATGGGCTTTAAGAAGCCTTAAGGCCCATAGTAAAAATCCCTAAAAGCAAACCATAACTAAACAACACTAATTATAATAATACTATAATACAATCTCAATCCTTTCCCCCAGTTTGGGGCTGAAACACATTTACAGTTCGTAACTTGCTAAGTAATCTGGTTTGAACATCCTTTCCAACAGCTTTAGTCAAAATGTCTGCCTCTTGATCTCGTGAACGCACGTGCTCCAACTCTATTAAGCCCGATCGTAACTTCTCTCACGAAGTGACAATCTATCTCAATGTGCTTTGTTCTTACCGGATTTGTGGCAATATGTATTGCCACCTTGCTGTCACAATGTACGCTAACAGGCCCATCTCGAAGAAGTCCAAGCTCTTTCAAAATACCATCTACCCAAACGACCTCTGACACTCCCGAGCCTAAAGCTCTGTACTCGGCCTCAGCTGAAGACTTTGAAACTGTGTCCTACTTCTAAGTTTTGCCCTTGAAGAGTGAGTCACCAAGTTTGAGCAAGTAGCCGGTCACCGACCTTCTGGTGGTTCCACATACTGCCCAATCAGAGTCGCAATAGCAAGATAACGTCAAGTCTTCACTCGCACTTATCAGCACATCGAGTCTTATGCTCTGCTTCAGGTGTCTTATCACATCAAGAGCCGCTACCATATGGGACTTTGTGGGCATTTGCATAAACTGACTCAAAATCTGCACAGGAAACGAAATATTAGGCCTGGTCATTGTCAGATAAATCAACCTACCCACAAGTCTTCTATATCTATCCGGGTCCTTTAACAAGTCTTCTTGTCGATCTCTCCCTTCCTCATATGCCAACAATCGCAAATTTTGCCTCATAGGTAGAGATAAAGGCCTACAACTACTCATCTCGGTGTTAGCTAGCAGATCCAGAATGTACTTCCTCTGAGAAAGCACAATACCCTTTGGTGATCTAGCAACTTTTATACCTATGAAGTTTTTCATTTCTCCCAAGTCTTTTATCTTGAACTTGCTATTGAGAAACTCCTTTACCTCATTTATTCTCTCCTTAAAACTCTTTGTAATCAAAAGGTCATCCATGTATACAATAACAAGGACCAAAGCATTATCAAATCTTTTAATAAACAAAGAGTAATATGCTTGCTTTGGTGAAAACCACTATCAATTAATGCCACAGACAACTTATTATTCCATTGTCTAGAGGCTTGTTTCAAACCATACAACGATTTATTAAGTCGACATACCATGTTTTCCCCCTGTTTCTCAAAACCTTGAGGTATTGTCATGTATACCTCTTAATCTAAATATCCCTATAAGAACGCATTATGTACATCCATTTGATAAACATTCCAATTATACACACATTTTCATAACAATACGAATAGTAATCATTTTAATCACAGGAGAAAATGTCTCATGATAAGCTATTCCTTTCATTTGTGTGTAGCCCTTAGCTACCAACCTAGCCTTATACTTTTCTATAGTACTATTTGAATTATACTTTACTTTATATACCCATTTGCATTAGATGGTCTTTTTTCCCTTCGGAAGAGGAACAATGTCCCAAGTTTTATTTGCTTCCAAAGCTCCTATTTTATCTTCCATAGCCTTGATCCATTTAGGATCTTTCATGGCCCTACTATACAATTTGGGCTCTGCAACTGAATCAATAGCACATAGATAACAAAGATAGGATGCAAAAAGATATTCATATGAAATGTAATTTTCAATTGGGTATTTACAATTCCTTGTATGACGACGAGTACTTGTAACTACAGAAGGGTTAGAGGAAATTAAGTTACAAACATAATCTTGTGACCAAATAGGTGGTTTCCTACTCCTTGTAGGTCGTGTCATGATCTCTTGTTCTCGAGATTCTACATGAGCTTGGTTCTCTAAATTAGGGACAACTGGTTGTGTGGCTTTATTATGTATCGAAAAGGTATCATTATCACTTTCATCAAATAGGAACATTTCCCTCACATTTTCATCTACCCTGGATCGACATTCCCCTTTTCTTTAAAAGGAAATTGGTCTCTACTAAGCGCACATGCCCACTTACAAATAGGCTCTTGGTCTTCACATTTTACAATATATATCCCTTCTGATTGCTTGGATATCCCAAGAAAACAGAGGGTATTGGCCTAGGCTGCAATTTATCATGAATAGTGAGATCAATAGCATATGAAAGGCATCCAAAAGTTCTTAGCGATTCATAATCGGTTGGGTGTTCTTACACAATCTCATATGGTGTTTTAAATTCTAACACTCTAGAAGGTATCCTATTAATCAAGTAGGCTGCAACCTTTACAAACTCCCCCCAATACCTGATAGGAATGTTGGATTGTATCATAAGGCTCCTAGAAACTTGCATTAGTGTTCTATGTTTTCTCTCAATTATGCCATTTTGTTCTGGTGTATAAGGACAACTAGTGTCATGTACAATCCCTTTTTGTGCAAAATATCCTCTCATTGTGTGATTGACAAACTCGGTACCATTGTCACTACGTACTCTTTTGACCTTTTTGGAGAATTGTGTTTGAACAAAAGCAATAGAGTCTTGAATATGAGAAAAAGTTTCTAACTTTTGTTTTATTAAAAATATCCACGTAGCACTTAGAAAATCATACACTATAGTTAAGAAATATTGATATCCAGGGTGTGTAGGCACCCTATAAGGACCCCATGCGTCCATACAACTACAAGAAAAGAGGAGTTTAGTTTGTTTTGATTGTGAACAAATATCACATTCTTTATTCAAGTTTACTCCCTTGTCATTTACAATGCTCAAGTGTTTCAACACAAATACAGGGGCATGTCCTCAATGACTATGCAAATGTGAAATATCAATAGGATCATGTTCTTTGCTACAATCACTTGTCACATTCAATACATTCAAATTTGCACAGTATAAAGCATACAATCCATCTAAAAGTTTACCAGTCGCCTTTGTTTTGCCATCCTAAAGATCCTGTATCAAGCAAATATTAGGAAAGAATGCCACAACACATGCTTCTTCTTTAGCTAATTTTGAAATAGAAATCAACTTAAATTTTAGTGAAGGTGCAGATAAAACTCCATGCAAATTTATTCCATTAGAAAATGTTACGTTCCTATATGTGTGACATGCACTCTTTCCCCATTCGGTATCCTAATAGTCTTAATAGGTCTTGTATACTCACTATATGCATCAAGCAACGACAAATCACTTACTAAATGAGTTGTAGCTCCTGAATCTAAAACCCATATTATGTTAGAATGCATATGGGAGAATGAGTTAGCCAAACCTGTACCAGTGAGTGTGTGTACATTCTCCTCAGCATCCCTTTTGAGAAGATTCGGCAGTCTTTCATATTGGTCATATGTCAATGAGGGAGAAATAAGGTTGCTTGATTGAACACCCTTGCTACTATCTTTGGTATTTTCAACTCCAGATTGACTTGCCTCGCTAACCAGTGCTTGCTTAACTCTCGGTCCTCTAAAATCCAGGGGGTAGCCGACAATTTGAAAGCAGTTATCTTTGCTATGACCTTTCTTTCCACAATGTGTTCAAGTAATAGACGAGTTTGCTTTGCCTCTTCCACGTCCGTGTCGTCTTCCTCGGTGCAGACATAGCTATTCCCTCTACATGTGTTTCTTACAGTACTCGAAACTATCCTTTGTGCCTCATCTTCAGCTATCATGGCATAAGCTTGGTTGACACTAGGTAGTGGTGTCATCAAAAGAATCTGGGTTCTAACTATATTGAAATAGTCATTTAAACCCATAAAAAATTGGAGCAGTTTTTGTTGTTGAAGCATGTCAGATTGCACCTTTAATGCTCCACATGTGCAACAACAACATTGTGGCCCCGTTGTGACCAGGGTAGATTGCTCTTGCCACAATTCCTTAAGGCGAGTATAATATGCTGCAACCGAAAGATCACCTTGCTATAGTGAATTTATCTCATGGGGCAAAGAATATATTTGTGAACCCGTTACCTGATCAAACCTTTCTTTGAGATCAGTCCAAACATCATGTGCATCTCGAAAATATACGACTCCATTTGCCAATTCCTTTGATATTGAATTCAGAATCCATGATAATACCCTGGCATTTCAGTGCTCCCATTGCTTATGGAGCCCTTTATCGAATGACTCCTTTCAGCATGTTCCATCTACAAATCCAAGTTTCATCTTTCCATGAAGAGCAATCATCATTGCCTTGCACCAAACACTATAGCTTTCACTACCAGTAAGAGTCTGAGGGATTATGGTTGTACCCTGTGTGTCAGATGGATGAATGTACAAAGGGTGGCTGAATCCGATAACCTCACTGGGAGGTTCATCAACCTTCTTACCGTCTACCATTGTTTGTGCTCTCTTTTGACAAGACAAAGATTAGTGTCGCTCACAATACCATTGATTCTCGTCACTTCTTTGGTTGGGCAACAACCTTGTCTCAATTGAGGTCCTCCTTTAGCGTCAATGAAAACTGTCGTCAATCAAACAAGAACCCTCAACCAATCGGCCTCCTCTGTTTTCAACCGTGACGTTTTGGCAGACAATGGCTGGACTCAATGGCCATTCTATCGACTACTGGGCTCAATTGGTCTTCAGAGAATGGTAGCAAATAATGGCCATTCCGTCAACTTAGATAGACACACCAGCAAATCCGCTACTGTCGAGAAGCAAATTCGTTGCCGTTGATTACCGGCAAATCCACTGCCATCGATAAGCAAATCTTAGCTGTCGTAGATCGATGTCCCTTCAATTTTCTGATCTTCCACCTATGAAGAAATTTCTAATGCAATCAGAATATGTTGCCCTGGATTTGGGAGTCAATCTGGATGGAATCTTGATGAAGCACCGATAATCGAGTGCTAAGTTGTAGAGATTTTGAAGAAAATCTGGATTCAATCATATGGAAAAGACTCTTGAACCATACTCGATTGCATGAAGGTTGATGAAGTTTTGGGAAATTTCTGGTGTGTCGCAATTGTTCTTGGAAAACCGCTGGGTTCGGATCTTGCCCCATGGTCTCTGAAGTCCGCCCATCTTGCAAAATTGGGTTGTACCCGAGATGGATCTTGAAAGTCCGGTGGATCCTACCCAACCTGCTCTGATGCCATATTAAGTTTCTTGTAGACGCCCAGAATAGAAATTATCTTTTTCAATGTAATGGGTAGAGTCCATATACAACAAGTTATTCTGGACACTTATATACAAACACCTAAATGGACTTTAAGAAGCCTTAAGGCCCACGGTAAAAATCCCTAAAAGCAAACCATAACTAAACAACACTAATTATAATAATACCAGAATACAATCTCAATAATTTTGTTTGTAACGAAGAAGTAACTGATAAAGACATAAACATGCTGATATGCAAGTAAAATAATAGGCTTAATATCATGGAAAAATAAATCCTATTATGTTCAGACAATTCATCATAGGTTACTAAAACGCGGAGCATGATAGTGTCATGTCGAAATCTCATGCAATTAGTAGGAGGCACAACTCGGGAATTAACATGAGACTAAGTCACTACAAAATGAAACTTATAGAGTCTTCCATGAGCTCATTGACTTCACCTAACCAATGTACTGAGCTCTTTCGCGGCACAACGAAGCTTCAATAATCTCAACTTTAACTTCTTTTGATTCATTTTCTCGCTTATCATCATATGAAGATGTATGGTGCGCTCTGCCAGTTCATGGTATTGTTTTTTTTTTTTTAATTGTTGTGTTGATGTATCAAATTCTTTTATATGCTGCAGGACTGGGTAAAACTTAACCGCTGTACGGAACTGTTGTCTATGAATGAAGAGCTGAAACAAGCGAGAAAGGTTTTTGAATCAGATGAAGAGAAGCTGAGGAAGGTTTTTGAGTCAGGTGAACCTGAATGACAGAATTGTTCAACTACAAAGCATGCTGCATTTTCCTTTTTGTTGGGTGGGCCATAGTGGATTTTGGTCAAAAGAATTCACTGATGCAACTTTTGAAATGCATTATAGGGAAAACTACGGAGAAATTTTAGTCAAGGAAAATGACTTACTAATAGATAACTTGAAATTGAATTATTACTAATGTCTCCTTAAATTGTGTTATTATTAGTACGTCATCTGAAGAATTGCTGAAAGAAAACCCCGTAAGTTATGAAATCCTTAATTTTACTCATTGAATATTGAAGAACTTATGAGTCAACATGGGTATTGAGAAATGCACAAATTGCATGTTTTCTCCTCCAGTTGTTCAAAAACATAATTAAGTTGGGGGTAGGGGTAACATGGTCATTGAATCATCAATAGTAGTCTTAATGAATCACTATAGATGTGCGAGCGAGAGCAACGGTTCCGGGAAATGATTACAAATGGTCATTAATCCAATGTGATTTATTTTTGTATGCACTTTTCTTTGGATACAAATGGGGGCTCACTCCCATAAATCAGGGATTAATCTAAGAGGGATAAATCCCATACACTCATTATCAAATTTGTAAAAAAAGGTCAATTTGAATACTCATTTAACTTTTGTAATCTCAAAACCTCCAATGTGTGGCTTTAGATTAAACTCGGCTTTTGGGGAAAAATTCATTCGGCTCCAACATGAATACAAACATAATTTTTGGGCTGAAATTGTTTATTGGGCTTCTAAACTAGTATTAGAGGTTAAATTATAAATTTATTGCGGGGCGGGTAAGTAGTGAAAATAAAGGTGCCAGAAGGGGGTTAGCTCTAGAGAAGAGGGTTGGTTCCTTACAACGTGATAAATTAAGGTTTGGATTCTATGTCGAGAAATGTGCTCACATTTAGTGTCTATTTGGATTAACGGTGGAAAATGAGTTTTTCTTTTTGCACATGGGCTTTTAGAAAAGTCAGATTGTATATGTGATTTGTGTTTGAATTAATTGTGGCAGAAGTGACTTATTTTCTTTTTTAAGAAGCTGGCATTTCGGGCTTATGTTCAGAAGCAACTTTTGGGTTAAAAGCCCGGTGACTTCAAACATAAACCCAAACACCACCTTAAACTAAAAACAACTTTTTAAATTGAAAAAAGTGACTTTTTTTCTTCTCAGTGTGATCCCAAACAGACCCCTTAATATCTCACAATATCTCAAATATAATTATCTCTAATAGAAGAATACACTTACCTTAAAAAAAAAAAAAAAAAGGAGAGTGTGGGCACAACACAAGCATGTCGAATGCATGAACAGCGTGGTCAGACGACATGTCGTGAATTAGTTTGGCACCTTGACAACAAAATGTCCTTTGGATTATCCTAGCACGGGCACGCCAGCCAAGCAAAGAATTCCCATCCCTCCTTCTAGCAGCCGGACACGTGGAAGGATCCGCACGGTCTCACCGGGGCCACGGTCCCCCTTCTTATCCTCCCCCTCAGTCACCTTCGCCACACACTATTACTTGATTAATATACTTAACTCAACTATTGTATTAAAATTAGTTGCTTAATCAATTACTACCAATTCAAGGTCGCTCGTCCATGACAAAATCTTATTCCATTTATCAACTTTATTTAAAGGCATTGAACATATTAATATTATCCAACTTTTGACCGTTAAATCATACATCATCAATGCTTAACCGAAAACAAGTTATGAGTTTTCAGCTTTCAATTCATTGGTTGTTATTGAAGCTGTTAAAAATATTTTTTTATTAACAACTATATATAATAATTAGTAAACACTTTCAGGATTGTTAATACCATCAATCAACATCTATCTTCACGAACAAGTAATCAGATTGTTAGAGATGATTTATTTTCACTTAAAAAGGTATTTGGGCCAGTTTCTTGAAATAAACAATCTCACGTCCCGACAAATAAAATCATGGACATAATTGGGAAAAACAATGTTATCTATCACATTTCGTTGACCATAGTGCCTAATACACAATTGTATTTCTCTATTGAAACAAATTATAAAAAAAAAAACAATACAGTACAAAGAAAAATCTCCCAAATCCCAATTAGTGGCGTGTCGTAAAAGAGTACTGTTGCTCAAGTGGCCCGGGGGCACCGTGTTTTAATTTTTAAAAACGTTTTTTGTTCCTTTTTTTTTTTTCCTCAAAATTTTAAAAGTTTTTGGGAAAATTCCAAAAAACTACACTCAAAATATAAAAAGGACAAATCAGTACATTGAAATTCAGAAAAGACAAATCAGGCGGGTGTCAGAAAAAGGAGGAATCTGGCATTTTGAAATTTCGGCCAAATTACGAAAATGTCCTTCAGCACTTCAGAATAACAACATGATCATCGGAATTAACACCTCCGGATTCGTTATTAACAACTTCAATTCTTCTTTTATAATTTACAAGTTTCAGGGCTAATAACACCACCGATCTCGCCATTAACAACTCAGGATTCGATATTAACAACTACATTTTCTTCTTTCGCACTTAACAAATTTCAGTGCCAATAACACCATCGATCTCGCCATTAACAACTCTGGATTCGCCATTAACAACTCCTATGTTGTTATTCCGACTGAGGGCTGAAGGGCATTTTCGTCATTTGGCCGAAATTTCAAAATGCCAGATTCCTCCACCCGTCTGACACAGCCTGATCTGTCCTTTTGCAATTTCAATGTACTGAATTATCCTTTTGCTATTTCCAATGTAGTTTTTTGGAATTTTCTCAAAGTTTTTTCTTGGAAGGAAGAAAAGAACTATGACATAATTACAGTCGGTTACCGTGAATGCCCGACAGCCACCACAACACTCTTTTGTCACCGACACGTGTGCTTGCGTTAGCCGGCGATCTCTCTCCGTCCTTGATGATTTATAAGCCACACTTTGGCAAAGAGATCAGCGTAGAAATTAAAATCACAGACGGGAACGTGTACAAAACTCTTTTGTTGGAAAGAAACAGTGAGATTCATCTATTCCTCGCCGAAGATTCTGGTTTTCTCTCCTCTCCCGGTTCCCTTGTAGCCGTGAGGTTTCGGATCATTCCTTGATTTCTCCCAGGTTTTTCTTCATCCACTATTTCTCTTTCTATTTTCATATGTAATTCCTTCCAATCGTTTTACTTTTCCCCTTTTTATATATCGTAAAAATCTATGTTGGTTTTTTATGAGCGAATCCTGGTTGATTAGAGGTAGAACCGCTAGTAATTATTCTGTAACTAGCTTTTTCTTTCTCCGTTTGGCTTTATTTTATGCATATTTGAAGTGATTCGTTCGCTAATTTGGCAATTTGAGTAATGGATGAGCTTGGTTTTTCTTGAAGGAATTTTATGGTGGTTATTGACGACGAACTCGGGATTTAGCCGGGAGAAGTTTATATCTTTGTCTTTCTTCGGTTGAATATGGTGATATCTCCTGATTTTTAGTTTCTCACTGCACTTTGCTCTGGAATCGCAAAAGTTGTGAAGAATTATTGCACTTCTGCACTGAATCTTTTTGCAGATAAGTTCAATTAGAGTAAAATTGGTCCAACCAGCTCCTAGCTTGTGCCATTCATTGTGACCCAATAGGGGTCTGTACCATTAAGTAGGGTTACTTAGTCAATTTAAGTTGTTTAGTGATTTCGTTTCTTCGAAAATGGTGGAATCGATTGCTGCAATTTCACTTCTTGGCTATCGACCTGTCTGTGGAGGAAATTTAATCAGGGATGCATCTGCTAAACGTAAAACATTGATTCATTGTCGACTCCCTGCAACAGAGTTCCTTGGTGGAAGGATTTTCATATCATTATCTTTGCCTAAAACAAAAACGGATGGCTTCCTGTCATCATCAATTAAGGCTCTGGCAATGGAGCTGACGAAAGAGGCATATGCGTACAGGGACGAGAGAATACCAAAGAAAGAAAGTAATGGGGTTGATCGTGGCTTTGAAAGCAGACCTGCTTTGTGGCCACCACCTAACAGAGCAGATAACCCTTCGATTCATAATCCCTTGCTTAGACAAGAAAGAATGGGATGCGGCTGGTTGGGTGCCATATTTGAGTGGGAAGGGGTTCTTGTTGAAGATAATATTGATTTTGAGAAGCAGGCTTGGCTAGCTCTTTCTGAAGAAGAAGGAAAGTCCCCTCCTCCAGCTTTTATCCTTAAGAGAATAGTAGGGATGAAGAATGAACAAGCCATGTCTGAAGTTCTATGCTGGTCCAGGGACCCAGCAGAGTTAAAAAGAATGGCTAATAGAAAAGAAGAAATTTACCAGGCTTTGCAAGGTGGGATATATAGTCTAAGGGCTGGGTCAAGAGAGTTTGTTAGTGTTTTGATGCATTATAAGATACCAATGGCATTGGTTTCTACTCGTCCCAGAAAAACTCTTGAGTCTGCTGTGGGGACAATTGGTATCGAAGAGAATTTCAGTGTTATTGTAGCAGCAGAGGATGTACATAGGGGAAAGCCTGATCCAGAAATGTTTGTGTATGCAGCACAGCTTTTGAACTTTATACCTGAAAGGTGCATTGTATTCGGGAACTCAAATCAAACCGTGGAGGCCGCACATGATGCCAGGATGAAGTGTGTGGCTGTTGCTAGTAAGCACCCTGTCTATGAGCTGGGGGCCGCAGACTTGGTTGTAAGATGCCTGGATGAGCTTTCAGTGGTTGATTTGAAGAATCTGGCAGACATTGAATCATCTGAATTTGGTTCTGTGGAGCCTGAGTTGGAGCTAGAGGAGGATGCAGATTTAGACGTATCGCCTGTGGACGACAATTTCTGGTAACCTGATAAATGTACAGTTAATTTACCTTCATCTGATTCTTGATGATGATAGTTACAGATTAGCCCCTTGTTTATATGAAAAATAGAATAAAACTAAATTAAATATAGGTGGCCTGCATTGAACAATATTGATGTACCAATGTATGTTATGGACTATATCCGTGCTCTGGCTTTAAGAAGTGATTTGGGATTCTTCCAAGTATCACACCAAAATTAGCTGATTTTCCCCCTCTTAAGACTGGGTTGAATTAGAAAGAAGGAAAGTTGAGATTTATTAAATACTTAATAATTGAGAGGGCGAAGATCTGAAATTTATAGTTATATTCCTGATGAATTTTTTTTTTTCCTTTTTAAAAAGTTCATATTCGTTTGAGAATATTAAGCATTAATGCTCTCCCCATAAGTATGCTTTGTTGCATTATACCGAGAGCATTTTTGAAACTTGATGTAGGAGACTTTGACCTGAGTGCGAGGATACGTCTTCGTGTGATGGTCTAATAAGGGATTCCCAGGGCAATTGTATTGTAGGGTTTTTTAAAGTAATTTGGAATGGCTAATTTTATCACTACAAAGCAGACCGGTGCTCTTGAAGGTCTTAGAATTTGTAATCATCGCCATTGATTATTTGTGGATAACTGGATATTGTGCTTGGAGACCACATTGTAGGAACTTGTGGAAAAAATGATTGAGGAAATCAGGAAACTCATTGCTTTGAAGTTTGAACTGGAACATCAAATTTATTATGTTCGTTCATAAGCCAATAAATATGCAAATTGGCTTAGTCTAGAGCTGCTCATAGCATTGAAGTGCAATTCTCATCCTTTAACTATCCTTTTTTGTAAATTGAACCATGCTGTGCAAACTACCAGTAATCGTAGCCCAGGGATACATTTCAAGTTCGCAAGTTCGGAGAAAAAAAGAGCATGGGTCTGAAGTACTGATTATAACCCGAATGATTCATTGCTCTGGCGAGGGCATCAAGGTGATGACTGATGACATGGACTTGAAGGCAGACAGAGAGGAACTGCGCATTTGGGGAAATTTAAACTGTTTTTTAAAGGCTCAAAGTATCTACCATCAGTAGCGGTGACTAACCCCTTCGTACCGTAGACTTCCTGAAAGGGGTTTAGGGTTGACCATGAGGCTCTCTCTATACACATCGTCAAAAATCGAATCCCCGACTAGATGCTCAAAGAATCTAGTTAAATGCTAACTGTGTTGGGCCTCATGGTTAATTTGAACTTATTGTTGATATGAGGGCCTAGGTAGATAACGAACGAATACTTGAGCCCAGAAAAACATATGAATACTCAATACATCAGTATAATGCATGGGACTTAAAAATTAAAATGTCCAGCCCTTTTTTAAAAAAAAAAAAAAAGGGAAATATCATCTTTGATAGAATACTTTGCTGGGCGTTTGTAATGTTACGATATAGATGTAGATTAATGCACCTGTTAGGACATATGTCCATATTTAGTACTTGATAGTACCTCGAACAGGATGATCTCTAATAGGAGGATGTATGTGCCTAACAAAAAAAAAAAAAAGGGAATTACCTCAAAAATTATATTTGTTCTCACTTCTTGAAGTTAGTCATTAGGTATTGGGTCATATCATCTTGCCCCTGAAAATTTCAGACTTTGTTCTTACATTTTTTTGCTTGGGCATCCGGTATTTCAAGCCAATTCTTATGTTACGGGGAACCCATCCTATGTCATGGGGAACTCAACGGATGCAGACCAATTTGGCTTCGAGTACTAAAAAGGTTGTTTAAGAGACCTAGCTACTAGACCAACTGGAAATTGGTTTTGTTCCTACATTTTTCTATCATGAGCAACTCCTCCTTTCTCGTATGCTACTCATCTTCCCGAGATAGACTTGGAATGTTTCCTGCAATCCAATAGTTCTGTATTTCCTTAACATCACTGTGTCTGTTGATCTGGTTTCCACACTTCGTTTTTTGTCTTTATAAAATTTTATGTAAAATGTGCGCGTGAGTGCCAGCAAAAAAAAAAATTGCAGAAGAAAATGCAACGAAGAAGGTGGTCCCAAGACGAACAGGACGAAACAAAGCCAAACCAAACTAGAATAAACAAGGTACTTCAAAAGCATCGAAGCATCATGCTGCTTAGTAACAGAATCTTCAGCCACATCCAAGATTGATGGAGAAGCATGGGAATCCAACAACACTTTGAAACAGTGTATGATAGAAGAGCTTAAATTCTGTCTGGTTACCAGTCAAATGACGGACAAGATCGATCAGATATTAGCAGAGTTTAATAATTAATATTGTGATGTTAGAAACATCCATCAAATAACGTCAAAATCATCAATCTTTTTTTTTTTTTTTTGATACATAAGAGGGCGTAACGCCTGTAAAATAAATTACATATCAAGGGGATTGATTCCCATAAACTCATTAGTCATCAAAGTCCTTATGAAAGAAGGACAAGTATAAAAAATGGAGGATCTAGAAATACCCTCCTTTGCTAATGCATCAGCAATCTTGTTCTGTGCCCTTGGGATATAGTCAACCTGCAAATCCCATGAACACGAAAGGAAATTCTTCACCCTTAAGAACAACAGGCTACAGCGGTCCTGATTGTCTTCCTCATGCAGCATGTCCACTGTACTTTTTGAATCCGATTCTACACGTACTCTCCGAAATCCCATGTTCCAAGTCAGTTGCAATCCTTTAAATAGACCCCATTTCTCTGCTTCTAGGACACTGCACTCCTTTAAATCCCATGTCCCAAGTCAGTTGCAATCCTTTAGAAGTAGGAATGTGTAGCTTGACACAAGTTAGAAGACAATTCCATATAACGATTAACACAGCATCGAAAATTCGTCCAGCCAATAAAGGGGGGAAAAAAGTTCTTTATGTTGGCAATGGGCCGATAATTCTCAGGCGCTTTATTCTGACCATTTTCCACTTGATTTTTTTTTTTTTTTTTTTTGCAGAAAATGCAAACAAACAGAAATTCTCTCTTTCGATACCTATCTATTACTTTGCTCTTTCTTGTCCTAAATATAAGAGAAAAGTTGATTTTTTTGAAAATATTAAAAAAACTAATTAAATTATTTTAAAGTACTTATATTTATTGTTTCTTCTCCAAATTATTTTGTCTAACTTATAAATTGATATAATTTAATAATACACAACATATGATATGATTAAATAAATTATTTAACTTCCTTAATCTCTTTAAAAGGAGTCAACTATATGTTTTATATTTAGGAGAAGAGAAAGTATTATTGGGCACAATGAATTGGACTGACCGAAAACCGACCTGAAGGGAAGAAGCAAAGGCATATAAGATAAGGACTTTTTGGGGGGGGGGGGGGTGACGTGTCATTGGTAGGACACGTGGAAGACAGCCAACAGTTGTTGTGCCATCTTTTTTTGTTTTAACCAGCGTTGGGGTACTATGTTGGTGCTCGTTAAACCTTAAGATCAGCAACCAAATTGTCAGTCCAACCAAAAATAACACCCAATAGCGAGGTACTCTCATTTGATTTAGTTTCAAGAAATGCAGAGAGGGCGATAGACAGACAGACACACACCCATGGAAAATGATTCGGTCACACTACTTGGAACATTAAAACACATACAAGTTTTTCGATCACAAAGAGTTTCCATGAATAAATAAAATACAAACAAGCTTGAATAATGAGATTCCATAATACTCAAATTTGACCTGTTGAGTAGTCTTTCTCAATATGATATGATGTATCATTGAATAGGCAAGTGTGTGTGATAAAGACGAAGTTTCTGATCAGACTTGCATTGGTTATTCAGAATGGCCCAGAAACTTGACTATGCATGTGGCTGTGGGGTGCCATGCCAATCCTTTTGTTGACATGGATGTCAGAATTTCTGGTTTCAGAGAAAGAGACTTGTTATTTTGGCTGGCTCTTCAACCTGCAGATCTCTACATTGCCTAGTTACCATTACCATTTCCCAGTAAAACTAGAATTTCTCTTGATGGTGAGTTGAGGGGATTCACTAGTTTCAATCTAGACGAGCACAAATGCTTAAGAGAATCACGCTTTTATTAGAGTTGGAGAGCCTAGAGCCTAATAAGGCCCTAGCTTTAAGGTAACCTTCCCAATGTATGACTCATGGCAATGTACCCAGCTCAAGAGTTGATGTCCCGGTAGCTCCACACTACGATGCTTCA
This sequence comes from Inga laurina, assembly GCA_963855925.1. NCBI lineage: Eukaryota > Viridiplantae > Streptophyta > Magnoliopsida > Fabales > Fabaceae > Inga > Inga laurina. Next base: position 47,954,769 of record OY979712.1, read on the forward strand.
CTCAGCTCTTCATTCTCCTCAAGTCAAAACCCTTCAAAGATAATCCTCTTTAGTTATCAATTCTCAATGAATGTATCAATGTCATGAGCACATGTCATTAGAAAAATCACACTCTAAAAGTTATTTATTAGAGTTGGAGAGCCAAGATCTTATAAAACCCGTTACTTCAAGGTAACCTTCTTGATGTATCACTCATGATACATTCCAACAAGCTTGCTCATTTAGTTCTTTGTTGTTTACACACCTTCTAAATAAACACGATTTACCTAACTTGTGTAGTGAATTTGTCGGATAGGCACAGAACATGAGAAGTAAGGCTGAGTTTGGAACTTGTACTTGTTATAGAATACATTATAGAGGTTAGAACAATAATAAAGGCCACAACATTATAAAGGGTAGAGTAATAATAAAGCCCTTCTGCCAAAACCATATGCTATTCCATTCATTTATATTCATGAAAACTATATCTTAACTACTGGATTCTGGTCTTGAGCTCAGTGACACTTGTCTTAAAACGTTGCTGCTTCTTCTGACTTGAGATTAGCTCACACCTCCATCGGGTCCGTATCATACAATTTAATGGCCTAACAAGAATTTTCAAGGTATAGTTGATGCGACTAGCCGGACTAAGTATTTCATTTTGATGGTAAAAGCTTTGTGCTTTTGAAGTTTTAGTTCTATAATGTAGAGCCGGTGATATGGACTCAACCCGTGAGCCCGCGGGTTTTGACGGGTTAGGGTTGGGAAAATCCCAACCCGTAAAAATGCTGGCCGCACAGGCCCGCACCGCATAACCTGCGGGTTAATGCGGGCCAGCCCGCGGGTTGGCCCGCAAATTTTTTTATTTTTTATTTACATATAATAATTTTACAAAACTTATAGGTTTTTTACTTTTATCTTGGTACCTCCCAATCTAAAGTAAAAAAATCTTAGTTTCTTCCCTGCTTCTTTTAACAAAATTATTATATCTTGGTTGCTTAAGGATGAATTTATGTTTTGTTTATAAACTTTAACAAATTTGATAACTTTATCTCTTAAATTTTAGATTATGTTTTTAAATTTTTATGAAAGAAATGATTGATACTAGAAAGGTAAATTTAATTACTCATATATATATGTCTCATATTTTTAATCCTCTTTAAAAAATATGAAATTTTTTTTAAAAAAAAAAATGCGGGCTCACGGGCTGGCCCGCAACCCGCACACTGCGGGTTAGGGTTGGCATTTTGCCAACCCACAGAAGTGCGGGCTGCACAGGCCCGCACCTCGCGGGCCGCGGGTTGGTGCGAGCCAGCCTGCAACCCGCGGGCTAGCCCGTATTCCCAGCTATACTATAATGTGTTGTTTGATAGGCTAAAACTGTTGGAGCTTTAGTGTGAGTGTCTCCAAAAAAGTCTCGGATTGCTCAAGATTAAGGAAGCCTTTATGTGCACTAAGATGCGAGCGAGCTTGAGTTAAAGGAACAAGAAGAGGGGCAGGCTCGTGGGTAAGACGACGGGCCAATGCAGAACCAGTGGCCCGAGGTCTTGGAGTTTCCGAGCTCTTCTCCTGAGTTCTTTTATATTTCTTTTGCACCCTTGCTTTCTACAAGAATGATTCGTTTAATTTTGTGAGTGTCACACTCTCTTATACCTTGATTGCAGAATGGCTCTTTAACAGTGTCTTAGAACACGACTCGAACCATGGATTTCTGTTTTTCTTACAAGTGTTTCCAATATAAACCATGGCAAGGGAAATGGGAATTGCCTCCTTTTTGGGATAAGGCTGGCATCATTATAGCTCTAAAACCAAGTTTAACGAATATAATGTGGTGTTATGATTTCATTATGCAGGGGCGAATTAAAAACAGATGAGTAAAATTATCTTAAAAGTATCCGAAAGAATCTGCAATTATAATGAGAATGCTAGAAAAAACTTGTGCTAATCCGAGTAGATATACACAATAAAATGCTAAATGCCAATGGAGATGAGATCACTTTCATACGATGCTTTTCTAACTCGCACCTGCTTACAAAGTAGTACGAATTGCTTTTTAATATGAAAATTATTGCTCTTAAACTAACAAGTTGTTTGAAAGTTAACATTGTTAATGTTGATATTATTAATGTTAATTTTTGTTCACGAATAAAGGAAACGACAGCCAGTGACGTTGTTCCTAGAGGACTTTATTTGAGACCAAAACTGCCCTATTTGTATAGGTTCTGATCGTTCGTCTTGACTACTAAAATAATTTTGTTGTTTTTTCCTGGACAATAAAATAATTAGAATGCTGCTAATGCGAGTAGAGATGCATGATAAAATGATAAATGGAGATCACTTTCCCACTATGCTTTCACTCTCATCTTCTTTCATTATTCTCACCTGATTACATAGTACTTCCTAGTCACTTAAAGCCCCTTTGGATCAAAGAAAGGGTTGGCATGAAGAGGAAAAATGAGAAAAAGAATAGAAAATATTTTACTACAAAGGTTTGGTATGCATTGAAAAAAAAAATGGATTGATAAAAAAATTTATATTTGATTGTATTAAAAGGGTGATAAGATCGTTAGGAAAATGAGATAAACGACAATTTTGTCTTTTATTTAGAAATAAAAGTATTTTTTTGTGTGGATAATTTTAGTTGTTCAATCTAATCAATCTTGCGGTCATCCACGTCCTTCACTTTCCAAATCTGTCGGATTCGTGGCCCCTGGCACGGCTCATCCCCTTCCTACAAGTTTCAGATGCTCCTGTCTTGGGTGTGCCCGTAGTCGTCGGCGCCTCCGATCTCTGTCGAAGTCTGAGGCGGAGTATAGGGTTCGTCATTCATGAAGATCGCTCTCCTTGCTTCGCCGTTCTCTCTCCTTGCCTGGCAGTGACAGAAGGGTTCGTCGTCATTCATGGATCTTGAGTTTTTGCGAGGAGAAGGCAGAACAGCCATGAATGATGTTGGAAGAGATAAGAGAAAAGCTTTGCTCAACAAAATGGTTGATGATGTTCTGTATTTGGGAGAATTCAGTATTTTCGCAAGATTTTCCATGGAAGCACTTATTTTCTTTAGCTTATTGGTGGGAACCGAAATGGGATCAGGTGGGAAAATATTTTCCACAGAAATGGCGATTCAAACAACCGCCGCTGCTGAAAAATCCAATATTTCCTTTTCCACTTCTCATTTTCCCTTGATCAAACGGCTTTTGCATGGACAAGTTTATATATTTATCTGTTTTAATTATATTAAGAAAATTAGTTAAATTAGTTAAAATGATATATATTTTTTAAAATATTTCAGTCACTTTATTTAATTTTCTTCTTCTCTTCTCATTGATATTATTTTAGAGGGAGCATCAATAGAATAAATTAAAAAAATATTGATAACTATAAAAAATATATCTTATATTATGATAAAGATGAACTCTCTAAATATATCTTATATTAAATATTAAAGGGAGTAGTTTATAAAAAAAAATAGCTAACTTATTTGCTTATAATAAAGTGTGTTGGTGTTTTAAAAAATATTTTATTTAATTATTTGCATCGGAATACTATCTCTTTAATGAAAACAAGCATGTTAAATTGTTAATGAATAAAATTGTTTGAAAAAAATTATAAATATGTGAAATTAAGTGGACTAATGTCTTATATATAAGTTCAAAATAAATTCCTTAATTAGTTCTTCTATTTTAAGATGAAAGGGAGTAATTCTTTCATAGTTATTATGACGAGCCAGACTAGCTGATTTGACTTAAAAACCGATGAACCGATCACCTAATCGATCTAGTTTAACTTGTAATATCTTGGATTTTGAGATTAGAAGCTTGAGAATAAGCCTGAATCAGTTGGACTGTTAAGTCTCAATTTAGCAAGAGTCTCAGAAGTGAGGATTTACTGCCAATGTGTTTTTTCAGTGTGGAATCTTCTTGTAGCGTATTTTTAAATAGGAAAATGATGTCCAAAAATTGTGAAATTTTACATGATGAAAGTAGACATCCTAAGTTTTAATTTGATAGGTAATTTGTGATTTTTGGACTTGAGTATTGAGAGATATGATTTTTTAAAGTTAGACCCTACTTCTTGAACCAAGTCTAGAACAGGTAAGGTTTAACGAATTTCTGGGAATTTTGAATTTGCGGTTGGCTAAAGGCTATATTTTTCCTTAAAATTAGACTCAATAAGGGTTTCATAGCCTTTGAAATCACTTCAATTGAATTTCTACAAATAAAGTTATAATTTTTCAAAGTTTGATTAGAAAATCTTCCAACATTGCCAACTATTGCGAATTTGGGAAAAAAATGTAATGCCAATTATGTAAATTGTGGAATAAAGTAAAAGCACATTTTTTCCCTTTATTGGTGGATATTGCTACCAAATTATTAAAGGAGAAGGAAAATATTTACTTGGATGTAAATTGTGCCAAGTGTCATCATCTTAGGTAAGTGATTAAATAATAATTGATTCAGTATGAGCACATGTTCAATTAAGGATAAAATATTATATCTTGTGTGTTTGTATAGGTTAATTGGAAGGAAGCTCAATTTGGTGTAGCAAGGACCCTAAGTGGCGTCTCTGGGCCAAGGGAAGATGAAGCAAAAATGGTTCAAATGTAATGGTGGTTTATGATACAAATTATGAAGAGATAAGGCTTAGTACAAAAGCTATGTCATAAATCCAACTTAGTAATAAAATTAATTAAGGAAATATGAAGAAATTTTAAAGCTCTTGGTCATCTTTTCTCTTCCTATTTTCATGCCAAGAACAAGAATAGAGAGAGAGAGAGAGAGAGAGGAACTCAAGAGGCAAAAATCAAAGGCAAGCTCTGTGTTTTCAAAAGATTAAACTTCCCAATTTGTGTAATAGCTTCTTTAAGCTCTTGATCTCCATGAAAATCATGTGTAGCCAAGCAAAATCCCAAGGGAAGAGAGAGAAAGGGTGACGCATAAAGAGAGAAGGTGTGAAGATCAAGGGGTAACTTCAAAAACTTTAACTCCTTTGGTGTATTATTGTTGTTGTGGTGGTTTTTGTCATGATTTGTAGTTTGATTGTTGATTTTGTAAAGTTGGGATGTTGAAATTCTAAGGGGTTATGCTGCCTAAATTTCCTCAAATCATATTTAACAAGTGTTTAAAAGTGTTTAACAAGTGGTTATGAGTGAAAAGGAGCAAGTTTTAAGGGTTGAAACACAAAATCACATTTTCCCCTTTCCTTAGAGCATGTTTTGGCCAGACCTAGTTAGAGGGGTTAGAGCTAAAATTTCATTATTATGATGGTTCCATGGTGTTCATGAGGGAAAATTGTGTAGGGTTGATATTGACCACTTTGTGAGAAAAACCCTGAAAAGTGAAATTATGAAAATAGCCCTAAAACTCTAAGTATGGGCTGTTAAGGGCAAAGTTGCCATTTAACAGTGATTTTGTGAAAACCGAGGTAAAAAATGGATTATACACGCAAAACTATGTAGGAATAGCCCGGATCAAAAATTTTGAAAAAGTATAGTCAGATCGAGTAAAAGGGGGTTTAGACGGGGTTCCTGAGGGCATTTTGGTAATTTTACAGTTTTAAACTAATATAACCAATAAAAGTAATTTGGAATAGTCTAAAGTGATATATGAATATATATTAACATAATTCTTGTAAACTTGGATTTTTAAGACCACACTGTTGAGTCGAGCTGAAGCGAATAAAGGACTTATTTGTGAACAAAAAATGATTTAAGGTAGTAACTCTATCTTTCATACATTATGTCAATGTTTATATACTTTGTGTATGTCATCTTTTGTAATATGTATGTTACACAGTACCTACGGGCACACTGAATATAGTGGCTACGGGTATACTAAACATAGTGCCTACGGGTACACTGATATACCCAGTTGGTGGTCTTGAGCCTCGTTTAGGTACAGAACAAATAAGGGTTGCAACAGTGGTTGGCTTTGAACTGAATTGTACTGACTGAACTGAATTATACCAACTGAAACGAATAATATGTTATTATAATATTACTGTATGTGGTACTTGACATATTTATTATTGCATGTTCTATTATTTTTCAAAACCCGCGAGGAGACTCCTGTATATAAACAAGTACTTAATGTCAGTATATTTCCACTATTTCTGTATACCCTACGGAACTTTGCGTTTAATACTATGTGCATATCAAAATGTTAAGAGGCTTGATATAACTGGTGCTGTGTTTTTTATTTAAAAAATAAATTAATTTTATTTTCTTATTTTATTCACATTTTCATATTAATAACCTTAAAATCTTTATTTTCTCACCGGTCTAGTCTTGAGTTAGTTCTAGTTTACTCTGACTTAACCCTTGACCCACTCCCTCAATGAGTTAATTAATCGGTCCGAATTTAATAACATTGAATCCTTTACTTAATTTGATATGAATATCATTGCTCTAGAATTATTAAAATTCGAAGGTTCAATGGATCATATGTAGCTGATATCAATGTTAAATTCTGGTCATGAAAGCCACTCGAAAGGAAAACGACGGTTTTTTTTAGTACTTTATTGAAGACGAAACCAGTCTACTATGTATGGGTTCTATGTATGCCAAGAAAAGAAAATACTTTTTAAATTGGGAAAAAGACACATACAGATCCATACAAACAGTAAAAGGCACAGAGATGCTTACAATTTTGGAACTGGCTTCTCTTCTATGCCCGTGACGTCCGCTGTCATCCTTTACTATCAAGCTGTGTCGTTTTGGCATAAAAACCTAAAATGAAGTCTCTCTCTTTTTTTTTTTTTTAACAGTATTCAACATCTTGAAGTATTTTTTAAGTACTAGTCAGTTTTCTGAAATATTTTTTAAATAGCACTTAGTATCCTACAAAAAATTTTAATCTACTTACCACCCTAAAATATTTTTTAATACCACACAATATTTAGCATTCAACACCCTAAAATATTTTTCATTAACATTGACTCAGTATTCAAAACTAATTTTTATTTCACCCCGGGTAACACTCTGTGTTCAAACTAATTTTTGGTACAATATTTTAGGGTGCTAGATGTACTAAAACTTAGTTTGGTATATTGAGTGAGTGTTTGGGTAACTCTAAAAAAAAATATTCAGCGGTATTAAAAAATATTTTAAGATGGTAAGTGGATCAAAAAAAAATTTCGTGTATCAAACAGTATCCTGAACTAATTTTTAGTATATCTAACATTCTAAAATATTGCACCAAAAATATTTCAGAGTATCGACTAACACTAAAAAAATACTTCAGGATACTGGATAATATTGAAAAATTATTTTAAGAACTTAAAATTTTTTGTAGGATACTGAGTGCCATTTAAAAAATATTTCAGGAAAAATTGACTAGTATTGAAAAAAATACTTCAAGATATTGAATATTTTTTTTTTTTTTTAAAACAAGGCTTTACTTCAGGTTTTTACGCCAAAACGACTCAATTTAATGGCAAAGGATGGAAGCGGACATTAAAGGTATAGGAGAGAAGCCGGTTCCTACAATTCTACAATTTCAAGAGCCCTATAACTTGCTAGTGTTCTGTTGTCTTTTAGGAAATTAAAAATAAATGACACAAATGCCCTTTACACAATTGTTTTTTAAAGTAACTCCTATCCCGCTGGCGACCCTCAATCATTCGCCGGACAATGGTCTGTGACATACCCCACTTGAGTTCCGGTGAGAGTGATTGATCATTTTTCAGTGAATTGTTGTCATTTTGATATCTGAAGATATTATTTTCAAATCCAAACTTGATCAACTTATATGGAGTCTAGAAATTAATCCATGCATGTCTTCTCATTTTCACAAGAGGTCATTTTATTAATGAATAGTTGTTATTTCTATATCCGGAGTTGTTGTTTTCAGATCCGAACTTAGTAAACTCATATCCATTATAGGAATTAATCTATGCATGGCTTCTCATTATCACAAGTGGTCATTTTTAAATGGATTCTTGTCATTTTCATATCTGAAATTGTTATTTTTAAGTCCTAACCTGGCAAACCCATATCAATTATAGGAATTAATTTATGTTTACCTTCTCATTTTCATAAGTAGTCATTTACACTACAAACTATTAATAAGTTTTGTTAAGAAATTCACCACTTTTCATTAAGTTTTGACAACTTTTATTTAACAAATAAAAAATTCATGCTGTTAGACTATTGACAAGTTTAGTTATAGAATTTACTACTTTTCATTAGCTCTTGACAATTTTCATCTACAGTATTCATGCTTTGTGTTTCCTCAATCATTGACTCACCATTACTCCCTAATTCTTCTTCCTTTCCCTTCTCCTTTTTTAACTTCAATCCACCATTCTTCATTTCACTTCCTTTCAAAGGCAAAGTGTCCATTCTATTACACACGGGCAGAGTGAAACCATTATTGAATTTCACCAGCATTTTCAGATTTACACATAGGGTAGAGTGGCACAAGTCATTTCGAGCATCAAATTGATATTAACACTGTCTTTTAAAAATGATTTGGTGGAAATTGACACACAAGAAATCGAGGAATAAATACCTATAAGGGTAGCTTCAAGGAGGTGCTTAGCTATAAGAGCCTAATTGGTGTGGTGGACTGTAGACAATAGACAACAACATTACAAGAACCATCCCTACAAGGGTCTCAATCATCGCCATTTCATTCCACGGTACTAGCGTGTCCGAAAACAAAGGAAAAAGAGAAGGAAAAAGAGGTGGGTGTGGATCATAAACAATTGGGGATGACGGCGAGATGGAGAATTTCTGAGAGAACGTGGCGAGGTGATTTGGGGGTTACTTTTTTTTTTTTTTTTTTTTAAATGTGGTGTGAATGACATTTGTGTAATTTTTGTTTACTTTCACAAAAGATAAATAAAGCATTAACACGGTGTACGGTTCTTGAAATTGGAAGCACATAGGGATGAAAATAGGCCAGGCCCCTAACAGTGGCTTACGGCCTAGCCTACATAAAGCCTAGCCTAGCCTATTTAGTAAATAGGCCAGGCTCAGGCTCAGGCATATTGCTAGGCCTATTTAGATAAACAGGCCATGCCTATTTTTATAAGGCCTAGCCTACAAGCCTACAGGTCTGGCCTATTTAATTTTTTTTTTTTTTAAAAATTATACTATTATATAAGTATATATAATATCATCTAAATAATTTTATAAATTTACCAACTTAATCTTAATTCTAAGTTTCATATTTCATCATCATTATACTCAACCCTTGTTTTCGCATAAATCATTCACCTCTACATCTCTTCTCTTTAATCGCTCGAGATGGCAATACTAACTCACTTTCTCTCCCCTAATTTGTGCCCTCCACTAAAGCATAAAAATTGTTATGCGTTTATTTTTGTATCAAATGAAATATTATAATCTTAACAAGGGGAGTTTGTCCCAATTTACGTGCAAAGAGTAAAATAGGTAAAAGTCTGGTTTTACATGTTATTTGTTATGCTTAGTCGATTTTAAAAAATATATCTCATTAGTCAACAAACGATTAATTTTTCTTATTCCTATTTGCTTGGACAAGTGTTGTCACTAGACATTATTTTCATTTCCTTACTAAGCCTTAATATTACGATAAGAATAGATGTTAGGCTTTTAAGACATAATGTAGGATTGTATATAAGCATGAAGGGTTAGATATGAATTTGGCGGCATAGGCTTTAAAGATTATTTAAATTCCTACATTTTAAGTAGGTTTTTAAACAGACTTCAGGCCTTGTCAGGCTTTCTGAAGGCCCAGGCTCAGGCCTAAAAAATAGCCTACATACAGGCTCAGGCCCAGACTTAGGCTTTGAATCTTTGTTACAGGCCCAGGCCTATTTAGGCAAAGCCTAGCCTAGCCTAGCCTATTTCCACCCCTAGAAGCACATCTCTATCTTGAATTGGTATTTATGTGTATTTTTCCTTTTTAATTATAGAAGAGGTAAGATGAATTTGCATATATTAAAAAACTAATTAAATTAAGTATATGTAAGAAAAAATGTGTTGCTTTCTCAGTTTCTCTACGTTACGCCCTTTAATCATTTATATTTAAAATTATTCCCTTGATAAAAAATTTTATAATAAATTTTTATGAAAAAGATTATGATTTAAAAAATAAAATATAATCCTTCCTGTCCTTAATATAAAATATATTTGGTAAGTTGATTTTGATCCTAAATATAAAACACACTTTTCATATTTATCAATCTTTTCTTTATTTATCCCTAATGCTTTCTCAATAATAACTATGAGTGGAGGGAATGAGGAAATTAAAGAAGATTGCTATAATGTTTTGCAAAATACATGTTATTTGCTTGTTTAGAATATCAATTGGAGCTTTTAAAAGTAGTTTTTTAATCGTGATTTACGGTGTATGATGTAAGTATGTGATAGGAGTTTTGTCTCAATTTATGTGAATAAGTATTTTTGAGGACCTAAACGTTATCCTAAACAAGCATGTACTCCCTCTGGTCCTAATTATAAGACAAAGTTGATTTTTTTGGAGAAATTAAGGAAGCCAATTAAATTATTTTAGAGTATTTATATTTTTAGTATCTTTAGAGTATATATCAGTTTATTAGTCAAATTAATTAGTTTAAAGAAAAAAATAAAAATAAAAATATTCTAAAGTGATTTAATTGACTTCCTTAATTTCTCCAAAAAAGTCAACTTTATCTTATAATTAGGACAGGAGGGAGTATTAACTAACTCAACTAATTTCTTTAATTTAATCAAATTTCATAAATATGTCTTATATTGAAGACTACATGAGGATTTAAGTTTTATATTTAAATCCGTCTACTACGTACTAACTATCACTCCCCGGCTCAAAATATAAGTTTTAAATTTGTGAGCGTGTGTATCCCAACTCTCAACATATAAGCTTTATCTTAGGTTTGTCAAATTATTCAATGCGGTTTTTCTAACTTCTTCTATTTATTGTGTTTTTTTATCTCTTTCATATATCCTCTTTACAAATTAGGTCATTAACTAATTTTAATTATTTTTGTTAATAAATACAAATTATTTATTTTAAACTTATAATTAAGAATGGTAGGAATATAATTAGAATACGAAGGAGTAGTAAATTTGTTGTTGATTTCTGGACAGTGGACTCTGTTTGAATGAATGTCATCGGCGTTTGACGCCCCTCAAATGGCATCAAGGGGGACCCACGGACGGATTCCACGATGGGAGGGGCACAATCTCCGGGCGGTTAATTATTGTTTAAAGTTTCTCTGTTTCTCAATTGTCTCCACCTCAATATTTTTAAATATTCGTGGGTCCTTTATATTGAAAACTTTTTTTAAAAAAAAACTGGTGGTCTTATATAATAATCATCAAAGTGGAATATTTAGGAATCTTTTTTAAGAATTGTCCATATTCTAATTTCCTGAGTACATTTAATTATGAGGGAGAATTCGTGTTTTTAAATTCATATTTTTAAATATAAACAATTTTAAAAGTCTGTTTCATTCACAAATAAAATATATTTTGTTGGCAAAAAAAAAAAAAATCACTAGTTCCTTGAAATTTTAAAATGACTCACATAAAGAAGGAGAAAGAATATTTAAACATGTCAATGTGAATGTGAAATCCTCAATTTTGCCCCAAAAAAAAGGTGAAATCCTCAATTATTAAACATGTTTAGAGACCAATGATAAAATTACATTACTCGTAATGTTTTGTATCGTGTTCCATCATCTTGATATTATATATTTTTGTTGATTTTTTAAAATAAAAGATAGGATATTACTAGATCTGTCTCGAATGAAGACACTTCTACTAAAATGATAATATCGGCTTAAAAAATAATACAAAGTAATTAATTTTAAGTCGTACAGATGAACATAAACAATTTCCTTTTACCAAGATTCATGCACATGCTAACTAATTTTTTTTTCCCGCTCAACATGCACATGCTCCCATGAAGCAGCCAGATAATAATGCATATAATATAGTAAGTGGGAAGCTTGTCACTCATCATGACCTCGTTACATGGATACTGACCTGATGCATATATATATATATATATATATATATATATATATAAAACAGAAAAACACCATTTGAACTTCAAAATCTCGCCGATAAGAATGATAATGAGATTGATAAGAATGGTAATGAGATTGACAACGCAAATCTTTATCAAAAGACTAATTTAGAATTTTAAAGTTCAAGTAATATTTTTCTGTCTTTTTTCCTATATATTTTAAAATATGATCATTTAATGACGTCAATTGCCAATTGGTATATATCTTAAAACTATAAGATTGTCAAAAATGGATGGCAAAAAAAAAAAAAAAAAAGATTGGCAAAAATAAAATTTTAGCCCACCTGTGTGTTTGTGGAAGTTAACTACATTTTATTTCTTCGCATATTGAATATTGATAATGGTTATGGTATATGACAGGATCGTGGTAACCATAATTCCTTGATAATGTTGGGGCAAAAAGATAATTATTTGACAGTGATCTATGTTGATTTGATTTTAAAAAATGGATAAGATGTATAGATAATGATTACTCTAAATATTTTAGTTGGGGTTTTTTAATAGCATTCAGAAATTTTTAACAAGGCCTCTTGGCATTAGGAATTTGTTAAAAAATATAAGTCTAAATTTATTTTTTTTAATTTTATCCGAATTTATTTTTCGTTTTCTCAAAATGTATTCGATTTTTTTTTTTAAAGAATATAATAAGAATGGTTGAATTTTGGGGATTTTTTTTTTATAATTTTGTTAAAAAACAAAATCAGTTGGGCTGTCTTTGAGATAAAGAAAGCCGCCGAGCTGACGTGGGCACATACGAAAATGAACGACGCCCTTATAAATCCGATTCCCTCTCATTCAGTGGGAAGAAAAAGCGGGGCTCCTTCTTCATTCTTTCCCAGCCGCTCCCTCGGCTTACCTCGCCACTTCCTTGTTCCGGAGAACGCCGAAGCTTATATTCTCTGAGCCCTAATTTTCCATTTTCAGTTTTAATATAGCTGGTATTACTCTTATAACAATTTCACTAAAGAAATCTATGAAGTTTGGCTTTCAATTCCTTCATTTTTTTTCTTACTTTGAAATGCTGTTCGGAATCGTTTCTTGCAATCTTGTTTTTTTTATCCATTTTGATGTAATTCTCATCTTTGACTTTGAATTTCAGATTTTATCAGTGAAAACCAGAAAGTCTTTTTGAACTTGTTCTGCTCTGTCTTGAGCCGAACTTCTTCGCGGTGTTATAATTAATTTTCTTCTACTCTGATACAGTGAACCACTGTAGAATTACTTCCTTTGTGTTTCTGGATATATAGCAATAACGCGTCCAAGATGACGGCATTGATTATTATTTTTAACTTGTTTTTAGTCGTTGCAACTCCTTTTAAATCTGAAAACTGAGCTGTTCTTGCAATTTTCAAGTATCTTGAGTGATACTTGATAGGCTGAATTTATTGAAGTTAGTATTCTTTTAATGAAAAATACAACATAATTGCATGTCATTTTCTTTTTGTACGTTAATTATTTCACAAATTGCTGACCCTGAAGGTGGGCTTATGTACATGTATCTTCTTCAGGAGAGAACCATGGTTGTGATTTCACGGACGGGTTCAATATACTGCACGCGTACTGAGTCGACACGAAGCAAAGTTGGGAACAATGCACTTTTTGGCACAAGACATAAGTTTGATACATCCCATGTAAAGAAAACTTGTGTTGGATTCTCTTCCTTATCATCCGATTCTGCAAGGAGGATTCATATCACACAGAAAAGGATTTTTACCAGTTTTGGATCTAAACGGGGTCATACAGGGATTGTTGCTGCCAGCCCTCCTACAGAAGATGCTGTCGTTATGGCTGAGCCCCTTACAAAGAAGGATCTTATAGACTACCTTGCCTCTGGTTGTAAGCCCAAGGAAAAATGGAGGTATTGTTTTTTAAATTTCATGTTAATTCGTTTCTTTATATCCTATATTTGTCTTGCTGCCAAGGTTCTTGTTCATTAGAATCAATTTGTTTCATTTTATTTCTTTTTTTTTTTTCCTTTAATTTCATGAGGCATATTACATAGGAGCATCCTTCTAAGCCGAATAAGTATCTGGTTTTTCACGGTTTAGTTGTGTGCTTTCTTGTTGCATTTGGAAATTACGATATTTGATCTTTGGTCATTGTTCATTCTTTTTTGTTCAAACTAACTTTTGCAGAATTGGTACTGAACACGAGAAGTTTGGTTTTGAGTTTGGAAGCCTACGTCCTATGAAGTATGAACAGATAGCAGAGTTGCTCAATGGCATTTCTGAAAGATTCGATTGGGATAAAGTAATGGAAGGTGATTATATTATTGGACTTAAGCAGGTAAATTAGTTATCTCCGTATAAACTACCTCCTGTAAGCATTTTATTTCAGAAGAATCTTTGTTTCCAATGTTGTTTATCAAAATGCTTCCTGGTTCAAGTATCCAATCAATCAAATGCTTAGCTTTTGTTACTTGTAACTTTATTTATCTCACCTTATGTGGACCAGAGCAAGCAAAGCATATCATTGGAGCCTGGTGGTCAATTTGAGCTTAGTGGTGCCCCACTAGAAACATTGCATCAGACTTGTGCTGAAGTTAACTCACACCTTTATCAGGTCAGTTAAATAGTCGTACTTAGGTTTATACGTGCTTGTGGGATGCTTCAAAGATGAAAAGTGGTCTGTCTTTATATTAGATACGGAGCAAGTTGGCTTGAAATTTGTTTTCAATCGTTCTCTCAATCAAAGAAATTACCTATCATCATTATTGTCAGCTTAACTTTTATCTTTTTAATTTTTGGATATCCGCTGATCTGCTAATATATTTCTTGATGTGCCCTCTATATATATTTTGTACCTCTATGAAACATCACTTCACACTTCTCTTGATAGGTTAAAGCTGTTGCTGAGGAAATGGGAATTGGATTTTTGGGCATTGGTTTCCAGCCAAAGTGGGGACTCAAAGACATACCTATAATGCCAAAGGTGTTTCTTTTCCTTCTTTCTATTGTGCAAGACTTTGAACTTGCTGAACATGCACATTCATTCATTTGCGGAATCTGGATTGAATTTTCTGATATTAGGATCAATTAACTGTCAAATTTCGATCAAGGGTATTTAATAACTTCCTTAACCTGAAGACTAGCAGCATGCTTGCTTTATCATCTTTATTAGTCTAGCTTGAACTCATGATGGTAAATGTGCAAAAAATATTGACAGTTGCCTGTGAAAACTACTGATAGCATATTTAGAAAACTGGTCTGTTAGGTTTGATATGACAATGTTCTTCATTGGTCTATTACATTCTCTCTTACATGGGTGTTTTGGCTCAGGGAAGATATGAAATAATGAGAAATTACATGCCCCAAGTTGGTTCCCTGGGACTTGACATGATGTTCAGAACGTGCACTGTACAGGTGAGATTATAATTTTGGCATTTCCTAAGCATCCTATGTTGAGTGTGGTGATAATAAAATATTCTGAAGTAAGATTTTAACCATCTCTCATGCTGGATATTGATATATTTCAGGCTTTACTTTTATAGGTCAATCTAGACTTCAGTTCTGAAGCAGACATGATAAGGAAGTTTCGGGCTGGTCTAGCCTTGCAGCCTGTAAGAAGCACTGATCTTTTCTTTCCTTTGGAAATTTATGGCATGATATGAGATATAACAAATATTATATATCAAACAGATCGCAACTGCTCTATTCGCAAATTCACCCTTCACAGAAGGAAAGCCAAACGGTCTTCTCAGTATGAGAAGGTAAATTGTCATTTAGTTGTCACCCTCCATTCTCTGCAGTTTGCATTTTTGTTATATATCTCATTCATTTCTCATTTGCTTGAAACAGTCATATATGGACTGATACTGATAAGGACCGCACAGGGATGCTGCCATTTGTTTTTGATGACTCCTTTAGGTAGGTTTGATAATTTGTGACTCGTGAATCATTATAATTGCCTAGCAAAACGTCTCTAGGCTTCTGACTTGCTTTGGATTCAAAAGATGACTTAAAATACAGTACAGTTGTTTAGTTGTGTCAGATTTTCCAAGCCTTTAGCTAATCCTTCATATTGATGGTCCAAATCTGAATTACACATATGAATTTTACATGCATTGGATGGTACAATGGAATACATTAACATTTGGCATTCTCATTCTCAATATCAGCATAATATCAGTGTCAGGACATGCCATTCTCAAACTTTTTTGTTATATTTTACTAGGTCTATGGGGGGCTTTCTCTAGCTAAGAATTATTTAAATTTCTCCTTGGGAATTGCATTCATATGCAATTATTGATTTTCTATTATTCTCTTTAACTATCTGGTTGGGTTTTTTTCTTAAAACCAAATAACGTGTCATCTTGGATTCTCGCTAAAAGCATATTATCAATTTATTTTTCAAGCACTCCGTAGTTTCTCTTTTCACTCTTTTTTTAACTGTTCATATGCAGTAAGAATTTGAATGAATTTGTCTTGTTTTTTAAACTCTTTTGACTGAGAATTTCAAATAAAAATTGTTATGACACCATTTTCTTCTTCAATGACTGAATCTTTTTTTTTTTTTTTTACTTTTAAATCTTATCAATTTCATTTCATCCATTCTGATTTCTTTTGAACTCTTCAATTACAGCTTTGCGCAGTACGTTGATTATGCTCTAGATGTTCCGATGTATTTTGTCTATCGGAAAGGCAAATATGTCAACTGTACCGGAATGACCTTCAGGGTTATCATCTCTCTTTGATATTCTTATTATCTTAGGCTATCTTATATTGCACCATCATCCTTTATTTTGAAACTTCTCTCTCTGATCACTTTTTTATTCAAGCCTTGGTTTGTTGAGGGTGTAGATCCTTTTTTGGGTAAAAACTGATCACTTCAAGCCCAAAATATTGCAGGATTTTATGGAAGGGAAGCTTCCATGCATTCCTGGCGAATTGCCAACACTGAATGATTGGGAAAATCACTTGACAACTATATTTCCTGAGGTTTGTTCCATAACTGGCCATTATTTGATGCTTATCCAATAATATGACAGCATCTATGACGTTGCCCTTTAGTTAATTTTTTTTTTGGGGTATTTTTATTGTCCTATTTTCAGGTTAGGCTAAAGAGGTACTTGGAGATGAGAGGTGCTGATGGAGGGCCTTGGAGAAGGTTATGTGCTTTACCAGCATTTTGGGTGGGTAGTATTTTGCTATTATTGCTTAGTATTTCTGGTCTTATTTTACCTGCGACCATCATACAGCCTAATCTTTGAAGCCAAATCATGCAATCATTTAATGACCTATCATCTTAATGTGGAAAAAGCAATGACAATTTTGTGTCTAATCTTTCGTATATGATAACTATGCCATTGTTCTTTGCTTGCACAGAACATAATTTTTATCTTCATTCATCAACCCATCAATTACTTCAACTGAGCTGCATAAACTGATTGTGATTTTGCTCATTATATCAGGTAGGCTTATTGTATGATGAGGTTTCTCTACAGAATGTTTTAGATATGACAGCTGATTGGACCCCAGAAGAGAGGCAGATGCTAAGGGATAAGGTAATGTCAAAATATTAAAAATGTTCATTTGTCTCGTTCAATTTCAATTGTTCATTTAGAGTCTGTTTGGCATGAGGGATTTGGATGGGAAGGGAGGGGAGGGAAAATTTTTATAAGTTGGGTTTAAAAAATTTGAAGAAGTGGGGTTAAAAGATTTTAATTAATCTTTCTTACTCTTTTATCTTACAACTTCTCTTTATTAAAATATTGTAACCCCACTTCTCTAATTGTTTTAAATCAAGCTCAAAAAAATTTTTCCTTTGCCCACTTTCCCTCCCCTCCCCTCATACCAAAGAAGCCCTTAATTTTCTTATCCTCACTTCCTTCTTGTGCACGAGTTGGATTCTCATACTGGCCACAAATTGAAGTGATATGTTGATTTGATGTTGTAAAGACTAAAAAGGCACTTCTTTCGGAGTGGATGTGTGGTTGATGATCTGTTAAGTTCTTTTGTATATTCTATGCAAGCTTGTGCCGTAACAAAGCCACTATATTTAGCAGGCTAAATATCAGTTGAAAAGTGAATGTTGATATTAGTGTTCCTTCTCTGGTTTTACACACTCTAACCTCCGGTCCACAATATAAGTTCAACTTAACTAGCACACAAACAAAAAGCAATTAAATAGAAGTTGCATAATTAAATATGTAAAAAATTTGTATATGTTCTAAATCTACCCTTATCAAAAGTCAAATACTACATTAATTATGATGAATAAATTACTACTTATGATATTTAACTGTATAGAAGGCAAAACATGAAAAAAATATTAAATGCTCTACATATTATCAAATTAGACTTATATTTTGGACTAAGCAAGAGAGAAAATTATCTGTATGTGTATATTGGACAGGAGGATTTTTTTTCTCCCATCCTTTGAAATGTTTCTCCACTTTTTCATAAGGTCTGCTGCGTGCCATATGCTTTTATTTACATCATACATACGACAGCTTCTATTTCTTTGATAGTCATTATTCATTCTAGATTTTTATTGAGTTCTGACCATTAGAGGCTTTTTATGTGGCAGGTTACCAAATATGGTCTAAAGACACCATTCCGAGATGGCTTGCTGAAGCATGTTGCTGAAGATGTGCTAAAATTTTCCAAAGTATGCGTCATTACTCTTTTATCTCTGTTTTCTCTGTTATTGCCATCCCTCTTATTGACCACATTTGTATACTTCTTTAGGATGGTTTGGAAAGAAGAGGCTTTAAGGAAACTGGTTTCTTGAATGCGGTTGCTGAGGTGGTTAATACAGGTAACTGAAAATACACAAAAGGCGTCAACTTTCATGCCTCAAACAATTTCTTGAATGCTCTTGTTTTTCCCCGTTTTATTAAGTAGTGTGTATCTTACTTTTTGTGGTGGCAGGTGTTACACCAGCTGAAAAGCTTTTGGATTTGTATCATGGAAAGTGGGGACAATCTGTAGATCCTGTGTATGAGGAATTGCTATATTGAGGAGCGCTTCAACTCGCTGCTTCTTGTGACAGTTCAGTAGGATCTTTTCTGCGTCAGATGTGGTGCTGGTGGTCTGTGTACTGAGCCACTTGATGATTGATGATTACTTGGAAAATAATTTCTGATGTAAATTATGCCATGAGGTTCACTCATGTCATTTTCGTTTACAACATGATGATGTGATCAAAACTGATGTTGGAACGCCTCATAAATAAATGTGAAAAGCTCGTCAGCTTAATCATCTTGTCAAAACTTCAAGTGGCTATAGATCAATGTTTGTTGTAGGTACTAGGTTGCTTTTAAATTTCTTCCCCTCTACTGACATAGACTCGAGGATATTACAAATTTGAATGCTAATTATTTTTTTAGTAATAATAAATGGGTCTAAAAATATTTGTGGGTGAAGATTTGACTTGGAGAAAGTGAAACTTAGCCAAACTCTATTGGCTTGCTTTAAGTCCGAAGGGGTCTGTTGTTGTGGATTGAACATCCCAACTGAGTCACTAATTACTAGAAAACCATTTATTAACAGCGTTACATGGTGAATCCTGTGGCCTTTGTTGATCAGTCAAATGTAAAATATCAAACGATACTCTGGTTTGTAATTTCTGTAACCTTGAGAACGACGGAATAATATCCATCAATGTCATCTCTCTCAAAATAAATGACTTAGGATTCCCTCTCCAATCAGCACTAGTGCTTTTTTTGGTACGCAAATAATTGTATTGAGGAGACAGGCTGCCACGGAATTCTGGTGGCTTCAATAATTGAATCCAAATTCTCTTTCTACATACTGGCTTCGTCTCACTCAACTCATATATTGATATATGGTTATGATTTGGGTTTAGGAATGGTTAATAGAACCTGCCATTCGAGTTTACTCTGTTTTTGAGATAAAGGCAATCTTATAGCAACAAGTATTGGGTCTAATAGAGGGGGTTAGTCCTTTATAATGTGACAAACTATGATTTGAATTCACACTTGGAGAGATGCTTATATTTAGTCCCTGACAGTGCCCCAAACAGGATTGTCTCTAAAAAGATACTTTTGCTTAGCCCAAAAAGTAATCTAGTCAAAATAAGCAAGTTACCTCTGATTTGAACCCCTGTTATGAGTGTAAATGATTTATTAAAAGGTGCAAGTGTACACTATCGCAAACAAGTAATATAGAAGTGAGTAGAGTATTGTTTCCATGAAGATTGATCACTATGTACCAAATGGGTAATTTTAATTATATTTAGTCGATCGATTAGTTGGTGATTGAGAGTACAAAATAAAAATGATTAAATATGAATACAATGAATATGAGAAAAAACCCTAGGGGTCATATTTCACTTAACAAATTTCGGATTGAATCATATATCTATTCTAATCCAATTTATTCCATATGATTGACAGCCGAGTTTCCCTAATTCAATTACTAGCCTCTTCTAAAGTCAAGCAATTCTATAATTAATTACTAATCCAATATATCCTTATACGAATTAAAGCAATTAATCATGAATTAAGATTTATGGAACTCATTAAGATTACACAACTTATATAAATATATTCCTATTTCATATGCAAGTTATGATTTTAATTATAGGATTTACACACATGTATCTCCTTCTGGTCTCAATATACACATTGAAATCATTCAAAAGATGGCTAATCAATTAAAAACATTAAGAGCAATAATTAAAACTCAATCATGAAGAAAAAATTACAATTAGATTTAATAAGTTAAGATTTAATCCGTCATTAGTACGCTACATTATCACCTTAGGAAAATGAAAATTTAGCTATTGATAAAATTAAAAACAAAAACAAAACAAATTGAAAATTTCATAAATATTGCATAAAACTTAATTATTAAATTATAAAACATAAAAGATGTATGAAAATGGAAAAATCTAGTTTTCCATATAGGAGGTAAAACCTTCGATGTAGGTGAGGAGGCCTACCTAAGCCTTCCATGAAGGAAGCATGTAAGAAGCAAATACAATGCATGAAATTAACTCTAAGATATTGTGTTTCCTTGTGTTTTGCGCTCCTCTATTTATAGATGGAGGGGGTGCAAAAATTTCCACATTGTTAGACTTAAATCTTGACTTTAAGCCACTAATATTGACCTTGTGGCGGCTAAACTTCTTGATTGTAGCCTAATTTTGACAGTCAAAATGGTGGAATTTCACAATGTGATTTTCATGAAAGTTGTAGCTCTAGATCTTAGCTTAAAGAAGCAACTGGAAGCTCCCCATTTCAACATTTGTAGCTCAGGTTATGGTTAAATTAGTGGGCAAAGATCAGTCTAGGATAAATTCACGTTCTCAACTTCCAAACAAAATTCGAAACCCTTAAAGATAAAACTGGGTTGTGGCCTCAACATAAAAGTTGCAGATCTTTTTCTTAACTTTTTATCCATATAAAACGTCCTAATCCAATATCTAGAGGTCAAGATATTGCCTGAAAACTAAAACAAAGTCAAATTTAGTATTGTTCAATAAATTCTATTTTATGTCAAAATAATTATTTATTTATCAATTACACCCTAATTCATTAAATTAAGCTCAAATATCATCCATAAAATCATCATATAAGGGAAAATAAATATTCAAATATTTTACTTATCAACCCCAAGCAGCAAAACCATTCATAATTTGTAAGTAAATTTTTAATTTTTACGTAAAGGTAAGCTTAAAAAATTTCCAACCCATGTACTGATAATCAAGAGAACCAACCCGCATTAATTCTAATAGAAATATCTATAACTGTTGAAACACTAGGGTCTGAGTTCGAATTCGTGTGAATGCAAAAAAGAATATCTTTCAAAAAGTTTTCTCCAATTAAGTTTGACATTGCCCGAATCTAAACATATAGACTAGAACTTTGATCTTTTGGAGCATCCCTCTTTGCCACTCTTCACCGCCATCCTCCATCCAATGGCTATCTAGGAAAAGAGGTGATAATTCATTGTCAAGTCACATAGGGACAACAGGAGGACCAAATAATGATACGGCCAATTTGGAATCAATTTGACAGATGGGATATCAAATGGTAGGACAAACTTATAATTCAAATGAGCATAATAATAAGGCCATAGGAACTTTCATGCAACTTGTTTGTCACCTTCCATAGCCAGCTAATCAGAGTCTGCTTGGAGTTTGACACAGCGTCCTCCTAACAAACCCACATGAACTTACTAATTGAACTCCCACCAACACATTTTTTTCTCATTTGACAGAAAGACAAAATACCAATATATATCTAATTCTTCTCACTCTCACAACTACAAAAGACCTTCCCCTCCCTCTCACTGCTTTCAGGACTCTTCCCTTCTCAGCTTCTTCTCTCAAAGTTCTAATCTTTCACCATGAGAGAAATCCTACACGTCCAAGCTGGTCAATGTGGGAACCAAATTGGAGGCAAGTTCTGGGAGGTTATGTGTGATGAACACGGGATTGATCCTACTGGGAATTATGTAGGCAATTCCCATCTTCAACTTGAGAGGGTTAATGTTTACTACAATGAAGCTAGTGGTGGTCGATATGTTCCTAGATCTGTGCTCATGGACCTTGAACCAGGGACCATGGACAGCCTGCGTTCTGGTCCTTTTGGAAGAATCTTCAGGCCTGACAACTTTGTGTTTGGCCAAAATGGAGCTGGAAACAACTGGGCTAAAGGCCATTACACTGAAGGAGCAGAGCTTATCGATTCTGTTCTCGACGTTGTTCGTAAAGAAGCAGAGAACTGTGATTGCTTGCAGGGTACTCCTTTTATTTATTCAACTTTTCAAGTTTCATTGAGATGTTTGTGTGTATATATATATGAGTTTGTTTTATGTCTTTACAGGCTTCCAAGTTTGTCATTCACTGGGAGGTGGAACAGGGTCAGGAATGGGGACTCTGCTGATTTCAAAGATCAGAGAAGAGTATCCTGATAGGATGATGATGACTTTCTCAGTCTTCCCTTCTCCTAAGGTCTCTGACACTGTTGTGGAACCCTACAATGCGACTCTCTCTGTTCATCAACTTGTTGAAAACGCAGATGAATGCATGGTCCTTGACAACGAGGCTCTTTATGATATCTGTTTCAGAACCCTCAAGCTCACAAACCCAAGTTGTAAGTCTCCCCATTCTTCCTATCTTGTGCTCTAGCTGTTTATTAGTTTCTGTCATTAATATAAGATCCAATTAACTTTTTTAAGAGATTAAAAGAGATAAATAAATTACTTTAAATATCTATATTTTTTTCTTCAAACTAATTTGCTTGCCTTATAAACTGATATCACTTTAGTCTTATTTAAGTTATTTACCTCAATAAAATAAATATTAGACTAAATTAATAATTTTTTCCAATTTTACTTTCATTTATGAATGAATATTTTTCACATCTTTTTTCTTTCTGACTTTAATAAGGGCAAAATTGTAACACTCTCGTTTATTACTCTAGAAGTGGATTTATAATAAGGACCAAAATTTTTCTCCAAACTAGACTTATAAATAGGATCAGAGTGATATATAATTTAATCATACACAATATATATTATGATTATTAAGTAATTTATTTAGCTTCCTTATTCTCTTAAAAAAAATCAACTCATTCTTATATGAATGACCGAAGGGGGTACACCATGTTCTACATTGAATAGTTAGGCATTAAATTAAAAGATATATATAAGTAGGGTATTTCGTATCAATTGGATTAAGTCATCTTGATAGAAAACAACCTCAACCTACACATCATCTAACATCATCTAAAATCCAACATTGTTCACTGGTGTGTGTTACTAATTAGCTTGTTTGTGCTACAGTTGGAGATCTCAACCATTTGATCTCAACAACAATGAGTGGAGTAACATGTTGCCTTCGATTTCCTGGTCAACTCAACTCTGATCTGCGAAAACTGGCCGTTAATCTCATCCCTTTCCCACGTCTTCACTTCTTCATGGTTGGTTTTGCACCTTTAACATCTCGTGGATCTCGAGAATACAGAGCACTCACCATTCCTGAGCTGACTCAACAAATGTGGGATGCTAGAAACATGATGTGCGCAGCAGACCCACGACACGGTCGATATCTGACAGCCTCGGCTATGTTCCGAGGTAAAATGAGCACTAAGGAAGTGGATGAACAAATGATCAATGTTCAAAACAAGAACTCATCGTACTTTGTGGAGTGGATACCAAACAATGTGAAATCTAGTGTTTGTGATATTCCTCCAACTGGTTTGTCCATCTCCTCTACGTTCATGGGGAACTCGACATCGATTCAAGAGATGTTTAGGCGTGTTTCGGAGCAATTCACGGTGATGTTTAAGAGGAAGGCTTTCTTGCATTGGTACACTGGAGAGGGCATGGATGAAATGGAGTTTACAGAGGCTGAGAGTAATATGAATGACTTGGTGGCAGAGTATCAACAGTATCAGGATGCTGCAGCACAGGAAGATGAGATTGAAGATGAGGAGGAAGCTATGGATGACTAAGAACACAAAATGAACATCACTTTGGGACCATAATTAATTGTATATATGTGTTTTGCTTGCTTGGTTTGTGTGTTTTTGTGTGCTGTGAAAGTGGATCACATTCGTGGCATACTACGTTTTCGTGGGGAGGAAAAAAGGAGAGCCTTTTTCGGTTCTGGGAGTCTCCAATTCATGGGATGGGAATAATTTCTATGTTTTTTTTAAAGAATAATTTGGTTTCTGAAGTACTCCGAGGTTTGATTTTGATTCTACCATGTTGTGGG
Source organism: Inga laurina (assembly GCA_963855925.1). Classification (NCBI taxonomy): domain Eukaryota; kingdom Viridiplantae; phylum Streptophyta; class Magnoliopsida; order Fabales; family Fabaceae; genus Inga; species Inga laurina. Next base: position 47,979,452 of record OY979712.1, read on the forward strand.
TATTGTTATTGCATCTTGTTTGAACATTACTTCCTCTTTGGAACTTATCAATGTTGTTATGGCTTTTTCTACCCATTCCAGGTTGCTTACAAATTTTTTCCCTTGACAAGTTCAAATGTTACATAAAGATCAAATGAAAACAAGGGGATGAAGATTGAAATAATTTGTTAGATTATAAACCAATGAATGCAATAATCGCCTATTGGCACTCAACCAGTTGCTTTACAGAAGGGAACCCCATGATATTGTGCTCGTTTGGATGAGTGATTGGAATGCTTAAAAGTAACTTTTCAATCGTAATTTACGATATACGAGGTAAGTATGTGAGAGGAGTTGTGTCTCAATTTACGTGAAAAGCAACTTATAAGCAATTTGATCGCTGAAACAAACATGCCTTACTCCCATGATTTCACTCTGCAAAAGAATGCTTCTTGGCAAGAAATAAACCGGTTATGTGGGTGGGACTATGAATGGAAGCTTTTTTTTTTTTTTTTTTTTTTCAGGTTAAATTGAATGGACAAACACTAACGGTATAAGATTATAAGTAGAATCAAGTCTATAAACCATGACAACTTATTATTTTTAAAAAAGTTTTTATGTCACTTGGTTACCATGACCCAACAAAAAATCTCTATCTATAGCCTATGCAATATAATTATCAAATAAGAAATAGAAACGATATTGTTGTTGTCTTTTTTGTTTTTCTCTTACCAAAAACAATTTAATTGAAGATTTAATTTTTTTAATGTTTTCCTGGGGAGCTTGCATCATGTCTCTCTCTTCATTGAAAATTTCCATAGTTAGATTAAGTGAGTGTTTGAGAATTTTTTAAACCTAGATTCACATAATACGAGATAAAATTCCTCTTATACACTTACCTCATAATTATAAAAACCATTCTCAAAAAACTAATTCAAATACGGATTAAGTCTTAGTAACGGAGACATTCAATTCAATTGAGAGGAAAATTCATTCTTTTCCGCTCTGCCACAGGCCTTGATAGCGCGCGCTCGGAAGCCTCACTGAACCCTGTCCCTGAACCCTCTCAAGCTTGTCTGCGGCGGCGCCACTCCTGGCCGTGGAAGAGCGCCGCCGCTCTGTGCCATTGCTCCTTGTGAAAAACTCCTTCGCAACGCATCTGCGGTTCCGACTTCTACGATCTCAAGGCTCAAGGTCCTTTTCTTACTCCGGGTTTTCTTTTTTTCTTTTCTTACCCCGTCATTGTGCTTCGTTTTGAGTTGAAAAGATGATTCTGTATCTCCATTTCAAGGACTCTTAAACAAAAGTACCCTGTGAATGGCGTCTGAGTTTCGAGTATCGTAGATATCATCTCGTAAGCTTTGCAATTTCTCTTTTATTACCTCTGAATATTGTCTTCCCTTTCCCTAGGCTTTGTAATTTTCTGTTATTCTATAAGAAACAAACAACCAACCCCACTAGTGTAACTGCTGTAGCCTTCAAAAGTCAGTGTGTGTAAAAGGCCAATATAAGCTCTTCATGAAAAACTTCAATTTTCTTGCTTAGTATAACCCCTTCTGCTTTTGTTCTTCTATTACTGTCTGTTGTGTTTTATTAGGGAAATTCATTTTTAATTGTTAATGAATCAGGATTACATGCTTATTATTGTTGTTTTTAAGCGTTGTCTTCCCTAATCAGTTGTATTTTGACTTCATTCAACCCATAATTTGCTGGTAACCTAACTCTTTTGGTTCTATGTTTGTTGAAATATGATTTTTAAGCCACCCATGGAACTCATGTGGTACCTTTGGTTCTATTCTTATGTTCTTATGCACTGCCTGACTACCTATGTGACGGCTACCAAACAAATTTTGCAGCTTATGCTTTTCGTTGTTTGGACATTCTTCAGATGAGGTTTGTGAAGCCATACCAATTGTTTCTTAATACGATGAAGGAGACTAAGGGGAAACGAGGGCGGTTGCTTGGTTTAGATGTTGGCGATAAATATGTTGGGATTGCAGTTTCGGACCCCGGTAACCAAGTTGCCTCTCCTCTCAGGTAGGAAATCTATCATGCCCATGGTTGTAACCTTGCAGAATGTGCCTCTCAAGCCCAATTAGCAATTATCAGCTTATTCTATAACTTAGCGCAACATTTGGTAGCAGTATGCTTGTTCCACTTATAGTTATAAAACAGAAGTAAGCATTGAAAAATATTGGCTTAATAGTCCTGGACTCCAACTTAGTTTAGTATTATGTGATTTCAAAGATTTGTCATATTATAACAGTATGCTTGTTTTACTTGTTGTGTTTGGTTCTCTTGGCCTTGACATCAACTCTTGTACTTGTTTTTTTATCATCAGTGTAAATCTTCCATTCTATTGTTGCCATATTTTCATTAAATTAACTGTATTTTTTTTTATGCCACAGTGTTCTGGTCAGGAAAAAGACAAATATTGATTTAATGGCCTCTGATTTTAATTTGCTGGTGAGCTTGTTTTATCTCTGGCATCTGATTACATTTATACTGTCTTAAAACCTGGAATTACCTGAAGGAACTTCTTATTGAGTTTTGTTTTCCATTCTCATGTTGATATTTGTCAGCAGTGAAAATTTAAACTTTATGTCAAATTTATGTATTTGTTTATACATTTAACTTTATCATTTAGGAGTATTTCTTTTCTTTTTTCAACTTCATCCATCAGATTGTGCTCATTTGCTAACTTTCTGGGTTGTGGTTTCTCACATGCCATGGCAAGGCTAAGGTTCCCACTTGATAAGCTTGATCTAGCTTGATCTCTATGTCATTTTGCACTCTTCTGAATTGTGTCATGATAATTGACTTAAGCTTTTTATTGCCATAAAACATTTTCAGTTTCAGCAGAGGCTTTAGGCTATACAAGTCTTCATTCTCCGGGCACCCAAGGCCCATTTCCTTCCCAAGTTCTCCATATTTAAATTTTTGTATCCCTAATTTTTTTGTCTAGTAATGATTTTTTCTCCTGCATATTATGTTATTCCCCGTTCATGGACATTTTATCAACAATGAGCTTTGCTTCTTTTGGGACTTGGGACAAAATTATGCTGTCTAGGGGAACCTTATATATTTTCACATGCAACATATTTTTCCTGTCAATATTAGTTGGCTCATACTTTTGTTATAACTTAATAATAGTCTTTTTTATGGCTACTGGATGCAACAACACACTTTCAAATGGGCAATATATTTCATTTAACTTGTGGTATATTATGATGTTCGAATGCAGATTTCTAAATTTTCTTTGAAGGGATTTGTTGTTGGCGTTCCTTTTGATAGGCAACGAGCTCATTCTGAGGTGAGTCTTACTTATCAAATCATTTTTGGACGATAGATTATTGCTCTTCCCCTTATTATAATTTATTCATACTTCTCATCAGGCTGTACTAGTAAAGACCTTCATTGATGACCTCAGTAGAACAGAAAAGCTCGAAGGTCTACAGTTTACATATTGGAATGAATGCTTCACGTCAAAGGTGAATGCACGTGGCTGCTATAATATCTGAGTGTGAAATAAAATTGAAAATTTTGAAGTAGGAATTTGGTTTTGTCAAGTATCTATTTTGAGTATGACGAAGCAGGCTCCAATTTTGAGTTTTATTTTAACTTGCTTCTTCCTGTTCATACATAGATTGCAATAAAGGAAGATGCAAAAAATCTGAAGTTAAATTGTGTTTGTAGAATGTAGAGTTGCTTCTAAAGGATTTGGATATAAATCCAGTTCAGTCCAAGACTATGCTTGACAAGTTTGCTGCTGTTGGAATACTTCAGGTAAAGCTAAACATACAAATTTTAAAATGTTAACTTCTCTTAAACTTCCGCAAAAGGGGTCAACTTGTTTTTTTGAATATATCTGTACAATTCATTTTGGACAGATCTGAAAAATTGAAAATAGAAGGTAGTGGGAGAAAGAGGGTTTTTTTGCAGAAAAAATTTAAAAAGAAAATATTTGTAAGATGGGGGGCAAAACAAAAGCCCTACCTATACTTGACCATCCTCGGTACTTGCTCTGAATCATGCTTTATCTTCTGGTAGCATCTCTATTGTGCAGTCCTCTTCTATTTGGTTCTTTATCTTCCCTCCATCTGTAAATTGCTTTGACACTAATACTAACTATGGTTAATTTTCCCCATTTGATAGATGAATTCATCTAATTTACTCCTTTTAAGTTTTGGACTTACCATCGTTTCCAACTGTTTGCACATTAAATGTCAGTCTGTTTAAAGATGAACTTTCATTGTTGGATTAGTTAAAATCCACTTGAATGTTGATGTTGGTATATTTTCAGGGGTACCTGGATTTTGTTAATAGAAAAATGAAGCAGGAGGACAAAGAAGAACTCGCCAAATAAGGAAGTGCTTTCAAGCATTTTCAACCTTTGTTGCGATATAAATTTTTACATGATTGTAACTTGTCAAAACGCTCTTGTTCTTCTTCTTGTTGTATATACTTGTTGCAACTGTTTTTGTTTCTCTTGGCTAAAGTGCTAAGGATGGAAAATTTGATCCCATCCTTAACACCACTATATTAGTTTTTTTTTTTAAACCAACAAAGAGATGGCGCACCTCTTGTATGGTGTACAAAACTGTTAGGCATGGGTATAAAAATATAAATTAAATGAAATGATTGCCTTTGATATGATATTAAAAAAAACATGAATGTAAGATATTTATATATTTCGATGCATAAAAATAACAATTCCATATGTGTATACAGCCCTGTCTTAAGGGTGTAATTTAGTTTGCAGAGGAAAATATACATCTAATTAGAAATTACCCCAAGATGGGAGAATTTCAGTTAACTTCAAATGATATGAAATAATTTCAGTCAACTCCTAAAATTTTCTGAGATTTTATTATATCCTTTGGGTCAAAATGAAATGAAGTTTTGAGGATGAAAAGGCATTGATATCTTTACTTTATTTGTCTTATAAATTGTTCTATTTGTCTTGTGAATTTTCATATTTGTCTTGTAAATGGTTAAAATGTTTTTAATTCTTTAGGTTCTTGTGAATTATTTTATCTATCTTGTAATTATCTTTATTTGTCTTATGAATATTTATATTTATCTTGTAAATGGTTAAAATGATTTTAATTCTCTAAGTTCTTCTAAATTATTTTATTTGTCTTGTAAATATCCATATTTGTCTTGTGAATTTCCATATTATCTTGTAAATGGCCAAAATGTTTCTAATTCCTTAGGTTCTTTTGAGTCCTTTTGTTCATCTTGTAAATATTTTTATTTGTCTTGTAAATACTCTTATTTATCTTGTAAATGTTATTCTAAAAAAAATAAAAGAATGACATCATTATTTTTTCACTTACAAAAATTAATTTCATTTTGACCTCAAGAGGTTCAGTAAAGTTTCATAAAGTTTTGAGGGTTGACTGAAATCATGTCACGTCATTTGAGGCTCAATGACATTGTCCCATTTAAGATTGTCACACTTAGATTAAGAAAGTTTTTGTTAATACGATTTTAGTCCAATGCACAAAACTCTCATGATGTAGGAGTATGTGTTAGTTAAAAGTAATAAAAATAAAATTATGAGATGGTAAGTGAGAAAGAGATATAATAAGAAAAAAGATAAGGGGAATGTATGATAAAACGATAACGGGAGAGAATAAGAATTAATTAAAGACATTAATAAAAAAAAGCACAAATCTTTAAAAAATACTACTTGAACTTTAAAATTTTAAATTGGTTTTATTAACAATAAGAGTAATGAGATTGACAAATAGAGTAATGAGATTGACAACTCAAATTCTTGTGAAATAACTGATTTGAGATTTTAAAGTTCAAATGATATTTTCTTAAAATTTTCCTAAAAAAAAATGCATTAACTGTCTAAATCTAATAAATAGGAACCGACTAATTCAAAAATTGGATTTCATAAAAAGTAGCTGAGAGGGTAAAATAATTGTAGTATACAAATATTAATATCAATATTCTACAAGCCCTGCTTGATTCATTTTCAAACGCTATTGATAAAGTGAAAATTTTTCTTTCTTTCTTTCTTGTTTTTTTTTTTGGTGTGTGTGTCTTGTTAACATCTATATTGAGCTGTACAAATGATTCCGGTTGAATAATGCGAATCATTAGGAAAACAAAAATACTTCCTAAATGGCGGGCAAAATAAATAAATAAATAAATAATTTCTCAATCAAGAAACTGAACATGCCCTAAATCTTCTCACTGAATCCCACAAAACTTGCCTGATTCCTATTCCAATAGAGAAAATTTTGTTTATTTACTTTTGCATTTTGGTATTAAAGAAAAATTGCCGGACAAAAAAAATTAATTTTTAATAACGACTCATACTTAATCTTGGTCAATTTTTTTTAGCTAAAAAATTGAAAATGAAAGCCTGTCAAATAGTTCTTTTATTGAAATCTTCAATTTGTTATTTTTCCTTTTCTTTCAATCATTATTTCTATTTTATCATGCGTTTAAATATAAATTTTTTTTTGATTCATTAAATATAAAACTTGTTGACATCATATTAAATGTTTCCTTAAAATAGACACATTTTTAATTAAAAATAAATTATAAATTATTACAAATGTTATGTTTTAGATTGATATATTAATTAATATTGATAATTATATATTTTATTTTATTTTGTTGTATTTTTATATTCTCTTCATTCTAATGGTCATCGGCCAAACAGCTCTCAAGTCCTCGCTCAAAAGCTCATTTTTTTCCGGCGCACAAAAGCACGTTTTTAATTCACTCCTGCTTCTCAAGTTCCGTCTTCCTCTGTCTTTTCCTTCCACACTTTTCCTTTTCCCCCTTCTGCATTCTCTTGCCAAAGCCCTAGCCAGTTTTGAAATTTTAGGGTTTTGTTTTCTCATTGTGTTTATGCGTCATTTAGGAACTGCCGGCGTAGTGGCTTGAGTTATGCGTGTCACCGTGAGCTTTTGATTTTTCTGCATTTTCCCCCATTGTCAATTCTAATAATGGGTTTCTAATGGCGAAACTGTTGGAGCTCTAAAATCTTTTCTCTGGTTTCTTCTTTGGCTTTGAAGTGTCTGTCACGGGTTATCTAGATATCTCTCTGAACAAAACCCTCACAAAACTCTTTTTTTAGCATACATTTGATAAAACTGATCCTCTTAATTGAATATCTGGGTTTTGTGGGTCTTAGATCCTTTTGTTTAATGGCATAAGGAGAAACCTTGGTAAAATCTCTGTTTTATATCTTCAGCAGCAACAGAGTTCTGGTTAAGAGCTCAAGAAGTTTGAGTCTTCTAGTAGATTTGGGAAGCATAAATAGTGTACTTGGTCACAAATCTCTTAGTAAATGCATGGATGGGAGAGAAGCTATGGCATTCTCTGGAGGCCCTCCTTCATATTACATGCATAGAGGAGGCATTGTTGGGTCTGTTCCTGGAACACATTCCGGAGGGTTTCAAGTGCCTCATGGGTTCAGACCAAACACCGGCATTCCAGCACAGTCAAATGTACGAGGTAGCTCTATGGGTTCTACAGTTACAGTAGAACCTGTTCGTACCGATTATAGTCATAGCCATGGCATGAGCATTAGTTCGTCTCCTGGAGCACCTCCTTCAAGCGAGCGTGTGAAAAGGAAACGAGGAAGGCCTCGTAAATACCGTCCTGATGGACCTGTTTCTCTGGGTTTGTCTCCCATGTCTGCCACTGCAAATTCTACCCCTGCCTCGATCACTCCATCCCAGAAACGAGCTAGAGGGCGCCCACCAGGAAGTGGAAGGAAACAACAACTAGCCTCGCTAGGTATATTTTCAGAGAATTATTGTACATGCAAATACTCTTTAGTCTTTACCGATGCTTTATATAGGATCCATCGTTTTGTGGGGCATATTTCTTATTCCATTTTATTTTTCTTATTTTTTTCCCATTCTTTGCAACAATTCTGTTTTGTGATGTTTGAGTAGCCTGGGCCAGCTTATTTTGCTTTGTTTTCTTGGTGGTCATGAATTTTGCAAAATCCTAAGCAAACAGAATTCTAAACTGTTAGCTCCTAAACAGATAGATGACTGGTTTACTTGAGGTATTTTTGTCGAAATAAGTTGCTATATTCATGATTTTGGATGCTAAGCTGCATGTTCCAACCACAATACTTAATCTCTTGGCAATTCATGATTTCAATTTTCGATCTAAGGACCATGAAAAATTTGACACTGAAGTCTTCAATTTTCCCCTTTAATTTTTATGCAAATGTTTCTTGATCTTGTTGGTGGTAGTTCCTGATAACAAGTAATATCCCTGACTATTCTTTTGAGATGTGTGGATTTTTTTAAATTTTAATTTTCTATTTGTGCTCCTAGGTGAATGGATGAACAGTTCTGCAGGGATGGCTTTTGCACCTCATGTTATCACAATTGGAGCTGGGGAGGTAGTAAAACTCTTCCACTTTGTAAATGTCTACAATTGGGTTATTCTATTTAGAAAAGTTGCTAAAAGTAATTTGGAAAAGTCGGCTATTCAAACCTGTAACATGACATGGTACTTACTGATTTTATGCAACAGAGATAATACTCAATGGAAACCTTTTGTGCCAATCTTAGTTTTAAGTGATTAACTTTCATGCTATTCACTATGGACACATTGAAGATTGTTGCTTTTTAACACACTTTAGTTGGGAAGTTCCTCAAATAATAGTTTAACTTCTTTCAGGACATTGTAGCAAAGTTATTGTCCATTTCACAACAGAGACCTAGGGCGCTGTGCATCTTGTCAGGTACTGGGACAGTTTCATCAGTTGCTCTGCGGCAGCCTGCTTCTAGTGTTGTCAGCATCACTCTTGAGGTCAGAACACCAAACCATTCTACTTAAACCTTGTTATTTAGTCTCTTTTGTCTCTCTGTTTAAGCATATAGTATGAGTGTTGAGACATTAATCTTTTCTAAAAATGGCTCATAATAAGTCTTCTCAACATATAGGTTCCTCCTTCGAAACATGGAACCCCTCCTGTAATTCATCTTTATTTGGTCTTAATTGTAACCATGGGAAAACATGTTCTGTTAGTCTCTCTGATTCCTCCTTTCCTTTCACCCCCATATTATTTATTTAATTTTTATGGGGTTGTCAAGTCGCTGCTGGTGCTGCATTATTTTCTGTGATTTTTCAGTAAAACTATATGTTTTGTTTTTATCCATCGTCTGTATTAGTAACCTTGTGATAGGAAACCATGGTTACACGCTATATAGGATTTGCTGTATTTGGTCAAGTAATGGTTGCATTGGATTAAGAGATAGCAGTAGATTTTAGGTGGCTAAAATGAATCATAGACTGCAAGTCATTATTGAACTGTCTCTTTAAATGTGTCACCTGAATTTTTACTAGATCAGATCAATTACATTGGCACTGCCTAAAGGGCAAATGATGGTTTTCATAATGCCTTCCAAAAACTTGTTCACATTCTTACCATTGCAGGGCCGATTCCAAATATTGCGCTTGTCTGGTTCTTACCTGGTTGCTGAAGATGGTGGACACCGTAGTAGAACTGGTGGCGTGAGTGTTTCCCTTGCTAGTCCTGACGGTCATGTTATTGGTGGTGCGGTTGCTGTGCTTATTGCTGCAAGCCAAGTGCAGGTATATCCTTGACCACCCTTGGATTCAACCCATAAGAACGTTTTATTCCTGTTTGATCTTTTTTGCAAACTTGGTCATGCTCTTATAGCCAGGTGTTCTGTTGTCAATTCTTGCTTATGTTATTTCCCCATGTCGTATTCTTGTAAATCATAGAACGCTTTACATTTAAACCAAAACAGTAAAAATTTGTTTTCTTCCAAAAAAAAATGGCTATAGAAATGTGGCTTTTGTTCCTATAATGAGGAATAATACTTGGGTGCAGGTGGTAGTGTGCAGTTTTGTACAGGAAGGGTCCAAGACCAAGACTAAGCAATTGAGTGCCCTGGGGGGCGATGTTTCTGAAGCTGAGCATGATGACAAGTTAGCTACTCCGGTGAGTGCTCCACCGTCTCAGAACTACAGTCAACCAACAAGAGGCATTTGGCGATCCGATCTAAAAAGCGCACACACTGGTATTGACTTGATGCATGGATAAAAGTATTTGGTTTTGAAATTGCAGTTTTGTATAGGACGTAGATATAACTTGTGTGTTGTTTGTAAATGAACTGAATTTGCTAGCATTGTATTAAGCTATTGATGATTCCCAGGTTTGCACTAACAATTTATTTCTGTAACAGATCCATCATCATTTTCGGGGTTAATTGACTGTCTGGTATGAGCATTAGACGGATGCAAATATTTACTTAAGTGAAAATTAGGACATGTTTGTATTAGCGTTGAGATTATTTATAAGCTGTTTTTCACGTAAATCGAGACAACTCCTCTCACATACTTACTTCGTATAATGCAAGTCATGATTGAAAAGCTACTTTTAAGCATTCCAATCACTGTTTCAAACGAGCATTAAGTTGTTGGCTGAAAAGTTATTGGATTCTATCCACTTTGAGGATACCATTTTCAAAGTTTTTCTGTGAAAAGTCATTTCTATTTTCTCCTGCTGTAGCGGTTGATATTGAGATCAATTATTACTTCATTAGACTTTCATTGACCTGCTCCCTTCAAACTTGTGCTTGATTGGACAGAGACATCACATGCTTTAATGTTGCCAAACCAGTACGTTATTATTGCAGTGTATAGGTGACTTTCTGAGAAAGGCTTCCACCAAAATAAGATATCTAAATTTTACTAATCTCATTTGGTAAAAATAATAATCCTAGTCTTATTTCTCATCAATTCAGAATTTTTATTTGAATTAATGTGCATCCAACACTCTAAAATATTTTTTCAGGTGCATCTAGTGTCTTAAAGTATTTTGTGGTGTACTCAGTATTTTAAAATATTTTTGGGAAAACGATAAAAATACCACTTGAGTTTCAAATTTTCATATTGGTTTTGTTAATAATAAGAGTAATGAGATTAACAAAAAAAGTATAGCTATTGAGAACTTAGATTTTTAGGAAATCATTTATTTGAAATTTTAAAATTTAAGTGGTATTTATTTATCTTTTTTCTAATATTTTTTTTATGTGCCCAGTATTTTAAAGTATATTTTCCTGTGGGTCCAATATTTTAAACTATTTTTTTAGTGAAGCATTTTTTCATGTGTATCCAACATCCTAAATTACTAAGTGCATAATTGTATAAAAAAATAAATTAGGGTGATGGATGCACCTGAAAAAAATATTTCAACGTGCTGGATATATCACAAAATATTTTAAAATATTGGATGGACTTAAAAAAAAATACTTTATAGAGTACTAAATGCACTTTAACGCTTCTTATTTTTAATAATTTAATTCATAGGAATAATCATGAAAGCAATTTGCCCTACTGGCCATTAACGTTATATCCATATTTAAGATTAGCATGGAAAGTAATTAGCCTCGTTAAAAGGAGAAAGATTGCCAAAGGAATAGTTCAGAGAATAGTTTATTCACCGGATCAATGGAAAAAGTCTTCAGTAGCATAATTGAGGGGTCTCTTATCATCTCACTAGAGTTCTCTTTCAGCTTTTTCTTGGTACATCTTTCATGGAGGATGGATTCTTCAGCAAGAAAACTTATGAAGACAAGTACCATACCATTGTTTCTTTTGTAAATACTGCTGCACTCTGGACTCTCTAAATAGGCTTAACTTATTTATTTGATTATGTATGGATTCAACCAAATATATACTCTTTTTAAGAAAAAAGGGGAAAAGTGTCTCCAAAATCTTATTTTCAAGAATGAGAAATTTTTTTTTAGGCACACAATACTGGTAATTTACAAATTTTGTATTGCCATGAGTACAATTACTCTGATTTAAGTCCAGTCATGTCACCGTGGGCCATTCTTGAAAGAAAATTACTAAATTGCTTAGGCACCTGCAATTGATATGCAAGTTCCTTGAAACCCTTTTTCGATAATAATATGAACTTAATAAAATTCAACACACATACATTATTTATAGCTAAAGGATTCTGACCCAAGGCCTTATTTAATAAGCACAATATGTAGCATATACGGATAAACATGCTTCTTTTCCAGGTGAACATAAATTTAATGCACAACATAAAGGATAAAAGCCGAGAGTTCTTCGTCATATGAGACGCTTGACAATTCACTTTCAACATGATCTCTTCCAAGTTGAATCCACGGATTCATATAATACCCAGAAGCTTTTCAATGTCCCGCTGCAATACAAAACAGATGCCACAAGAATTTATGGAAAAATTAATGAACTTCCTCTCAAAGAGATATCCCTCAGTAAATAACAAACACAGGTAGCTTATGCATGATCTGTTTTGAGTTATGAAACAGGAATTTTATGTAGAGAATAAAGATTTCTTTTTTACCTCAAGGCTGAGGGGAGAAGTTGTGGGATAATAGCGACCCACGGCTTTACCGTTCTTGTCAACTAGAAATTTGGAGAAGTTCCACTGAATATTATCCCCAATAATTCCCCATTGGCACGACTTTAAGAACTTGTACAGTGGGGCAGTGTTGTCACCATTCACTTCAATCTAATCCGAAAACAACAGGACATAATAGTTATATATAATCCAGTACAGGTCACATTTTTTGGAAGTTGCAGAAATTAATAAAAAATGGTGCTGATTCCCCAACCATCTGGTTAAATATAACTAGCCAAGTGACATTCCAAGCTCCTAGTTGAGCAGAGTAAAGCAATTCAAACAATTAGTGTCATATTTAATGCTAAGCTTTCCCAATACAATTTTATGAATGAAACGCAATAATGGTTAGGACATAAACAAACAGTAGAATGCAAACAAAGAGTCAAAGACATAGGGTACCATGTTGGCTGGTTGAGAGGAACAAAATCCTCGACCAAACCACATGGTCATGGGTTCGAACAACAGAGAGAGTAAAAGAGAATTTTTAGACCTTGAAATGCCCAAGCAATATGGACAAAGACAGCTTTCCTGTATGAGCTGCAACAGACTTGAATAATTAAGGACCAACCTTATCAAAGATGGGGAATTCTGATTTGAAGCGGGTGCATACAAAATCCACGATTTCTTCATTGCTTCCAGGTTCTTGTGCACCAAACTGATTGCAAGGAAATCCCAGTATCTCGAGACCTAAATGACCAAGAGATGATATATATATATATAGAGTGAGAGAGAGAATTTAACATTTCACAAATACTTTCAAAGATTTTTGGGTGGGATATATATATATATATATAGAAAATTGAAAATTTTCACATATTTATTCTCAAATAGGATTAGTTACCTCACCTAAATCCCAGCACAGTACTAAAAAAGAGAAGAGCTAAAGAGCAATCCACATATAACTTTGAAATACATGACCAAGAGATGAAGTTAATTGGTCAAGTTTCCACACCAAATTAAACAGCATATGTAGACTGTGAGCTCAATAAAGTAAGGCCTTTTCACTTATGCTAAAATTATGACTGTTATGGTTTGAAATGGCATATATGAACGAAACAATCAGAGAGTTTAAGGCACAAACCTTTAGCTTTATACTTCTCATATAATTGATTGAGCTCTGTATAATTGGAGTTGGTTAAACCACTGCCTCAATCCCAAACAACGAACAAGAATAGTAAGATTAAAGAAGACTAGAAAGTAGATGCCATGGCTTCAAATGAGGAAAAAGCAAATAATAACAAGTAAAGCAGGCAGGGACACCATTTGGAAGCAACGTTGACAATCAGCAGGACTTTTCCACGGTAAGCAGCAAGGTCAACATCATTTCCCTTGGCATCCTGCAAAGGGAGCATAAAGAATTACAACAACATTTAACCATCACTTTTTCATATGATGTTTATCTACCTAATACAGATATCATCGACATCTTCAACCTAGTCAAAGTTTCACACACTCATTCGTAACATGCGTATCTCCTCAGATACCCAATTAAGATTGAAAGTTTGTAGCCATGTTCAAATGATTTGTCAAACTTAACAAATTCTTCAGAAAAACAGAAATGGCCATCAAACTGCCAGATTCTTTAATTGGGAAACCATGTAAAAATTTAATCAAGGAAATCCCAAATTCAAGGTTATCAGCGTTCAGAAAAAAGAGAGCCGCGGAAACAGAAAAATACCCGCAGAGAATTTCAAATCAAAGAGGTGAGAAAGCAAGAGTAAAGGTAAAAAGACTAAAGCGACAGTAAGAATCATGAAATAAATAGAGTAGAAGACCAACCTTGACAACAAAATCGAACACGGATTTTGAATCAGCGGCTTCGGTAGTCATGGCGAAGCTTGCAGCCGAAAAACAACAATGCAAGAGGAAACCCAAAAGGGCGAAACCAATCAGTGAGCTAATCTGCAGGTGCGGGGATTAAATATATGAGCCTATGAGAATCCCAAGCGAATAAGATCGATGCTTCGACGTGGCCGTATCATCATTATTGAAATAAATTACCATTAGTACAGACGACGAATCTGACAAACCATTAATTTAGGCTGAAATTAATTGTGGTCCAATGTATCATTATTGAAAAGATGACTACGTCCTTTTCACGATAGATGACTATGGTGCCAAAATAATGCTAAAAAACATGACTTAATTTACCAGCTACCGAAATCTATTACATTTATCAACTTTCACTTAATAATCAAAATTAAGTTACATGATTTAGTCAAAATCCGAACGTGTTTAGGTGGCGTGGCTCTTCATTCATTCATTCATTTTTAGGAAACGAACTTTGAATTGTTTTCTTAATTTTTTATTATTCTTTCGTTTTTATTTTTTTTATTCTTATCTGTTTATTTTTTATTATATTATAGTTTCTTTTATTCTTATAAATATTAAGGTTTTGACTTTATAAATCCTTTAATAACCTTTCATAATCTTTTTATGATTTAACATGACTCTCATAAAACTTAAAGGACTGAACTTAACTTCAAAACACATCACATACTATTTAGATAATTAAAATCTTTTCAAGTGAAAAATAATTTACTTTATTTAGCTTCATCATACAATCTCATTTTCAAAAAGTCACATCTTCAGATTATATGAATCATTTATCATAAAAGAATTCCTTCTTAAGATTATCTAAATCCTGCGAATAAAAAATAGTGATGATAACAAAGGAGATATGCATGATTTCCGGATTTCTTTTCTTTCTTAAACCAAAAGAGCTGTGGATCTTCTTCTTCTTCTTCTTTTTGGGGGTTGTAGAAAGTAGAAACTTCTATTGTTTTGGTGCCTCTCATGGCATAATGCTTTTCTCCAAAAGATTCAATTCTGACTGGGCAGGTAAGATCACTTCCTACTGTGAAAGCATTTGATTGTACGCATGTCCCCAGAAGCCCATTTTTGAACTTCAACAACAACAACAATAATATAAGCTTGAAGAAAAATTCTCCACGCGCTGATCATTTATAACCGAAGGATTTGAACCCAAGTACAGATTTACTAAACATCATATTGTTGCATGCGTGAATAAACATGTTTCTTTTTTTCCAGGAGAGCCAATAATGCATCATTACATAATATTGTTTGCAAACATACATTGACCATGCGATTTTCTCCAAGCTGTATCCTTCCATTCAAAAGATACCAAGTAGCTTTTTGATGTCTCGCTGCCATACCATAAAGATGACACAAGAATTACCAAAACTGAAAAAAGATTCCTCTAAACAATCTCCTTTAGTAGCAACAACAAACACAGGCACCTTATGCACGATCAGTTTGAGTCATGAAACATAAAGAACGTGTGTGGTAAATACTTGGGCTTTACCTCAAGGCTGAGAGGAGAAGTGGTGGGATAATAGCGATCCACGGCTTGACCGTTCTTGTCAACTAGAAACTTGGCGAAGTTCCACTGAATATCATCCCCAATAATTCCCCACTTGCCTGTCTTCAAGAACTTGTACAGTGGAGCAGCATTCTCACCATTCACTTCAATCTAATCCAAGCACATTATTACACAACATGCTCATGTCACATTTAGAAGTTGCAGAAATTAACAAAAGGGAACTCACTTATATCCTTCCTCCGGTTAACTACACCTTGTCAGGTGACATTTAAGTCCGTAGTTGTGCAGGATAAAGCAGTTTCAAAACAATTAGTGTGATCTTATTGTTGTTTTCCCAATAACTTTTTTTTTTCTTTTGAATGAGATGCAGCACCGGTTAGAACAGAAACAGACGGTAGAAAGCAAATCCAGACACAGCACAATTCGTGCCTGTTGTTTATGGGAGTTTTTTGGTCACAACAAAAACATAACTGATGCAAAGGGGAATGGCAAACACTTGACCAACTCGATAAAAGCCAAATAAAATTTTAGACCTTGGAAATGGGATGCCCAAGAATTGTACAGACTTTGTATGTGGATATACCTTATCAAAGACGGGAAATTCTGATTTGAATCGAGTGCAGACAAACTCTGTAATTTGATCATTGGTACCAGGTTCTTCCTCACCAAACTGATTGCATGGAAACGCCAGTATCTCCAGGCCTAAACAAAACTTTCCAACCCAATCTCTCATTTGTATTGATTAAATGTGTTTTAAAACACTCGAAAGAAACAGTGATTAGCAAGGTGACGGATTTTCATATCAGTGTCCAAAAAGGACTCCTCCTCTAGAGATAAGAAAATGGTTTTATACAATCACAAATCATATAGGTGACTCTCTAGATGGACATCAAAATTTTCTTACAAGATCTTTGGGTACGAGATATATTATCCAGCCCCAAGTTGGTTATGACAAATATAACGCCAAAACTTGGAGATTTTCATACATCTCATGCTTCCTATATAAGATTTTAGGTATTTAAAAATATTAGTTTACCATTTTACCGACCCTGCCTTTACAGAAAAGACCCTAATTCCTGACAGAGAAAAGAACTAACGGGCAACTTGGAGATGATTTGGAGCAGAAAAATATACCAGCAAGAAGAGATGAAATTAATTGGTCGAGTTTCCACATTTAAATTAAACAGCACTCGTAGACTGTGAGTTCAATAAATTACTTCCTTTTCAATCACGCTAAGATTATGAATTTATGATTGTGATGATCTGAGATGCCACATATGAAGCAATTACAGGGTTCAAACTACTAACCTTTATCTTTATACTTCTCATATAATTGATTCAACTCCGTATAATTTGAGTTGGTCATGCCACTGCCTCAATCCCAAACAACAAGAATAATAAGATATAGGAGACTAGAAATAAGATATCATAGCTTCAGAGAACCAATATATATATATAAACAAGAAAAAGGTTGAGCACCGAAAAAAGATATCATAGCTTCAAATGGATTCAAGGCATAATCAAAAGACAGGAATCAAATAAGATCAAGTTAATGCAGGCCAGTATACCATTTGGAAGCAACATTGACAATCAGCAGAACTTTTCCATTGTAAGCAGCAAGATTAACATCATTGCCCTTAGCATCCTGCAAGCAAACATAAAGAATGGCAACAATATTTAAGAATCAACGAATGAGAACTTCAAAACATCGCCATGGGAGCAAGACAAGCTCTTAGTTAGCTGCCATATCTGAATGACTTGTCAATCTTAGCAACTACTTCAGAAAGACATCAACGTCCACCAGATTGCAAGATTCACAGTGGGAGGGATGTTTCAATGAAGAAACCCATATTCGTACGCCCTTAATCTCCAGAAACAAGTTACATGGTTTCAAACTAAGTAAGAAGAGCGTTGATCCAATAAAAAAACAACAAACAAGATAGGGTAGACCAATAACACATCCTGGAACTGTAAGATACTAAGATCATCTTTCTTTTATGAAACTCAATAGTCAATACAATAAAGTGATAGCCCAGACAGAAGGGCTGTCAGTAATTAGTAAGTGAATAAAACCACGATAAATCCTGAGAAGACCAACCTGCAATACAAAATCGTACACAGACTTCGGATTAGTGGGCAGGGTAGTCATCGCGCGCAGCCGCAGAACGCAGAAAATCAGAGGAACCCAACTACACTCACGAGCTGAGGAGGACCACTACTATCAACTGCACCTGGGGGGGAATTCGGTTCGGTTCGGTTCATTTGCAGAGTCAGATAAGGGCCTGTTTGGTTGGAGGAGACGGGATAGAAGGGGAGAAAAAACTGAACCCCTCCTCTCATTTGATTTGAAATTTTGGAAAGTATCTCCCTTCAAGATAGACAAAATTTTGGTCTACTTTAATCTTATAACTTATGTGACATTCCAATAATATTTAGGGAGAATGACAGTGAAGTCCCAAGGAAGAGGAGAAATGAAGAAATGGTCCCTATAGATTGCAAAATAAAAAAATGGTCCCATGGAGTTGTCAATACAGGCTCCTGGAGTTGTCATTAACAACTCCAGGAGCCTGTATTGACAACTCCATGGGACCATTTTTTCATTTTGCAATCTATAGGGACCATTTCTTCATTTTTGTTCTTGCATGGGACATAAGTGTAAATCTCCCTAATATTTATGATAAATAAAAATATTATTATTATTATTATTAAAATATTTTATTATAAAATAAAAAAATATTATTATAAAAATTATATATTTATGAATACAAAATTATTATAATTATAACATATGCTCATACAAATTTAAATAAAAAATATTATTATTAAATTAATTTGCATCAAAATATATTTTTATCATTAAAAAATATTATTATGAATTAAAATTAAATTTTTTTACATATAAAAATATTATTATAAAATTTGTTTAAAATGAAAAGTAAACTTTCATAAATAAAAAAAAATTATGATTATAAAATATGTTAATATAATTTTAAATAAAAATATATTATTTTTATTAAATTAATATATATTATTATATTAATTATAAATAAAAATGTTATCATATTAATGAGATAGAATGTAACTTAATTTATATAACATATAAATAACAAATATAACCAAATATATTAGAGTAAAATGTTAAATTGTTATCATTTTTTTCCTTTCATCCCACCTCAAATAAAATAAGAGATATTAAAAACCTCTCATGCCCCTCCAAAATAGTGTCGGAAATACGGGCTGGCCCTTCAGCCCGTTTAGGCCCACTTCCTAAAAAACCCTCAATTTTTAAAGCCTACGGCCCTACAGGGTTGGCCCTTTACGGGCTCGGGCTTGAACTTATTTTAATTAATTTTTTTTTCAAGTTTTACACTATATTTATTATTTTATCTTAAATTGAGATACATTATTTTTAAAACTCATAAATTTTTAGTTAAAATAATCATCTAAAGTCCAAATTAGCCTCTTTTTTAAAGTTTAAATGAATAAAATATTGAAGAAAATAAAATAAATCAAACCATTTAATAAGTGTTTATCTGTTATTAATACTTTATTAGGTACTTAGATGTCTCTCATATTGATAATTTGGTATAATGATATTATATATATTAATTTATTTTTAAAAAATATTAAACAGGCCTAAAAGGGCCGGTCCTATAGGGCTGCAGGGTCGGCCCTTTTAGGCCCCCTTCTTGTTTTAGCCTCTAAATCATAAGTTCGGCCCTTGAAGGGCTCGGGTCTAAATGAGCCGGTTCGACATGCTCGGCCTGAATTCTCGACTCTACTCCAAACCAAACCAAATAAAATAAGCATCTACCCTCTCTTTTTATCCCCACTCTTTAAACCAAACAAGCCCTTTAATATGAGCAAGACCCTCACTTCTTTTCCCTTCTATATGTATTTTTTAAACTCCCTTTTTGCTTTTACTTTGCTACACTCATTTGTTATCTCAAGTCCCAGTCATTGAATTAAATTTGAACTTTAAATTGTTAAAATTGTTGGCCAGTGGATGGACTATTGTTGG
Organism: Inga laurina; assembly: GCA_963855925.1. NCBI lineage: Eukaryota > Viridiplantae > Streptophyta > Magnoliopsida > Fabales > Fabaceae > Inga > Inga laurina. The sequence goes on from OY979712.1 coordinate 47,999,219, forward strand.
ATCAAATTTCGCCACAAATGTTATGAGCGGGTAAGAGGCAATTTTACTTTTGAACTGTAAAAAAATGGAGTAATTTGTTATGATTGTTATCGTAATTAATTTTAACTATTAATTAACTAAATATGTTAAACTAACAATCCATATATCATTTTTGTTAAGCTTCAAATTTATCCCAAAAGTTTTTTTTTAAAAAAAGAAGTGAATGACACATAGACTTACAGAATAAATTTGCATCTTAACAAAAATGATGTGAATGATTTGTGGACTATCAGCTCAATATATTTGATCAACCAATGGTTAAAATTAATTGGGATAATGGTCAAAGCAAAATTGCTCCCTTTTTAACACTTTTGAGGCAAAATTGGCCCCGAAAAACTTCTAGAATAAAATTGCCTCTTAACCCATGTTCTGATAAAATTAAGTTTCTTTTTTATCATTTAATATTTTACTAATAATATTATATAATATTAAATATAAATTATTCAAATATAATCAAAAGATTAAAATGAAACATGAAGAGAAAGTGAAAAAAGAACAGGCCCCCCACCAACAAGTTGTAGAGTGTGTTTGAATTAATGATTGGATAAGTGACTTATTTTTACTTAGACTTATGGAATCTTAAAATTGGAAAAAAGTTAGATTGGTTAAAATGATGAGTGTTTGGATTGACGATTGAATAAATAACTTATGTAAAAGTGAATGATGTTTGGTTTGACTTTTGCATCAGTGGCTTTTGTATTATTTAAGAGAAAAAATTGTAAAAATTATGAAAAATGAAAAATGAAGGGATAATTGTGAAAAAAGTCCTCATTGGCAACTTAATTGCCAAATGGGACCTGGGACGATATCTACACACGGAGGGATTTTTTCACAATTTTCTCAAAAATTAACTTTGAAAATTTGGCAATGGTACAATTTTAATAAAATTATATCAAACTCTAATTTAAATTTGTACACTCCAAAAATTTTTTCTACTGTGCACCTCAAGCTTAAATCTTATAAATTATATCAAACTCTAATTTAAATATTAAATCCTAACTCATATTTTCACATAGCTCAAAATCTAACAAAATAAACGGATAAAACTCTCAATAATACCTCTAATAATCCAAATAAATTATTTAAACTAAATTTAATCTGTAAAAACATCATATAGAAACTAATTTATGACATGTTTATAAAAGAAATTGATTATAAAAGTATAAAACAACTAAATAATAAATCTAAACTGATTAAAATTAATTATTAATTATTCTCTACATTTCTACAGTCATATATTGATAAAACTCAAAACTTGTCTAAACTCTTATCCTAAAATATTCTTTAATTAGCAGAAAATTACTATATAAAGAAAGAGAACATTATTTAGAACATTTTTCATAAAAGAATTTTTGTGATTAGAAGTGATTTTGAGTACCTCATTGATCCCCAAATATATGAAAATACTCCTATCAATATTATTTTATACACACACGCATAAGCTCCATTTTGAGGCTTATTACTTTTTCCAATTTTTGACTTTTTTAACCTCAAATATCATCGCTGAACCAAACACCCATTTCGGCTTTTCTAGCATTCAAGCTCGTTTTCATGCGCAAACATCAAAACAAATACCCACGTAGTCATCGTAAGCCTAACTATATGGTTTAGAATTTACTATCATCAGCCTCCTTCATCTCCATCAAAACTAGAAAGTAGAGCAGAAAATAGGACCGGTCTGTTTAGATCCAAGCATATTAAAGGCAGAGTTTATGATTTAAAGCCTCTAGAAGGAGTCGGACATAAAAGAGTCAACCCTTAAGGCTTTGGGCCAATTTTTTAAAATTTTGTTAAATGATTATAAATTGAGTTTTGGTTAAAAAAATGATTTTTTTAACATTCGAAGTGTTTTTCAAACCATATAGTGTTGCTATTTGAACTTTTTAAAGGAAAAAATTGATTATATTCTGTTAAAAGTCAAGAACAAATCCTTCATTCTCTGACTTGTAGCATGACATTGTTGAATCTCTCCTATCCCTCTTCCGTCAATCACTCAGCACCGCTCCACTGATTCTCTTCTGTTTTCCCTTGGATTCGCATTACATTCTGTTTTCTCTTTCCTATATATATGTTTGTAATCTTCTCATTTATGATCAATGAAATGAAAGCTCTATGAGCCATTATGGTATCAGAGAGACTCCAGGGATGATCCGCGGCTGGAGCAAGTGACAATAGCCCCCAGCAACGGCACCAAAAACTTATTCGCCGTTTAGCTTTCACAAGCGTACAAGTCGCAAGTAATAAATTAGTGCGAAACGAGTATCGAACCGCAAGGACTATGACAAAAGCGAGTTAACTAATTTAACCATGTTCTTAATTAGGTTGAATGGAATCATTTAGATTTGATCAAGTTAAATAAAGACTTTTGATGAAAATAACAAAGGAAAATAGTGGAAATTGAGAAATTGGGTTTAACTTCAAGAGATATAAACTTAGGATTACTTCTTCCCTATTGTATTTCATGAAACTATGCAAATATTCACTTATGCTAGTTAAATGAGTTTATATGCTAGTCGAAGATCCTAAAATCATCAACCAAGCTCTCTCAAGTCAAGATTGATTTTTAATCTTCATTAAAAATATTCAATCTCTTGTTTACAATTAATGAAAATCATCTTTCAAAAGAAAGCCTCACTTGACTATGCTAGGTTGTTAGATATATTTCTATTCTAACAACAAATCGTCTATTTAATCCCTAAACTTTAAGTCTAGCATGATTTTTCTTATGTTCTATAATCAAAATAGCTCTCTCAAGCATCTTCCAATTGAATAACTCTACTCATGTGGTGATCAAACACAAGATAGCATTAAGCTCAAAGAAAAATCAACATATAATACTCATTAACCAACAAAAGCAAGATAATCTAGTAATTTCAATCCATAGAATGGGTAAATGTAATCCTAATTAGGAGTTTTAGCTACTCATAGTCTGTACATGCCAAAATCTCAGCACACAATCATAATCCATAGCAACAAAATAGAGAAAAAGGAGAGAAGAACAAGAAAAACTCAAGAATTGAGACTCTAAATCCTTTCTTAATCCAATCCCAAGCTCCAAGCTCTCCAAAATGCTAAACCGTAGCAGCCACTATGTTCAAGAAGTCCATCCCTCCTCATTTTCAACCTAGTCCATGCCTTTATACTGGTTTTTTTGCTTCATTTTTCAAAATGCACAGCATCATTTTCGCGCGTTTGCCGTGGGTTTGCTACAGTGAATGCCATAGCGAATTGTCATACAGAACCAGACAGAAGCAGTGCTTTTTCAGGTGGTTTCGATATGACTTTAGCTACAGCAGATTTCATAGCAAGTGCAGGTTTCTCCTCTATAATGTCCATTTTCCTCTTCCTCTTGCATTCTTCCCTTCCTTTCACATCTTCTCATGATCTTTATGAGCTTTTACAACTTGTCATCCTCCACCTACAATGAGGAGGAATTCATGAGCTCTTTTAACTTTCACAAATAATTAAAACTATGTGCATTTAACTCATGATTCAACAAAATTTTGATTTATCTTATGTTTTATCACATTTTCTTCTATAATCTCTTTATATGCACAAGTTGAACCCAAAAATAAGTGAAAAAAAGAAGAAAACATGCTAGAATATTCTTGATTTCTATGGGTTAACAGCGACCCTAAGATACAACGAGGAGAGAGAGAGAGAGAAAACAGTGAGAAAAATAAAAAACAGGGGATTGGCCAAACCTCCCTGATCTCCACAACGCGGGCGAGTGGAAGCACACCGCCACCTCAGAAAGGATTGGACAGCGCCGATCGGTGAATCCCAAAGGAGCGACGGGCATCTGACCTAAGTGTTTGAACATTGAGAAACCAAGCAAACAAGAGGCTAGTAAAGTAAAAGCCAAGGTCATGAAGCAAGGAAAGAAATGTGAAGCTAAGCAGACTACTATTAGCCCTTCTCCTCCTAAAAGTTTCCTAGACATGGATCCCAGCCAATATATCAGCAGTACAGTGGTGGTACCAGAATTCTCCGATGGTTAGGAAGAATTACAGATGCTTCGCCATACACTTTACAAGCAGAATATGTCAAATTCTATTCCTAGTGTGAATCTAATACAATCAGGTAATTCCGTTATAGCCCTCAACGCTGTGATGACTAGTGAAGGTACTTGGATTGTTGACTCTGGAGCTACAGATCACATGACCGGTAATAGAAATTTATTCCATAACTTTAAATTCTGTCATGAACATCTCAAATTAAAAGTAGCTAATGGTGTATACACAAGGGTTGAGGGAATTGTCACGGTCACTTTATCTGATCACTTAGAACTTCATAACATTTTTTTTGTGCCTGCACTCACTTGTAATCTAATATCTGTGAGCAAGTTAACTAAAGGTCAGATATGCCGAGTAATTTTTAAGGATGATCTTTGTGTTTTTCAGGATTTAAAATCGAGGAGGACGATTGGGACTTCTAGAGAATGGGAAGGATTGTTCTACCTTGAAGGACCAAACTTGACAACTAATAATGCAAGGAAGGCAAAAAGGCACTGGTTAGTTCTAATTCTCGAAATCATGATGTACACTTGTGGCACTGTCGCTTAGGTCATCCTAGTTTTAATTATATGAAGCATGTGTTTCCAAGTTTATTCCACAAAAATTACATTCCTTTTCATTGTGACACTTGCAAACTTGCAAAGCAAACTTGATCTTCATACCCCAAACAGCCTTATACACCCTCATCACTATTCACACTAATCCATAGTGACATTTGGGGTCATGCATGAATAAAAACCCTTACCAATGCTAGGTGGTTCGTTACTTTCATAAACGATCACACTAGAACCACATAGGTTTATTTAATGAAAGACAAATCTGAAGTAGTCAAAGTATTTCAAAACTTCTATACCTTTGTGCAAACCCAATTCAACACTTCAATTAAGGTACTACGAAGTGATAATGCCAAGGAATACATGAGCAAAACCTTTAAAGAATTTCTTGATCAGCAAGGAATTCATCACCAAACTTCCTATCCTTACACCCCTTGGAGTGGCCGAACGAAAGAACTGTCACCTGTTGGAAATAACCCGAACCTTGCTAATAGAACGAAATGTTCCTACCATCTTCTGGGGTGATGCTGTTCTCACGGTAGCTTATCTTATTAACCGCATGCCATATAAAGTTCTCAATTACGACACTCCTATCTAAAAACTCCTTAAGCACTTTCAAAATTGCCCACTCATCAATTCATTACCTCCAAAGGTGTTTGGTTGTGTTGTCTTTATTTACAAAAATGATGGCAGCAAATTTGTTGCTCGAGCTAACAAATGTATATTTCTTGGCTACTCCTCTACTCAAAAAGGGTACAAATGCTATTGTCCTACTTCCAAGAAGCTTATAATCTCCTGGGATACCGTCTTCTCTGAAGAAGAAGCATATTATCCCAAATTATCCATTCAAGGGGAGTATAACGACAGTGAATGGCTAATCCTGGAAGAATCTAACTCCAAAGACTTACCACACACATCATCACTGTCACCACCACGACCAAACCTTATAACCACTATTGACTCACTTGCTCCTACAAGCCAACCTAGTCCTATCCAATCTAATCATAAATCTGAACATATTCCACCTCAACCTGAACCCACACCTAATGAACTAGAAACAAATGTTGAGATCAATTCAGGGATGGATACCGAACCAGAACGAGACGAAGAGTCCAGACTACAAGTTCTAGATGAATCAAACACTGGTAGAATTATCTCTCACATTCAACGGAACGACCATGACTCCAATTCGGGATTAAATCTTGAAGAACTGGGTTGGCCTATTGCATTGAGAAAAGGGGTAAGATCTTGTATTCAGTATCCAATTCAACGTTTTGTCTCATATGGTAACTTATCTACAAAAATACAAAGCTTTGTTGTAACTAGTGCAAGGATAAAAATTCCAAACACATTTCAACAAGCTATGAATGATCCGAATTGGAAACAAGTTGCAGAAGAAGAGTTGAAGGCACTCAAGAAAAATAAAACGTGGGAGATTACAACTCTTCCTAAAGGAAAGAAACTAGTAGGATGCAAGTGGATTTTCAATTCAAAATTCAATCCTGATGGTAGTATCAACAAATATAAGGCAAGACTTGTTGCAAAAGGATATACCCAGATATATGGAGTTGATTATCAGGAGACCTTTGCTCCAGTAGCCAAGCTTAATACCATCCAAGTGATACTATCAATCGTAGCCAACTTAGATTGGCCGTTGCACCAACTAGATGTGAAAAATACCTTCTTGAATGGAAACTTGGAAGAAGAAGTTTACATGGAAATTCCAGATGGAATTCTAGCTCCTAACAACTCTGTGTGTAAACTTAACAAGTCATTATATAAACTTAAGCAATCTCCTAGGGCATGGTTTGGTAGATTCACCAAAACAATGAAAAAGCTAGGGTATACTCAGGGACAAGCAGATGATACATTGTTCATCAAACGTGTCAATGGCAAAGTCACCATCTTGATCGTCTATGTTGATGATATGGTCATTACAGGAAACGATGAAGAATCCATTGTTAAACTAAAACAAGACTTGTCAACTGAGTTTCAAGTCAAAGATCTTGGACAAATGAGGTATTTTTTGGGCATAGAAGTAGTAAGAACCAAGAAGGATATTAATGTGTCCCAACGGAAGTATACTCTAGATTTGTTGCATGAAATGTTAGGGGTACAACCTGAAGGAATACCAATAGAAGAAGGTTGTCACTTGGAAATCAAGCCAAATAGTGTCCCAGTCAACCCAGAACGATACAGGAGACTTGTCGGGAAACTTATATACTTAACCCACACACATCTAGACATTAGCTATGCAGTCAGAATAGTAAGTCAATTCATACACCAGCCACAAGAAGAACACATGGCTGTCGTGTACAAAATCCTAAGCTATTTGAAGTTTAATCCTGGAAGAGGGATCTTCTTTAAGAAAGGCACTTTCAGAAATATTTAGATCTACATTGATTCTGACCATGCAAAAGACAGGGAGACTAGAAGGTCAATCTCAGGGTACTGCATATATGAGTAGGGAAATCTAGTTACATGGAGAAGCAAGAAACAGACTGTGGTGTCAACAAGTAGTACGGAAACCGAACTAAGAGCTGTTAACAATGGAGTATGTGAAGGAATTTGGGTCATCAGATTACTGAAGGAGTTGGGAATTCCACATAAAGGACCAATACAAGTTTGGTGTGACAACAAGGCCAACATTGAAATGGTTAAGAACCCAGTCTATCATGATAGAACAAAACATGTTGAGATAAACAGACATTTTATTAAAGAGAAAATTGAAGCAGGCATCATGAGTCTGTCTTATATCAGATCTGATGACCAGACTACAGATATAATGACAAAACCACTAGGTAAAACTAAATTTGAAGGATTTTGGTGCAAGCTGGGAACGATTGACATATATTCTCTAGCTTGAGGGGGAGTGTTAAAAGTCAAGAACAAATTCTTCATTCTCTGACTTGTAGTATGACATTGTTGAATCTCTCCTATCCCTCTTCCATCAATCACTCAGCAACACTCCACTGATTCTTTTCTGTTTTCTCCTGGATTCACATTACGCTCTGTTTTCTTTTTCCTATATATATGTTTGTAATCTTCTCATTTATGATCAATGAAATGAAGGCTCTGTGAGCCATTATATTCTTTTTAAAAAGTTAAGAGAAGCTTGTTGATGACATTATAGTTAGTTAAAAGTTTTTTAATTGATTTTTTTTAAAAAAAAACACTCAATTTTTAAGAATCTTTCATTTGATTCTTTATATTTCCCCCAAAGAAATTTTTCCTTATGAAATATTGAAAGAATCATTTTTTATTGATGTAAGATAAATAAAGAGAACAATTTTTTTAATTGTATTTGTAGGGGCCAAATATTATGTAAACTATATCAAAAAGAGAAAGTAATAACACACATTGAAAAAAATGAAAAAGTAGAGTCTATCTCATAAAAAATTTTGTTTTAAGGCAAATGGTCACTTATTTTATTTATAAAAAATGATAAAATATTTAATACTTTAAAATTAATACTTTTAAATTAAAAATTTAAGTGTTTTAATTCGATTTCTTTAAGAAAATAGAAAAAATATTTTTTTGTTAAAAGAGCTTGAAGGCCGTGGGCCAGCCGGAACCCATAAATAAACAAGTCGGACTTCAAAATAGGAACCTTTTATGTGAGTCGGAACAACCCATTTTCCTGGCTTTACCAAAAACACTACTAATTATATTCACCTATGCATAAAGAACATTACAGTTGTATTATGCAAATACAAACAAACGATCAACCTATTTGCCATTATTTACAGGTTCGGTCCATCCACTGATCCACACATGATACAGCAACTGCCCAAGTTTATTTATGGGAACAAGGCACTGGCTACTACTGCTACATCAAACTAAATCAAAACCTTGAGGTTTATCATTCTATGCTAATGCCCCGAATCTCAAGCTTGTCCAGTTTCTTAGGCCTCCTGTAATATTTCAGCAATAGAGAGCAACAAACAACACTCACAGACGAGGCTGCCATTGCGGCCCCGGCAATCCAAGGAGGCAATCGGAATCCTGTGAAAGGGAAAAGAACTCCGGCAGCGATGGGAATGCCAAGGAGATTATAACCCAAAGCCCAAATGTAATTGAGACGGATATGGAAAAATGTTCTTCTGGAAAGATCAATGGCAGTTATCACATCCTCCAAGTTACTCTTCATTAGAACAATGTCAGCTGCCTCAATAGCTATGTCTGTGCCTGCACCAATTGCCATTCCCACATTTGCTGCTACAAGTGCTGGTGAATCATTGATACCATCCCCAACCATTCCCACTGTATATCCAGCAGCCTGAAAAGGAAAACGGGGAAAAGAAAATTCAGCATTTCAAGAAAAACTAGAATATTCTTGTCAATTTACTTCATGGATATAAGACCAACAATTTAAACTTGACTAGGAAGTATACTCTAATGAAAGAACACACTTTTTTCTGCAACATAGTTGTAATTTGTAGTCTTAAACTACCTGCAACTCCTTCACCTTCTCTGCTTTCTGCTCTGGTTTAGTTTCAGCAAAGACTTCATCAATCCCAACTTCCCTTGCTATAGAATCAGCAGTTCCCCGGTTGTCACCAGTTACTACTATGCTTTTGATGTTCATGGACTTGAGAATTGAGATCACTTCTTGAGCACCTGGTTTCAATGGATCAGATACTGCTACAACTCCAGCCACTTCCCCATTAATCGATACCAAAATTCCAGTTTGAGCCATCCCCTCAGCCTCAGCCAGTATATCTTCTGCTTCCGCTGGAACTGCAATATTATGGTCAGCCAACAAGCTCTTGTTACCCACGATTATCTCCTTGTTTCGAACAATGGCCTTCACTCCATGGCCAGGTATGGAGACAAAATCTCGTGCTTCAGGCCAAGCAGGGTTCTCTTCATCTTTAAATTTCTTGGCATACTCAACAATTGCCTTGCCCAATGGATGCTCACTATTCACCTGGAATAGGCATGAACAATAACATTATTGAAAATTACATACCCAAGGCAAATGTAATCATAATAAATAAATTTAAAAGTTGTTGAGTAACAAAAAGGTCAAAGGACTGGAAAACAGATTACCAACAGGCTTGCTAGTTGCTACAGTTCTCATTAAAAAACGAAGTAGTAACAAATGAATTAGAGGCTAAGGACACGTCCAATTTTAAATATTTTAACAAATTTTCCATATTCCTTCTATTTTATAGAGAATATTTTGAACTAGGTAAAGCCGAAGGTGTTCAGTAAAAGTGATTCTTACCTCAGCTCCTGCTACAAGTTCATAGAACTCTTGGAGGACCATATTAATCAATAGTTTAGTGTTTACAACCACAGGCTTCCCAATGGTGAGAGTACCAGTCTTGTCGAAGACAATGCATTGCACCTACAAAAGAATCATGAAAAGATTTCAAATCTTGAGGATGCTTAAAAAGCAGCTATGCATAATCATAAGTGATTTCACATCACAGAAAAGTGGGAAGAAATCCCAGTTCCCACAACACTTTATTTAGTCAATCGGCAAACTTAATCCCAGTGAGCCGCTTAGACGTTAAAGATATTCTTTTGCTTTTCTTCCTCTCAATCTTTATCATGCAACTATAGGAGCCTGTTGAAGTTTGAATTTCAATTTAAAAGAACACCTAAGAATGGAAGGATTCAGAAAACAAGACTGATTTCAAATGCTTACCTTATGTGTACTTTCTAATGCTTGCCCTCCTTTGATTAGTACGCCCTGAGATGCACCAACTCCTGTGCCAACCATAACAGCAGTTGGTGTGGCTAGACCTAGAGCACAAGGACAAGCTATGACCATGACAGAGATGCCAAACTGTAAAGCAAGCTCAAAACTATCCATGGAAGATGGAATCCAAGATTTCGGGTAAGCATGGAACCTTCCGGCTAAGAACCATGCAAGAAAAGTCGTGAAAGAGATTAAAATGACCTGCAAAAAACAAACTCCTTTCAAGTAAGTCATCTATGAAAATGAAAAGTCTTGGTAGAAGAGAATATAAAAGAAATAACTTCGAAGAATTCCTCTCATACATACCAAAGGCACAAAGAATTTTGAAATACGATCAGCAAACTTCTGCACAGGAGCCTTGGCCAACTGTGCAGACTCAACTAGTCGAACAATCTGTGAAAGAGCACTCTCTGATCCAACTCTTGTTGCCCTGACATGCAACACTCCATTCTCATTCACAGTTCCTCCAATAACAGGGTCACCCTTCCTCTTCGCAACCGGACGTGCCTCCCCAGTTATCATGCTCTCATTCACATGGCTTTGGCCCCAGACAACAAATCCATCAGAAGCTACTTTTGCACCGGGAATAATTTTAATCAGATCATTCTTTTGAATCAGTCGACTGTCAATCTCTTCTTCATTACCAACATTCCCCTCATCGTCCAGGGTCAACAATATTGCTGTGTCTGGGGTCAAGTTCATGAGCTTCGCGATAGCATTAGATGTCTTCCCCTTGGTGAAGACTTCAAGATACTTTCCCAGCAGAATAAACGAAATGAGCATTGCGCTAGTCTCAAAGAAATCAGTCCCCTCGAAATGTGGGGAGCTAGCAGCTCTCAGTACAGAGTACACTGAGTAGAAATATGCTGCATTTGTTCCCAAGGCAATCAAGACGTCCATGTTGGCAGAACCATGGCGTACTGCTTTGTAAGATCCAGAGTAGAATCTTCGGCCTATTATGAACTGTACTGGTGTGGAAAGTACCCATCTTATAATCTGTCCCACTGTAAGCATATTGACAACTTTGGTATCTAGTCCATGCTTAATTCCCGGGATATACATAAGAACCATAGAGGTTAAAAAGACTGGAACAGTAAAAACCAAACTCCATAAGAAGGATCGATAATATTGTTTAATTTCCCTCCCTCGGTGAGTATCTCTTCGTTCTCCTTGCTGAGAAAATAATTTAGCCTTGAAACGCCTGGACCCAATTTTTTCAGTTACGTTGATAAAATTCCTAGGTCCTGTCACGTCTGGTTTGAAAGAAACTGATATCTTATTCAGCTCAGGATATAATTCTATATCCTGGACACCTGGAAGAGCTCTAAGAGAAGTTTCAATGATTCTTATGGAATGTTCAGTTCGTACACCCTCAACTTGGAGCTCTACTTTGCTTATGTCTTCACCTGAACTGATAAGTGTGGCTTCAAATCCAGTGTCTTCTATGGCTTCCAGAATTTGATTGTGGTTGACAATGTTTGGATTGTAGCGTACTTCCGCTTCACAAGTCGCTAAAGCCACTTGAGCTTCCAGAACGCCTGGAATTGCTTTTAGAGCAGATTCAACAGTGGAGGAGCAAGTAGTGCAAGTCATTCCAGTTACGGTTATGCGACATATTTGAACGGATCTCTCATTCATCTCATCTCTTAACAATGTAGCTTCAAACCCAGTATCTTCAATGGCCTCGCGAATAGTCTCCTCCTAATAATATCCAGAACCGCGATGATCAGTTACAAGTTAATAAAATTTCCACCAAACATCGGTAAGAAGCGCGATGAAGAAAAGACGAGTTCATGTGAGAATCAATGCATACGTCGTTCCAATAAATAAAAAGGGGAATAGAACAATTGAAAATCGAAGCAGGGAAACAAAGATCACATTTAGTGTGTGTTCTTATACCCTCAAAACTATGGTTTCAGAAGCACTTTTCCATAAATCGTGATAAAATTCCTCACACATATTTATCTCGTAAACTGTAAAAACTATTCCCAAGAGCTAATCAAAACACACACTTAGCTACGGAACGAGCACTCTTTTTACGTATTAGCAGCCAAATAATGCCATTCAAGACTTATAGAAAAGGTCGATGTATTTTTTATTTCATTTGATATGATTCCACTATATCAATCAACAAGGTCCAATAATTAAAATCCAGGTCTCCAGTGCAAGTAGCTTCAGGGAATTTCTGGCCATGAGAAGATCCTGGATCTCATCTCTAAAAACAAAGCATAAATAGCTACAATCTGTTCGTTTATCCTATTGTAATAATTCCAATTAACCGAGCCATTTTAGACCTAAAGGATAGAGAGAGCCCTAAGGAAACAAAGTACTCACGTTAACGAAGGTGGGGTAGAACAGAACAAAAGCTCGATTATTGAGAACATCCACGACGGCCTCCCGAATTCCTGGGAGGCGCTTGATGGCTTTCTCGACGGAGCCAGCGCAGGCAGAGCATGTCATTCCGACGACGGAGAAGAGGGCCTTGGTTTCTGAGCCGTCCACGCGGCTCCCCTGTTCCGCCGTCATGCCCTTTGGGTACGTCGGCATCGACGGGTAATGAGGCCGCGACGATAGCTGATCCCATCCTTCACTGCGGAAGCAGGTCAAAGCTAAGATCTTAGACGCCATGGAACTTGTTGCACTAACCCCGCAAACTCTTTTTAAATTTTGGTGGGAAACGGTTTTTGTCTTCTTAATGATGACTAATGATGAACCGCACTTGCTTTAAATAGGTAACGAACAATTTTGACCACAGATTATTGGTGGTGGAGGATCCTACGGTGAGATCTGCTTTTGACTTTACCAAAACGCTTTATAACGAAAATTTGAACTTAAATTCCTGCCTAGTGTTCCGTGGCGTCAAAGAAACATTGGGTCGGTGTGATAGGCCTGCTTCGGAACGATGACTATCGTTCTTTTAAGAAAAGAATAAGATATTGTTCCAAACAAAGAAAACGATAAGATAAGATAAGGCGCCACCATTTAATAGTTTAATCTTTTTTTAATTTGTTGTTAAAGATAAAAGGCAAAATCACATTTGGGTCCCAAGACCAGTAAAAATATCAAGAAAAAGCCTCATTGTAGATTTTTATATCAACCAAGTCCTCACTCCTCAGGAAGCTCAGTGATATAAATTCTAAATGTGAAATTATCTTCTTGTCTTTAGTAATTGATATATGACATTAAGTAATATGACTAAGTTCAGATACTTGTTAATTGTCACTATATGACTTATTAATATAAGCATATTCAATTGTCAATGAGAGTAGTTTTAGTTGATATAGCATGGCTTGTCAATGGTCACTCTATGACTTGTCAATATAGTTACGTTCACTTATCAACGGGAACTGTTTTAAATTGTACTGAAAATTGGCAATAGTTAACATAAATGGGCCTTGTCAATTGCCACTCTTTGACTTATTATTATAGGCACATAAACTTGTCAAAATAGGCACATATACTTGCCAATGTATAATTGTCATTATAAACACATAAACTTGTCAAAATAGGTACATAAACTTGTTAAAATATGTACATATACTTACCAATGTATAACTTATCAAAATACACGCATAAACTTATTAAAATAAGCACATGCATTCGTCAATGTATTAATTGTTATTTTAGGCACATAAACTTGTTAAAATAAGCACATACACTTATCAATGTATAATTTGTCGAAATACACACCTTAACCTATTGTCAAAACCCTCCCTCTCCTTCAACCATAGTTTACACAAGAACGGATAGGTCAATGTGTGTATTTTGATAAGTTATACATTAGTAAGTGTACGTGCCTATTTTGACAAGTTTATATCCTTATTTTGACAAGTTTATATGCCTATTTTGACAAGTTATACATTGACAAGTATATGTGCCTATTTTGACAAGTTTATACCCTTATTTTGACAAGTTTATGTGCTCATTTTGATAAGTTATACATTGGCAGTATATGCCTATTTTGACAAGTTTATGTGCCTATTTTGACAAGTTTATGTGCCTATAATGACAAGTTATACATTGACAAGTGTATATGCCTACAAATTTATGTGTTTATAATGATAAGTCAAAAAGTGGCAATTGATAAAGCCTATCTATATTAATTATTGCCATTTTTTTTGTACAATTTAAAATAACTCCCACTGACAAGTGGACATCACATTGACAAGTCCTAGAGTGACTATTAACAAGCCTATCTAAGTTAATTAAAACATTTCTCATTAACAAGTGGATATACCTATATTGACAAGTTCTAGAGTGACAATTATCAAGTACCTAAACCTAGTCATATAACATAATATCATATAGTATCCAAATATCAATTACTAAAGATAAGAAGGTAATTTCACATTTTGAATTAATGTCATTAAGGTTCTTAGGAACTTTTTTGATAGGAAAATCTACAATGGAACTTTTGTATTATTTTTTCTGTTCCTTAAAACCTAAGTGTAATTTTCTCAAGATAAAATATATTTATCGTTTTTTCCCCTTATCTTTTCAGTTTTTTTGGTTAAATTTTTCCGTTTCATGAGTCATTAATAACTCTCCCAATATTAGATGTGTCCCAAAAATATTTTAATTATAAATATTTTTTTTCCAGCAAATATAAAGTACATCTACTTCAGATCAAATACAGTATATATCAAATTATTATATCTATTCCGCCAATTTGTATGTCACGGTAACAATATTCTTATATCTTAGTTTATTATTTATATATCATGTCATTGTTTATATTTATGAAGGTGACTCTGTCGGGCAAAAAAAAAAAAAAGACTCTGTCGGGTTAGTTAGAATGAAGGGATGGTAAGGTGAAGCTCAGCAGGGAAGAAGAATTTTCTATCCAAAATTTTATATGTTTAGAGAGAAAAATCCGGAGGTAATCCTACTAATGGCGGATCTCACTCTTATTTTCCACCTCTTTCCTCCTCCCACATTTCTTCTTTTATCCAATTTTTTTTCCTCAAACTTTTTGTGGGGGTAAAGAGCAACTACCAGACATTATATGATTAAAAGTAAAATATATCAATCAACTAAGGTTTGATAATGAAACATTAAGCTCAAGGACCAGTTCGCCGACTGTGTGAATATAGTTTGCAGAGTGTGCGATTTTTTCCTATCTACTAGGGTTTTCTTTTCCTTCGAGAGAGTGTCAATTTCCATCAAGATGAGGCCTAAACCTGCCAGGGGGTAAATTTCTTCATTATAAGGTTCTCTCTCCTCTTCCGGTGGAGTCCTTAAGTAGCCTCCCTATATCGTGGCTAGTGAAGGTGTTGGTTGGGAGCGAATCCAGTGGCGGCGACGTACGAGGATGTAGCGAGGAGGGATGCGAGAAAGCATTTAAGCCTCAATCCCTTGTGACGCCCTCCGATGTTTACCTCCAATGGGTTCCCCTATGGCATTCGAAGTTGATGAACAGATCAAAGTGGTGGATCTCTCTACAATCTAGTGAAAGGATGATTTTGATTAAGGCTAGAAGTTTTGGGCTTTGCAATCGTTTTGAGGAAACCAAAGGCAATGTCACAGATGTGTTCAAAGGTACCAACTGTTCGATCCTTTAATCTTGAAGTGAGTGACTTGCTAAAGGTTTCATCTTTCCCCACTAATGTCTATTTGGCATTGATATTTTTGTTTGGTAGGACAACTTTGCTTACTGTTGGTTTCTCTATGCTAAGTTTTGTTGACTATTTAGAAGCTTTGACATTGAGTGAAACTTGGTTAGTTTTATATGATTTGGTGCTTCGTTATATTTCTCCACTAGTCAGTGGGTATTATAAATCAAAGTACCTTAACCAAGCTGTTTTTGTCCTAATATAATTGGTGTGGAAGGTTTTTAAGTGGGAAAGAGTAGGAACGATTCATCTGAGCTCCAAAAACAGTGCTTTTGAGACCTCTTCAAAAATGGATTATGCTTGGTCAAAGGTATATATATGTGGTTGGGTGGTAAAGTAGTTTATTGATCAGCTGTCTAAGGAATGTGTAAGAGATAGACAATTGAGAATCATTAGTTTGAGTCTGTTTAGTATGGTTGTATGCTCTGTTCATCATTGGCTAAACATGTGACTATTCAGTATGTTGATAACAATGTTCATTGTCAGGCTAGACATGTGCCGGTTCAATGTATATGGCTTTACTGTTCATCCTCGGGGTAGGGTTGTGTTTCCCTTTCATATTATCTCTTTGATTGTGTGTTCTCTAATATTATGATTAATGTTGTTCTCCTTGAGTACTTCCTGGTTTCAAGGAATCTGGTTAGAAACCATTCTTACAAGTGTGATCACATAGAAGTAAATTTGGCAGCCGGGTGGATTGCCAAAGCTTCATTGGAAGGGTCTTATCCTTTAGTTCGGGCATTTTGACCTTCATCTCTATTGCAAGCCTCTTAGGCGTATTGTGTGGAAGATGTTTTAGCTATGTTCTTAAATTATTGTTGCAATAGAGATCTTTTAAATACTTGTTGCTCAAATTTGTTAGCTAGATTTGTGCGTTTACACTTTCTTTTTGTTTATTCTAGTTTGTTTTATTCCTACTTATGAGACATTGTAACTAATTTGGCTTTAATATTGCTAGTTCCTTTGTTGGAAAATAATAATAATAATAATAAATCCTTCAAGTCTCTCAAACTCCTCATGCAAGTAGCTACAAGGAATCTAGAGAGCTATGAGAATATCCTAGATCTCAGCTCTTAAAAAAACATAAATAAGCCACAATCAATTCAGTTATCCTCATCAACAATATGGAACCATCCTACCCCAAAGGATGTCCGTTTTTCAAAAAGTGAAGTAAAAAATAAAGACAGTGGCATTTTTGTAATTCTATGTATCAGTTTTGACAAATTAGAGACTTCTCAATTCCAAAAACAGACGTCAAAGGTCCACTTTTAGTGTCCCTATTTACATTGGGGACACAAAAGAGTTGCCTTCTTTGAACTTGTGTGTGTGCCTCGCTTTTCGTTCTACCTTGTTGGCCTACTTATATTTATATCTCATCTTAGCTTCTTCCTCCTCTAATCCGAGACTTCTTGCTTCTTCCTCTTTTCTCTCTCTCTTTCTTCTACTCTGATCCATCAAAGTTCACAAAGACTTGAGGTCCACCATCCATGGCGGCATGCATGACCAACATGACTCGAGCCACCAATTGCAGAAACGATGAAGCAGTGGCTCACCTTAAAGTGATCTCAATATTCGTGATTTTCTTCACCAGCATGTTCAGCATGTCATTGCCGGTGCTATTAGCTTGATATTTCCAAGGGAAATCGCTCTACGACAAGGCTAATTGGCGCTCTAATGGCTTTGTTTGTCAACATCTTTGAGAGCTCACACGCGGAACACTTGTAATATCCCAATTTTTGATTATGGGTTAATCATGATTATTATGGATAATTATGAATTTAATTGGGATTATTATGTGTTTTATGGCAATATTAAATTAATATGTCATAATGACCGAAAAATTGGAATAATGGAAATATTGGCCATAAGTGGTAATTAATGGAGAAATTAATTACTAACTAAAAGAAAAATGAGAAGTGTGATCAAATGGCTAATGGATGGATTAGAGAGATTAATTAGTGTATATGTGTGTGGTATTAGAGATTAAGGGATGAGATGTTGCCAAGTGGCATTATGGTGGACCATAGGATGAGACATAGGAGATAAAAATCACCTTTTTCTCTCTCCTCTCTCTCCTATGCGTTTTTGGAGGCATGTGAAGGGGGTGGGGCAGATTTTTTCTGCACTTCATCATCATCTCCACCTCTCCTCCTTCTCTCTCTCACGTTCTCTCTCTCCTCTCTCTAGTCCACCATTGTTGAAGGCAAGGGAAAGAAGAAAGCTTGATTTTTGGGTAAGTAAATGCCTTCCTTTGCTCAAACTCCCTTCATTAAAGTTGATCCTTGAGTAATGGGCTTCATTTTGGTGTGTGTAGTTTGGTCATTTGGTTGTGATTTGTGCCACACGAAAATTGATTGTTGGAGAATCAAGAACTCCCTTTGAGAAAGTTGATAAGGTGAGTGAGACCTATCTTTCTATCTAAGTTTCATACCATTTGAAATACTTTGAATTTTCTGGAATTTTGGGCTCATTTTCGAAAATGAAGGCCATTGGGAGTTTGGTATATGTTTGGTATGGAATTTGTATGTTTGGAATGCATTTTGGATAGATAGAATTGATTAGGTTTGAAATTGTTGAGTTTGGTGATTTTAAGAGTTTAGTGTTTAATGTTACCCAAAACCAAAGCATGATAATGGAATAGGATTTTGGTGATTTTGACATTACCATTGGATTCCTTGAGTGATTTTGTGTGGGAATAAGCTTGGTTGTTGATTTTGGGATTCATTAAAATCACTTGGGAAAATTTGAAAGTTGTCTGGTTTGAGCTCTGTTTTGCACAGTCTGTTTGCACGAGCGTTTTGAGTGACCAAATGGTATTGGAAAATTATGAAACTTTTCAGTCTTAAAGTTCACATCCCAAGCTTCAAAATGGACATATATTTTGTGTCATTTCGTTGTGTATTTTGTGAGTTATGGTTGTCCAAAGTTTGGAATTGAAACAGAACTCTGTTTTGGAGTAGTGGTTAGTTTTTGGTGATTCTGTATTTGTGTAGTGATTTCCAGTGAAGAGCTATATTTTTCCTTGAAAGAGGACTCATATACCTTTCATTTGGCTTTGGAATCACCTCGTTTCAATTTTTCTAGAATTAGTTATGGTTTTTCGAAGTTCAGCCCAGAGTCAGGAATTTCTGGGCCGCGGCCCAAGAGTGGCGGACCGCGGCCCAAGCTTTTCTGACCTGTTTTGGGACCTTCTGACCATGTTTGAGCCGCAGCCCAAGGAATGGTGGGCCGCGGCCCAACCCTGTGTTTTGGCACTTTGTGTTATCGAAAGGGGATCTTTAACCTATTGTTTCCCAACCTTTTAGGGCTTTTATTAGAGGCATTTGGGGCCTCTTAAGAGTCAATTATGATAACCAAAACTAAGTGTTTCAAGTTAATTAAGTCTTGGAATAGAATGTAACTCTTCGTCCCTAATCATGATTCTAGGATACGACATTTGCCTTCCTCGGGAGAGACCGGCGCTAGGACACGCCCGGAAGGATCAAGGTAGTGACTTTTCTCTCATATCTTGTATGATGTTTTGGCATGCATATCTTATCGTTGAACTTGTGAAATGTGTGCCATGGTCCATTACGGCGTGAGCAGGTCAGCGTGAGCCGTGTAGGGATTGACGGTGGTTATCTCTAGGTCGGCCGTTGGACTGCCGTCGTAATCGACATGGATCTTTGTGAATCCGACCCGTGGGGGCGGCGTATGTGAAAACCAGCCGTGGGCTGTGTGTGTGTATCTTGCCTATGTGGCTTGCGAATATGATATGCTTTATATGGATCCCAGCTGTGGTGAATTATACTGTGTTGACTGTTGTGATGCAATACAGCATGAGCAATTCAGCGTGAGCAATCGTCAGGGATGACATGTGTCATACTAACCATTGCCGCTGCAACTGCCGTTGTAGTTGCTTGTGTGGATGATGATTTGATTACATGCATTATTGTTGTACATTATATGATTGACTTGTTACTACGGGGATTCTTTAGAATCTCACTCTCCCAAAATTAAACCTTTTAGACAGGGCCGAAGGATCGAGAGGCAAGCGGGCGACGAAGAGTAGTTAGAGCTCCTGTTTAGGAGTATATTTTGGAATTTATGGTTATCATTGTATATTTTGGAATTGTATATAGTGGGTTTTGTGTAATCCCCAAGTTAAGGGTATTGAATTATGGCTTTGTGCCTTGTAAATCCCTTATCTAATGAATGGAACCCGAGTGAGTCGGGAATTTATGTGCACTCTGATATTTGTAAATGGAATCCACCTGTTCGGGCCAGTATTATTTTGTATTGAGAACTGGGGACCATTGTGAATAAGTTTTGAAAAATGTTTTGCAAATCCGATTTTTGGGCAAAAGAGTATCTTATTAAGTCCCAATTTCATTATGGTCTCTAATTACAACTTAATTATGAGTTTAAGAACTTAATCTCGGCCTAAGGTGGGAAGGGGGTTACAACACTCGCACTCACACTCACACACACAGACACAATACGCGCTCGTGGGAGTACAGGAGAAGCTGGAATCGAGTGATTCAAAGGCCGATTCCAATTTTCAACTAATCATTCTGATTTATAGAGAAACAAGTATTTTCAACTTTACTTTCTTCAATGTCTCTGCTTCACTCCAGTTGTGTTTTGTTACCAATTTGATGAAGCAAATTTTGTCTTCTCTCTCTAATAGCTTGAATTTGTATATTATGACGATGTTCATTTCTTTGGGATATTGGGTTCGATTCATTCTATCCGATTGGTGTTCTCAGTAGATAACCTCTTAGATTTGATTATGTGTAACATGTATGCTTACAATATGGAGCAAATTGAATATTTTTTGATAAAGATAGAATTCGAAATACAAATTATATGCAACCAAAAGTTTTAATCTGAAATACCAGGCATCTCAACATATGTTTAGAAGTGATTTCAATAAACAAAACCCTTTTTAAAAAAATAGACTTATGATGTCCCTTTTGGAAAAAGGGACATTGTGAGTGTCTTACAACGTCTTTTTTTTAACGGACGTTATAGCCAGACTTTACTACATTTCTCATATAGGCGTCCTCCTAGAAAGTGACGTAGAAAGGGCCAAAAAGGGAACATTAAAAGTGTTTTCTACATTAGTGTAAGTGGTCTCATCCCCTTAAGGAGGATAACACAAATTCAAATCTCACACTTTTTGAAAGGGCTTTAAGCTTAACGTTCCGGGCCCAATTGAGATTAATCTTAAATTCAAAGTGACTTGGGAATACTCTGTTTCACACTGGAATATTGAACATTTGAACCATCAAACAATGAAACTAAAAGGAGAAACAAAATTTTGGAGACTTCAACGTCAAGCAACGGGTGGTTATTCAAAAAGAGGGGGGGGGGTGAAACGGTACAATGAAGTTTCGGTTCAATCAAAGTCACGTTCAAGACCTTGCACCGCCCAACAAGAACAATTTTAGGCACACTACTAAATACTATTAGTCAATTTAATGATCCCGCCGAAAAGGATATATGTATATATACTCATATCATATAGTCATAATATGAATTAAAGTAGCCATTTTAGACTGAAATGAATCAAATGATGGAGAGAGGGATCCTTACGTTAACGAAGGTGGGGTAGAACAGAACCATAGCTCGATTGTTGAGAACATCCACGACGGCCTCACGGATTCCGGGTAGGCGTTTGATCCCTTTCTCGACGGAGCCAGCGCAGGCTGAGCATGTCATTCCGACAACGGAGAAAAGAGCCTTGGCTTCTGACCCGGCCTCCATGCTGCTGTTACCCTCTTCCGCCGTCATGCCCTTTGGGTACGTCGGCATAGACGGGTAACGAGGCCGTGTCCATGTCTGGATCCGCCCTTCACTGCGGATACAGGTCAAAGCTAAGAGCTTGGTTGCCATGGGAACGTTTTTCTGTACCTTTCTCTTGCAATGGCTCGCTTATTATAGGCTTGGAGGCAGCATACCAACTATTTTATTTTAAAATATTGGGATCTTGTCGATGACGCACTTGCTTAACGAGGTAACGCCACAATTTCGATTGGAGGTTAGGGAAAATAATTGTTGATTTCTTAAAAATATTAAAGGGGAAATAAAAGTCTTATCTTACCCGGATCTTACACAAAGTTGTCCAAAACTTGCTCAAGCTTGTTCCAGATTTTCAACGGATCTAGAGTTAAATTAAAAAAATCTGGGGAGAATGACCTAAATTAAATATGATCATTTTAAAATGGCTCTTGTCTTCGATCGATGAGCCCGGAGTTAAGGCTTTTTTTAATGAACTAATTGTTCTGAGTATAATTACTTGTCATCTTGTCTTAGTTGTTTATGCTAAACCATCTTGAGCAAGATTTTTTGTGATTTAATAAACGGTTGAGTTGCATTCAGTACATTAAAGTATTTTTAATGTACACCCAATATTCTACCATTTTATAGTTCAACTAGTACCCTAAAACATTTTTCCAAACGCGTATAACATCATAAAGTTACTCCCGAAAAAATATTTTAGAGTGTTAGATACATTTTCATTTAAAAAAGCTCTAAAAGAGTTGATGATGAGGTTAAAATTTATTGCTCCTAAAAAATACTTTAGGAAAAATTACTCCTGAAAAGAATGAATGCCTTATACGTAAAATTGCGTTACAAAATAATTTATGCTTGAACACACTTATAAAAATTCTTTAGAGTACGTTAAATGAACCACATAATACTCTAGGATACTAGAGGTACTTGAAATAATATTTTAGGGTATTGAAGCACATTGATATGTATTAAATATGTCCCCACAAAAATTGTCCAGTTGAGATCAAATATAGTGATCACCTAATCCTAAATATATGACCTCTTTTGTGGGAGAATTTCGGTTCTAAATGCAAAAAAATTTTCCATTCCATCTCATATATTTATAATTTTTCTTTAAATTAATTTATCAAATTTATTTGTCCAAAAAAAAAAAGTTTTCTAATTTATAAAATATATATAATGTTACAAAAAAATAATTAGAGAGACCATCCATGTCACATATATTATAACTAAATAATTTGTTTAACTTCCTTAATCTTTTTAAATTAGATAAATAAAGAATAATATTTTTTTTACCTGAAATGGAGGAATAATATATACAGAAAAGCGCCCATAAATACCTAATTGAAAAGTTATTTGCCAAATGAGACCTTTTGCATATAGGGAAAATTGTTTGAGCACAAGAGAATATCTTTTGCACACGGGAAAGATTACATAGGAAAGATTGTTTGAACACATGGAAAATATATTGCATACAAGGGAAGATCTTTTGTATACAGGAAAGATAGTTTGAACACAAGGGAGATCTTTTGCTTCTAAGGAAAATTGTTTGAATACAAGGGAAGATCTTTTGTACAAAGGGAAAATTGTTTAAACACAAGGGAATATCAGATAAGGGCAATGTGGTCATTTTACTGCCTATTTTATTTCTCTTAAAGGACATTGGTGCTTCAGGTCCCACACAATTAATTGTGTTCAAACAATCTTCCTTATATGTAAAAGATTTTTCCTTGTGTTCAAACAATCTTCCCCGTATGTAAAAGATCTTCCCTATGTGTAAAAGATCTCATTTGACAAATAAATTTCTCATTAGGTATTAATGGGCAATTTTCCTTAATATATAATCTATGTATCAATCAACTTTTTTTTTTTTTTTACCGGGAACATGATTTTACGACGTTACTATTTTTTTATTTTTTTGCCATTGCATGACGTTGATTTTTTCTCTCTTTAATATTATCAAATTATTCTGTATCTTTTCCACTGATTTTTGTAAGTTTATATTCGGGTTTATCTTGGCTTAGATATGTTCTATGACTTAATTCTGCAGGCTTTTACTTCTTTTTTTATCCTGATTACGTGATCTTTCAATTATACTACCCTATGATGACTATCAATCTTTAGGTTGTTGCCTACACAGATTTTCTTGAGATCTATCATCTGATCATGAGAGATGGAGGACGTACTCACCGGTTGAGACCAGAGATCAATGCCGTCAGAGACTTACTCTATTCTGAGTGGGATATTGAGTTTCACTATGTGCCAAGAGATATCATTAGGTGTGCCGACTTCCTAGCTAATGACACTCAACAATTGGAAGAAAACTTTGTGATTCTGCATGTGTCATCCTTGGAATGTAATATCTATATGGCCCAGGATTATAATCCGTTGGCCTAATGCCATCTTTTGAACTTCTTTTGTAATCCCCAAGTTTTCTTGGCTGTCTATATTATTAAAAAAATATATATTTTGTCCTTTGTACTCAAGTATATGACCGCATTGCCCAAAATGAAAGATAAAACTACATCTTTTTTTTTCATAGTTGAAAAATCATAAACAATTTAAAAGTAGATTCATTTTTTATCCATAAGACATCAAAATGTCACTTATTTTATATAGAATTTAATAATAAAAGCGAACACAAAAAAACACTTAGGGTGGTATGAGGGGAGGGGAGGAAAAGTGGGTGGAAGGAAAATTTTTTTGAGATGAATTTAAAAAAATTAGAGAAGTGGGGTTAAAAATTTTTAATTAATTTTTCTTACTCTTTTATCTTATATATTCTTTTTATTAAAATTTTATTACCCCACTTCTTCAATCTTTTAAAATTCAACTTATAAAAATTTTCCCCCCCTCCATATCCCTCACACCAAACAGACCCTTAGGAAGGCCCCAATTTTTGCAACCCCAATCCCCAGGGCGGTCCCTAACTTTCTAATAAATTTAGAGTCAGGAAAACGGGCCGATCCCGTCAGGCCGGCCCTTTAGGCCCTGAATTTACAAGGGCCGGGCCTCAAGTTTTTGCCTCAAAAATAAAAGTGGGCCTAAAAGGGTCAGCCCTGTAGGGCCGAGGGCCTAAAAGGGCTAGCCCTTTAGGCCCTGTATGTTTTTTTTTTTTAAAAAAATATTTATATGATAATATTATTATTTATTTTTTATATTTTGTTAATGATGTTGCAAATATTTAGTTGATATTAACTTTTTTAGAATTAAGTTTCATAAGAATATCTTGTATTGATAATCCTATAGATTAAAAACTTATAAAAAATATTTTTTATTTCATAAGTATTCTTACTAATTTTGTATTTTTTGACTTAATTTCTTGTGGTTGTTTTATTTATATCTTGTATTTATTTTATTGACTACTTACACTTTTCAAAACATATTTAGAAGAAGTATTTTTTATTTTGTTAAGTTTTCTCATTGATTATTTGTAATTGTGGTATATAGACAATAATTTACCTTTAATTATGACTTAATAACCGTGTTTGTTTGTTGCATGATGCATACCATTTGTACTATAATTTTGACAATATTTATGTGTTAAATTAGGAATTTCATTGTTGTAATTTTTTTAAAAAAAATCTGAAAAAAATAAAATTTGTTTAATCTTGTGAAAATATCTCCAGGCCCACGGGCTGACCTTGGCTCTTATGGTTTCGGGCCGGGCTTCAGAAAATAGCAATTTTTCTTACCCTGGGCTTAAAAAGGCCAGCCCTGATATAAATTAACCATATACACTTGTTAGATCTCGAGCGCAGACAAAACCCTTGCTTCAAAATGACATGATGTTTAACTCTAAATAAAGCCAGAAGCTTTTAGAGAATATTTTTTTTTCTCTAATTCTTAATATAAGATATATTTGAGAAATTCATCTTAATCCTAAATATAAAACATAATTTTTATACTGATCAATTTTTTCCTAATTTCCCCATATTGATGCTCTCTCAATAATAATTAAAGAGGACAGGAAATGAAGAAATTAATGAAGATGACTAAGATGTTTTAGAAAATACATATAATATTAATCAACTTCCTTAATCTAATCAAATTAAATAAATATATCTTATGTTAAAAACTGGAGGAGCATAAATATGTGTGTGTGTGTGTATGATCGTGTGATGTAGGTTTTATTTGAGCCAAACGAATAAAATATACTTATATGTGTATATTTGCATTAATAGTAAAAAATTGCTTTTTTAAGTCCCAACACGATATACGATATATAAGGTAAATTTATAAGAGAAGTTTTATCTTAACTTTCATATTTCCCCAGTTCCAACAAAACTGAGTGGTGATCGGATGAGTATTGATACTTAGAATTGGATGCTCCTAGCAAGCTTAGGTGTGCCTCTTTTTCGATTCTTTCCCGCCTCTTTTCACTATCACAAATTATTTATCCTGGCTTTTTTATTGCGAATCAAATTGACCAAAATAATTTCATAAAGGTCGGTTGTCTGGTTTTGATAAAGATCGCAATAGGATTAAGACACAAAATGGTGAACGGTGAATTACTCAAATGACGAGACCTGTGCAAGTGAAATACGTTACATCCTATATTATTAAAACTTCATCAGAAGTCGTATCATGTATACACCCGCGTTTTACGTCTATATGCGTTTCAAAATTTAAGCAGGCCAGAGCTTGCATGAAAGCTGACACCTCGATTATTCATTTAAGATAATGTCAGCAAGGGATGAAAATATGTTAGATCTTTATTAAAGACGTGCGTGGCATTTGGTCTCTGCTTTAAACCATTTTTTCTTTTTTGGCCATCAAAAGATATATACTATTTCATTTCATAATGGAAAAGTCAAATGCATAATAAGAGTTCTCAGCATAAAGAAAACCATATAGACAAAACACGCATAAGAACAAGATTAGCCAATTCTATAATTCACAGACCGATATTCCAAATCCTTAAACAATAAAATTTGCCATTGATGAGGAGGTCTCCAAACCCAATCAGCAAGGCATGACCCTTGAAGCGAAGCTCAAGCCACCCAATCAATAACTCCATTAACCTCTCTTAGAATTCAGCTGTAACATCGGACTTTATGTAAACTTCTTATAAAAAATGATATTCACTAACACAATTAAACTATCCCAATCACGAGCTATAGCATTCTTTTGCATACACTGGGTGAGATATTGATAGTTCGATTTGGCTTCAGCCATAAACACAATCGTGGCCTCGAGCACAATTGATTTCCCATCAACAATTTCTTATTTTCAAATTTAACATTGTGGTGGGGACAGCATTAGATAGGATTCTCCACATAAAAGCTCTAATTTTATAATGCGCCATTAATTTCCACACATGTTTCCAGATATTTAAATTATCCCCAAGAAGTGAAGACACATGATTCCCACTAATGCCCGGATTGGTAGCCTTAATCCATTTATACCCCTCTTTAATAGAAGAGATTGTTTTAAGAGTCTATTTTGAACTCAATCTAACCTATTTAGTAAATAGGTCAAGGCACCAAACTCACTCTCATACACTTGTGACTTGTCAAGCTTATTTTCATAAAGCTTATCCTAGCCTATAAACCTATAGACCTTGTTTATTTATTTTTTTAATTTATATTTCTTATTCATTATTATATATAATATAATATAAATTAATTTTATAAATTATTACAAACAAATTATCTTATTCGTATTGTTGTAAACTTGAAATTGTATTGATTTTTTTTATAATTTATAATATTAATAAATAGAATTTTGTTAATTTATTGTAAATTTAAATTAAATAATGTAGGCTTTTAAGCAGGCTTAAAAGGTTTTATTTAAGTATGCCTTTAAAAATAATTTTAGTTTATAATAGGCCTTTTGAAGACTCAGACATTAGCATAAAAAATGTCCATATATACAGGTTTAGACCTAGGATTTAAAATTATATTTCAGACTCAAACCTTTTCGCTCAAGGCTAAACTAGTCTAACCTACTTCTATCCATACTGTCATGTACTATCTCCGGTCATCAATATAAGACCTATATGAATTTTTTTAAGAGATTAAGGAAGTTAAATAAATTACTTTAAAATATTTATTTTTATCTTTTTTTCTCCAAATTAATTTTTTTGACCTATAAATTAATATATAATCTAATAATATATAATATATTATATGATTAACTGTAGCAAAAAAAAATATATATTATATAATTAAATAATTTATTTAACTTCTTAATCTTTTTAAAAAAAAATTAACTAGGTCTTATATTTTTCCCATTAGGCCTATTAAATGTGAAAACATCGTGTTCATTTCAATTTTTTGACTCAATTGTTTGAATTTCAACTTGGGCCTTTTCTTTTTGGACTGTGGATTGAGGGCCCAGGAATCAAGACATACGTAAGGTATTACGTATAGGGCCCGACCTTCTCTAAACCCACATTTATACGCCATCCGCGTCACACCCATATTCCTAATAATCATCTCCTAATTTCCTCTTGTCAATGTAAAAAGAATAAATGGCTTCTCTGGCGGGAAAAAAAAAAAAAGGTTAGCATGTCTTATATTAAAGATCGGTGGAGTACGTACATATATATATATATATATATATATATATGAGCGTGTGATATGGATTTTAGTTGAGCCAGATGAATAAAATATACTCATATGTGCGTGTTTAAATTACAATAGAAGCTATCTGTTCAACATAATTTATGATATAAGAGATATATTTATGGAAAGAATTTTATCTTAATTTATGTGAATATGCTTTTTGAATGCTAACTCAATTCCAACCAAACTAGTTGTGATAGTTGGATGAGTATTGATACTTAGAATTGAACGCTCCTACCAAACTTAGGTGGGCCTCTTTTTCGATTCTTTTCCACCTCTTTTTACTATCACAAATTATTTGCGTTGGCTTTATTTATTGTGAATCAAATTGACCAAAATAATTTCATAAAGGTGGGTTGTCTGGTTCTGATGATCGCAATAGGATTAAGACACAATGGTGAACGGTGAATTAGTCAAATGGCGAGACCTGTGAAAGTGAAATACGTTACATCCTGTGATATTAAAACTTCATCAGAAGCCATATCATGTATACATCTTCGTTTTACGTCTATATGCGTTTCAAAATTTAAACAAGTCAAAGCTTGCATGAAAACTGACACCTCAATTATTCATTTAAAGCACTATCAGTTAAGGGTAAAAATAGGTCAAATCCTTATTAGGGACGTACAAGTCTATGACTTGGTTTGCTTTAAACTTTATTTTTTTGGCCATCTAAAGATACTATTTCATTTCATAATGGAAAGTTAAATACATAATAAGGGTTCTCAGCATAAGTACAGCATAAAGAAAACCATAAAGACAAAACACGCATAACAACAAGATTAGCCAATTCTAGAATTCACAGTCCAATATTCTAAATCCTTAGACAACAAAATTTGCAACTGATGAGGAGGTATCCAAACCCAATCAGTTGGGCACGACCTTGAAGCCACGCTTGAGCCATCCAGTTAGTAACTCCATTAACCTCTCTTAGAATTCATCTATAACATAAGACTTTTCGTGAATTCCTTATAAAAAGGATGTTCTCTAACACAATTAAACTAGCCCAATCAAGAGTTATAACATTCTTTTGCATACATTGGGTGAGATATTGATTGACCGATTCTAAGATCACCTCATCAAGATCATTTTCTCAAATATAGCATTGCATGTCGCATTGCAAGGGCTTCAGACATAAACACAGTCGTGGCCTCAAGCACAATTGATCTCCCATCAAGAATAAAGCCATTTGAATCACGAACAACAAAAGCCACTAATTGGGTATGAATTAGAGTACACGCAATTTCTTTTTTTCAAATTTAATATTGTGGGGACAACATTAGATAGGATTCTTCACATAAAAGCTCTAATTTTACAAGGCATCTTTAATTTCCACACATGTTTCCAGATATTAAAATTATCCCCAGGAAGTGAAGACACATGATTACCACTAACGCCCGGGTTTGCAGCCTTAATCCATTTATACCCCCTCTTTAATAGAATAATTGTTTTAGAGTCCACTTTAAACTCAATCTAACCTATTTAGTAAATAGGTGAAGGCACCAAGCACATTCTCATACATATTGTCAAGCTTATTTTCATAAAACTTATCCTAGCCTATAAGTATATAGACTTGACCTATTTTTTTTGTTTAACTTATTTTTATTATTTATAATATAATCTAAATTAATTTTATATATTATTATAAACAAACTGTCTTATTTATATTGTTGTAAACTTGCAATTGTATTGACTTTTTATAATATATAATATTAATAAATAGAACTTTGTTATTTTATTGTAGATTTAAATTATATAATGTAGGCTTTTAAGCAAACTTAAAAGGTTTTATTTGAATATGCCTTTAAAAATAATTTTAGCTCATGATAGGCCTTTTGAAGACTCACACATAAGCATAAAAAATGTCTATATAGTGTGTGTTCTTATACCCTCAAAATCATGGTTTCAAAAGTACGTTTTCGCAAATCAAAACAAAACTTATTTCACATACTTACCTCGTAAACTGTAAAAGCTATCCTCCAAAAACTAATCAGAACACACACATATACAGGTTTAGACCCATGCTTTAAGATTATATTTCAGACTCAAACCTTTTGGCTAAAGGCTAAACTGGCCTAATCTATTTCTATTCATACTGTCATATACTACCTCCGATCTTAAATATAAGACCCATTTGAACTTTTTAAAGAAATTAAAGAAGCTAAATAAATTACTTTACTGTATTTATTTTTTTATTTTTTTCTCCATATTAATTTGTTTGAACTATAAACTAATATATATAATCTAATAATATATAATATACACTATTAAGTAATCTATTTAACTAGAGGCTTCTCCCCGTGCGATGCACGGGTTGTGTATTATATAATGTAAATTGTAAAATAGATAATGAAGAACTATGTCAATGGTTTCAAAAAAATTTTTTGGTTGCAATTGTAAATAGTTTTTTATATTAGTTTATTTTTTCTAAAGTGGTGTAAGTTATCAAGTATAGACCAAATAGTTGTTTTTTTATCAAAGGGAAGAAGTTTATGCTTTATTTTGTGTCCGAATAATCATACATGGGTAGTTGATGTATCATAATTGAAGTATGTAGGTGTGTGTATCATCACCATTTTATTTTAAGGAAATTTCATTTCTTCCCCTCCCAAAAAATATATTTATTTGTACACAAGTGATGGCTAATAGAAATTTTTCTTCCACAATAGTTTTCAACACCACTACCAAAAGTGAGTTTCAACAGTAACAATCAATGTCGTCACTAAAACCTTTGGAGATAGTTTTTACAATATAATAGCCATTGAAAGTTAATTTATTTATAGTGAATATTTTCAACAACACCGAAAGAAAATAATTAATAATTAAATTAACTACGACATTGTTTTAGTTTTCCTATTAATTAATAATTAATAATCATTCATAGCTCAAAATGTGATTATATTCTCATATGTTTTAGTTAATTAATAATTAAAAATAATTATGTGTGCTCCAAAAAATTAAATTTGGCATATTTTATAACACCATAAGGAAATTGTTTTCAAAATAGTATTCTAATTGCTGACATTTTCAATCCCAAATAATTTAATATTGGGTTAAGATGCATGCAGTTCCATGAAATATTTTTAAGGGCATTTAACTCCTTGAAATATTTTGTGGTGCAATTTCACCCCTAATATATTGAAAACATATCAAAATTTCCCCTTCATTAACAACCCTATGGAAAATAGTTTTTAAAATATTGAAATTAAAATTCCAACAATAAGTTCTAGTTTTCTAAAAAAGTTTATACTTTTAATTTGTTAGAATGTTATAATCAATTTCAGGTCACTCCTAAAATTTTAATATTTTATTTTCAATGTTATCAAAAATAATATTTTACTTTCAATCCCTTGACCTAACCATCAAAAGATATATGAAAACTTGAATGACTTATATTCCGTTTTTTTCCTTAAAAAACTCACGTCTTATGCACACTTTTGTTAATTTTATGAGGCAACTTTTTCACTAATACTACAAGTTGTTTTTTCCGTAATATAATATTACAAGCTTCTAAGCGAC
This sequence comes from Inga laurina, assembly GCA_963855925.1. Classification (NCBI taxonomy): domain Eukaryota; kingdom Viridiplantae; phylum Streptophyta; class Magnoliopsida; order Fabales; family Fabaceae; genus Inga; species Inga laurina. The sequence continues at coordinate 48,031,016 of OY979712.1, forward strand.
TTTTCATTTTCCTACAATTTATAATTAATGTTCAACTGACTTTTTTTGATAAGCATATAAAAGGTGTATAGTTGAATAGTAAAAGCACTTGCTTCATATTGACATTTAATATTGCCTAAATAATATTCAAGTATCTTTTCATTTTTCAAACAATTCACAATTAACATTAAATATTATCAAAAAAATAATTTATTTTCAATCCCTTAACTAAACCATGAAAAGATATATAAAAACTTGAATAACTCATGTCCTTTTTTTCCCAAAAAAAAAAAAACTTACGTTTTCCACACACTTTTTGTGAGTTGGCTTTTTGTCTTTAATTTAACAATTTAAACTTTAAATGGCATTTGGCTTCACTAATTAAAGTTAAAAAGTTAACACCATCAGTATGTATGGCTTCACTTACCTAGATTAAAAAGTTAAATATGAACACATCGGGTTCATTCCAGTTATTTGACTCATTCATTTAGATTTGAACTTGGGCCTTTTTATTTTTGGACTGTGGAATGAGGGCCCAGGAATCAAGACGGACGTAAGGTATTACGTATAGGGTCCGGCCTTCTGCAAACCCACATTTATACGCCATCCACGTCAAACCCATATTATATCTCCTCAAAAGTCCGAATTAATAATTTCCTCTTGTCTATGTAAAAAGAGTATATGGCTGACTTCTTTGGCAAAAACAAAAAATAAAAAAAAAAACAGAGAGAGAGAATAAGATTTTTTTTAAAAGAAACTGTTTTTTTTTGTTTCTAAAAACAATAAAATAATAAAACATGTTTGATAAATTATTTTCAAAAATTGTTTTTAAAAACCAAAAACAGTTTTTAGTTGTTTTCTTATTTTTTGAGGTCATTACATATCCAATATTGATATTACACTATTAGTGACGATCACCTACACATCACTTTAAAAACAGATTTTTCAAAATAACTATCCAAACAAATTTTTGTGTTTTTTTTTATTTTTATAACTTATTTCTAAAAACTATTTTATAAAACTATTTCTAAGAATAGAATCAAACAAGTCCTAAATGGCTGGCTTTAGTAGCTTAAAATGCATAACTACCCACTAAATTAGTCAATAATCATATCAAAAAATAAAGAATAAGAGGAAGTTAAGGTCAAATTTTATTTGGGAAGCACGATAGCTTTGGGTGCAAAGTCACTCTAATCCTCTAGGCATTGTTTAGTTTGAGGTTTTTTAAAGGGAGGGATGGAGAGGGGAGCGATGGGGTGGGGGTTGAGCATTTTTTATTGAGAAAAATAATAGGGAGGAAAGAGGGAAAATTTTGTCTTTTAGTGCCCCTCTCCCCTCTTTTGCTCTCCTTTAAATTTGTGGTTTTTTTTTTTTTTGGTGAGAAGTATTATGTCTTATTTGATTAAAATATTCATACTAATTTTTTATTATCTCAACTTCACCCTCTAATTATAAAACCCACATAATATTATTTGGATAAGCTAAATAAATCAGAAAATCTATCTAATAAAAATATATCTAATCAATCAATCTATCTAATTAAATCCTATCTTACTAAATATTATTAAACTCATTTGAATCGGTCGTCTTTCTCCCTCATGTCAGTATTTATTCTTCCCCTCCCCTCCTCCCTCTTTGTGAATGTCACGCTCCTCTACTTGTTGCTGTCGCAAGTTGCTCTTTCAGCCATCCAAACCTTCTCTCAGGCTGCAGGTGTCTATTTATATATTTCTTTTGTATGATATGTCACTTTAGATAAGTTTATTGATTTATTTTCTAATCAAATATGTTTTAATGTTATAGCATGATCCCAAGTATATATCTGGAATAATCTTAGATAAGTTTGTATGTTTTTAACATTATCATAAGTATCTTGATAAAATATAATATCTAGATTATACCATAATTACTTTTGTTATCTTAGTATTATAATTTGATTTAGTGTTTAGATTTAAATTTAAAAAATATATTAAATTTGATGAGTAAGCATATTAAAATTAATAAAATCATCATTTCAAATATATATAAGGTTTTTTTATCATATATAAGTGAGGTATTGGAGGTTACAACTTTGATATATAAATAAAGTATTAGAGTATATTTGTCAATATTTAATTGACTCACATCATTTTCCCTCCTAAACCAAACAAGAACACTCTCTTCCTCTTCCCTCCTATCCAACTAAACAAAACTCATAACCTCTACCTCTCTCTACCTTCTCTCCCCTCCCCTCGATTGAACCAAAGAAAGCCTTAAAAACACATGTTAATGGTTAAAAAATTAATATCCAATATTTTAAGAGTTAAACTGCCTTGCAACACTTTAGTGGGGAAAGTAATAGAAAAAAAAAACTTTAAAATTATAAAATTTTAAATCAGGTTTGTTATTAAGAATTGAAAAAATAATGATGAAACTTGACAAGCAATTCATTACTCATTTTATAAAAAATACTTGATTTATGATTTCACAATTTTGAAGTTTTTTTCTTGTAATTTTCTCCTATATGTTCAATATTTTAAAGTAATTTATAGTACGTTTAGCATCATGAAATATATATATATATATATATATATATATATATATATATATATTTATATTTACCACTCTAACGTATTTTGTGACAGAATGTTACTCTTAAAAGTATTAAATTTTCAGGAGAAATTTTGCACCCAAAGTATTTTTTAGGAATAATTTAAATCTCACAATGAACTCCCAAAACATCCTTTAAGTTAAGGTGTATCCACCATTCTAAAATATCTTCTCAATGGTAACTTTGGGGTGTTAGATACACTTGAAAAAATACTTTACGGTGCTAGACATATTTGAAAAAAATACTTCCAAAGGTGCTGGATGTACCATAAATTACTTTAGAATAATGGACATATTTGAAAAATATTTTAGAGTGTTGAGCGCACCTTAACCCATATTTTCAATAGTAAGTAGTTACGGGCTTGTTTGATTTTATTCTCTGTTTTTTGTTCTTAGAAACAATTTTATAAAACAGTTTTCGGAAACAAGTTTTAAAATAAAAAAACAAAATAAATTTGTTTGGATAGTTGTTTTAAAAAATTTGTTTTTGAAGTGACGTGACAATGCGGTCGCTAGTAGTGACATGATAGTGATTGTCACTAATAATATAATGTCGATAGTAAATAAATGACGACATCAAAAAATAAAAAGTAAGAAAACAAAAACAAAAAAAAAACAACTAAAAACAAACAAGTTTTTATTGTTTAATTGTTTTTAAAAATGATTTTTTAAAAATAAAATCAAACACTCCCGTTACATTACTCTACAACTTGGCAAAATTAGACCTTATAAAAAGGGTTAATATACAAATTTACTTCGAAATTTATATAGACCTTACTCTACAACTTTGTGTAATATTATACCGAAAATATTAAAATAAAGTAATGCTGTCATTTAACATTAAAAAGGTAACGATCAATATAAATTTTTTACCGGTTAAAATTAGTTTATACTAATTTTTTAACAGTTAAAATTAATTTTTTTTAATGATATATGATTGTTACATTATAAAACTTTTGAGAGGTGATTAAACTTAAAAAAAAAAAAAATTCTAAGACAATATTGCATGTCAGCTGAACAAAAGGCATGCTTCCACCAAAACCCTTATAAAAATGATTTACTAATTTACTCTGTAAATAATTATATGTTAAATAAATAAATGATGTTGCGCAGATATCAGAGGAAGAACGAGTCCAACAAATCAGCAAGAGCTGCCTGGTGCTGCTTGAATTGGCTGCATCCCCACTCGAACTCGCAGTCTTTCAGATTCGCCAATTCATTGAATTAAGTGAGTTGAGAAAAGCACTCAACAGATCTTCTTTTGTAGTTTTAAATTTGTCTTGCTTTTGGTGTCTTCTGAGTTTTAATGCCAGCAATATTGTGTATTTCTAAAGCAACGAGGAAGTAGTAGGGCTGAACTCTTTGGAAGTTGCTTGGATTCATTTGACCTCGCTCCTATTCTCTGATTGCTGACTCTTCCATTAACTTCATCGCCTGGAAATTTGATGGATTAGAAAATTAGTTCATTCGTTTTCTACCACTGTCAATTAAAACCGCTTGCCGATCTGTTGATTGAGTAGTTTCATGATTTTCCTTGTAATTATTATGGACTTCAGCTCTATGCTTTCGTCCCTCAGTGCGTGGATTCAAATGCAACTTTAGGTATTATCATTAATTCAGGTTGGAGCTCGACTGAGTCCACTGATTACATTTTCATCTGTGGAAGCCAATGACATCTGTAACATGGTCTCTTAAAAGTTAAGGTCAGAAATGCGTAGCTGCTGTTCTAAATGCCACCTTAGCCGATTGCTTAGAGATGTTGCAGGAAATTTTTTTATGTGAAACTGCATTTTCTACATGCTAAACAGTAAACAGTTTCATTAGTCTTTATGCTCACCAACTTGGCTGCAGTTCAACATTCTTTTCTTCTGCTGAGAAAATGCAGTTCCATGGTTCCATAATCCATGCATTTATGAAATTCGCTTATTCCAAGCATGCTAAAACGTAATGAGTGGTGAAGTATGTATCTTTATTTATATTTTATAAATATTTTAGGGTTTTTTTTTCCCTAATGATTGTAGGACATATTACTAAAAGTTTGTGGTCTGTCTCTATGTATTCCTAAGTCTTATTACTTAGATGGAAGCAGATAGCCAAATGGGAAAGGGAAAATATGCTGCTGATATTTCCTCCATAAGGGAAGCACACGAGCGAATAAAATCACTGGTTCATAGAACACCAGTTCTTTCCTCTGATTCTCTGAATGCTATATCAGGAAGGCAGCTGTACTTTAAGTGTGAATGCTTCCAGAAGGGGTGAGACATTAAGTTGTAATGCATCACAAAAACTTTAGGATGACATTTTCTAGAAGTCTTTTTCTTTCTGGAGTTCTAGTGCTTTCTATTCAATTTTTCGTGTATGTAATTAATAAAAGAAAAAAAGAAAGAAGGAAAACGCAACTGACCTTATTCTATGTTTTTATGGCCATCAGTGGAGCATTTAAATTTAGAGGTGCCAGCAATGCTGTTTTCTCTCTTGAAGATACTGATGCTTCCAAAGGCGTCATAACACACAGCAGGTTTGATAGGTCAAGTTATTTCAGAAGTTGATATACAAACAGATTTTATGAAGTCCTGTTGATCACATTCTCCAAAATTAGTGGTAACCATGCTGCAGCATTGGCTTTGGCGGCAAACCTAAGAGGGATCCCTGCATATATTGTTATTCCAAAAAATGCTCCAACTTGCAAGGTTGAGAATGTAAAGCGTTATGGCGGTCAGATTATCTGGTCAGAAGCCTCTATTAAGTCCAGGGAAGAAACTGCAAACAAAGTATGGCAAGAGACTGGTGCAATTTTTATACATCCATATAATGATGGACGTATTTTGAGGTAAATGATGGGTTTTTATTTATGATTTAAGTCCTTTTTAGGTAATTCTTTTGAGGGATAACCATGAGGAAAGGCATTATCTTCCTAGCAATTCACTGATTAGATTTAATGTAACTGGTGCTTGAAGAAGCAAGGATATCTCATTTGATTTGCGATGAAGCTATGAAACAGGGTTCCTTTCTGTAGACAGAATTAAAGGTGGTCTCATTCCCATTCCCATTCCCGTGTACTTCTGAATATACTATTTACTCTTTCCTTCTGATTTCATGCTTAGTTATGGCGCCTCACGCATTAGTATTGTTCTCAGTGTCTGGTTTTCACAACTTCTAAAACTTGAAATTTAACAAATGCATATGCTTTGGTGATAAGGTGGAATTTGTCCTTCCTCGTCATTACACCTTTTTTTTTTTTTACTGGTCTTGCAGTGGCCAGGGTACCATATCACTGGAGCTACTGGAACAAGCTCCACAAATAGACACCCTAATAGTTCCCATTAGTGGTTTGTCACTTTTTACTGCAAAGCTGTCAAATTTGTATTTGACTCAGCATTAATTTCATGATATTTTGGTTTTCTGACAAGAGAAAACTGTAGGCGGTGGTCTGATATCTGGAGTAACATTGGCTGCCAAGTTCATTAACCCTGCTATACGTATTTTAGCTGCTGAACCTAAAGGGGCTGATGACGCTGCGCAATCTAAAGCAGCCGGGAGGATAATCACATTGCCCGAAACCAATACTATAGCCGACGGCCTTAGAGCTTTTCTTGGAGATTTTACATGGTAATAAAGACAAGCTCTACTAATCAATACTCCTTTGGTCCTTAATATAAGACATATTTACTTAATTTGATTATATTAAGAAAGTTAGTTTAGTTAGTTAATATGACATATTTTTTCTAAAACACCCTAATTATTTTTCTTACTTGATTATTGTTGAGGGGCATCAATAGGGGTAATTTTTTAAAAGATTGATAAATATAAGAAATAAATCTTACATTTAAGACTAAGATTCACTCATACATTAAAGGCCAGAGGAGTATTATGCACTAGAAAATAGAGTTTTCTTTTCGCTCACCATTGTGGATACGGTACTTTTGGTGGGGTGGGAATGGAATATGGATTTGTTTAAACATCGTTTTGTTCTTAATCCTATTTTGCTTCTCTTATCAAGTCAATGTATTCCTGTTTCGTTGGTTATTTACTTATTCTTCTCATATTTTTCATCTACATGTTATGATGGAGTAGGCCTGTAGTACGAGATCTTGTTGAAGACGTTATAACTGTGGAAGACAGTGAAATAGTGAAAGCCATGAAACTCTGTTTTGAGATTCTCAAGGTTGTCGTTGAACCAAGCGGAGCGATTGGCCTTGCCGCTGTTCTATCGGATGCTTTCCAGAAAAATCCTGCTTGGAAGGACTGCAAACATATAGGAATTGTAGTTTCAGGGGGCAATGTTGATCTTGGAATGCTTTGGAAATCTTTGGAGAAATGAACCCAAAAAAAAGGAAAAAAAAAAATAGCATACGTGAACTTTTACCATGGATTTGAGCCTTGTTAAAATCGTTTAATTTATTCAATTCTATTAAAGCTGAATACAAATACCAAACTTGGTTAATTTTCTGGTCAGGAATTGTGCCATCTTATCTAGAGCTGGGAATCAGGACAGGGCCGGCCCTTGACGGGCCAGGGCCTAACAGGGCCGGCCCTAAAGGGCTCGGGGTCAGGAAAATTGCAAATTTTTAAGGCCCGGCCCGAGAGCATCAGGGCCAGGACCGGCCCGCAGGGCCAGGAAATCCTTTTCACAATATTTAACTATTTTTCCTGCGTATTTTCCCCAGAGAGATATAATTAGTAAATAACAACGATTAAAGTTTTAATTTAATACATAAATGTTGTCAACATTAAGGTTTAAATAACACGTCTCTTGCAACAAACAAACACAGTTCCTAATGTATAATCAAAGGTAAAATCATGTCCATAAATAACTCACACAAAGGCCAAAGTGTAAGAAGGCAATAAGTTAAATACTCTAACCTCTAAACAACATGAGTATGACGACTATCATTTTCACTTTCTTCGCCACTATCATCAATTTCAAAGACATTTGATTGTGTTTCACTTTGAGCAATAAGTTCAAGTAGTCAAATAATCACAGCCTCCATCAAAAATCATACTCTATCAGGCAGAATAGTATATAATATGATTTTAGTCTAAATAGTCAGGACAATATACTCAAAAATCATAATATGATTCAATTAGACAAAACAATATACTAAAAAATCATACTCTATACAATATGAGGATAGAGTGACATATAGATTCAATAAGGTAATTCAAAAATGTAACATGATTCCTTTCCAAGTATAAAAAATAAAAAATAAACGGGCCAAAAGGGCCAGCCCGAGGCCCTACAGGGCTGGCCCTTTTAGGCCCGACTTCCTTTTGAGGCTACAATTTATAAGCCCGGCCCTTGAAGGGCCAGGGCCTAAAAGGGCCGGCCCGACGGGCTCGGCCCGTTTTCCCGGCTCTAATCTTATCACCTAGGTAAAATTTTCTTTTTGAACCTTAAATATTTTGGGTGACATAGGGAAAGTGATCGTTGATATACGCTCAATATATTGCAAAGCAAAATAGTAAAAATTATATAAAAAAATTAATACCGCTCATTATAGTTTAAGATATGCATTTCAACATTCTTTAATCTAAAAATATTCCGTATTACCCAATAATTTTCATGTCTTTGATCATCACGCATCATCTTTCCAAACTCGTGCAATAGACGGGCAAAATAAATATCTAGTTGCATAGAAATAGAAAAATTCTTAAGGGACTCTGCTCCTACTATTTTTCTGACATATCACTATATTAACATGCAAATAGAAATCATCAAATTAACGTGGGAAGCAAAAAAATGAACACATTATTAATGGTAAAAAATAGATGAGAACATACCAACCTACCCTTTTAATTTCTCTCTCAACCTCTACTTTTTAAGCATTATCTATTTCTTTTCAAAGTTCCACCTCTCACGCCTCCTAAAAGCAAGGATCGCCATATTTGTTATTCTGTGTCCAAAGTTGTCTTTGAATTTATTTCTCCCAACTTACATTCTCTATTGCTCCCTCCCTCCCTTTATTCAGTTTCATTTCATTCACATTTCTCAGGCTCTTCTTCCTCATTGCTGGCAAAATGGTACGCTTTCTAGCTATGTTTCATCTTCTTTAGGCCATGACATTGCAATCTACCTCCTAATATCTATGCACTTACTATTCTCTGAATCAAAATTTCTTTCTCTGAATCAAATTTTGGAAGAAAATGAGACCTGTTCTTATCCTTGCACTTTTGGTGGATATTTGGCTATTCAAAGCATTTCATAAACATTACCCACGGTGGTGAGGTTTAATAAGGGAGACTAATCTCTTATATCATGACGAATCAAAGTATGAATTTCTATCGAAAGAAGTTCTCATATTTATGTTTGTCATGCTTCGAACATGACTGACTGTAATAAGAGGATTTCAGTTGCAAATCAAAAATAAAACGTCACAGACATTGTTACCATAAATATTTGTCTATTGTTCATCCGATTTTTTAATTGGGTGGTTTAGATTACATGAATTAGGATGAAGTATGAACATATCATCTTAATTCTTAAATTACAAAGCGTAGGAGAAAATTAAGAAAATAAGATTCATTAATGTGATTTGGATGCATGAGGAGTGAAAGCAAATGATGAAAATTTGGTAATATAATGTGTGATATTGTTGAGGTTAGGCAAACGCAGCATCCGGAATGGCCGTGAACGATGAATGCAAGTTGAGATTTCAGGAGCTAAAAGCAAAAAGGACTTACCGATTCATAGTGTTCAAAATTGAGCAACAAGAAGTGGTGGTTGATAAGGTAGGAGGCTCAGCTCAAAGCTACAACGACTTTACAGCCAGTTTGCCAGCTGATGAGTGTCGCTATGCCGTCTATGATTTTGATTTCACAACTGAAGAGAATGTCCAGAAAAGCAAGATCTTCTTCATTGCATGGTATATCTTTTTAACTTTTATCATCTTCTGGTTAACACTAATGATCCGTAATTAGTATTTTGTCTCTTAATTTGTTTAACATCCTAAATGGATCAAACTTGTCCCTTGGTTTGTCTCCTGACCTCTCCAAGTAAAACATAAAGCAAGCCTCACTTGACAAAAGGTAGGCCTACTTTGTGTTAACATAGAGAGGGCATGAGATTTTAATTGAGAGAGAGACCTCCAGTTTTGTCAGGATTTGGTCTATGTTTAGTCCCTATACTTCTATTTTTGATTTTGGTCGTATATTTAATTTCAGACCAAATCCTTATGAAAATATAAGGATCAAAATATGAGATTTGAAACTATAGGAATCAAAATTCAATGAACTTATAAGGAGCAACAATGATATTAGCCCCTCATTTTTATTTTCATCTCATAATTGCATTAGAGTCTTTTGTCAACTCTACATCATTGTTAAGATAGTTCTACTTCTAACACAACTTAAGATGATGTTTTACATATTGTTGTTAGTTTGAAAGGATCAAATTTGAAACTTAACAAGAGTGTGAATAAGTGATTTGTGAATGAATTCAAATAGGTCACCGGATACATCAAAGGTGAGGATGAAGATGGTGTATGCAAGTTCCAAGGACAGATTCAAGAGAGAACTGGACGGCATTGCATTTGAATTGCAAGCAACTGATCCGAGTGAGATGAGCATGGACATTGTGAAAGAGAGGGCCTTCTAATAATATAATAAATGCAGCTCTCCTTCACCCTCTTTAAAAAAAAAAAAGAAAGAAAATTTAATATAAAATTGATTATTAACTTTTGACTTTTGGGGCTATCTTTTTTATTATTTGCCTGTCATCAGAATGCTTCATTCTTCCTCGTTCATTATTTATGCAGTCTTCTTTTTTTCGGTTTGAAGAGCCATTCATCACCCATGGCTAGTTCTTGTTCAATTAGTTTCCTTTGTGTAATCTTTCTCTGCATTTGTGTAATACCAGCTGCAGAATATTGCTCATTTGCTGTTATATATTTTTCTCATTTAGTTCCTTCTTCTCCCAACTTCAACAACCCATAATTTTATTTCCTTTTTAAATGTAAACTGAAATTCATTATAAGAGAACAATTACAACATTAGGACTCAAGATAATTTGTTAACCTTCATTAACCTCCACCTCTTGAAGAAAAGGAGGGTGATTAGATAGAGAGAGAAATTGCAATTTATCTTATGAGTGAGTTTCGCTAACTGGTCTGTTATAGTTATGGCCTCTCTATAAACATGAGCAAGTATCACTTCTTAATTCTTATTAAAGGTAAGTCTAACATCATTTACTATATTTTTGAAAGGATAAACCTTATTACAACCTTTAAGGGTAAAATCAATAGCCTCCATACAATCATAAATCAAAACAACTTTCCTGTAAGCTTTTGACTAACTTAAGTTCAAACCATGAATAAACCCAATAAGCTCTGCAATTGAACCCTATCACGTTTGAAATGAATTATAAAATCAATGGAGGAAAGAGTTTGGTTCCTCGTACTCGCATTTGAACCTGAACATTGAAGAGTCAATGATCCAACGACTCACTATAGAGAACAACTTTGTTGGGTCTTTATTATTTGCCGCATAGTAAGACTGACACACAAGATGGGGCGCAGTGGGGTCCACTCCCCCATCCTGTGTATTTGTCTGCAACATAGCATCATGCTACATGGTGCCTATGCAGCAGACAAAAAGGACTCAGCTTTGCTAGTGATTCAAACTTCACACGCTTGACCCAGAAAACAGTAGAAAGAATGTGCAGTCATCTTGTGTGTGGCTGCGTTCAGCTTTTTTTTTTTTTTTTGGATACAAGAAAGCAACCAAAACCAAAGTCCTATTGAGATCTATCCTTCTAAACTACGCTGTTCAGTTCCGGAAACGTAGTCGAGATGAAGTGAAAACCAGCGGAGGCCGAGAGGCCTACTTTAGCAATTAGATCCGCAGCTTCATTCGCCCATCACCAGATATGTCCTAAAGAAACACACCACTCACGGCCCAGCAACTGCTTTGCTTCTTCGATGATGCTTCGGTCAGCATGAGTGTCATAATCATCATTCTTAAGTATCTCAATAGCCTCCGATGAGTTAGATTCCACCACCACCTTCCTAAACCCCATATCCCATGCAACCTTGAGTCCATGGAGGCATCCCCAATTCCCCATAACTCAGCAGTAAGACAATCTCCTTCTTCCCCTCGGAACATGAAGGCTTTCAGGAGCTCGCCTCGTTCATTGTGAATAACTCCACCACTCGCTACTCCTGGAGTTAGATTCGAGAATGCACCATCAACGTTCACCTTCACCCACCCTTGTTCAGGCGGTTTCCACTTCATCCCAACTTCATTCTATCTCGATTTTGACAAACGGCCTTTCCAGAATCACTGCCTAGCGTCTTCCATGCCACTCAAAACAGCACGAACATTAATCTGAATGGTTACATTAGGAATAGACTTGCTCTCGAAGACGAAAGAGTTTCGACGCCTCCACAGGAACCAGCACGTAAGAGCAAATACCTCCCTCCATGCATCATCGTGATTTCCTTTGTTGGTAGAGGATAAGTTCCAGTGAAACCACTCAAAGCACTCCATCGAGCTGAACTTCCTCCATCTTCTCGGCGATACCATCTCTTGCCAAAGTGCCCTAGTCATTGGACACTCTCGAAGGACATGTTTCTGATCCTTGACCTCTGAGTTGCACATCGGACATGCAGACTCAGCACTCTATCCTCGCTTGTATCGAGAGGCATTAGTCAAAACTCAAAAGCCTGTTATGAGCTACTAACCATAAGAACACCTTACATCTCTCAGATACTTTAAGTTTCCACAACTTAGCCCAGAACATGTCTGTATGGTCTGGTCGTTATTACCCTGCAAGGATGCATAAGCTGAGTGAACAGAAAAGCAGCCATTCCTATTCCCTTTCCAACATACGCGCCTATCTCCCGACACCTTCAAGCCCTCATGTACCCTATTCCATGTCTTCTTAATCCCATTCCATAGATTTGAGCCAGATTTTTCCATATCAATTCTCGAGATTATGTTAGAACCACATTTATATTTATTTCGCACAACCTTGACCCAAGGGCATATTACAAGAATAATAAAATAAGCGGCTACCCGAAAAAACGTCCAGTTTTTCCTTTGATTTCCTTTTACAAGTCATATTTACCCACCATCTTATGATTGAAATGCCAAATAGAGTATATTAGAAGAAACAAAAAGATTCGCATTTCAAGTAATGCAACATATATACACCGTGCCAATTTTATACAGTGTCAATCATTACAAGCAATGGCAGACAATATTTTCCAATGCTCCTACACAGACACGCAGTGTAATCAATCTCCCTAATCCCATAACTTCATCTTAAAACTCCAAAGTAAAGGGAAGTTAAAGGTCAAGCCTTCCCAATTCATAAGTGCTCTGTGGAATAGAAAGGGAAACACTGATCAGTTCACCAATTCTACTAATCTGCTATACAACGAGATGCTGTAGAGTAAGAGGTATTAGTTGAGTATTTTGCTGCAGGGCATGTTAGTATTGAAGAATCAATCATCTATGATAAAAGTGCAAGTTCAGCCCAAGCCAAAGATGAAGACTTGAGCTCCACGCTCATCGATGTGTCAATCCTGCTCTCCAGCATCCTACATATTTCTGCCATGGATGGACGCTTGGTGGGGTCTGGCTTGATGCAAAGATTTGCTACCTCGCATATTACTGAAAGGTCCTCGTATCTGAAAAGTTTCAACTCTGGATCAACCACATATGACATTACCTCTGGCATTTCTAGATACTCCTTGGCCTGCGCCGGTAAAAGAGCATTTGGCATTAACTACTTGATATTTTCATTATTCAGTTTGAAATTTCAAGAAATTATCTTACCCAATCTACCAAGGATCCCTTGTCCTTGCAATATGGAGGTCTCCCACTTATTATCTCCAGCAGAAGTATGCCAAAAGCATATACATTTCCCTGGGGATCATGATGGCGTGCCTCGAGAGAACGTGGAAGAACACAAACAGCGCCTTGGCTTCCAACAGATTCAGAATTCTTTTCTGACCTTTCAAGTATTGTCTTCCAACTCTCAAAATCAACCAGCTGCAGATTTAAATTTTTTTTACAATGAGAATCTTCAAGAGGATTTTTTGGAATGACTCTAGTTCTAATCGTTCCTCAGTGCATAAAGAGACTAAGCAGAATCAATATAGATCAGCTATAGAAATTTTGAACTAGCTTGCAGGCTCACCGTAGGTGAAAAATCTTCCCTAAGGTATACAGCATTAGAATTCAGCTCTAATATAGTGAATGGAGGATCAACTTCTGTGTGTAGATACTTCAGTCCACGAGCAATGCCAATAATGATTCTCATACGCCGTGTCCATGATAACTGGCTCCCTTCTCCATCTGCACAGTTGCATGTTTAAGGAAATGGAACATATGAGAACACACGCACACACGAGATAACAAAATTGACTTACAGTGTAAGTGCTCATGGAGTGATCCGTTTGAAGCATATTCAAAAACCAGCATCCTTGTAAATGGAGAGCTTGTTCTACAATATCCCAGAAGTTTTCCAGTGTTCTCATGATTTAGTCTTGCCAAGTCTGCCACCTATATGACATTGATACTACAATTAATAAAAAATTTGTGTAGTTCTCAGTTTTTCAATTCTTGCATGCTATAGGTTACACAATATTTCCAAATACCTCTCTCTGAAAATAGAGCTCAAGATATCCTGTCCAATGCTCCTCCTTAATGCAGAGAGATATTACAGCAATCTCAGGCCCACCTTTCATGGTTCCCTTGTAGACTACACTATCAGGTGAGGATCCAATAATGTTGCTGAAGTCTTCACATGCCACTTCAAGTTCTTGTCTGCTGAAACTCCTCACATCCTTCAGTATCTCACAGTCTGTACATTGGTTTTGCCAATCATGTGTTGAATATAGCCCTAGAACTTTGAAAACTAATCAGGCAGAGGTAGTGGAAAGCAAGAAACAAACCTATATATACAGTCATATGCTCCTTCCGGCTTGCATATTTCTTCCAAGGCCAAATGATAGATGATTTGTTGTCCCATTTAAGAAGTGCAGCGAGAATCGCAACCAGAAAGAGAGAACCAACCAAGGTTCCTGTCGCTATTTCTAGAGCCAACAGCCAGGTAGGTTGGGATGCTCTATGATGCTTGGACACAACATATTCAGCAGGTTGCTGCTTTGAATTGGCCACAGAACGGCTCTTGGCAGGTGAAGCACCAGCTATGAGATCAAAGTTCATTATTATGTATAAAGTCAGTAAGGAACAATTTAAGGTAAAGACTATATCAACTAATAATTTGATTAAGGGAAGACCAGATGAAAAAATTCACATTACATTGGAAACTATCACATAAAAATCCTCAAAAACAGGTTAGAGTCTGAAAGAGCAGTATAAATCCAGAGAAGGCCCACATTTTTCAAATCACAACTGAGCAAATTAAGGGATGTCGTGATGAGACGCACTAATTCATTCCATAATGCTTAAATGATGGGAAAGCCATGTCTTACATACCACATTGCACTGGAGAGCGCTGCTTTAATTCTTTACTTTGGAAGCAGTTCCCTTGAAAGCTAGACCTGTATGACAGAGCATATGTAATCTAAATATGGTGTTTTGAGCAAACTGACACTATGACAAGACTATATATAAAAAAAAATACCTAGGGAGATACTCCAAGCAAGCAGGTATGCCACCTACAAAGAAGTTATATGATAAATCTGCAACTTTTAACTGAGGTGATCGACAGAGACCAGTTAAATTTGCAATTGAAGCATGCCTGAAGAAATAATAGAAACTATGAGAGACACTAAAGAAATCTAAACTTTAATTCAAGAAAATTGGTATCGTTCTAGCTGCTTGTGTTAAGCTTGCCTATATTTAATGTTAACAATTACAAGCATAATTATAATGTCAAGGAGGATCAAAATTTCCCAAACCATAACGTTTGAAATTTTCCCAAGCATACCTATTTTGCATTTGACATTAACAGTAAAAAGTTACCCTATCCCATAACCATGACATGTACGCAAATTATTTCCTTCACATATTGGAAAAGGACACCAACAAAATCTTCCTAACAACTTTGTAGCATACTGGAATGGAAAAGAAAAAAATTGGAACAACAAAACCTAATTTTACTTTAATTGAACAAATCTGACAATTAAAGAACAGCAATTACATGCTACCTCTCTCAAATGAAACCAATTGCCAGATTAGACTAATTACCAAAGACCAGCCCCATTTGACCATAGCAATCATAAAAAGGGAAGTTTTGTCAAGCAGATGATAACAGAATCATGTAAGGGCAACGAATCCTGTCACACCTAAGCAAACTAGACCAATGCAAGGGCGACAATTCAACTCACATTCCACGCATATTTGTAGGAAAGTTTGAATTGCCACCAGCAGGAACTGGTCCTTGAAGTTTATTCCTGTCCAGCCTAAGTTCTTGAAGGCATCTCAAATTTCCAAGTGCAGGAGGTAGCCTACCAGACAACCCATTGGACTGCAGGTTTCTAGAAGAAGATGAACAAAGTTAGAACAAGTACGCGTCATATGGCAACACTCTTTAATAGTCAACAATTTTTTTTTTTTCCATTCAGGAGGAGTGGATTGGATTTATTTACTTACATTTTAACAACTTGAACTAGATTCCCAATCTCTGGAGGAATTGATCCAGATAATAGATTCTTCCCCAAATCCAAGACTTTGAGGGAATTCAACATGAACAATTCTTTAGGTATTGTTCCAATCAGATTGTTGTCATGCAAAATCCTACAGAGATAAGAACCAGAACTAAGATTCAGTCACCATAATTCTCAACGTGGCACATGGCAATAGAAACGATCAAAAGATAGGCTATCAGGTTGACATGTAAACAGGAAAAATATAGAGCATACAGTTCTTGCAAGTAGGTGATTTCTCCCAATTCTGGCGCTAGAAATCCTCTTAATGAAGACCCCGAAATATTTCTGCATAGAAGGATCCTAATCTGTCAAACAAAAGCACAACACTCGAAAGAAGCATTTGGATGGAGGAATGCTATCTTACAGCTTAATGATATGATCACGGTCTTTAGTGCAAGAAACGCCAAACCATTCACAAGGATCCGAATCCAACGTATTCCAGTTGGACAGAACCAGGTACGGGTCTTCATATACAGCTTCTTTAAAGGCTGTGAGCGCCAAAACTGTGAACAAACACCTTTTACTGTCAAGTGACTGCAGAAAATAATTCACTTAACAAAGACATCAGTGAATGCCATGGTTCGGTGGTTCCATTTACTAGCCAAGACAACATGACAATTTGAATGAGAAGAAGCAAAAAAATTTTAATCTTGCATTTTCATGACACTTTACAGATTAACTGACGAAGAAACTTTCAGCTTTCAACAAAACAAAAAGGCGGCATAAACAATTTTGATCCTTTCCTTAAAGCAGCCCAACAGAGTCTAGAATAACTAAAGAATCGAGATCTGTTGGCGAAGATGATTCTTTAGGGAAAACGTACCTTCCTTTGGGGGTACAGTATCACAAGTCCCAAAAGAGACCATGGAAATTAGACTGAGAAACAACAGTGAAGCGCATAACTTCATCTTCTCCGAAAGCCTTCCGCACTTTGTCTATCACTTCTCTTTAAGTAGAAAGACAAAAACAATTCTGAAATTGGACTCTTCTCAAGAAGAGTAGAACCTAAGTTGGCGCGATGTATGAAAGAAAATGAGGAACACGAAGTTGAGATGTCGTACTACTGGAATGTAGGGATTCGGTGATACACAAAGGAAGAAAGAAAACGTGTGAGAAGAAAAGGAATGAAAAGAAAGAAACAGTGAAACGATGGGAAAGAGTTTAGATTCAAGATTTGGCAAATACCACTAGAAAGAATCAACGGGCGAGAGACTGAGAGGCAAAGAAAGACGAAATTTTGAGGGTGACAGAAGACTGGTGTTGGAAGATAACGCAGAAGCAGAGATTAAACTTGGATTGAAAGAGAGTAATAGCTACGTGTGATTAAAGCGCCGAAAATGGGTTTTGATGAAGGAAACTGTGATAACGAAACTTGATCATTTGAGGCTGGAAAGCAGGAGCTTTTTTAGTTTGATTGGTGCTAATACTCAAAAAGAACGAGAGAAAGAAGGGAAGGTGGTTTATGCATTTTTGGGTATGAAAAATTGAATTAAAATCTTTTTTTAAAATTTTTTGATTTTTTTTTTTTCCCCGATCCTCTTGGCTTCATGCGATCACCTGAGTTCGGGATTAGCATGATACGGCCGGAGCGGCTTTTGGATTTATTCTGCTAATGATTGCATTTTGGGAACTCTCTCACCGATAGTCCAAAACATAATAATGCACGATTTTTAAATTAATAATAAATATATTTAATGTATACAATACCTCCATGAGAATAAGCCTACAAAATAATAAATAAAGGATAAAATTATATATTCATATAAAAAATTTAATGAGATAATTTATAAATAAGATTAAAAAAAAATTCTTATCTCTATCTTATAAACAAGAAAAAAGGTGCATTAGTTATTACCACTTTGGTCTTATAAGTCCTTTGTAACTAATTCTCACATATCAAGGAGAGTTAGTTAACTCATTAACTATAGGCTAAATTTCCAATTTCGCTCTTATCTATTATTGGTTTCAAAAGTCAACATGAATAAATTTCTTTTGTTTATTGTAATTAATATGGGTAAAAAGGTACAAAATGCATTTACTATCCTTAAAATGGACTTATAAATAGGACCAAAATTTTTATAAAAAAATGACTTATAAATAGAATCAGAGTAGTACTACTTGTTTGTGTGAAGTTTGAAATGTTAATACTTTTGAAGAAAGTAATACGTTTGCTATTTAAATAATAAGTGATAATTTTTCTAACCACAGCACACTTAATCCGATTACTGATTGACTCTGAGCGAGTGAGATAGGTGCAATTATCAAAAGTGGGGTTTAAGTGCGATTATCTGTGGAAGTTTTCAGAAGCTGATTAGATTATTGTCCCCTTTTAATATATAAAAACAATTGTTTGAATTATAAATATTACTCACACTTTGCTTGAAAAAATGGTGAAGGTGGGGTTTAATTTAATCAATCATCGCTTGTGTCCTTAAACTTTCGGTTTGTTGTGTTATATATTTCTTTGCCTTTTTCTGCTTCTTTCACTTGTTAGGTGATTATGACGGAAGATTGATAATAAGCTGGCGGATTATGATGCCATTGGGTTTTGGTTTAAGCTCCGTGAACTTGACTAATCAGTAATATATTAACTCAATTAATCAAATGTTTAGTTGGGAAACATATGATTAATTAAGCAAAAGCAAAGTGCTTTTTTGAAAAAGCCATGAATTCCTTCAATTCCACCATTTTACAGTTGTTCTCCATAAAACAACAAAACACATCCTCCGGATTTTGATGATCAAGCTCCCGCCCTCTAGCTTTGAAGTTTGACTTTGCTAAGTAACGAACTAAAAGTGAATATATATATATATATATATATATAGAGAGAGAACACACACATATGTTTAACAACACATCTATCCTCGATGGACTTTTTGTATTAATTTTTGAGAATAATCTTTATAATTTATGAGGTAAGTATGTGAGAAGAGTTTTATCTCGACTTATGAAAAATAACTTTTGAAACCATGGTTTGGATATTTTCCCAACACTAACTGAATTAGAAAAGTTTCTTTTTTGTGACTATTACCTAAATAGGGTTAAAGGACAATTTTATTCTTAAAGTTTTCACTGCAATTTTGCTATGAAAATTTTTTAGAAGGCAATTTTACCCTGAAAGTTTAAAAAATGAAGTAGTTTTGCCCCTGACCATTATTTCAGTTAATTTTAACCGTTAGTTGATCAAATATACAGAACTGATAATTCACATGTTATACAAGTTATTTTGTTAAAATGCAAATTTGCCTCACAAGTCTATGTGTCATTTTCTTCATTTTTATAAAGTTAGATTTAAAACTTCCAAGGCAAATTTACACCTTAATAAAAATGACATGGATGACATGTGGACTGCTAGCTCAGTATATTTGGTCAACTAATGGTCAAAATTAATTAAAATAACGGCTAGGGGCAAAATTACTTCACTTTTGAAACTTCCGGGGCAAATTTGTTGTAACAGAGAAATTCAATGAAATAGTGAATATTTAAGGTCAAAGGAATTAAATATTAAAAATTGAAAGTTGAATAGTGTTTTTAGTAAAATAGCTTGCAAGGCAGTGAGTTTGTTATATGATTTTGGAAGACCAAATGATGAGCAAAAATTATGAAATTTTACAGGATGAAAGTAGACATCTTAAGCTTTAATTTGATGGGTCATACGAATCGATTAAAGCTATGTACAAAAAGATATGAATTTTTGAAGTTAGCCCAGAAAATCTGGAAAGTTTCTGGAGCAGTGGTCGAAGATTTAAAATCTGGGAATAATATGATCTCAGCTAGTAAAATTCCATATTTTTTCTTGAAACTCGACTCAATAAGGGTTCCATATTTTTTGGAATCACTTCAAAATGATGTCTACAAAATTAGTTATGATTTATCAAAGTTAGGGAAGAAAATCTGCCAGAATTGATATTATTCCAAAAATAAAAAATAAAATGTGCTAGAAATTGACTTAAAAATGCCAAGTGCATGATCATATAAGGAGGGGATTAAATTATAATGGATTTGTATGAGCACATGTCAAATTGCATTAAAATAATGCTACATGGACAAATAATGATGAATTGAGTGCATAGAGGAGTGTAAGATTGGACTTAGTTGGAAAAAGCAATTAGTTTAGTTAGGGTATAGGAGAGAGCACTTTTTTTGTAACAATAAGGGAATCTAGCCTAATTCCAATTGAAGCTAAATGATGAGGGAGCATGGCATAAAGTCAGAGGGCATGGTTGGAGGTATGAGAGGAGGAATGGTGCATGAAAGGTGATGAAATATCAACCCTTGATGAGATCGAAGGCTAGGAAGAAAAAAGACTAAATTAATAAACACATTCCCTTCCTCTTTCATGCCATATTTTGTCCAAGCCACCAAGAGAAGAGAGAGAGTGAGCTTGAGAGTTCTTTGAAGATTTAAAGAGAAGGAGGAGGAAGGTTAAGGTAAGTAAATGTTGGTTTAGTGATTTGGTTACCTATTATTATGTAACACTTCCTCTAAGGTTCTCTTCTTCATGTATTCATGTGTTTAGCAAGACAAATCTCCAAAGAAGAGAAGGAGTTAAGGTGCCAAGCTTGGAAGCAAGAGGGTAATCTCATAAATTTGCTCTCTTCACTACTACAAAAAGGATAAAAGGTGGCACACATTTTGTAGCACTTCTTTAAACAAGTGTCACAGCTTCCCTTTTTTTATTTTTAACCTGTATAATTTTTTTTTAGGTACCAGCTGTAGCGCCTAATAGGTTAGGGGCCACAATTGGGGATGCCTAATATGGCGCTTGCCTACACAGGCGCCACACAAGCAGCTGTGGCGCCTAACCCACCAGGCGCCACAGCTGCATCATATATCATGTGCGGCGCCTAGGCATGAGGCGCCACACATGATATATAATATATCATGTGTGGCGCCTCATGCCTAGGCGCCGCACATGATATATATATCAGCTGTGGCGCCTAATGCCTAGGCGCCACAACTGATGAGGCAATGTGTGGGGCCTAATTAGTTAGGCGCCACACTTGCCTATTTCTAAAAAAAATGGAAAATTTTCAAATAGATAATTATTTCATTTCCCGCGTAGCGGTTCCGTGTCCGTCCCCATTCCTTCTCTTTTTGACTACTACTCCACTTTAATTATTCAACTACTCTCTCATTCATTAAATTACTTTCCCTTTCTCATCTTTTTAGTGGATCCGTCGGCCCCCTCCCTCCATTTCCTATCATCTTCACACTAAAAAACACACTCACACGCTCACTCGTCACTCAAACTAGCGTCATCAACGTGGTCTCCCACTCCCTGTGCTGGTCAATTAATAAATTTGTAAGAATAAGACTATTTCATTCTAGCTTGCTTTGTTTAAATTTTTTTTTTCAGTCAAGATAAACCGTAATATAACGTTTTCCTTTTTGTTCCTAATTTAATAGGAAAGAGTGAAAACCTAGCTTGTTTTGTTTGCCTTTTTGCTTTGTTTAATTTTTTTTGCCGACAAGCTTGCGTTTTTTAGTAATCTTTTAATTTACTTAATTAGTTGTTGATGTACTGTGTTCACATATCAAATTCTTGTATTGTGATATTTTTTATGTTAGCTTTGGAGGGTATTAATGTAAGAATATTATTGTTGGGGAACTTGAATTTTAAATGTGAAAATTATATATATATATATATATATATATAACATGTTGAAATATAAAATAGAAAGATTGACAATTTGTGAAGATGATAAACACGAAAGCCACTCATTTTATATAAAGCTTCACAATCAGGAAGCATAAAAAAGGGCCACAAGAAAAAAAAAAGAAGAAGAAGAAAAAAGAAAAAAAAAAAGACCCTCCTGTGGCGATTGTTTGAGGAAGTGCCACAGGAGGGGGGTCTCCTGTGGCGCTTGCTGACGTAAGCGCCACAATAGGACCCCCCTCCTGTGGCCTCCTGTGGCACTTCCTCAAACAAGCGCCACAGGAGGGTATTTTTTTAAAAAAAATTTTAAAATGTTGTGGCGCTTCCAAGTGCCACAGCTTTTTTTAGTGGTGTCCAGATACGTGGCACTTCTCTAGCGCCACAGTTAATGCAATTATAAGCACCACAGCTTTACCTTTTTGTAATAGTGCTTGTGGTTGTGGTATTGTTATTAGTGATATTTCTTGACTTTTCAAGTTTCTTGGTTAAGTTGAAAAATTGGAAAAGCTATATCCCTAAGGGGTTATGCTGCCCAAATCTCTTTAAATCATGATTAAGATGTGTTTAAACAAGTTAATAAAGGATTAGAAGTGGAAAAGTATAAGTTTTGGAAGCTAAAACACAAAACTTCAATTTTCTATTTTTCTTGAAATATTTCGGCCAGCACTGTTTCAGGGGGTAGGAGTTGGATTTTCATGAAATAAATGGTTCCATTGGATTCAGTGGGCAAAAATAGGTGGGGTTACAGTTGGACACTTTTTCGGTAGAAGCCCAAAAAACATAATTACGAAAACGTCGCCGAAATCCCTAAATAGGGGCTGTTAAGGGTATTTTCGTAATTTTACAGTGAATTTGGTGATTTTGAGCCTTAAAATGGATTCCTTGGGCAAAAATACGTTAGAATAGCCATAGTCAAAATTTTGGAAAAACGTGCCATCTGGTCGGGTACAGCGGGGCCGGGTCGGGGTCCTGGGGGCATTTTGGTAAAATGTCACCATAGACTAATATAACCACAAGAAACACTATAAAAGAGTTTAAAATGATACTTGGATAAGTTATAACATATTTCTGGTACATTTAATATTTTAGAACCGAGTTGGATGTTGAAAACGACACGTATTACGAGGCACACTGAAAAAGGGGTTTAACAAACTTTAAGGTAGGGACTATCATCTTTCATACACTATGTGAATAATTATATGTATTTGCTACTGTACTTCGTGATATGATTGTGTGTTAGAGGCACAGTGCCTAGTTGTGGTTTGCTACCCAACAATGGTATATCGGAAAATTTTAGCTGTGGTCGATGGCTTAGTTGAGGTATATTATCGGAAATCCTAACTATAATCGGTGACTCGGCTGAGGTAAAGATATATGAATCGAATCAAACTTTCATTTTTGCCTAACACATGTCTCGAGGCAAGAATAAGATAGTGGTTATAATTAGTTTACGCCTTAGATATTTTGGGTTATCCTATAAATATTAAGTTTCTGCTGTATTTTCTGTATTTCGTTGATGAACGATATCAATATTGTAGACGAACATTTTTATCAATATAATTGTACTTTTCTGTATGCCCATTGAATTTCATTTTTATTACTCTTCGATTATCAAAATGAAAACGGGTATTGACATTTACCCCCCTAAAAACTTCTGAGCCAAAATTACCCTTAGATGAAAACTTTTAGAATAAGATTGCCCTTAACCCTAACAAAAATTGCATGCTTCCGCAGTCTGAATATCAGTTCATTTAACTATGAAAGGTGGTTTTCAACGTTTGGGCCATATACTTTTGTTTTGTGCTAAATTTCCTGATAATAGCGGAGGCTATAAATAAATAAATAATTGAGGCATGTTTAGTAGCCAAACAAACATTAATAAAATCAAAATCAGGGGCATGTTGACTTAATTAAATTTGTCTAATTGAGTTGGCATCTTCTTCTGTTGCGAAAGTTCTGGGAAGAAACTTTATCATCAT
Source organism: Inga laurina (assembly GCA_963855925.1). Lineage (NCBI taxonomy): Eukaryota > Viridiplantae > Streptophyta > Magnoliopsida > Fabales > Fabaceae > Inga > Inga laurina. The sequence continues at coordinate 48,054,841 of OY979712.1, forward strand.
CAGACCGAGTTAAAAATGAAGACTTGGTAGTTAATATAATTACGAGGGCCTTGAAATCCAATTAACAGAAGATCAAGGAATGAAATTAGATAATAGGGATTAATTATAGATCAGATGAATGAAGCAAGATTAGATTGAAGAAGAAGCATGTGGGGTCCAAGGTTTGTGTGGAGAAAACATAATTTCATGTCGAAAATAGGACAGTGTGTTGTGAGTTTTCATGAAAGGTCAGCTAAAAAACATCCATGTCGGGCACAGAGCAAAATTGAAAATTCTCTTTTGGCTGTGATGGCCACCAAAAAAAGAACCCTACATGTGCCTTCTTTTTTATAACCATTAACCAACCCAACATATGTCTCTGGGTGCCTTCCCTTTTTCATCATTAAAGAACAAAACTTTCTTCTTAATTAAGCTTCTTCTTTAAATTGGCTATATATATATATATATATATTTATGATATACACTTCTTCACTCTCATCATGAATCATAAAGTTTCAATTTCCTCCGAGTGCCCAGCACTGTAATAAATGCTCTCCTTCGGTTCTTGTCTGCATGTCACAACAAAGTAGACACACACGCACATATATGGATCGCTTTTTTTAGATCCTTCTTCTGCTATATATGTGTGTGTGAGTATTGCTGAAAAATAGTTTGACCGTCCATTAGGTCCAAGTTCAATAGTGTTAGGGTTAAAATATAAATAATATTTCTTTTTTAACTGATTATTCTTCCCTTCCATTATCTTTTTGTCTGTGGGGCGTCCATAATCGTGTCCTAAGTGTGATTCGATTAGTGTAGGTTTTAAAGATAAGTAGTTGCATTCCAGGTATGCCTGATATTCTAAGTTTCTAACACACACATGTGTACGTCGGATCTAATTCTCATATGTGTCATACTAAAGCCTTCTCTTTTCGCACAAAAGTACATAATCCAATAATCCATAAAAGTGAACAGTGCTATAGATAGCTTTTTCATGGTGTGAAATGATTTCTCACACTGTGCCTACAGGAGATCTTGCGGACGCTAATTAACAGTAGTGCTGATTTAATTTGTAGGATACTTAATTACATGATCATCATGTTTGGGTGGAACAATAAGATGTTGTGTAGGACTTACGCCATTAATTATGATTTTGTTTTGGAGGCCAGTGCTAGTCTGATTCATCGTTTATACTGTACTAGTTTGCTTTTAATTTTCTCATTTTTATGTTTCTTACGAGTTTGTTGTTAGTTGTTACTCCGTTTGCTTCGTACTCAATATTGAGTTAAGTGCAAGGGATCCTAACGCATCATCATTAAATTGTCCAAATCTTGAGGAATATTTATATATATATATTAGAGAGACAATCATAATTTAGTAGATACTGGTAATTAAAATCAACGGCAAAAACAAGATACTGGTAATTAATTAGTGATACATAATGTAGCTTCGCGCTTCTGCGTATATATGGAGCTTACTAAAGGAAGGCTTCTTGGGCAAAGAGAGCTAAAATCAATTAGTGAATAAGTGATCAGAATAACAAGGGCTAATCAAACACATATATATCAAAATCTTAAGAAAGGTCCAGTGATTATATATATATATATATATATATGGAGATTGTATGATATGGATGAAGAGGATGGTCCCAAAATTTTCATATCTTGCCTCATTTAATTCAATCATACGTTTCTGCCACCCAATTTATTAATTACTCCGTTCGGTGCTAACGCTAATTTTTTGTCATTTTCCTCCCCCAACTAACCACCCGTCACCCTCTTATTCCTTTTTTAAAAAAGAAAGTTTTTCTTTATTTCTCTCTGTTTTATCTTTTCCACTGTTTTATAATTCAACTAAATTACCAGGAGTAAGTGTTAGTACAATGTTTTGTTATGTGCCGTGTTATTATTTAATACTGCCCCTTTCAACGTGACGCTAGTTACTACGATGACAATGGAGAATTCTTTTATTATTATTATTATTATTTTGACCGGCCAATTGAAACCCTTGCTGGACGGAATAAGAAGTTGAGAACCCATGAACCACGTAAGGGTGAGTGTGCCCAAAAGAAAAAAGAGTGTAGGGCGCTGACTAGCCACAAAAGCTTCAGCATTTTTTGCCAAACTAGTTTCATAATTGGTCACATTCTGAATCTTTGAGTTGACACCGTTTTAATGGAATCCACATGAATCCCCCAGAACCCTTACTTATGGGCTTCTCGTAATCTCGGCCCAAAGTAGGGCATGGGACAGGCCCAGCCACGCACACTTTTCTTTTCCTTTTTTATATGATCAAGGTTTCCCTTTTGAAATTTAGAGTGTAAAGAATTTTCGCCTCTCCCAATAAATACACTTCACATGTGCACCCCACAGTATGTTTTTTTTTTCTATTGTTGGAATATAGCCTGATCCACCATTAGTGGATGAGACCCATGACCAATAGAATTGGGGTTAAAATGCAAAATGGAAAAGTTTGGATGGATGTCTGACAGTCTGTGATATTTTCCAATTACTATGAATTATATTGTTTAACTAATATGTCTCCCTTACTGGCAAAAAAAAAAAAAAAAACTAATATGTCTCCCTCAGGTAAAAGAATATGTTGGTAAAGGAAAAGGTATGTAGAACACCTCTACACCAATATAATAGGCTTGAAGAGTTCAATTGTGGATATGAAAAACATGCCATAAAGAAACTTATTACTCTTCCATTCCATTATAACTCTCTTTTCTTCCAATATGTGGTGTACTTACTGTATATTCATAATCACGTCCGTAATTACTAATTCGATTAGTGTGGGTAGTAGAGATAATAAATCACACTCCAGGCACCCTCAATATTTTTACGGATATTAGATGCATGTTTTAAATATAAAAGGGTTAATATAACTTTTGGTCCCTGAAGTTTGATCCAATTTTGGTTTTGGTCCCTCAAGTTTGAAATCGGTGGTTTTGGTCCATGAAGTTTCACCCGATTTTGGTTTTGGTCCCTGAAGTTTGAAATCGATGATTTTGGTCCCTAAAGTTTCACCTAATTTTGGTTTTGGTCCCTCAAGTTTGAAAAAGGACTTGGTTTTTTTCTGGGTCAGGTCGGGTTTTATAATTAGGTCGCCAAGTCATTTTCAAACTTGAGGGACCAAAACCAAAATCGGGTAAAACTTCAGGGACCAAAACTACCGATTTCAAACTTCAAGGACTAAAACCAAAATCAAGTGAAACTTCAGGGACCAAAACCACATATTTCAAATTTGAGGGACCAAAACCAAAATTCGAACAAACTTCAAGGACCAAAAGTTATATTAACCCAACATAAAAATATAGAAAGTGATGAAACTCACATAACATGAGAATTTCATCATTCTTTTAATTTCTTCTAAATTGAATTTGGTAGTTGTCCGAAAGGATCTTAATTAAACCTAAACTACACACTACATATCACTACAAAAAAACACGGAATTTGCGACGGAATAAGCTTTTCCGACGGAACTTGAGACGGAATTTCCGACGGAACGCGTTTCCAACGGAATGGATTCCATCGGCAATAATTGCGTCACAAAAAAATTTGTGACGGAATTTCAATTTCGTCGGAAATTTCCGACTGAATTTGTTCTGTCACAAATTCCGACGGAATTTCCAACAGAATTTTTCATCGCAAATTCCAACGGAAACCAATTTCGTCGGAAATTTCCAACGGAATAGCAAATTCCCACGGAATCCAATTTCGTCGCAAATTTCCGACAGAATTCGTTTTATCGAAATTTTTTTAAAAAAAAATAAAAAATTATTGGAATTTGTGACGGAATTTTCCATCGCAAATTCCGACATAAACCAATTCCGTCGGAAATTTCCAACAGAATCGCAAATTCCCACGGAATCCAATTTCGTCGCAAATTTCCGACGGAATTCGTTTCTATCGCAATTTTTTAAAAAAAAATCAAAAATTATTTTTTAAAAAATCAATTTTTTTTAAATTTACAAATGCCACGTGTTTGCTCCTCAGAGCGCGTGTCCCTCTCCCCTGGCTGCCACGTGTCGCCTCCACCCGCGACCTCAGAGTGCATGCCTTCGCACCCGAGTCTTTGCCAGTTGCGCTGAAATGAACCTGTGTTATATTATTACATATTATTATATATATATATAATATTATCATATATATATTGTAACACCTCAATCAAACAACCAAGTACTTAATCATAGTAATTCAAATATCGTCAATAAGGATGTTCAACATCCAAACCATTAAAATACAAATCAGTTTAAATAAAGCCCAAATCATAGTGTTAAATCAAATTCTCAAAATATTTCCTCAAAACAAATTAAAATGCGGAAGTCTTAAGGTCATGGCAATATAAATGACATAACATGAGCTCTAGGAGCACAAAAGAGCCTCCAAGGCTCACTCCATAGGTGCCTTCCCTTACTCCCTACTAGAACAATCACCTAAAAATGTTAATATATATATAGGGATGAGATTCCACGTCTCAGTAACTACTGAAAGTTTCTACCGTACACAAGCAAAACTCATATGATAAAAAGGAACTGATTACATATATATTCATATATACCGTAATTCTCATACAAGACAAAAACAAGTTTAATCACCATTGTATCAATCTGTATTTTCATCACAACATGTAATATACTATTATGTCATATGCAATATGTAAGATGCAACCTTCCTTATATCACCGTCCATCCTTATTCCGCTGACTGGAGCCATAGGCTAACACATAGTCCAACAGAAACCCATCCATTTGACTGGATTGTCCCAAGCTCACCAGTTCTTAAGATACACCCGGCCAAAGGTGTAGAGCTTAAGTCTGGACTATGGCTCCCCTCCTTAAAGGAATACAACTAAGGAGGTGTCACATGTCCCACAGCTCCAATGAAATCCCGGCCAAAGGAAAACATGGAAGAAGGGGCCCTGACAAGTACCATCCACTGTGCACCGAGTGATGGCATACCACGTGGTAAAAGATCTCAACATACAAATTCCTCCTTACTCCAACCCATCATCACAAATGCAACCGCCATGACAGTAATAAATATAATATCATTAAAAGACAATGTACAATAAATCATGCTTCCATTCTTATCAAATATCATTAAAAGACAATGTACAATACAGTAAAAATTTGATGAATTGTACAAGTTTGTTTTTGTACTATAATTGCCCATTTTCAAGATATGTTCAAATGTTGGAATATGTTATTGAATTGATGTTAATAGATGCGCATGCTTGGATGAAACTGTCATAGCTTGTGGTTACACCAGTTTAAATTTTAAAGATGAATAGCATGGAATTTTTGCTTAAGGTTGATGTATATAAGTGTAAATCTGTATTGTATTTGGTTTAGAGTTCCTTTGGTTTTGCCATGGAACTTTAAAGAATTGCATGTTATTGACATGATTTATTTACCTTGTATATTTTTCTTTAAAAAAAAAATTGATTATCTAGAATTTAATATGCCTCGCTTGGTTTATTATGTCATTTGAGTTAGAATGTCATTAGATTTAATGAGTGTTTAAAAGAAAGAAGGGGGAAAATTGAATTCCTAGACTTAGATGAAGGTCATAATATAATTTTAAAATGTCAATGGTCACTAACTCAATTTGTTGGAGATTTTGTTGGTATACAAATTCATACATGTGCGTGTGTGTGTATGTCAATTATGGAGATGTATACATCAAAATATATAATAGATATTATAAAAATACAAAGTCTGGGATGAATATATATAAATAAATAAACTATCTTAATGTAGTGTTTGAACATCTATGTGAAAAGTCGAAGAAGATAATAATATTATTTTTATATTTTAGATAGATGCTCGGATAATGTGTGATCTATATAACTGACTTTGGAATAGGGTTTTGTTGTTGTTGTTGTTGCTTGGACATAAAATTTTTCTTGTATTATATAAAATTTGGAATGAATGGTTAAAAAAAAAAAAAAAATCTACTTGTATTGAATTGAGTGATTTTATAGTTTATACTTGTTTGATGAATAAATGCTACATTTGAGTTGTTTGGTGGTTTAAAATGCAAAGTACTTTATGAGGGATTGATAAGAGGAGTAGTCTAAACTTGAAATTTTGTGAAGTAAATGAACCAGTTTCTTGGGAAGTTTAATTAAAAAAAAAACAAAATTTATATATCATCAATTAGACACCAGGACATAAAATTTTGGTATTATTTAAAAACGGATTTAAATAAAATGTAACTTAGAAATGATATGATGATGAAAGATTTTACATTAACTTATGTTAGATTATGTTTACTTATAGTTTATACTGATTTGGTGATTGAAACTACAATTACCCTAGGAGACTAGAATTGTAAGTAATAAAAACAAAACCAGAAAGTTTGTCAAGTGGAAAATGCCAGGTCATAGCATAAAAATTATGAGCATAAAAAAAAAAATTATGGGTATCAATTAAGGATGGGAAACAGAAATCATGAGTGCAATTACACTATCGAAAATAAGTTTTGAGACTATAACATCAGCGCCCCATTATAAATTACAACTTATTATACCTCATGGGAGCTGGATGAGCATATAGTTTATTTATTGTTCCCTGCGTGCTTGCAATGGTGATTGTTTTATAAGAATTGTGGTGGTTGTATTGACTCCTGGACTTGAACTTTATAATTATATCAAATTATCACAGAGATATATTTATTATTTAAAAACTATAGAAAAGATGATATCGTAGGTTGTTGATGATTTAGATCTTTATGTTTTGATCAGTTGTGGATTGAAAATTTGTTGTGCGCCATGATGCACCCATTTGCGATATACCAATAAGAAAATTTTTAATTAAAATGATTTGAGTATATGGTTAATTATTTTATTCTTCAAAAGAAAGGAGAGATTTTAAAAGGGGTTGTGCTGTAACTATTGTCAATGAATTTAGGAAACTTAGTTACTACTTGGCTAAAAAAAAAACAGAGAGGAGAAAATCCTAATATTGTGTACTTCAAAACATGATTTTAGTAATAACAATTTATAATGATAAATATCTGGGCAAGAGCAATCGTAGAGTTGATATAAGAACAGACTGGTGATTCATATATATATATATATGTATGTATGTATACGTATAATGTATAGGTAATTAAGAGGATCTTAGAAAAAGGAAACTAACTAAATAAATAGGTCATAAACCTTATAATAGAGTGAAATTATTAAAGGTAGCAAACAACACCTTTATTAACAGTGTTAGTAATTTTTCTTGAATGTCTTAAAATAAGAGGAAAAAAAAAAGTATAGATATATATATCCTTAGTAAGAAAAAAAAATTAATGGGAAGCAAAGTAAGGATGGTACCCTCTAATGTTAGGGTAAATATATAGATTTTATAAGAGTGATTCTAATTTCTAGATTAGAAATCCATTAGGGATTCCATATTATCTTATTTGAGTAATTAGTTTGAAGATAAGGATAGTCTTTATGCATTTGTGCATTAGACAGCAGAGTAGGTAAAAAAAAAAAAAAAAAAAGATGATGATGAATTGAATATATCTTAAATGGTGTTGAATCAGTTTTAAATTGGTAAGCTAAAGTAAATGGATTTTTTTTTTTTTTGTGACATGAAGTTTCTATTGTTTTATTTATTTATTATATTGTGTCAACATTTTTGCCTTTGCTTTGTTTTTCGTTTGGTTGTTGTGGGTCTCTTTTATTTTATTGGTTTGAGTACAATGTCATTGGTTTGTAGATGTTATAACTGAATTCATTTGGATGGAGTGAAATTATAACTATTTATTTGGCCAAAACAAGGTAAAGAGTTGATGATGGTTTAGTATTTGGATTAGAGGTGTATTTTCTAATGAAACTCAGTGGATGTTGGTTAAGGTGCCGAATTTTGAGGACAAAATTCTTTTTAGAAGGGGAGAATTGTAACATCCTTACTTTTGTTAGAACTTAGAAATGATTGTAGCTTAAGTTCTATTCAGTTAAAAAGTATATCATAAATTAATAATTTAAAAGAAATATCTAGTTATAAATATTTATTCTATAAAATATATATATAAAAAAAAAAAGAACACAAATGAAATATCTTTTAAAATAATTATTTTAAATATATGGGTACGTGTGTAAACTTATTTTATTATTAATAAATAATATAAAACAAAAAAAAATGCTGCTAGTAACTTGATTATTATTATTATCATTTTATTATTTTCTTTTTTTTTTAAAAAATATTATTCTAATAGGATGACCCAATCTTAACCTACTACTATAAAATCCCCTTCTCTTCTCACCTCTCCCATACTCCCAGCGCCGCATCACTCTCCGCCATAGACAACAGGTGCATTTTTCTTTCTGCTCCATCTTACTTATTCATCTTCCCAGCCATTCATTTCAGTAAAAGAAAATGTCTTGTAAATTGAATATCTCGCTTCTTTCATCCTTCTTCAATATTTTATCTTATTAAATCATCCCTTCTTCTTCATCATGATGCTATGAGTATGGGTGCGCATATCTCGTTAAATCTGCATAACCACTCCCTTCTCTTTAATTGTTTGTGTGTGAGTGTGAGTTTGTGTATTTTCTCTTCCCAACCACTTGTTTTTTTTTGGTACGGTGTGTGTGGATGTATATTTTTTTTTTTATCACACTCTTCTTTTCACTGTGTAAGACCATGAGATGTGTGTACATGCACTGTGCTCAGCAAGAAAAAAATAAATAAATAAAAGACCCAAACTAATTCTCCCCTGCCAATTCGTGCGCGTATGTGTGTGTATATTCATTTTTTTTTTGGACCATTCATCTCTTCCTCACAAACAAGTCATAAATATATATATATATATATATATATTCATTATCCTATTACTAAACCCATACACCTATGCACCGTTTTGTTTGTTTGTTAATATATATATATATATATATATATATTCTAATCTAATGAACCCATACCTATATATTCCTTTCATTATTTTATTACTAAGCCCATACGCCTCAGCACCTATATTTTATGTTCATCTTCCTTGCCATTTTGAAAAAAATCTGCGCCTATATTCCCTTTTCTCCATCTTGTGCGCGTAGGAAAGTGTGAACCATTTAGTATCATCTTATCTATTAAAATACTCCCATGTTAACTTGTTCACCCTTTTTGTTCCAAGATGATAAATCTTCCTATTATTATTATCCTATTATTTTTACTTTATTTCATTTCTCTTGACGGACATTACCTATATTTACAAGACAGGTTTTATCATATTTAAATATTCTGCCATACATAAATAAATAAGATAAATTATATTATTGGTTAATGAGTGTATATAATATTAGTCTTCCATGGGGTAGCCATACTGAAGTTTTAGAATAGTGCTACAGAAACTATATAATAGTTTTGGGTTAAAATGTTAATAGATAATTATGTTTATGTTTTGTAGACTCTCATTGAGAGATTTTGAGTCACTCCGTATGATTGCTTGTGAGTTAGGGAATACCAGGTAACTCTGAATATTCTTCCATATACTTGTGAATTGTGTATGATTGTGAATGATTATTTTTTTTGAAAGAAAAATGGACTGAATTATATGTGTATGTGTATGTATTGTTAATTCTCAAATAAATAGTGTCACAAGTAAATTTCTCTATAACTCATTTCACTCGAATGATTAATAATTTAATGATAATTAATGTATTATTGGATTATTATTTCCTTTTTAGCATGTTTGAATATGTGGTGATATTTGATAAGAATGGAAGCATGATTTATTGTACATTGTCTTTTAATGATATTATATTTATTACTGTCATGGCGGTTGCATTTGTGATGATGGGTTGGAGTAAGGAGGAATTTGTATGTTGAGATCTTTTACCACGTGGTATGCCATCACTCGGTGCACAGTGGATGGCACTTGTCAGGGCCCCTTCTTCCATGTTTTCCTTTGGCCGGGATTGCATTGGAGCTGTGGGACATGTGACACCTCCTTAGTTGTGTTCTTTTAAGGAGGGGAGCCATAGTTCAGACTTAAGCTCTACACCTTTGGCCGGGTGTATCTTAAGCACTGGTGAGCTTGGAACAATCCAGTCAAATGGATGAGTTTCTGTTGGACTATGTGTTAGCCTATGGCTCTAGTCAGCGGAATAAGGATGGACGGTGATATAAGGGAGGTTGCATATTACATATTGCATAATCGTATATTACATGTCATGATGAAAATACAGATTGACTTGATGATGATTAAACTTGGTTTTGTCTTGGATGAGGATCATAGTATATACAAGTATATATGTAATCAGTTCCTTCTTTTTATCATATGTGATTTGCTTGTGTACGGTAGAAACTTTCAGTAGTTTCTGAGACGTTGAATCTCATCCTATTATATTAACATTTTTCAGGCGAATATTCTAGTAGCAAGGGAAGGCACCTGTGGAGCGAGCCTTGAAGGCTCTATTAAGCTCCTTGTGTATCTTTATGCCACTTTATATTTAATTTCCATGACACTAGGATTATTTTTCGTCCTAAAATATTTTGGTTGATAAATATTTGTTTGAAACTTTGAACTAATAGTGGAAAGTATCAAGTAATTATTGTTCAAGTTTTGTTCGGATAGAATCCCTAAGTTCATAAGTGACGTTTCAAAGGATTGAACATTAAGTATATATGTCTTTTCAAATGAGGTGTTACACCATCCACTGTGCACCGAGTGATGGCATACCACGTGGTAAAAGATCTCGACATACAAATTTCTCCTCACTTCAATCCATCACAGATGCAACCGCCATGACAGTGATAAATAAAATATCATTAAAAGATAAAGTACAATAATTCATACTTCCATTCATATCGAATATAATCACATATTCAAACATGCTAGAAATGAAATAATAATCCAATAATACATTAGTTATCATTAAATTATTAATTATATGAATATAATGAGTTATATAGAAATTTACTTGTAACACTACTTATTTGAGAATTTATAATACAAACACATATACATATAGTTCAGTCTATTTTTCTTTTAAAAATAGTCATTCAAAAATCATACACTATTCACAAGTATATGGAAGAATATTCAGAGTTACCTGTTACTCCCTAGCACACAGGTAAGCACATAAGAGTTACTCCCAATCCCTCAATAAAAGTCTACAAAATCACACACACATAAGCCTATTAATATATTAGACAAAACTACTTTAGAATTGCACTAAGATTATTCTAAAGCTGCTCTAAAACTTTAAAACTTCCCTTTAAAACTAATACTGTGTATACACATTTCTATCACTGATCCAACGAGTATAATATTATCTGACAATTAAAAAAAAGTTGTTTACATGAGGCAAAAATTTAAGTTTAACACATATATATATATATATATATATATATATATATATATATATATATATATATATATATATATATATATATATATATATATATATATATATATATATATATATATATATATGAATACACATTTACGGGCTTGACAGGTTGAAAGGGAGAGCAATAGTGTTCATGACATATATTACCATATTATATTTATATCTATCTATATATATACATATATATTTTTGCCAAGATATCTATATATATATATTTATATATTTATATGATGAGAAATTTCAAGCTTGATATCACTCATTTCAAAAAAATAAACTTGGGAGTACTCTTTCACATGTACGTATATATAAGGCTCAAAACCATATGCTGAAAGGATTTGTAAAGGAGCATATGCAAATTTTCTTTTGTTGAATACAAAAAGAAATGAAATAAAAAAAAGTCAAACAAAAAAAAGTATACTAAAGGCTGCCAACTAAAAAGCAAGACTAATGCATTAATTAAAACTAGGGAAATAAAACGTGAGTTTCCAATAAAGTTTGAAAGGAGGAAGGAAAACTTAAGAAAAATAATTGAATGAGGTACACAGTTACACACACTGTAAGGTGGGGTCATGGAGGGTTTAGGCACTCACACTCCTACAGTAGCGTAGATCCAGAAAAAAAAAAGTGGTGTGAGAGAAAAAGGGGGAAAATAATAAATAGATAGGATATTTGCATAGGAAGGTACTCACACCATCAGTAGAAATTGAATGGAGTGGGTATGGAATGACCTATATACGTGAAGGAAAAAAAATGGAGAAAAATAGAACAGATTGACAAGACAAGCAAGAGTGAAATATCAGTAAAAGAAGAGGCAACAAAAATGATTGACAAAAAAAAAATCACTCAGCGCATTGAAGGCAGACGAAAACGGACAAGTGGGGAGGAGAAGAAAGAAAAGAACCTGGAATGAACAGCGGCGCATTGTGGAGTGAGAAGAAGGAAGAGTTTATATAAGAGTACATTTAGGGTTCCCCTTTTTTTTTCTGAATAAAATAATATATATATATATATATATTTTAATAGTAATATATTTATTCTCTCTCTTTTCTTCCCATTAATTCCAGATTAATCTATATACATACTTCAGGTACAATTTTTTTTTTAAATTCTTAGCAGCATCATTTATTATTATAAATATATATATTTTACAACAACAACAATATAATAATATTATTTTTACTCTCAAAAATTACTTCTCATAAATCATTTTATACCCTTTTATTATATAGATCTTAAGCCATGACTAACTCTCTAAGTCCTAAAAATTTAAGGATGTTACATATATATATAAACATACATACATATAATTAATTAATTATATACATATAATTAATTATTAATTAAATATAATGAATAATTTAATAAAAACGAAAAAAATATTTATATATTTAAATTAAATACAAGTAATTAATCACGTCCGTAATCTCTAACAAATATACTTATACGTATCCGTCGGCCTGTATTGAATTTACCTAAGACCTAGTATTGACCCACGTGAAATTTTTTTCTCATTAAATGCCACGAGGTAGCTGCGGGTAGCTAGGATCAACAATAGTGACATGCGAACAAGTAAAAGAGAAACGTTGAAGCTACGTACGGCTTTCACTAATTAATTTTATTACTGTTATTGTTTACATCACCATTCTTCATTATTTTAACTAACCTTAGTCTAACTTTATAACGAGAACGCAGTAGAGGGGAAAATAATATATATAGGATGACAAGTGTTGGTTCAATTTTAAAGTAGATGATGAAGAACACACGTTTGGGTTCTTGATTTCAATATTTCATATATACAGTGGGTTCTTGATTTCAATGTTTCATGTATATATAATTAATAATGATGAATGAGTAGATAGAGTTTGGATTTGTGTTTCCAAGTTGATCCTTATTATCGAGTGATGATTTGGCATTCATTGTCTTTTTAGGGTTGCCAATAGACAATGCATTTGCTAGGGGCACTTGGCCTATGGAATCAGAGGGATTCAACTCTCTATTCATAATCCTTCTATTATTTAATTTTATGCATATGTCATGGGCATTGTTTCATTCATTTGTTGTTTAGCATCCACGACTTTATATATGTGATTCAGCAATCCATTATATATATTTCCAGACCAGTAATGTTATTGGGAACTGTTACCTAATTTCTTCTTGCACCTTTAAATTAAACCTCTTTGGTCTGAAAGGTGCATGCATGCCTGCTGGTGCGTAATTCATTAGATTAATTATGTCAATTATAAGTGCGTGCGCAATTTGTATTTGGGTTGCAATATTAATCCCGAAATCTAGATGAGGGATCATGAACATGCCTAGAATGAATTTTATATGTGTGTTTGTGTGTGTGTGTGTAATGTTCAATTGTCAATAGTTGCATCCTCTATATATAAGTTCATATACGTACATCGTCAGAATATTAATTAGTTGTTAGTGTTTGTTTTTGTTCAGCTACGTGTGTATATATATATATATACACACCCGCGTACACATGTGCAAGTTGTGATTCTGGTGGATATTTATGTTGGCTGCTTTTGGTACTTACTGAAATATCTGGGATAATGCATGCATATATATATATATGCCATGGAATCGTTGGGATAATTTTTAGTGCAGGGAGAAACAGTCAATTGTAGAGATAGATATAGGAATAGAAAAACTTAAGAATCGTGTACATGAGTAAAATAAGATGTGAGAAGATAGGGTTTCATTAATTAATTTTATAGGATGATGAAGTCTTATAGGATGAAGAAATTGAGAACGACATAGCTAGTTAGCCGTATGATGGATGAGGTTTTATGGGACAAAATAACAAGGGTCCAACAATAATGTTTTTGCCATAAAACGTGCTTGATTAATTTAATGTGGGAAATTAAATGACGACTTCCTTCACTTCTTGTTCTACCTCCCAAGAACATTGAACCCGACACCTTCCTTACGGTGGACCCCACTGCCCCCCATGGAGCAGAAAGCCAAGTTTAGTTAGCTAGGATTAATTCTCTGATCTCCATGGATATCTATATATATATATATAGCTGATGCAACACCCAAACTTTACCATAGTCCACGAGTACTGCTTTGTGGATATATACTAGCTAGTACTCGTATTGAATATTATTCTAAAAAGGTGTTCCAAGTCGAAGACAATTAATAATTAATGCCAAAGTGCGTAGCTGATACATATTACAAATAAGGTAATCCACACTTGTCTTACTTCTGCAGAGAACTTAATTATTGTAAGAAGGCAGAGAGAAGCGAGCGATATATTATGGGGAAGATTTACCCTGACGAGCTTCATGAAGCCAATAAAGTTGATGGCAACATGAGCACTAGTAGTAGTAAAAGAGAAAGATACACAGTGTGGATGAAATCTCTTGTGTTCCATTCTAATGGCTGCACCGTCTACAACTCCGACGGCAACATCGTGTATCGGGTCGATAACTACGACACAAAGGGTACCAGAGAAGCCTACCTCATGGATCTCCGAGGCACAGTTCTCTGTACCATACATAAGGTAATTAACCACACACACACACACACACACTAGCTGATCTGATCTCTTTTTGTCATTTGTTTGAATGCATGTACGATCTCATGTATGTTGCAGAGAAAACTAGGGTTTGGGTGTTGGGAAGGATTCAAATATTGCAACAGCAGAAGGAAGGAGATGAGGTGGTTCCAGGTGAAAAAATGTCAGAAAATGATGATGATGACGAAGGGAAAAGGAGAATGTGAAATGATAGTAGGGAGGGAAAGGTACTGGATCGTTTCAATGGGAAAAAACAAAGCAGGGTTTGGGATAATAAACATGGAGGGACAAATTGTTGCAGAGGTTAGTGTTTATTTGGTGCAAATGATGATAGTAATAATTATGGGATTAATTAACATTAATTAATTTAGGATTATATGTATAAATGTGATGAACAGGTAAAGCAGAAGGAATCGATGAGGTCAGGAGTAGTGCTGGGTGATGATGTGGTAACACTGGAGGTAGAGGCCAACACGGATCATTCACTTATCATGGCTTTCGTCACGGTGTACGGATTAATCCGCGGCATCATGTAGTGTACTTACATTATTATACATATGCCGTTAATTAATTCTTCTGCCAATTTAATTTATTTTGTATAGACGAAATTTTGAACATTTATCAATACAGCGTTGTGCCTACATATAGTGATTGTTTGAAATAGCTTATTTTTTAGAAATAAGCACTTATTACGTAAGTCGAGACAAAACTCCCCTCACATATTTACCTCGTATACCGTAAATCATGAATTTTAAGCAC
The DNA here is from genome assembly GCA_963855925.1 of Inga laurina. Classification (NCBI taxonomy): domain Eukaryota; kingdom Viridiplantae; phylum Streptophyta; class Magnoliopsida; order Fabales; family Fabaceae; genus Inga; species Inga laurina. The sequence goes on from OY979712.1 coordinate 48,070,456, forward strand.
TTATAAATCAAAAATAAACTATCACAAACGAGCACATAAACTCTATTTCATGCTTTTCCATGCAAGGCTTGCAATTGTGGATTGCATTTCATTTCAGCATCCTTTTGTCAGGGGATATTATATTACCTCTTATTTTTAATATAAATTTTTGTTTGTATTACAATTTGCACTACAAATAAAATCTTATATTATAGATAGGAAAGAAGATGGTACAATTCATCTCCATCTGCGTGTGTTATGACAATTACAAGCTAACTTAGCCCGTGTTTGGTATCACTTAGTTTTGAACAATAAGTCCTTATTACGTAAATCGAGATAAAACTCTTCTTACATACTTACCTCGTATACCGTGAATCATGATTTATAAGCACTTATTATCTAAAAATAAGATATTCCAAACGAACGTTTAATCTAGTCAAAAGCGATAGTCTGATATATATATATATATATATATATATAATATATATTACATCTATTACAATGTTACTTCTATGAAGTTAGATTCTTATTCGCAAATTATAAATTTCGTAACTTATTTGATTCATACATACAAATTTAAATAATGGTGTAAATTTTATATTTTTATCTAGTTATTACTTCCATGAATTTAGTTTTAATTTAAAAAGAAAACACTAAAATTCTCAAGAGAATCGTTTTCCTACTAAACCTTTTGCTTAGTAGGGAGGGCTAATCAAATCTACTCCATCTAGATTCTGATCTTAAAGGTTTAGATTTTATTTTTTTTAATTGATAATTTTTTTTAAAAATAATAATTAATAAATTATTTTTATTTTAGATTTTAAATTATATATCCATTAAAATAGTTTTTAAAAAATTATAGATTTTAAAAAAATTAAATCTAAACCATCCAAATCAAATCTAATGATAAATATGTGATTAGTTCTCCCCATTAATGCTTTGTAAGGAAACCAATTCCAATTTGATGTTAGAATAACACAATAGATTAAGAGGGGGAGGGGGCGAATAACTTCATCGTCGTTGAAAAGAAGCAGTGCATTAATTACGTACTTGAAATTAATCCCACAGAAACGAATCTTACTGACTTCGTGACAAATTAATGGTCAGTTGTGTTGTCCGTTATTGTAACTAGTCAATTGGTCAAAAACTTTGAATTCCCTAACAATTTTTGACTTTTGTTTCAAAAATACCACCCTTTTTCATCATCCGTTTGGTTTGAGATTAACAATCAATTATGCGAATTAAACATTTAAACTAAAGAATTTTAATTTAAAAATTAAAATATGATGATTAGGAATAAATTAAATCTAAAAGTACTTGATTTTAAATATAAACAAAATAGGATTGGTTACTATCTTTTACTCTTGCCTAACTCTTCCCTCCATTACTCATCTCTTAAATTTGAGCAATCTAGAATAATGTTTTATAAAACTATTTTTTATTGCAGTTTTAAATTATCATGGTAAAAATTTAACATTTTTTTAATTTATTTATTTTTTAATAATTTGATATTTTATTAATATTTTTATTAAACATTTAATCTGAACCACTCAAATTTTAATCCAGAGACTAAGATTAGTAGTGAAAGGGAAAATAGGGGAAGAGAAGAGTAAAAGCATAGAATGGTAGCAAATCCCAAATAAAATATATTTGAATCCTAGAAATAACATTTTTAATTACTGTACTGATCCTTTGTCCCTCGGATTCCCCAAAGATATAATGCCCCGTTTGGTATGATAGAAGAGTTTTTGATGGAAATGGAAGTGGAATTGGAAGTAGAAATGGAAGTGGAACTAGAACTACAAGTGTGTTTTAAAAGGTGTTTGGTTGGAGGATGGAAGTGAAATATAATTTTTAATTAAAATATATATTTACAATGTAAAAATACTAAAATGCCCTCTAATAGAAAAAATTTATTTCACCCTTGCAATCTGAACCGCCGCCCCCCAATTTTTCCGACCACCACTGTCCTCAAAAACACAACCCTCTGAATGCCTTTCATTGTGGCAATATCAATTCCAGAAAAATCATAGAAATCGAACGCAAGAGGGTGGCAATACCAACCCAGCAATCTTGATCCTCATTTACAAATCGAACGCACCAGAACTAGAGAAATCATAGAAATCGAAATCGAAATTGAAGAAAAAAATTAGAAGCTTGAACCAGCAATCTAAACCACTGCTCACTACTTTTGTCCGACCAGCACTCTCATTGGAAACGCAACCCGCCGAATACCTATCATAGTGGCAATACCAATTCCAGAGAAATCATAGAAATCGAACGCAAGAGGGTGGCAATACCAACCCAACAATCTTGATCCTCATTTACAAATCGAACGCACCAGAACCAGAGAAATCATAGAAATCGAAATCGAAATCGGAGAAAAAAAATTAGAAGCTTGAATCGGAGAAATCGAAAAAATCAAAATCAAAGCACCTCAACTTGAACCCAAATAAACCTCGTCGCTGCTAGAGACTCGCACCTGTCGTCGAAAAAAAATGATGAGGACACCATTAAGGATGATGTAGTCGCTGCCGTGAGAGAAGGTGTGGGAGATGAGGGCAATGGCGGCAACTCACGGATCCATAATCACCTATGCTCCTCCGTTGTCTCTAGTGCTCCTACGTCGTTGTCGGTTCTCATCCACCGCCACCATTTCCAGATCTCTCACTATCTTAGAGGGTAAAATGGTCTCAGCCTCTGAGTTCCAATGGAACTCGATCAATTCCATAGGAGTTGGGTTGGAACCCACTTCCATCGATTTTGGTGGAAATGAGTTCCACCAAGAAGTGAGTTCTCAGCTACCAAACGCACCAAACTCATACTGCCACTTCCACTTCTCAGGTTTTGGTTCCCATGTACCAAACGAGGCATAAAAGTTTAACTAACCACTAGGTGTAACTATATAGTTGGTGACCGGTGAGGGGAATCTGAATCTGGGGTGCTTTAGACAACGTTAGAAGAGGATATGTCTTCGCTTTATAGTAAAAATATGGACAAATATTTACTTTAAGGAAAGCGAGAGATTTGCGTATATGTTTTTTCAGCCCTTGAAAGAGATTCATCACATGATATTATTAATGAATAATGATAATTATATCTTACTTCTTCATATATATACATGGCATAAAAGGCATTAATAAAATTAATTTGCACACTTTTCTTCAACGTCTTTGTTTGAAAATATGAAAATAGTCCTTAAAAATCAAGGCTCAAAGTCAAATTAAAGCTCAAAATATTATGGTAGTAGCCCTTCATCTGCCAAAATTAATTTTTCAATTTTTTGAATCCATATTATAGCATGCCAGAATACTTTCAGTTTGATAATTTCCTCCAAACAACAAATTAAAGGAGTATTGACTATTAGCCTCTAGTTTTTCTTAGAATATAGAGACAGTGCATCCCCAATCTTCACTAGAATTTTTTTGTTCTAGAAAATCTTTATCAAAATTAAATAATTATTATGGAGATATGGAGGATTTGTATTCCTCTTCTTTTTTCTCTCCCTTAATGGACCAAAGGGATAACAGTTTAAACTCACGTGCACACACTTAAGACCAAAACAATAATAATATTAAAAAAAGAAAAGAATGAATCATGTACAATTGGCTAAATAAGCAGATCCGAATATAAATAATCAACCAAATCATGTGAAATTAATAACTCTCTCCATGATTATAAGTTTATAACAATAATTCTCAATGTATGCACATACAAATATTCTCAGACTATGGCTTGTTTTGTTAAGCCGCGGAGATCTTGCCTGCTCCACCGGGGTAACGCATTTCAGCAACGAATTTGAATAATCTAATTATGAATAATACAATTCCAAGTTGAGATTAAGTTGCATCCTTCTTCTTCTTCTTTTTTTTTTTTATTCCATCGTTTAGTTAAGCGTAGCAGTCTCATCTGACCAATCAAATTAAATATTATTCTTTCATCTGATCCCATCTTTTTTTATATTTCCCTGAGATATTTAAGAATTACTAGTATTTATGTACAAGGAAATTAAAAGAACAGAGGAAGCTGGCAACTAAATTGAATAATGAATTAATGAGCCACTGCCAAGGGACCATTTTCTCCCAAAGTACTGTAAATTATATTACGGGGAATATTTTTTTACAATAAAAATAATGTATAAATAAAATCCAAAAAGAAAAAGAAAAAGAAAAGAAATACAAGTCACAAAAGATTTCTACCAGAATATGACAGGTAGCAAGACTAGTAAGTGAGTGATATTTGAACATCACCGATTTTCCGGTAAATTTTGTAAAACTGTGCCCAATGGGGCTTCAGAAATTACAAGCAAAAACAATGCTAAAAATAAGAGGGAAGGAAAATACAATTTAGGTTGCCAGTAGGCAGTATAGATATTAATTTATTCATATTCATTTGTGATCCACTACTGCTGCATATACACTATACACTGCGGGCTCCAACACCTATATGAGCAAGATATATTTTATTTGACCTTATATGCAATCCTCAGGTTCCTCACTGTCATCACAAGTTTTTGCCTTTCACCTTCTACTTCTGCAAATCTCAGACTCATTTCTGAGTATCTCTCTTGCATCTCCTTTAACTCACTCTCCATTGATTTGTTTCTTTCCTTCAGTGATGCTAATTCCGCTAATATGTCAGAAACATTGCCGTCCCCCTTATCATCACCATTGAAGGTTGACAAGTTTACATCGCTGCCATAGAAAGAAAAAAAGAATCAATCAACAAGTAACACTCCGGAGCTTAAATCTGACAAAGTACTAATAATGTAGACATGTGAAGAACAAAGCTCATGCATTAAACAGCAAACAAAACTAGCTAGTGTTGAACTTACCAATTTTCTTGAGATGCACATGTAGCACCATTGAGATGTTCATCTGGATCTCTTTCTCCAACAGTTGAAGGAGTAATACTTTGATCCTCAGCAACCTGTTGGAAAGATATCCCATTGTAAATATGTTGTATGCATACAATTATATAGCATCATAAATACAGGTAGCAGAACTAACTTCAAAATCAAATTTGATGGAAGAAAAATGGAATGAAACTTTAAGCAAAGACAAATCAAAAGTTGTAGACATATAGTTTAATTTTTCCGGTTTGCCACCGAGGCATTTGGATGGATGTGATGACAGCCTAGAGGCTTAAATCAGTTCACAAATGGTGACATTTTGCAATATAGAAAGAGGTATAACCTTTTGCAAAGCACTACTCTGATTAAATTCTTCCACTTTGCTCTCCAGCTCCTCTATTTTGTTTTGGAGTTCCTTTTCCTTCTGCAAAAATATAGTTGTAGACGCTTCCAATGCAGTTTCCTTCAACTTCATCAGGCCCTATCATTAAATAGTACTCCTCTTGTCATTATCCCATCTCCACATTGCTATTAGTATTTTGTTTTACCCGAATAAAATACAAAGAGAGTGATAAATAATGGGTAAAGTTACCTCGAGCATTTTTATTCTTTCCTTCAGAGTTGCAATCTCTTTTGAATTCTGAGGGATTGAAGCAGATTTTTTGTTCCTTGCAGTGGCAGAAAATTGCTGGTGTCCATTGACATCCTTCAACTTCTTTTCAATGTTGGTCACTGAATCCTCCCTCTTCTTTAGTTCACCCTTGAACTGGAAAATTTGCTTTTTCAGTTTTTGTTTCTCTGCCTCATCCTCATGAAGAGAATGTTTCAAGTCACTGCATTGATCTCTAACTGCTTCCAACTCTGATTGTAATGACCTAGCCATAGCCTCTTTTTCATCCTTCACAAGCCTCATCCTATTTAGATCTTCAAGTTTCTTCTCCACTTCCTTCTTCAGTAAAGCAATTGTACTCACCAGCTCATTTCTTTCAACACTTCCTCTCTGCAACAGAGTTTCAGATTCCTCAACTGATTTCTTGGTAAGTTCCAACTCAGCTATGAGACTTTCTTTCTTCTCTGCTTGCTCAGAGTTGTATATAACATCCCCTTTAAGCCTTTCATTCTCAGTTTTTAAGGTCCGGATCTCCTCGGAGAACTCCCTACTAATTTGTTCCTCATGATTCTTCTGTTTTTCAAGCAGCTTGGATTTCTCCTCAATTTCCATCAACGACTGGTGTATCTGGGTGGCCATTGATTCTATTTGATTGGAGAGATCATTCAGTTTTACCTCATAATCATCTTTAACTGACTGAAGCTCCTCCTTGACTTTCTGTAGCATTTCTTCCAAAACTTTTTTCTGTGCACGCAGTTCACTTGCCTCTGCATAAGCTCTCATGGTAGCCTTCTCATTTGCATCAAATGAAGAGGCCATTTGCATTGAGAGCCTTTTGAATTCCTCTTGGAGCCTCCCAGCAGCATTAGCATTTTTCAATCTGTTCTTTCTCAAAGCTTCCTCTGCTCGGATGGCTCTTTGCTCCTGCTCAACTTTGTTACGCGTCACAGCTTCCAAGTCAGCTTCAAATCCTTGTGCTTGTTTCTCCAGGTCTTCTTCTAATCTTCTGATATGGTTTTCGAATTCCTTAACTGTTCCCAGAGAATCTGATAACTCTTGTGACTGTACCTTCAGTTCATTTTCCAGGCTCTCAATATGCGTTTCAAGGTCATTCACAGAATCAGGGAGAGAAGAGGTATCGTATTGCTTCAATTGTTCTTGTAGTTGACTCTGCTCCAACTTATATGCAATTTGATGGTTTTCCTGTTTCAATATTTCGTAGTCAAGTGCAAGCTGCTCCATCTGCATCTCCAACTCATCTTTGTCTCTCTTGTGCATATCTATTTCACCATACAGCTCTAAAAATTTTTGCTCAAGTAACTGTGACTCCTTGAAATTGCTTTGCTGCTCCAGTACTTTCTGCTCTTCATCGTCATCTGTTACACATTTGGAGAGGTTTCCCTTTAACTCCTGGGAATTTCTGCTCGATTCAAGCTCGTTAGAGAGATTGTTAATTTCCATATCTTTCTGCTCCAACATTTGATCCAGGTCTTGTACAGCAAGAACCAATTCAGCATTTGATTCCTGCGTCTTCTCCAACTGCAAACGAAGATTGGCATTAAGGTCCTTTTCATAACTCAGTTCCTGTCGAATTTCTTCAACAAGAGTACGCAGATCACCACCTTCCAATTGGATTCTGTTCCTCACTTTGGCCTCATCCATACGTTTGTGAAGTGACCTGAGGTTGTCACACTCTACCTTGAGAGCATCTCTTTCCTCTTTCAGGCTGATAATTTCCTTTGAGAGATCTTGCCCTCTTTTGCTTTCTTTCACTATTTGCTTTCGAAGAGTCTGTAGTTCCAAGTCAGACATATCGAGCTGCCTGGCCAAAGAGACAAGTTCAGACTTGAGTCTTTCCATCTCCAGATCTGATGCCTGTTGGGTTCTTTCCTTATGAATGGCATCGTGAGAACCATTCGGTGAATCATCTGTGCTCAAACCATGGTCTGAACTGGCTGACCAGTCCCAGTGTGATCTCTCGTACATTGATGTTACTAACGGCGAGATATTTGGGTTTTGGTGGATATTGTTCATATTTCTCAGTCCAAGTCGTCGCGGAGTATCAAGTCCAGAGCTGCCATCGGAACTGGACAATGTAATGTCGGATTCGCTGGACGTCCTGCAATCAGCACTCAGCTCAGTTCTGTGGATCATTGATTCGGCAGAGATGTCCTGTGAGACACAGAAAGATGGAATTTAAAATGGTTTTGACTGGAACATAAAGAAAGCTAAAGTAATTTTCCAGCCAAAATGAGAGAAACCTTACTTCTGCAGAATTCATCGTAGTGCTTTTATTTGCATTTCCATTGCTCAGAAAGGTCCCTAAGCTTCTCTCATGGGATTCAATTTTGACATCTTCACTTTCTTCCTCTTCTCTGCCGATGTTATTGGAAAATAAAGGACTCTATCGTCAAAACCTGTTGGGTTCTAAGCGAAGTATAATCTTAAAAAGCAGATATCAGCACAATAATTCTTATACCTTTGATCCCCATTTTCATGTAGCCTCTGAATCGACACCTGTTCATTGAGCGACAAATTTAGTTTCAATGGAATTCACAATTCAACATTGCATTGAATTATTTCAAGGATTCGTTAGGTTCTCATTAATTTTCAGGCAATGCCATCTCCAACAAACCGAAACCGTGTGTGTGTGTGTGTGTGTGTGTGTGTGTGAGAGAGAGAGAGAGAGAGAGAGAGAGGAAAGCAGTTACTAACATGCAAAACGCTACCACAACGAGAATTCTTGATAGGAAGAGAAACAGAGGAGGGCTTAGTAGCTTTGGCAAAATCAGCGAAATTAATGGAAACTTCACCGATGGAACCAGCTTTCGGTGATCCCTACACGCAGAAATTAGATCACATTCAAACATTAGCAACCACTTGAAAGAAGTAAACTGCTTAAATCTTCACATTTAAAGAGTGTAAGAAAGAAATTTCACACCGTTGAAATTAGAAAATGATAGATTTTGTCATTGATCTTCCCAGTCTTAGGCTCCTGAATAAATTTGACTGTTTCATAGACCGGATTCTCCCATCTACAAATTCCGTCTCGAACTGTTGCGTTCTCTAATCTCGTAGTTAGCTTTCCGACGTCCACCGGAATTATAGATATTGCCAATGCATCTACCCCAGATTGCAGCACCTGGAATTGTAATGCAAAATATCTCAATTCACCATCTAAATTCTCAACCTAACCCGCATTACACAAACCATCCAATGAATCCCACCTGCCGACTTTAATTGTCGAGAAAAATGAAGAAGGCAAAACAAACTTGTTATCCTTTTTCTATATATCGCTGATCGTAAAAATTCAGAGAAAAAGAAAAGCAGAAGCCAGACGGAATCACTAGAAGAAGACTGAGCTAAATAGTAGCTGTAGTTGCGAGCGATAATGATTAATCTTGAAGAGAACTCAATGTCGGTTCAAACAAAACAGTGGTCAATCCCAACTAACGAGAGACCCCAAAAAAAGGAACGAAAGAGAAGTAAGTTCAATTAATCTTGAAGCAAAGGCAATGAAAGTGAAGACAAAACCTGAGTGGCATGAAAATGGAGTTTGAAAACAGCTTTGATCCTGAGCTTCTCGCTCCTCCATCTGGTGGAACGAAACATCGATCGTAGTTCCCTTCACCACTCCACCGACTCAAATAAACATGGAGAGAGACTCAAAACTCAAAAGCAGAGGATCCAATGCTGACGAAAGCGGTCAAGCCATCATGGCAAAACATGAAGCAGAACAGAGAGAGATACATGAGAAGACACGCGCCGCCGTCAAAATCCAGAGAGAGTTTTCTCAGAAGAAGCGAGAGGTTGAAGTATTGAACGGAAATAGAATCAAATCAGTCGAGTAGATCTGAATAGCTTATTTATTTCTGTGTAATTTGGGTTTGTAATGGTAAGTGGTAACAGTCGTGAGGAAACACACGACACATGGTTTCTTATTATAAAATATACATATCAAATTGGGAAGGGTGTTTGCATGCGGCGTCCAAAAATGGTTAAAGTGAAGCAGAAGCTTCTATTTGTAGTTTTGTGGTACTTAATCTAAAATTGATCTCATTCAAATTCAATCAAATAAGTAAATAAATAAATAACTGGGTTAATTAAAATTTAACAAGATTTTATCACTTGGGGAAAAGTGAATAAAAAAAACTATGGTTTGGACCGGACCTGCCGGTTCAGACCAGAAACCAGACAACTGATGGTCTCCTTGGTTTGGTCCTGTAGTTAATCCCAATCCAACCGGTTTTTTCGTAGTTTAACTGATTTTTTTATATTTTATTTAGAATTTTATATAAATAACTTTGAAATTTTCACTTTTTCACCGATTTAATCTTGGGTTAACTCCGATCTGATCAACTGATCTTTAACCCAATAGCCCGATCGGTTCAATGGCCAATCCGAATTTCAGAACCTTAAAAAAAAAAAAAGGAATAATGCAGAATAAAAAGGAGTTGGTGTTCTAGGTGTAACCAGCTAAGTTGAATATTGAGAACAGAGCAAGTGGTATATATTATCAGGTTTAATACAAAAAAAATAGAGGGATTAAGAAGGGGATTACTGTACTCTATTGTAGGGGAGATAAGTAGGTTTAGAGGGAGAATTAATTAATTAGATTGTTGATCATAATTTTAAGGATTAGTGGCAGTATTATGAATAATTTTGAGGACCCCACAGTTTATTTTTGCGACGCACTCGTTGGCCCACCACAAGCTGCCGCACATTGTGAATGGGGGAAGCGGGAAGCCATGGCGTCCCACATTATCCTCTCCCGCCATTTTCACTTGTCTCAATTTTTATGGAGTTTTTATTGGTGTGAAAAATACAAAAAGAAGATTTTCACAGTGTGAAACCGCTTTTATGTTTCGCTAATGCCAAGCATGTATTTTGACGGCCAAAAAAAAAAAGTAATTAGTAATTACAAAATTGTGCATATTTTGAATATTTTATATTATATATTTTGTCTAAACTTTTATTTTTTATATGGTATTTCTGACTAATTATAAAATTTCTAACTAAATAATTATATTTATTGATAATAATTTTGATATTTTACAAAAAATAGATAATTTTAGTTTAATTTCTTAACTTACTTAAAATAATTAATTGGAGCTTATAAAAAAAACGGAGGGTGTATATGACATATCATGTGGGGACGGATTTAGGTTTAGAGATTGTGACTTAATTTAGCATTTAAGCGGTTTGTTGAGTTGAGACATCATATGAAGTTGAGGACTCAATAAGGTTTAGGTAAGTAACTAGATTAGATTAGATATGGTTTTTCTCCACTTTCTGCTTAAATGTTAATGCTGCGAAAATCACATATTAACCAAATATATCCTCATGTGCATCAGCTTTACATGTTATGAATGTTCCTCTACTCTTTAATTAAACAATGAGATAAGTGGCCAATTCCAAATAAGGTCAAGCCCACACACTCACACACTTATACACACAACATTTTCCTTTCCTTCATTTTCTTAATTTATCACTAATTAGTGATTAGAATATAATGGTTCTTCAATATTTGTAAGTGATTTTAGACTTTTTTTTTTAATTTGTTTGTTGGCTTTCTCAAAGTCTTTTCTATTAAAAAAACAAAGGTGGCAACAAAATGTACCATTCTACCGTTAAACCATTCCATCCATTAATTGATAATATTGGAACATCATTTTAAATCAAGAAAAGTGAGACTGTGAGAGCATTCTTTTGTTTCCCGTTCAAATTTTTACTTAGACATGAGTAGATTCTTCCACCATTATCTACAAACTTTTTTTATTATTTTTTTGGTCAACCTATTTTTATAAATTTAGAATAAAAGGAATGGTTCACATTACAATATTCTAATATATATATATATATTAACAGTAATATCCATTTCGCACAAGGCTAGTTATTATTCCTGAGATCTTTAATATAAGAGTTATTTAATTAATTTAGGTAGGTTAAAGAAGTTAGATAAATTAGTTAATTATAACAAACGTGACATGATCTCTAAAATAATGCTTTCATGTAATATTAAATTACATATCAATTTGTAAATTAGATAGTTTAATTTTAAAAAATTTCAGAAAAAAATAAATATTAAAAATAAATTGAATTGAAATATCATATTTAGTACCTTGATTTCTTTGCTAACTCTTATACGTTGGATTGGAGACCTTAAACTTTAAGAAGGGACAATAATTTAATTTTTTTTATATTCATTTGAAAACTGTTTTAACTTGCATGTCACACATCTCGCTCAATATAGTCTTCAATTCCTCCATCTATTTTTTTTTTTTTTTTTTTGCCATACAATTCCTCCATCTAATTGAGAGAATATCTTTAAAAAAATTCTTACAGTGAACCTGAAGACACGTCTTATTTAATGTAATAGTTTGAAAGTCAATGAATAGGACGAAATGAAATAATTAAAAAAAGAAAACTACTTATAAATTAATTTGAAGAAGAGGACAATGTTAATTAGTCGTAGGTCAAACTACATCAGACAACTTGAAGTGTAAGTTACAAAGATCCACTCGTATTAATTTAAGATTCCCGACCAGTAATTAATTTCATCAATAATAATTCAGTCTCGATCAAACACAATTTGAACATGAAGTATTGTAGCCTAACAACCTGTTCCTGAGTAGCTAAGTCAGGCTAAATACTCCTCCTGTCCAATTTATAAGTTATTTTAAGTATGTTACATACAAAGTAATAAAAACCTATTTAATATACAATATAATTTACTCCTATGGAAACAAAGTCACCATGATAATATATAAATAATAAAATTATATATTTATATATGATGTTTTTATAAATAAGATCAAAATTAATCTTTTATCTCTGCTTTATAAATAGAACCATAGAAGTATTTACTTCCAATTCCAACATACTACTACTTTACCAAACAAAAAAGCCTTAAACACTGCCAACGTTGTACTAAAATTTGACAACTTTACCCTTATTGAATATACTTTATTCTAAGATTATAAAATCTATATAATAGTAGTCTATTTAGCTCAAAATATAAGAGTCAAATTTATTTTGGCAAAAAAAAAAAATAAGAGTCAAATTTATGAGATTATGTGATTTTCCCATTTATTATCTCTCTCACTTATTCCCTTATTAAATAAGGGTATATTTAGGGGGGAAAGTAGCTAGATATCACTCTGGAGTCTGGTCTTATTTATAAATCCATTTTAACTAAATCTCACATACTAAATAGAGGTAGTTAACTCAATGATTATGACGTAAATTTCAACTATATCCTCATTTATGAATAAGTATTTTCAACTCTTTCTTCTCTATTTATCTTTAAATTATTTTTTTATTGGTATAATAAATAGAGGTAAAGTTGTCACAATCTCATTTACGACGCTGAAACTGAACTTATAAATATGCCCAAATTTTTTTGTCAAAAAGGACTTGTAAATAGAAGCAGAGTGGTATATTGCATATTTATTGTTTTAAACTACTTCTAACTAATTTCTTGATAAATATAAAACAGTTGTTTGACTCTTATATTTTAAACCGAAGGAATGATACATTAAGGATAAAATTGTACATTCGGGTGAAAAATTTAATAACGTGATACTTATGAATATGACAAAAAAAAAATATCTTTCTATCTTACAAGTAGGACTTAAAAAAGTACCATAGAATAAAAAGTCAGTCCTCTCCTTCATCTAGTTACTTGAGCTTTGAATAATCGAACAATATGTTATAATATTTTTTTTAAAAAAAATCAATACTGCTATATATCCCTTATTCTAGAGATCGAGGACTGAAATGAATGCACAAGCAGAAATGTTTACCGTACTCAAGTTGATGAAAGAATGAAGTCAACTATAATGTAATCAATGGTAGTGAGCATTCATGGTAGTCTTGAATAAAAATAAATTAGCTCATCCCAGTGTCCTTGTTATTTGGTATTCGTTAGGTAGGTGAATGCATATATATTATAGTTGCAGTTGGTACTCCTCAAATCTTTAAATCTTATCTACCCCCTTAATTTATTCCCATTTTTAAATGCAACAACTCATTCCCTCTTTATTTATGATTAGCGTATTATAGTATACTGCACACATACCCCTAACTGATGAATAATAAGGTAACAAATCATAAAAACAAAGTTCCACACCAACACCAATACATGAGAGAATTAAATGAACCTTTTGAGAGTTAGTTTCCTTTCTAAGAATCCGAGGTTTCAAGAAATATGAGGTTTGGTGCAATTTCAATGCGTGCTTCTGCAGGTGCCACTCTACACTCATAACACGTATTTCCATTTTCATTTCTATTATTTGGTAACACTAGATGCTGTGTCACTTCTGCTTTTTTAGTCACAATCCATTATTTTCTAAATCTCACCTCTCCAACCTAATTCTTCTTTCCTGTGGGGTCTCTTCCATGTCCTTATTTTATCTAACCTTTCCCTACTTAATCTCACATCACTTCCCATTTTCTCCCCTTCTTAACTTGTTATCCCAATATCAAATTTCAGCCTTTTCTTTGTTTTGTTTCACCGTGTTTGTGTGTATCATTAGATTATAGTTTGTTTCACTGTGTTGTTTGTGTGTGTCATTAGATTAAATAGGAGGAAATGAAGATAGAGAACACGATTAGAGGAAAAAGAATATGAATGGCTCTTCTATCTGGGGTGTCAGCTCAATTATGGACTTATGGCAATTGGGTAAGAGTTGTCACCAACCAGGGACCTCTCAATGAAATGAATTAGGTTTTCTAGGATACTCTTAAAACTCTGCTTGCTGCTATTTATAACATTTTATCAATGTTATTATTAATAACTAATCGGATTGAGCAAGTCCTAAACTTGATCACGGTCAAATTGAAATATTCAAAATTAAATAAAAATAATGTAAGCACATATATATACTCTCTCCAGTTCTAAATATAAGACTCGGTTGATTTTTTTGAAGAGGTTAAAGAAACTAAATATATTACTTAATTATAGTATATATTGTGTATCATTAGATTATATATAATAAGTTAGACTAATTAGGTTGGAGAAGAAACGATAGATATAAATCCCTTAAAATAATCTATGTAGCTTTTTTAATCGGCCTTTCCAAAAAAATCAACTAAATCTTATATTTAAAATAAGAGGTAGAGTAAATATCTAACAACCACAACAAATTCATGGCCCTCACTTGATTGTCTCTTTTGAGGTTCTGCCAAATACTTCCTTCTCTATGCATCTTTGTTTGGACCAGCTTGTTTTATTTTTTTTTGGTACACAAGCTTCCTTGCAGCTCAGTACCAGATGGAACTTACATCCATAGACATTAAGACAGACACTGAATCTGTAATTATTTTTTATTTGACTCCTTTGGCATTAATCTCAAACCTTACAATTTAGCTGTCTTGTCTATATAATTTTGCGTGTATGAAAAGATCAAGCAGGCTACGGAATATCAGAATTACATAAACCTTTTCTATTTTTTGCTGTGCTCATAATTCAGAAACAAGGTCATATGGTCCAGCAGTTAGTTTCCTTGTCACACGTTAAGTTGTATATTAGCGTGCTCATTCGTCAAAAGTTTGAATTAGGTACCTAAATTGTATAATTCACAAGTTTGAATTAGCAGATTCAAAAGAAGCGAAGAAGTGACAACACTTGTCTGCAGGTTAAGCCATATCAGACACTAACCGACCACAAGAAGGTAAGGATTAATTATGATTAAGAACAATTAATTGATTACTTAATAATTAAACACATAATGATGAACAGTATAAAGAAGCATATATAGGTCCATCTTATCTTAAGCGACACAAAAGTTGGAACCATAAAGATGTTGACCTTAAATTTTGCAGAGGGGGGATCATTTGATCTCATTATAGTCGGTCCCCTTCAACACTTTCAACGAGAGGGACCCTCAATCCACTTTCGTCATTATGATTTCCTCTTTTGGACTTTACCATATCAGATTTCATTTTTCTTATTCCTTCATTTACACTAATAAGCATTTGGCAAAAAATTACAACTCAAAATTCCTTTTCTGGTTCATTATTAGTCCATGATCTCTCTAAAGCATGATCTTATTCTTATGGTTCCACCTAACGTAGGAACTTATTGGACATGTAAACTAGTGTCGATAAATATTCATAGCCCATAATCTTATCTCACTAAAATATCCTATTATATCACAGATTTATGCTTTTTTTTTATCCTTTTCTTTCTCTCTCTTCTTTACAACTCACGAGTCATCATTTGTACATTTATTCACATTCAGACTCTTTTCTTCTTTTACATCAACAATACAGAGTAGGATACGAACCATACTAAAATAAATTCTCTTCTTTGTGAAGTACAGGTGGATGTCTGACCTTAGCCGATACTAAAATATGGTCAGAGAGCTAGAAACATTGACTATGATTTGATCCTTTGCTTCCGCAGTAAAAAACGTTAACAGATTCCAAGGTTGGATCCCCCGAACTCCAAGTTCATTATCAACAAAGTGCCATTATTATAATACTGATAAATTATTGAAGAGTTTCTTTTGCTAGCTTTATCTATGCAAATTTGTAAAGGAAAAAAAAAATAGAACATCTGGCAGAATAGAAGAAACTGACAAAATATCAATGAACATATATGGGGTGATCCTGGAAAGTAGGTTGAAACACTCTGATTCTTTCATCTACTATTGTTATTACTCACGTGAAGTTGGGTTTGTTTGGTTAAGATCATTCACTTTATCGCTTTCAGTAACGTGAGTGACTTGTTGTATACACACAGTGAGATTGAGATTTGAAAGGCAATTATGATGAAGAATTTAGGAGAGTTCGTTCACGGAATACAATATGGAAGCTTCTTGCTTTTTAATAATTATATACGTTTCAAACTTTAAATTTCTTTTGAGGTGGAGAAATTAAGAGGAGCCAACACTATAGGAGTAACTGACCAAGTGGGAGACCCATGAACTGGTGTCTAGACATGAGACATAAAACAGAAGGTGCTCACGTGAAGGTGGTCGACCCCATCCATTTTTTTTCTATCATGCCACTGTGTAATTGGGGTCCATGAACTTTTTTTAAATTTCAATTGTGGCATTAAGTTGTCTCAAGCTCCATACTTCATGACTCTGAAAAAGAGAGTTTCTAAAAGAAAAGAAAAGAAAGCCATAAAACTCAAAAGAGAGGGAGAAAAACTAAAGGTTCACGTGGTAGACAGCCAAAGTCCAAAAGAAGCGAGGGTGCACAGATCATCTCATGTGACGAAAGAAACCTAAGTCTCTGTTCTGTGCGTAACCCAGAATGAGTATGAATAAAGAGGATGGTCCTGTAGCAGAAGGCAAAGAAGAAAGAATTGATGAATTTGGCTGCAGAATGAGACATTGAAGAGTGAACGCGAAGATATATATCACAAGCTTTGATTGATTGGTTCAGATCGGTGATTTTAGAGCCGAATAAAGGTCAATCCTATGGTGCAAGAAACATTCATGTCATTATGAGGCAGTAAAGCTAATATCCCATGACGCTTTGATAAATGACGATCCAACTCCAACCAAACAAGAATAAAAAAGAAGCAGAACTTGATTAATGATTATTGTAAGAAGTTAGGACTTGAGTTGAGAATTCATTTGAAGGGCCCACTTTTAGAGCCCAAGCAAAATAATGTAACAGGGAGTGCTAAATTTGTACTGGACTCGTACCAAGAGCCCATTACTTGCTTTATGATAGGAGCCACGTCTTCTTCGTTGATGGGTTTGGTCAAAACAGGATCTTTCTCGACGAAATCGGAAGCCCATAATCTTTTGACGTCTAAAATCTAGGACCAAGGTCGATACCGAGCCACTTTGAACTCTCCTAATTTCGAGTCATTCCAAATTTCCAACCAATCCTTTGAATATGACAGTGATTCACAAAATGTCAACAAAACTTCATAGTCTCTTTTGAAAAGTTTGCTTTCTGTCATTGGGACCTGCTCTGATCTTAAAAAAATAGTAGAAAATGAGGATCAATCAATGTTAGCTTCATATAAAATATAGGACCATAGTCCATAGCTGACTATCACATCTAAGTTAGTCTGGTTCAAAGGTTCAAAAATGTGATAACATGTAGTGCTTGTCATCATAGAGTCAAAATTTAAGTGTTTGAGCACAAAGAAAAAAAGAGACAAGGAACAAATAGGTAACCCTGATGCATTGTAAACAAGTTTTTCCTCAGTTTCGGTCATGCAAGAAGAGAATGGAGAATAGTGATTGCCATTGTTGATAATAATTAGCCATGAGGATTGCCTAATACGGAAAACTCACAGTAGACCTTTTCAATTGGTAGAGAACACATCAATTATAGATTATCCAGAAGTCAACCTGAATTACAAAACAACGTACAATGATATATTCGATTATCAGGTCATTAGCTGGCGGCCGGCTGGACTCTCTGAAACCTAACTAGCTAGCTTTGCCTGGCGGGGTTTATTTGCCTTGGCCCGTCCATTTATACCACTCTTTGAACCAAGGACAGATGCAGCTCCAAAACCCAAAAATAAAACAAAAGGTGGAAGACAAAAAAACTGGGGGAATAAGAGGAGGAAGGGAAGGGAATAGAGTGAATAAACATTGAGTTAATCATTGTATTTAGTTGGCTCGTGTTAATGAACAGGATCTAGAACTGGCATAAATGTGGTTGTTTGCATTGAGCCAGAATAAGGCTAAAATTAGTACAGTGTATATGAATGATCTAAGAGGAGAAGCAAGTGAAAAGAGCATTGTGAGAGAAGTCGTTAGAGGTGAATAAGGCATTATGGTCGGAAGACGAATGAGCAGAAGATTGGTGCTTCTTGTCCATATCAGGTCTGGCATTAGAATGTGAGTTGGAGGAGGCTTTTGTAGAGGCCAAGGCAGATGCTTTCTTCTCCATCCTTCGTCTCATCGCATATTCCTCCGAAATAAACACATCCATTTATGTCTATATAAGAAGAGACCAATGTCGCAGGTCAGAGAGAATAAGAAGAACAAGTGAAAATGTGGGGGTTTAATGGAGTGGTGAGAGGCATTTATAGGGGAGGGGCAAATAAGATAAAGTCAAACCAGGGGCTTTGGTCCCATGTTTTCGGTTAAACAGGCTGCTCACACCCTGAACTCTGCTTCAAGTTTTGAGCTTGCCACTCACGTCCACATATAGGTGGCTAAAGTTTATAGGAGCCAGGTGTGGGACCCAACATTTTGCGTCCCAACAACATTTTGAGCTTACCTCTCACATTCTTGTCAGTGTTTCATGAATATCTATATGCCTGTTCATTGTTCAACCCACGGATATATTCTTATTCCGGGTCGCGCTTATTAAATGAAGAGTTTTTTAAATTTCAATCATAAAAAATTAAATGTAAACAACTTAAATTGCTCAACTAAACCAGATGTCCAAAACATAAAACTATAACCAGACCATCCACTATCATGTTGAATCACTATTCCCAGTACAGTTCAGGTAAAAAAAAACTATTCTCAGTGCAGCCGTCTAGAAAACCCAAATGTGCTTCATGAGGGTTGAGGTTGCTGGGGTCTAGTTTCTCAGGTGGGCCTGGCCTGGTTCGGTTTATTTGCCTTGGCCCGTTTTCCATTTTATAACACACTTGAACCAAGGATTACAGATGCAGCTCCAAAACCGAAAAATGAAGACAAAAACCGGGGGATAGAATAGGAGAGAGGATGGGGAAGGAATAAAGTGAATAAACATTGAATTAATCATTGAACTTAGTTGGCTTGTGCTGGTAAACATGATGAAGAACGGTCATATATAGATGTTGTTGTCTGCAGTTCTGCATTGAACCAGACAAGGAGCAACAGGCCTAATTGATACTAGAGGCACTAAGAACAAGACTGAAATCAGTAAGTATATGAATGATCTAGTGTGAAGCCGCAAAGGGCAGGTTAATGAAAGAGTTGAAGAGGTAGCTAAGCGGAGAAGCAAGTAAAAAGAGGATTGTCAGAGAAGTCCTTAGAGTTGGAGGAGGAGGCACTATCGGAAGAAGAATGAGCAGAAGACTTGTGATTCTTGTCCATTTCAGGTTTGGCCTGAGAATGTGAGTTGGAGGATCCTTTTGTGGAGGCCAAGGCAGATGCTTTCTTCTCCATCCTTCGTCTCATCACATATTCCTCTGAAATAAACACATCCATTTATGTCTATAATATATGGCAAGGCAGAGAGAAGAAGATGAAGAACAAGTGAAAATGTGGGGTTTAATGGAGTAATTGAGGTATTAATAAGGGAGGGGCAAACAAGGGAAAGTCAAACCAGGGGCGTTGGTCCCATGTTTTGTGTTAAACAGGCAGCTCACATTCTAAACTCTGCTTCAATATCCTCCTCCATGGTTGTTACAAGAGAGCCTCAAGTTTTGAGCTTTCCACTCATGTCCACATGTTGTTCCCTGTAGCTGGCTAAGTTTATAGGAGCCAGGGTGTGGAACCCAACATTTTGTGTCCCAACAACTTATATATGGCATTGGCACCACTACATGTCACTCTCTCTTTAATAAGCACAGTCATAGGAGTGAAAGTCGGTGTGAGAAGGTCGAATAATAATTGTCAATGTTTGAAGGAACGTAGAAATTCAGTCGAACATGTTTTTACCGTACAATGTGTGGAATTATTAGAGTATAGTGCAACGTGATACCAATGGGAGGAGGGGTCAAAGGTGGTGGTGGTGGGATCGAAGGACAAAAGTGTCATTATGGGACTGTCTGTTGGGTGGAAATTAAGGTATTGTGTGGTACGAGAAGGCAGGGTTACAGAGAAAAAAAAGCTTCTGGATCATGCTGGCTGTGACTTGGGGATTGAAGGGGCAGTAGTGGTTTATCCCAAACAATGGACTCTCTACTACAATCCCACGTGCCAGTATCAACCTCTTGTACGTTGCTGTTCTTATTATTATTAAGGTTAAAGTGCGCCGATTAAGGTTTGTGGTTAAGACGTTATAATGGTCACCTTTGCGGCCTAATCCCAAGTTCCCAGGTGCAATATGCCCATAGGATTTGAGTGCGTGTGGCTTCAGCCTTTCACTCCCCTTACGGCTGCAGCAAGAAGAAGGCTGAATTTTATTTTATATAATAATGTAAAATATCTATTTCTTTTTTCTTTTTTCTTTTTGTGACTGGCCATCACACAGTAAGTTCAGATTTCTTGTCGGTCAAAATCACACAATTCATGTTTCTCTTCTCGCGATCATTCAAGGCCCGGCCACAGAAAAAACGCGTTCTTAACATAGGGGACTATAAAAGAATAAACCCTGCGATGACGTTGTTGTAGGTTAATCATCGACAAAATGACGGGGACAGATATTTCAAATACTTTTTAAGAACCAAAAATTTAAATCAACTGAATCGTGATGTGGCCTGATTGGACCAGATATTAGTGGAACCCAAGATAGACCCGTATAAAAAAACCACAATACGAGACGAGACACGTAGAAGCGTATGTTTCATCCTTTCCATGAAGTGGCCTAATTCCCCTTTTTAAAAAGTGAAAAAGAAAAAAAGAAATGCATGATTTGGATATGAAAATGAAAGTAATTTTAGAATGCATAAGAGACGAGAGATAAAATAGGATGTTTTTGAAAGCTGGAGTGGCGTGACACACAAGATGCAACAGAATCATCCACTTGGGACAAATATGTGACGTCGTTTTAGGCACCGTCTTGGACTTGGCAGGTAATCTTCCTATCCCTGCGCATGATGACTTCTTCTTCTTCTTCTCCTCGTGGGCCAACCTGGCCCACTACAAATCTCGCTTCTTCATTAAGACTCGTATCCTCATGATTTATTGCAGCCCAAACAAAATCCATGGGATTTACTGTGGTTTTGTCTCCCATACAAAGTTGTCATGCTCATTAACTGACTACATAGAGAGAATAATTTAAATGATCGACATAATAGTTTTAAAATACAAAATTATTATAACCAATGGAGGTTGAGCCTAATTGAAAGGACCATACTCTCATTGCGTGATAAATGAGGGTTAAATTCTTGTTGAGGCTTAGGTAGGGGTAAGCAAAATGCCCAATGGTCCAGTACGCCCACTCTGACCCCGCAAAAAATTGCGTAGCCCAGCTCTGAAATAGTGCCCAGAAAAAATTTTGGGCATCTTTAAGTAGGCTAATAACCGGGCAGGGCCGGGCATCGGGCAAGAAGTGCTACTCTGCTCATTTGGCCCTTCCCGAAAAATCATTTTCATTTATTTGAAATATAAAATTTCATATCAATTAAATAATATTTCATATATATTTTTTTATTTAAAATATATATTGTCTATTGTATAATACTCTTCTGGTCATCTTTTTTTTTTTTTTTTTGCTTTAGCCACTAAACATTATTCACAAGTAGATTTCTTCCTTTCTTCTTTACTTTATGATGTATTAAATTATAGTTACTTTTTTTTTTCCAAATGTTTCATCATTTGATCAACTTTTATGACATTGAATTGATGCAAACTACTTTGACTTCAAAGCTTTAATTACAATTGTTTTGTTTCCTTATTTATAATTGACTATGGATGTTGTTTAATTTTTAAAGTATGGATATTTGTTAAGACACATAGTAGTTTTTAAATTTTAAGACTCAAGTTGTAGATTTATTTTGAATATCCCAAGATGTGAAATCATCGAATGTATTTGAAGTTATATTACTTAGGGCAAAGTTAAGATATATGATATTGATAACTACAGGAATATTCATGAAATTTACATGGAATTATTTTTTTCATATATGACAAGACAAGGTGTTATCACTTTGACAGGGAAGTCCACCCTGTCCAACCCACCCTTACCCAACCCAAAATGGTTAGGGCTTTTAACGAACAGGACAGGGCATCAGGATATAAAATGCAGCCCGTTCATCCTTCAGGTTGGGCATCAGACAGGGATTTCACCCTATCCAACCCAACTCATACCCACCCGTAGGCCTAGGAGAGGGACCACATTTAGCAGAAAAAGGAAAAAAAACAAATTATTTAATAATGACATTGAAATGAAAGTAGTTCAAGTTTAATGACGAGAGCGTGACTATGTTCATGAAGGGTTTGTTTGGCATGAGGGGAGGGGAGAGGAGGGAAACTGGAAGAAGGAAAAAAAAAATTTGCATTAGATTTTTTTAAAAAATTAAGATTAAAAGTATTTAATTAATTTTTTCCTCTTTTATCTTACATTTCTTCTATATTAAATTTTTGTGCCCACATTTTTTTTTTAAATCGAACTCATAAAAATTTTATCTCTCATCTCAATCCCCCCAAATCCCTCGTATCAAACATACCCAAAGAAAACAAAATTTTCTAAAATGCATTTCAAGTAAGTTTATTTATATATACCATGTTTGTTGTGGGCTTCTTTTTATAAATCATTTCAAGGATGACTGAGACTAATTAAAGTAGGTGATTTAGGGCATGTTTGGATGAGCTTATTTTTAAAAAATAAGCACTTATTACGCAAGCCGAGATAAAACTCCTCTCACATACTTACCTTGTATACCGTGAATCACGATTTATAAACACTTATTACCTAAAAATAAGCTATTCCAAACGAGCACTTACCCCATCAACTTTCGATGCGACTCCCATCACACTTGTGGCACAGAATAGAAGCCTGACCTGGACAAATTATAATCAAACTTGTCGGCCCTCTACAGTAAAAAAAAGACTCTCAGTTCTCAGTTCATAATAAACCTCATTAAAAACTTGACATATTTGTTTGAGTATTATAATTGCTTATAAGTTATTTTTTACGTAAATTAAGATACAACTCCTCTCACATACTTACTTCGTATACCGTAAATCACTATTGAAAAGTTACTTATAAACAATCGAATCGCTAAAACAAACATAAGGTAAAAAGACACAATTCATGTATATTTATTATATTTATTGGATTCAATTTCTCCTATCAAGTCTGGCCTGGCCCTATATGATTTTTATTATTAATAACGGTGAAACGGGATTATAAAAGTTTAGGTTTTTCCTTTTTCTCTTTTTAGTCCGGGAGGTTTTTCATTTTTGCATCCAAATTCCCAAGTGATCTCCTTATACAAGCAAGACATGATAAATTGTTTATCTAATAAATTATTTTCCTTCTGTGTATTAATCATATTCCTATAGCCTCGAATGTAAATTGCAACGCTGCCGTTGCCCAAAAGCCATGGCCTTAACCATAACGCTCCTTCTATTGAGGGAAATTACACTTTCACCTACAATCATATTTTCATCTTTGGTGATATCATTACTTGATTTGACTTTACTGATATAGTAATACTTATAAATGCTGTAAATTCACTTTCAGTTTCGGACATCAACTTATCATCGATATAAAATAAAAACGAATGATTGTTCATTCACAAATTCTATGCTGTTTTTTGGAATGAATAATGAATAATCCAAAACAAAGAACAGAACAAGGAAAAACCAAACCAGGAAAGAAGAAATGAAGAAGGCAGGAGAGAGAGAAGGACGAAAATAACGGAAAAAACTAAAAAATAAGCAAAGTGAGGTAGGGCCATAGGTTTCAACCACCAAAGCCACAGGCACACTTGAACCCATAAAGTACAGAACAGAACAGGGCATCCATATCCAAAATATTCTATCATCGAGAAACAGAGAAAAAGCGAAGAGGTCTTATATTGTGGTCTCTGCTAAAATAATCACAGACATGGCAGAGAAGGAAGCTAACAAACCCCAAACACAACCTCAGACTGTGTCTGAGCTTGCCGACACTTCACCTCCTTCTGTTAAAGAAAGCGATTCCGGCAAGGTGTCCGAGCCTCTCGACTCTTCACCCCCTTCTGTCAAAAAAAGCGATTCCGGCAAGGTGTCCGAGCCTCTCTACTCTTCACCCCCTTCTGTCAAAAAAAGCGATTCCACCAAGGAAGACTCTCCAAACGGCGTAGTACAAGCTCCTCCTCCAGCTGTTCAAAGTAGGTCTTCCAAATTCCTCTTTTTCTCAGCACTAATTATATGTACAATTAGTCAACTCCTTTCACTCTGTTTCCGTCGATCATAGCTAAGATCTGTTACTAGTATTTGTTCATGAATCAGGGTTCACTCTTCTTTACACAACCTCTTCTTTCACACTTGGGATTCGCTTATTATTTTATTTAGTTATGATCTTTAGGGAAACCTTGATTCTTTTTTGTGGGTACATGAAGGGAATTCTCGTTTTTCTACTTGGATGAATTCACTAGCACGTTGCTCTTTGTTTAGGTTAAATTAGCTTTAAGTGTTCCTTTTTATGCTACTGTTGTTTATTTGATTTATTGTAATTTTTATACAGAGGTTGCAGATCCTCCTGCCAAAAACGATGCAAAAGATTCAGTTGATAGAGGTTATTTTCTTTTTTTTAAAGATTGTTTTGCATTATTGATTTTACGAGGTTGGTAGCTTCCTGATTATTATATTTTCAGATTCTGTGCTTGCAAGAGTTGAAACAGAAAAAAGACTGGCCTTGATCAAAGCATGGGAAGAAAGTGAGAAGACAAAGGTGGATAACAAGTAAGATGGCATCTGATGATTTACTGTAATTATAATGACAAATTGAGAGATTCCTTTTTATGATTTAATTAAAGCAGCGTGATAATTATGCTTTATTAAACAAATATCCGATAATTAATGATACAGTAATGTCGTAAATCATAATATTTCTCTGATTATTATTTTCACTATAATGAATGTTGTGGTTGAATGAAACTAAGATTCTGAAACAGGGCATACAAGAAACACTCAGCTGTTGGATTGTGGGAAGATAGCAAGAAAGCATCTGAGGAAGCACAGCTCAAGAAAATTGAGGTGATTTTCACTCTAAACCAGATAATGAAAAACACTATTCACAAAACCCACTAAAAATAATTGACTGAAACGTAACTAACACATTAGAAAACGTGTTTGGATGGGGGTCAGGAAAAACTGGAGAGAAAGAAGGCAGAATATGTGGAGAAGACAAAGAATAAGATAGCAGAGCTTCATCAGTTAGCAGAAGAGAAGAGAGCAATGGTTGAAGCACACAGGAAGGAAGAGTGCCTCAAGATTGAAGAAACAGCTTCCAAGTTTCGTGCCACTGGTTATAGTCCAAGAAGATTTCTTGCGTGCTTTAGTGCCTGACTTGTTTCTGGCTTGCTTTGCTTGTTGCATATTTTGAATTCCCTTCAAAGTCTTCTGTTTCTTACTTTGTAATGTAATGTAAAAAAAAAATGTTTGGAGTTGTTTTGGTTTGCTTCAATTGTTTGTCATAAACGGCCAAAAAAAAAAAAAAAGGTGTTTGCTATAAACCTTATGGATACCATCAAATAAAGTTACAGATTTGTGGTTAACTTGCCTTGCGATGATGGGTTCTTGCCTTCTGATTAGATCAAACTCGAAGATTGTTTAGTTTAATTGGGAGTAGCTGTGTCAAACCTTTCATTAATGTGAGGGTTTGGAATAGCTTATTCCTGAAAGATAAACACTTATTACGTAAGTCGAGATAAAACTCCTCTCATATGTTTATCTTGTATATCGTGAATCACGATTTATAAGCAATTATTGTTCAAAAATAAGTTATCCCAAACAAACACAATATTAACGTCCGTTTGTAGGGGGGGTTGGTTTTTTCCATTGTTGTGTTTTTCGTCCGACTATTGAGTGTCATGTAATCATCTTGATTGGTTCGCTAATTAAGCATTAATGTCGGAATGCTAGAGTCATAATGTTGACGATGTCATAAATTAGTTGGTTTAGTTTCTCCAACTTTAGATTTCTATCCAGTTAAACTTTTTCGCTGTTACTAAAATTAGAACAGTCAAATTCTTGCAAAGAAAAAAGTCATTCCACACCTAAACCTTTCATGTCATATGATACGTCATCATAACACACCGCGGGGAAAGAAAAATATACTAGTATATAAGCATATCTGAAAAATCTGGACAACGAGATTTTTACGGCGAAGATGCAAAAATATACTTTTATGTTTTTTAAAAAGAACACCTGCCGTCATAAACAAATCTTAGATGCAAAAACATCTATGATAACTTAAAAAGGGTCCTAAAATTAATATGTCATTTTTGTTAAACTTCGTTTTTTTTTTTTTGAGTTGTGGATCCCGCAACCAGTCTAGCTGTAATCTACTTGGTTTTTTTTTTTTTGTTGCTACTTCTACTTGGTTATTTTGACCTATCATGTAATACATCTGTCTGGAATTTTTGCATTTTATAGCCCTTTTAGAATTGCTCCCTTTTTTGTAAAAAAAAATAAAGGGTATTTTTACTAAGTTAATTAAACCCGGATCGGTTACTGAACTGGTAAAAGTATTGGGTCAAGGGTCTATAGGTCAAACCGGAGCTAACTCGAGATCAAACCGATGAGAAATTGAAGATTTTAGGGCTACTAATATAAGATTCTAAAGATAAAAAAAATTGATTTAAAAAAAACAAAAAATCAAAATACCGACTTGGATCAAACCGGTTGGCCAACTTTCAGTTCGGCTTTAAGAATAATGATTTTTATACATTCACCTTTTTCTTTTTTTATAAATTCCTCTTTCTTATGAGCAACCAAACACGGGCTTGGTATTTTAGCACCAACCCCATTGTTTCCTACTTTCCCCCTCCCCTTTGGCCTAAAGTTCAGACCATGAATAATCTTCAAGATTAACATCCTTCGGCCAAAAAAAATTCAAATCAATATTGATATAAAATATAGGAAAAAATCTAGAAAAATACAAATAAAATTGATAAAGGACAAAATGGTATGGTGAATTGCTAAAATCCCAAATCAGACCATTAGTATGAATCTAGGATATGAAATTGTAAGCAAAAAGATGAGAATGCCCTGAGTGAAGTGAAAGCTATGGTCCTGTTTCCAGAAGACTGCCCCAACCGTAGGGAGAAAATTGCTGACGCCGTCCCTGCCACTATAGTCGGTTTGGTCTGGCAAAGTTATTGCAATCTCCTACATGATGTTGCTGGGTTTGATGCCGATGACAATCTCGATTCCTGCCTTCCCTGACTCTCCCTCTGATGCTGAGTCCTCCTCCTCCAATTGGAACTACGAGAATCAAATTTCATTCAGATTGAAGCCGCCCAAGTATGCTGACACTGACAAAAAGAAGGGCATGCCCTGGATTGAGGAAGAACGTGGTAAAAAAGAAAGTAAAGTCGTTAATGTAGAAGATAGTGTTGTTAATACAGAGTGAGGTGTTGTTATTGATCCCCCAACTTGTTAATTTGGCACTTTTCTCTACAAAGTTATTGAATAAGAAAGTCAAGTCATTAATGTAGAAGATGATATTGTTAATAAAGAGAGGTGTTGTTTTTTGCCTCCCCAAATTGTTAATTTGACACTTTTCATTATGAAGTTGTTAAATAAGAAAGTTAAGTCGTTAATGTAGAAGACAATGTTATTAATAGAGATATGTGTTGTTATTCGCCTCCCCAGATTGTTAATTTGACACTTTTCCATACGAAGTTGTTAAACAAAAAGTAAAGTCATTAATGTAAAAGATGATGTTGTTAATGGATAGAGATGTTGTTATTCGCCTCCCTAAATTGTTACTTTTGCACTATTTCATATAAAGTTGTTAAACAAGAAAGTCAAGTTATCAATGTAGAAAATGATGTTGTTATTGGCTACTCCAACTTGTTAATTTGACTCTTTTTCCTATGAAGTTGTTAAACAAGAAAGTGAACTCATTAATGTACAAGATGGTATTGTTAATAAAAAGTGAGGTATTGTTATTGGCCTCCCCAACTTGTTAATTTGACACTTTTCCATATGAAGTTGTTAGATAAGAAAGTCATGTGGTAAATATAAAAAGTGTCAAATTAACAAGTTGGGGAGGTCAATAACAACACCTTACTTTTTATTAACAACATCATCTTCTACATTAATGACTTGGCATTCTTGTTTAACAACTTTTGTAGGGAAAAGTGCCAAATTAACAAATTGGGGAGTTCAATAACAACACCTCATTCTTTATTAGCAACACCATCTTCTACATTAACCACTTCATTTTCTTTTTTACCACGTTCTTCCTCAATCTAGGGCGTGCCCTTCTTTTTGTCGGCGACAACATTCTTGGGCGGCTTCGATTTGAATGAAATTTGATTGGCGGAGTTCTAATTAGAGGAGGAGGGCTTAGCATCGGAGGGAAAGTCAGGGAAGACGGGAATCAGGACCATCACCGGCATCAGTCTCAATGATGTTGTGTGAGAGATCATAATGATGTTGCCAGACCAAACCGACGGTGTTGGCAAGGACGGTGTTAGCAATATTCTCCCTACAGTTGGGGCAATCCTCTGGAAACAAAACTATAGTCTGTGATTTTACTCAAGACATTCTTGTCTTTTGTTCACAATTTCAGATACCAAATTTCTACTAATGGTTTGATTTGGAATTTCAGTAATTCATCATACCATTTTGCCCTTTATCAATTTTGTC
Organism: Inga laurina; assembly: GCA_963855925.1. Classification (NCBI taxonomy): domain Eukaryota; kingdom Viridiplantae; phylum Streptophyta; class Magnoliopsida; order Fabales; family Fabaceae; genus Inga; species Inga laurina. The sequence goes on from OY979712.1 coordinate 48,099,293, forward strand.
TGTATTTTTTTTTGAAACTTTCCCTCAAATATAACCATGTGTTCAATGATAATTAACAACTCATATTTAAAAATGTAACAAGTTTGTTCTTATAAAACAGAATGTAATAACTTTGGTTTTTTTTTTTGGCTAATTCGTTTTTTAATCAAGCTTTGAAAAATGATAGAGAGGTTAAATTATGTCTAAAGACCAAAGTTTTAAATTTTTTATTATCAAGGATAGCAAAAATTATTTTGAAGATCCATTACTTAATGGGAGTAAGGCATAGCGCTCATTTTAAACAATGATTGAAATATTTAAAAATAATTTTTTAATCATAATTTATGATATATAAAATAAATATATGAAAAAATTTTTATCTCAATCTACATAAAAAACAATTTATAAACAACCTCAGCATCTAACAAACAAACATGCCATCTCCACCTCTTCTCAGTCTTTCCATAAACCCTAAACCCTTCTTCCCAGATTGACCCCGTGTTCTGTTTTCTCCGAAACCATGTACTCGTCAATCGTAGCAGAACGATCCAGGGCATTGTCAAAAATTCTCTGCAACTTCATCTTGGTCCGAAACATGGGTGGGGGTCCTCGGACTTTCCCGGGCGGCGTCAACAAGTGGAAATGGAAGCGCATGCACGAGAAGCGAGCCAGAGATAAAGAGAGAAGGCTTCTTGAACAAGAAAAGCAGCTCTACCAGGCTCGCATTCGCTCCCATATCCGAGCTAAACTCGCGGGAAAACCTGACACCTCTAGCGCCACTCACAGCCCGATGGCCCCGGAGGACCATATTAAGGCCTTAGCCAATCGATTTATGAAGGAAGGTGCTGAAGATTTCTGGAACAGAAATGATGGTCCGTTGAAGCCTCTGCCCCCTCGTCTCAGAGAATTTCCGGGATCGAGCAGACGGCGGGGATCAACAGCGTCGCCTGTTGATCTGAGGAAACTGGTACCGGAAGGCCGTCACATGTGTTCTGATCGCCAAAATGACAATATGATGGATACGAGTAGTAATTTTACTCATACCAGGGATTACTCAACTCAAAGTCGGAGGAGGTTTCAAAGGAATGAGAGCTCGTCAGAGGATGAGGATTCTGATTTTGGTTTGGAGAGAAATCCTGCAAGACCTATAGCCAGAAACTCATTTAGTACTCAGAAAACCCTGATTAACGCAAATGCGGGTGAGCATATAAACAACGAGAAAAATATGCCGAAAAGGCAACGAAAGTTATGGAGAGATGACAGTTCTTCCAGCGAGAATGAATCAGACATGGGTTCAGACGGCTTAAGGATCGCCAGGGGCGTAAATAAGATAGGTAGTAGTTCTTCTTTGGGGAAGTATGACGTAAAGACGAAGAGGAGGGTGCTCCCGAAGTCTTATGACGAGGAGAGTGACCTTTCCGAACAGGTTGAATTGATCAGGTATGAACTCAATAAGAGGAAGATGACCGAGAATGAGCAGCAGAAAAGTGAGGAAGATACGTTACTTAGTCAAAAAAGGTATTCAAATTATATGTTTCCCCCCATTCGGTGCCTGTTGGGTTTATGATTTGCAATGTTTGTGTAGGGTAAAACAAGCCTAAGTTGTGACAACCTTTTCTCCCAACTATTCATCACACGAACTGGATTTGAACTTGTGTGCTTCCACAGTTCCACAGTCCCACAGTCATATCTATCTGGCTATTTCAGTTCAAATGATTTGGTTTTCTTACTTCGTGTTACTGAGAAACTGAGTATTGAAAACTATCAATAACTTGTTCCATGTAAAATTTTGATAAGTATACGGAGGCAGATGAATGTTTGGTTACTTTATGAAACTGCAGTAACTAATTTTTCATATCTTGATTTTAACCTTTTTAATAGATTTGATGAGTGTGGTATATCACCACTGACAATCAAGGCACTTTCTTCAGCTGGTTATATTCGCATGACACGAGTTCAAGAGGCTAGCCTTTCTGTTTGCCTTGAGGGTAAGTTGCCATTTGTTGCACTATAGATTTCAATTAATTGTGGATTAGATTACCACAAATCTCAGCCCCATCTTAAGCTGTATAATTTATGTTCTTTTATTAATTTAGCCTGCAACTATGTCTCAACATCCTGAATCATCTTCAGTGCCTGAAAGACATAGTCTGGGTTAAGGTGTAATGTCAGGTCTGATGAACATATTGAGCTCAAAGCCTGGTCAAATTCTTATTGAAATTAATTAATTTATTGATTATTGATGTGTAGATGTGTCTTTCACTAATTTTTTTTTATTGTTTTCTGTAATCAAAATTTGAGTTGTCATTTATTGCCTAAATTATTATTGTCAGAGAAAATTGCATTGACTTGAACTGATGTTTGGTGTAACCTACGTCCTGATTCCCTATAGTTTGAGATTATACAAAGATCTCCCCTAATATCTAGACCAACACCTGTGGCTGAAGCTTTGAGACATGAGCTTCTCTATATGGCATTGGTTACAAGCGAAGTTATGCTTCCAGGGGTTGTTTTTGTATAATTTGATACTACCCAGAGGTATTCAAAGATTTTAAGGAAGGTCATTTTATTTCTCTCTTTTTATTATTGTTACAGATCTTACATAGAGAAAAGTTCTCGACCCTATGCTCTATAGACCAACTTTGAATCATTTTATTTTCTTACAATCGACTTGCTCCAAGTTACTTGATATGACTATCTGAAACAATTCTGATGCTGTTTTAAATTCTGTTTTGACGCAGGCAAGGATGCTTTGGTCAAAGCTAAAACTGGCACTGGGAAAAGTGCAGCATTTTTGGTACACTCTAGTTCTTATACGCGCTTTTAATATTCTGCATGATATTCTGTTTATTTTTATCAATGATGTTGAATGCAAACAGCTTCCTGCTATTGAAACAGTTCTTAAGGCAATGAGTGTAAATGCCCCTCAACGTGTGCCTCCAATACTTGTTCTGATCCTCTGCCCGACCAGAGAACTTGCAATTCAACTCACTGCAGAATTAAAAGTTCTACTCAAGTATCATGATGGAATTGGAGTTCAGACTCTAATAGGAGGTATTCGATTTAAAGACGACCAAAAACGTCTTGAATCAGATCCATCGCAGGTTTTCCATTATGCTTGCTTAAATCTTTTATTTTATAGCTTGTGTTTACATGTTGCTAATCTTGTTGATAAAATCAGTGTTGTGTGCTATTGTGTTCACCTGTCTTATATGAAATTTTGCAGATCATTGTTGCTACACCAGGTAGGTTGCTGGATCATATTGAGTACAAGTCTGGAATATCTCTGCGGTTGATGGGTTTGCAGATGCTTATACTTGATGAAGCTGATCATTTATTGGACCTGGGCTTTCGAAAGAGTGTAGAAAAGCTTGTTGATTGTTTGCCCCGTCAAAGGCAATCCTTGCTATTTTCTGCAACCATTCCAAAGGAGGTTGCTTTATGATGTTAATATTTTATCTATTTAATTTAATATCGGCTCTTATTAGCAATTTTATGAGTATTAATCTACATTTAAGTTATATTTCACTTATGCGCAGGTCCGGCGTATATCTCAACTTGTTTTGAAAAGGGATCACACATATATTGACACAGTGGGGATAAATAGTGTGGAAACTCCTGTTAAAGTAAGTTACAGTAACTACTGTGTGATTGCAAAACGTATCTCTTGGCTTCCTCTGGAGCCTTTATGCTTATAATTCTTGTTTTCATTGACTTGCTCAATAGTTATAGAATGTTTCTTTTAACTTGATTTGATCTTATCACTCATACTGAAGAAAGCATAGAGAACTTCCTGTGTTATAATTATTATCATTTAGCGGAAAGTATTAATACTTATTTTGGTTTGCTATCACAGGTAAAGCAGTCTTATCTTGTCGCTTCTCATGAATCTCATTTTCAAATATTGTACCGTATTTTGAAGGAGCACATCTTGCAAGCACCTGATTATAAAGTAAATTTCCTTTGGCTCTAAAGTTTGAATTGCTTTATCATGTAACTTGAGATTAACAGGTGGAGTTACTTTCAGGTTATTGTTTTCTGTATAACTGGGATGGTGACTTCACTCTCGTATCAACTTCTTCGGGAGATGAAAATGAATGTTAGGGACATACATTCCCGAAAACCTCAACTTTATCGAACTCGCATATCGGATGAGTTCAAGGAATCCAAACAACTGATTCTTATCTCGTCGGACGTTTCATCCCGTGGAATGAATTATCCCGATGTTAGCTTAGTCATCCAGGTATTGTTAAATCCTTCGGTGCATCTTTTCTCCGTCATTTGATAGATGAGGGATGCCAAACTGAACACTCATGCTCATGTTTGTTTTGCTTTCTTCAAATTTTCTCAAGTACTCTAGTTTTGTGTAAAATTCTTGGAAAATCAAGAATTTCTGTAGGTTTTTGCTGAGTTTTTTTTTTTGAAATTATAATAATGCCATATTATCTTCAAAAGAAAAATACCTCAATGAGAGGGCTCAGCCAAATTAATTTCATATGTTTCAACTTTTTGTCCTGGATAATGTTCAAGTTATTGTTATGCAAGTCATCTAGCTGTTTATTTCCATGCAACTATTAACTGAAGACGGTGTGTAATTCATGTGTAATTCAGGTGGGTATTCCTACTGACAGAGAACAATATATCCATCGTGTTGGAAGAACAGGACGAGAAGGCAAAGAAGGGGAATGCATCTTGTTAATTGCTCCATGGGAAGAGTACTTTTTAGATGAAATCAAAGACCTCCCTCTCTCGAGATTCCCTTTACCAGATATAGATCCCGAGACAAAGCTTAAGGTTCATTTCTGGCTAATGCCCTATATTTTCTTTATTTTACTCTCTTTTTCACTCTCTAGAGAGTAAAATGATGAATAAACAGGGTTTTGATTCTCACTATTCACTCTACTTATTTGCGGATGATTTTGGAGTTAGGTGTCTTACCATTTACTGTGAACTTCATGATCGTTGGGGGATTTCGATACAATGCATGCACACGGATAATGAAATATACTCCCGCCGGTCCTAATTATAAGACAAAGTTTTAATTTTTGTCAATTTCTTCTCAAAATACGCCCTATTAATACTTTCTCAATAAAAATTAAACACATTAATAATTTAATAAGAGTAGATCGGAAGTTGTTAAGGGAGATTGACGATGCTGGATTGTGTGAAAGTTTGGAGAAGTCATGTGTGAGACAGGAGAGGTACAAGAAAAAATAGAGAATCAACGTAATTAGATGCCATTTTAAATTTTAAATAAGGCTATTTTAGGAAAATAAATATGATGAATTAATTTAACTACTATCCTTAAATTTCTCCAAAGTTAGGTAAATATGTCCTATAATTAGAACCGGAGGGAGTATGTTATATGGAAAAAGGAAATTTCAACCCATGCAGGGGGAGGGAACTTACTAATTGTTATCTAAACCAGAATACGCTGTTTGTAATCTATGTGATGTTTATACTTGCAGGTAGAAAATTCAATTGCAAAGATTGATAATGAGGTCAAAGAATCAGCTTATCACTCGTGGCTTGGTTATTATAATTCGATAAGGGAAATTGGGAGAGACAAAACCACTCTGGTTGAGCTGGCGAACCAATTTTCGGAATCAATTGGGTTGCAGAGGCCTCCTGCTATTTACAGGAAGACTGCACTAAAGATGGGATTGAAAGACATTCCTGGTATCAGAATACGTAGATAGCTCTGTAAGGGTTCCAGGGAAGGTTTCAGGGATAACGACCTCTCATGATGAAAGGTTGACTTTCCACACCCAATATTATTCTCTTGAAGGCCAAATATTTGCACTGGGTTGGCGGCTTCATATCGTAGACACCAAAACTTGTTCCTCCACGTGTAAGCGCTTCCCTGTTTCCCGGTAGTCAATTGTTTGACCTGAAAGTTGAAACGCATCTGCTGAAAGTTGGCGATCCCTGAATTGCTATCCACTGATGTTTGATTTACAAGAAAAACAAAAGCTTGTGTTTATATGATAATATGAAATTACACCTGCATCCACTTATGTTGTTTAAGACAACATGGTAGGGTCAGGGGTTCCTGTGGGATGTCACGCTGGTTTAGAAGTAAATAAATATAATGATAATGGAGAATCCGTGTTGGAGTCAATTCCGGACAGAAAACCCAATGAGGTGGTGATTGCGTGTAAGCCCAAAAACACGTAGGCCATATCCAACCTAGGCCTTGTTTTGTCGATCCCTCGTTGCTCCCTATGATCCCCCTGATGGGGGTGCAATATAAGACTTCTGGACTCGATATGCCCTGAGCCTTGTGGGCCATCTTCTTGTTGTGGTTCCTCATCCACAACCAATTCATTTTACTTCACCTAACCCTTAATTTATGGCCGATCACCCTTCAAATATGAATCTAATTTAATGGGTGTTTGTATTAGGAAGAGGATACTCTCAGAATCTCTTTTCTCTTTTTCTTTTCAGAATCTTTATCTTCACCCTTAAATCAAAAAAATTAATGGTTCAGATTTAATATTTTCTAAAATTATAATTATATTGTTTTATAATTTAATTTTTTCATTACTTGTTTTTGTATTATAGTTATGAATTGAGTAGTTCATATTTTAACAGTTTAAATTTATTTATTTATGTTTAAAATAATAGTTTTATAAAATATTAAATATAGACTATCCATTTTTAAGATCTGATGGTGGAGATGGAATTCTAAGAAGAGGAGAAAAAAGATTATAAGAGAATTCAGATCCATTTGTATTAACTTATTTTAAATAATTTTACGTTGGATAAGAAAAATGTAAACAGAAATTTATGTGTAAAAGTGCTTCTACATTTAGTTTGTTTAGAACAGTTTAAAAAAAGCGTTTTTGCATTTTACAATACGGAATTTCTCTAACATATTTACCGCATCAAACACAATCACTTAGATTAATCCAAACACATGCTAAGTTGCCCCCTCCCAAATAGTTGCTTTGGGGCCACCTTGCTTTGTCCGATATATGATTATGCTTATCAAGAAACTTGAGCGGGTTAAAGTCAATGAATTGTCCGTACTTTCATACTTAACCTCACAAGAAACCTTATTGCTACGACTCAGATCGGAGCATGTTCGCGTGAGGAACAAGTGGAAGGTCTCCTAATTCTCTGGGTCACTGCCGGCTGATGCTCCTTTACAAGGGAATTTTCAAACCCCATAATTGATTAACACAGTTGAAACGCTCGCCAGCCGAATCCTTATTCACATCGATCGTGTTCCATCTCAGCTTCCTCGTTTCTTCTCTGCTTGAACCACAGCAAATACTTGGTGCCACCAACTTCACAAATCACAAGATCATGTTGCGTTCACATTCCAACACATTCTGTCTTTCTGGTAGTAACCCACCACCATATTTGCAATCGCAGATGGATCTATGGGACAAATTCTGTCTCCAAGTCTGCTTTGTTGTGTAGCATACTCTTGTATATGGGTACAGTAATAACTGATGGAACGCCGAAGTGGCAAGTCTTGTCACTTTATCCTGAATAGTTTAGATTACAAGGCCATGGCACATGTGGCGAGAGACAAGCCTCACTATCAAAGAGTAAGCTCCACTTGTCTTCCTGACACACCTGCATGGGTCATCCTGTCCTTAAATACATATCTTAGTCTTCTGAATAATTACAAAAAACTCAAATTAGTGTGTGTTTAGCAAATACCAAAATTATGGTTTCAAACCATGATTTACGCAGCCTGAAACAAAACTCCTCTCACATACTTACCTCGTAAGTCGTAAAAACTATTAAAAAAAGCTAATCCAATTAATCAGACTCGTTCAAAACACTACACTCCATAGTCAACGCCCTCGTGCTTCCCTAAGCTGTATTAAGTTGGCACTCCACCTCTACCTTTTTGAACCAACATGTAACAACATTTTCACTGGTCAGATTGCAAATCCATAGATGATCCATGGGCAGTTGTGTCATTTCAACAAACTAATTAGTTTTGGCTCTATCTTGGCCATATCTTCCCTCACCCTGTATTTAAGGAAAAATAATACTCCTGCAGATGAGAACAAACTAAATTCAACCCCCCCTTTCTCTCTGTATGCCATTGAATTATCATTCTCTCTCACAAAACTGCTGCAGCCATGGCAAGTCAATATTCAAGGATCTCACTTGTAATGTTCATGATCGTACTGATTTGTCAGCTCTCAAGTTGCAGTGTGGCCCGTAGATTCCCAGGCGAAGCAATCAAGGTCACACACAGAAGCAACTCTTTTCATTTCTTCACCAAGACACAAGAGGAAGCTAGCAGAGATGAAGTCCATCCAATTTATGGAGTTTCTCTCAGAGATGTTCCGGGGGGCCCAAACCCGCTTCATAATTGATCAGCTATCCGGCAATTTTCTATACAAAATTTTGCGGGCTTCTTGTAGTCTAGCATACAGGAATGTTCTTGCCTCCCATACAAGATGTAGATATAATCCGAGCCTGAGAGTTAAACTTGATATTCAGAACACTGTCCTTGCACTCGGATCAAATGGTAAGAAAATGACTTGTGCAGACCCAAAAAGTAAATAAACTTCATTCTTGTAAGTTGCCGAACATCAATAATCTTGAAGAGCTACGATGTGGGTAGTTGTTCTTTCTTTTGTTCATTTGTCTGTATATGCCTGAACAATTCTGTGACGGAACCTTCGGAGTGTAGAGTGTGCAGGTCTGTCGTATACACATCCATACTGACTCAAAACTTTGTTAAATGCTATGTAGAAGACTAGGATCAGGAAGAAATCAAGCATTGCAGAACTCAGTTAATAAGAAGAAACTTTATGCTTTTCCTGAATTAGCTTACACTTGTTGAATTGATTGATGAAACTATGTATGTTCATCATATCCCGTTACATAACATTTACACTACAGATTCAGGGACACTAATAGAGTAGCACGAATTTGACATCCACTAACAATACTTGATTAAGATATTATACAGGCAATACGGTCTTAAAACACATATATCTGGCATAATAAGAATCACATATACAATTATACACGTATGCAATAAGAAAAAGGCAATTGTCCCAAGTCATACTTCAGATTGTTGCAGAAAGGAATGGCTATTTTCCCATAGTTCACGGCAAAAGGACATGTGAGTGAGCGTAAAAAGGCAGACAATAACCTGCGTCCTTGTTCTCATAAATTAGAAAAACCCAAGCCGCATCTCTCGTGAAGAAATCTGCCAGCATTCGGTACAAATAAAAAGAAGAAATAATCACCCTACCTTAATATTTGCCTTGGTAAGTAAATAGTACAAACTTACCGAATCCTTACTACATAATCTCAGTCCCCACTGGATCAACAGAGTAATAAAGAGACAGTGCTTTCTGGGTGATAGGCTGGAACTTAGACAGCCACATCTATTTTGCAAATTGAAACATAGTTTAGATTCTTCATGATATCGATAAACTTACAAAGACTAATATTATTTCAGTTTGATAAAGTATCAATTAGCTTCAACAAACTAATTTCAATGCAAAAGTTCATTTTTTTTTAAAGGAAAGTTAGAAAGAGGATCAAGGAGAAAATTCTAGAATTCAAAATGACAGAGAAGTTTGAATTTCATGCTATACCAGGAAAGAATGATAGCAAAAACCCAAACAAAATTCAGAACTCTATTATATACCAATAATGAATCATCTACGAGTTCTGCATAGCTCATGAAAAGACAGTATCGAAAGTGGAATTTGTGCAAAGAACACAAGCACGTCCTATAGGTTCATAGGCTGTCTATTAACCCATGGACAGTGAGGGAAATTTCTAGAATGCAGTAAATTAGGATTCTTTACATCTTTGTACTCTTTGCTGCTCATAAAAATCTCGAAAGTCTCAACTGCAAAAGAGGCCACCATGCGCCAGTCAGCAAGACCAATGTAAAAGAGAATAAAGAATGATAAAAATCATGAAAAGAAGATCACCTGATCGAAATCGTATCACTGCTCCATGGGTATAATCCTTGGAGCTTGGAGTAAAATTTGAACCTAGCAATGCCACAACTAGAATTCATTCATAAATTGAAAACCTAATGAGGATGAATTCATTCATAATTGGACTTTTGCTGAGCCACTGAGCCCTAGTATACACTTGAGTCATATAACAGAAAAACAATTTTGCCAACTTGACAAAAGCACATACCTTGAGTTGATTGGACTATCAAGGAAGGAGATCCTGATGTCAGGGAAGTCAGGGAATTTAATGCATCTTCCACTTTTTCAGCAGAAACTCCATCAAGAAATGAAATCAGAATCACAAATTCTAGTCCAAAGTTGAACTCCTACACACGACATTCATTTGAATCACCCAAAAATCTGTTGTTAGAACCAGAAGCAGTGCAATCAAAATAGAAACATGCACACACAGAGTTTTCTGATGAATTCACAATCGGTAGCAATAAATGCTCTATGCCTTTTTGTAGTTTTGTCCTACCTCGCCTTTCCGGAATATAGAAAGCATCTCATCTTCCACTTCAGCTTCATAATCCACATTTATTAATCCCTGAAATAGAAAAAAAATTGAAGTTTGAATGATTGGTAGAAGTTCAAACTTCACAGCAAGGTTCGTTTGACATATATAAGGAAAAATTGGAAAAGAAACAGAGAATCGGTGTTTACATGTTGGTGCATACATGGCAGTAAGTGAATACATGCTCCTTCAGAACCTTCAAGTAAAAGGGATTCTCGTAAAATTTTTCAAGGTGTTCTCTCCTTTGAAAGCGCATAAAAAGGCCATGCGTATAGTTCTCTGGATTCGAAGCAGAAATGCGTCCTATAGTAATGACAGATCATCACACACGTAGGCATATGAAAATATCACTGTCTCTCCACATATATCAAAAAGGCAGAAGAAGAAATGCAACTAGAGCTTTTAGATGTTTAAGCATTGCTTGTTATAAGCAGTGTATCTATGCTTAACCATCTAACGTGGACTTACCCAACGAAATTGCCACGACACCGCCCATTTGATATTGTGTTGTATACAAATGATCCAGCATGTCCGTCTCTTCCTCATCGGATAAATCTTGCTTTGCTTGGAGCAGGCAAATGTGTTCTACAACTTCTCTGCATGATATGAAGATATTTTAAAGAAGCAATCCTACTTTGCCTTGACTATCCTTAAAATTAAAAATAATTAAAATAAGGGGACAAAACCTTTTCCTCCCAGAAGCGATGCTCGGGCTCTGCTCGTTCGTAGCCGAAATTACCATCTTCTGATTCCTTCTTAGTTTCAAATGCGCCCTCTTGAATCCATTCCGTTGGGAAACTGAAGTAAGGAGTCGATAAATCGAACAAGTTATATGCAGTAAAACTGAGAACAATGAGGAAGGTAAAAATAGTAAAGATGAAATAGTCGGAACCAGAGTTGAAGTGAACTCAAACTCACAGTCGAAAGATACAGGGAGAGATGATACGGGGAAGAGGCCGAATTGATGGGCTAGAGGGTTTGAAAAGCTTGAGCATAGTGGTTGAAGCTGAACCCGCATTGCGCAACCGATTTATGAAGATTTATGAGTTCTTCCTTTGCTTTGGTCTTCTCCAACAAGTAATGAAGTGAAGTTAGCAAAGGGGGTAAATGATATATAACAATTCACAAACCTGAAAGGAAATGCATTTCAATGGCAGGGATTGGAGAGACTGAGAAACGAACAAAGAGAGCGGGTAAAGATCTCATCTCAACATTTAAGAAGCCTCCTCGCCCCATCTTCGTCAATTCAAAAAAGAAAAAGAGGAATTTTTTCTTCAGCAGGGAAATGGGTGGACTAGGAAAAGCCATCGTTTAAATACTTGGGCTTTAATTTGGCGCCTCATAATCCAAATCGATAGCTATCGTCAGCTTATCGTGCCGTCCCCGCGGAAAAGGGCTCATTAGTCATTACCCCCCTTCTTCTTCTTCTTCTTCTTTTTTTTTTTTTTTAAAAACCGCAGTATGTTCCCATGAATAGTAACAATATTAAAAAAGTAATAATATGTGATTCACTGTCTAAAAAATTTTAAAAGACTTCAATAATATTGATTCAAATTCTGAAAATATTTATTTATTTTATTATTAATATGACATATAAATATGTCAATGGTAATATTATGACTTATCAATATGACACATATATTTGTCAACAATAATATTATGATTTGTCAATATAGTACATACACTTATTAATAATAATATTATAACTTGTCAATGAGAGCAAACATATCATTTCATAATTTAAATTTATAACACTGGATTCTTCTTTAAGGGTTTGTTTGGTGTGAAGGATTTGGAGGGGAGAAACATTTTTATGAGTTGAATTTTAAAATATTAAAAAAGTGAGGTAATAAGATTTTAATAAAGAGAATATATAAGGTAAAAGAGTAAGAAAAATTAATTAAAAATTTTTAACCCTATTTCTCTAAATTTTTTAAATTCAACTCAAAAATTTTTTTCCTCCGCCTACTCTCCCTCCCCTCCCCTTATACCAAGCAAGCCCTAGGGGCTTGTTTGGTCTGAGGGGAGGGGAGGGAAAATGGACGGAGGGAAAATTTTTTTGAATTGAATTTAAAAAATTAAAGAAGTGGGGTTAAAAATTTGTAATTAATTTTTCTTACTCTTTTATCTTATATATTCTCTTTATTAAAATTTTACTACCCACTTCTTCAATCTTTTAAAATTCAACTCATAAAAATTTTTCCTCCCCCCAAATCCATCACACCAAACAGAGCCTAGGAGTTTTTAGATAATGAGTGATCAGACATCTTCCCTTTTTTTTTTTTTTCGTTTTTCTTATTTTCCCCCCCTCCACCCGATCGTCCTTTTAAGTCAAAGAGTAGAGGATATGCTCGCCTCAGAACGAATAAAACTTAAAAATGCCACCCGATCGTCCTTTTAAATACTTGGGCTTTAATTTGTCGCCTCATAATCCAAATCAATAATTTAACCCCTGCTTTCTTCGACTAGCCCGCTGATATGAAAGCATGGGCATGGGATATGATAAATAACAAAGGTTGATTTTTTTTGCCAACAAATAACAAAGATGGATGGTTCCAATTAACTTTTAGTATTTGTTTTAAAGTTAGATAGCTAATGCCTAATTGTTGGTCAAAAAATAAAGTTAGAAAGCTAATTGGAAGTTGTATGTGGTTAAAATCATATCGACCTTCTGTCGGACGGAGGGGTGAGGTGGCATGAACTGAAAACTGAGCATTGCGTAACATTAACAACAGAGGTCAAAGACCCATTTCCGGAATAAAAAACTTATCAAAAACCCCCAACGTACGAGGCGTTTCCCTTCTCAACACGTGTCTCCAGGCCTTATTCGTCCATCTTTATTGTTTTTGGTTCAATAATAACAATAACAATAATTCGTCCACCATGCTCAAATGCTAATGATATTCACGAAGCAATGAAAAAAAGAAGCAATCTTTCAACTCCCCAGGAGCCGAAAATGCATGTGACGAAGAGCTAGAGTTCGATCCCTGAATAATTCATCGAAGCAACCTTGGGAACTCTGGCGGCAACCTGCGTGTGTAGAACTAGGGTAAAGCTTTATCATTTGCGTTAAATCTTCATCCTCGATCGAGCTGTGCTAATTTGGTGTCAGTAGCTAACTGAGTTGGATTTTTCTCTGCTTTATAACCATACTTATCCACTTTAAAGTTGATGTATTTCCAGTTTATTCTTTTCCCATTTGCATGGAAGATGAAACTCCTCTTGCTCATGATTAGTTAATCATCTTAGCAAAGAAGGGGGCAAAAGAATTTAGTCTAGAAAGAAGGAATTGCTGCATATGCTTTGATACGTTCGCTAATTGAAATTATAAAGTTAGCTTTCTTGTTAATGTTTAAAGGAATATCTCCTTGACTTCTCTTTTGAGACCTTCAATGTATTCGAAAATCTCAAGGTATTTATTTATCTGGAGATAGCGTTCAGATGGCCCCATCTCTTTTAGGTGGCTTCAAGTTGTAGAAAATGGGAATATTAGTTGTGGAAGACGAAATATAATGGTTTGTCTGAATGATTGGCCATAGTTAGCGCTTTGGAGAAGGGTGCTTCTTCTGAGCTGAGACGAACAACCTTGCAGGCAAAATTTTAACTTACATAAGGTTCCAGGCTTAATTTATCTAGTTTTATTGAGGGAAAATGAAGTTTTGTTTGCGGTTGTAAAATTCTTATTTTGGTCAAATATAAATGTAACTGGGCTTGCGAATGACTTTTTGTTTTGTTATAGAATATAATCTGAAATATGGATCTTTGGGTGATAGTGGTACCATGGTATTATGAGTTTCAAGTCTTATGCTGTGCAATTTAGTTGTTCATCGCTGGAAAAAAAATAGGCAATTTAGTTGTTCATTGATGACATAGCTCCAGTTTTATAAGTTCTGGATTAGGAGTTTAATAGCCTGGGTCAGTGTCCAGCATGGTGTTGATCTTCTTAAATGGAAAACTTGGACACTTCTGTTAAGAATCGAGACAATTGATTGCTTTTATTTTGCATAACATGTCTATTAAATATCATGGTGAACCATAGGAGACTAAGGTATGGATATGATGGTATTTGTCGTGTAACACATTTCAACCAGAAACTGTGATAGGATCTCTTCAATGTGTATTGAGATATTCTTGGTTAAATCTTAGCTAATCTTCAGTTTCTATTGCCTTTTACAAGTCATTAGCAAATCTTGAAGAGCTAAGATTGATTCATGGTTCCTAATATGTGCCATTGCGTGTCTTGTCTTGTCATTGGTAAAATGATAAAAGTCAGGTAGCTCATGTTCCAATAGAGAGGATAGATCATCAGAAATTGTTGAAACGAGGAAGGAATTTTAAAGCCGTATAGTTTCCACAAACATTGAAACCGCAGAATTTTTACTTTTACGTGATACCACCTGTTACCTGAAAATGGGAAGAAATGACCTTGAAAAGTTTGAAGCAACCAATAGATTGTTCAGAAAGAGCACAAGTAGCGATTCTTCACAAGTGAGTGCAAATTTTGAAACCTATTTTTCATGAATATGTGCTCTGCAACCTGGCTAAACCATTGTCTCTAACCACTTCAATTATGCTTGAAAGTTTCAGATTTTAAAGAAAGGAAATGAACATCCTGCATGGTTACCCGATGGCTGGAATGTGGGTTTCAAAACCCGGAAAAGTGGCGTACACAAGGGAGCTAGATATAAGGTACTGGATAATTTTAGGAGGTTATGGGTTGCATGTCAGATATTATTTCTGTTATTCCATTTTCTTGTTCATCCCAATGTATCACTGACTTTTGATCTGTTCTTGTCCTAAATTTGTTAGAGCTGGGTATATTAATGTCATTTGTGACCGTACTTCAATGATATACTGTGTTTATTTTCATGTTAATAGCTTCTCATGTTAAGTGATGTACTTAAATATTTCTTCATTTTTCCCTGGTGGTATCTTATCTTCTCTTGCCCAGTTGCCAGACTATAAAGAGTATGACATACTTAGTTATTACATTACACATTTTAATTTCTATTTAGATTTTGTTGAGTTCTCACTGCTACTTATTTATTGAGAGAAAGTAATTGCTCATATGTTGGTTATGTTTTGTCAAGTATTTATCCCCATTAACAATGCATCTGATAACATCTGTTTTAAACTGTGTTCTTATTGCAGTGCTTCATTGATCCATTGAATAGATTCAAATTCTACTCCAAACCTGAGGTATTACGGTATCTTGAAACTGTAGATGGCAGCAACTGCACTATCAAGAAGGGATGCACAGCTAAGCAATCTACAAGCAATGTTTGTACCTCTATCTCCAACTTCTGTAACTTAGCATTTTGGGTTTTAGTATCAAATTACAGCCTTACTCTTCCTTCCTGCCTTCCATTACACAACTGTGCAACATGTATCATTGATACTTTTGTAATTTTTATTTTGCACATTGGATATCTAATCATGTTGTTATTAAGTGATACCAAAGAGTTTTCTATACTTCATTTTATCTATTTTTTTTGTTGAAAAAAGGAACATGACATGAAAGCAAACCATCGAGTTATACCAGGATGCAGAAATACATATACTTCTGCGCATATTTTTTGTACTCACACACGAAAACATGCATGCATAATAATTACTTATTTATAAGATGAACCCTCTGAAACCAAAGAATCCTCAGAAAATGGGAATGTCAACATCCATAAGCCCTTGCTAGTCCTAGCTGCACAGGATGTGTTAATTTTTTCCATATGGACATTCTTGGTATGCACAACCATGTTGCCTTTAAAATGTATTTGTCCAGCAAGTGGTCATTTTATCATATCAAATTCAAACATGTGACATGTGGTGCTTCCTTAAAAAGTCTTCCTTCTCTTTAACAATAGCTGATAACAACTGTATTATGCTTCCTCGTAGAATAACTCTGAGTACTACTTATTTTTATTGGTATGCCCTATCTGTCTAAATTCACGATGCTTTATATGACACTGCTAGCTCGAGCAATAATCCAATGAATATAACTTCTTCATACAGATCATTGCATCAAGAATGACTTAAGAATTCTTGTCTTGCTTTTGTTAATTTAGCTGTCATCTGCCGCTAAAAGACAGAAACTGAAGCATTCTGCAACCAAACAGCAGCATTTTACCGGTGAGAAGTCAGAAGTAACATTTTTTTTAAGCTAATTGACTAACTGTGCCACATGTTAATCCCAGCTCAGAGTGATGAAAAATATGCCATGTGTGTCTAAAACCCATCTCTTTCTAATTCATGCATGTTGCTGCAGGCAAAGAAGTTTCTGACGGTGTCTTAGAATTGTCAAGTGCCTGCAACTCAAAAGAAGGGCAAAATATGAAGGTCTCTGCTGAATTTATGGTTTCTCCTGTTTTGACATCTGACTCTGTGGTCAAGATGCATTTGCCCAAGGATTCAGCTGAAAACAGTTCTGAAATTAAACAATCTAATCCAGGTAGCAAAGTACTACCAAATTTTGCGTCTCAGAATCAGTGGAATATATATTCTGTACTGAAACTGGAAATTTCTTGATTCCTGCAGCTGATGTGCCAGAGAGGAATTATTTTACAAGTGCTGATGAAGAGAACCCTGTTCACGCAAGCATGTCCAAAATTGAGAAAGAATTGGATGTGCCTCACCGGAACTTGAGACAGCTCACTGGAAAAGCTGACCACTTAACCAGCACTGTGACCGATGCACTGACTCGTCGAGTTTCAAAGAGAAACTTGAGGAAAAGTGTGACCCCTATAGTAGATGACTTGAAAAATAAATCATCTCTGAAGCTGAATGTTGTCCCAGAAATTCAGGGTGTGCAAAAAACACGTGGAGAGTTACTGAACAAAAACAGCAATTCTGAAGTTGAACTAGTTTATAGAGATCAACCATTCCAGCCGGTAACACAGAAAATAGATGACAAAGAGGTAGAACTTAAGTATTCTGAGTCTCAGGATTCCAGTGCACTGGGCCTCAAGGTTGAAATGAAGAACATCAAATGTGAATTACCTGCTAATGATGTTTCTCATAGGGAACAAAGTTTGGCTTCTGAAACTAATGTCATGGAAGACGACAAATTGCCTGTCAATCAGATTGGAAAAAGTGATGCCTCTGAAATTCATGTTAACTTGAACAAATACAGTAATAAGACAGATCATTACAATCCATGTAGGCGGGCTTCAAAGCGACTTGCTGGATTAGAACCAGAGGTCATGACCAACTCCATAGTCTGCAAAAGAGCTCCTGAATACAAGAGCAGAAGGTCTAAAGGTAAGGTCAATGCAGTATTGCAGCACACTGAGGGTAGGCTGGCTGTTGATCTTTCAGAGAATGCATCTACCTATATAAATACACCATTAAATGGAGAGGCACCAAATAAAAACTTCAAATCTCCGAAAATTCCACCCATTACCCATGAGCAACCAGAAGCAAATGAAGAAATAGATTATGAGAAATCAGAACCTCAGGAGTCCATTGCTTCCCAATATTATCGGTCTGACCCATGCTTGGAATTTGCGATCAAGACTCTCACTGGTATGTTACCCATTGAGGATTCAATTGGTGATGGGCCTAATCTGACTGCTGAAGCTATGTTGTTTGACAGTCTTAAAGAAAGCAACAGTGACAGAAATGTGCAGGTGAATTCAAAAAAACTGAAGAGAAAGAAAAAGCTTTCTTTGCCTCACCGGTTGTCGAGGAGGCTTGCAGGCCATGAGCCTGAGGTAATGCCTGCTTTAAGAGCTCTAGAATATGCAACTAGGAAATGTCGCAAAGATAAACCATCAGCAACTGTGGCTTTGAACTATGGAGTTTCTAAGCTAGTAAGTTCTGGCAAAGAAGCAGAGCTTACTCTTGATGCATCTGACAGCTTGTTGAAAGCAACTGTGCTCGGTGAATCATCTAACAAGAGTGAAAAGTCATATGAAGTCCAAAATTTTCCCAAGTATCAACAGCAGAAGATTGAAACCGATAGAAATGGTGACAAGAGTTTGGAGACACAGGTCTGCTTACTGTTTGGGATGGACACAGAGCATACTCTCCGTGCATCTGACAGTTTGGAAGCAAGGGTACTTGAAACATCAAACAAGAGTGAGGAGCCATATGAAACCCAACCGGTTGAAGAATTGAATGAGAGTGTGAAATTATTTGAAACCCAAGCTATTCCCATGAAGCAACATCAGGGCCTTGAAACCGTGATGAGTTCAGGAAGACAGCTTCTCTTACCAGTTGGTAAAGAAACTGAGTGTACGCTTCATGCATCTGGCAGTTCAGAAACAATATTACCCAAAGACACATCGAACAACAGTGTGAAGTCATATGAATCTCAAACTATTGAAGAATTGTTGTATGAAGATCAAACTGTTGCCAATGAGCAACAGCAGAAGCTTGAAGCTGAAAAACTTGGAGGTGTGATGTCAGAGTCACAAACGTGCTTAGCCTATGAGCAGTTTTGTTCAGATCCATGCCTAGAATTTGCAATCAAGACCCTAACAGGTGCATTGCCTGTGGATGATGCTGCCAACGTTTTGCCAGTTATGACTCCTGATAACAATGACCAAGCGGGAAGGGAATTGCTTGACCGTGTGGTCAAGAGTCCCAGAGAAGAAAGTCATTGTAACTTGAACCAATCCCAAACTAATAAGCTCATGATGCCTAATTTATTTTTCCAGCCTCCGAAACAAACTCAGTTGAGGACCAGTTCCACATTTTGCAAAAATGGGTTGTCTTGTAGTAATGAAGCTGATTTAACCAGGAGCTTGAGTGAAGGAGAGCCCCTTTGTAGGGAAGATGTGGATACAACAAGACCTATGCATCAACGAATAACTGGAAGCACGGTTATCCATGAGGAGCTATCGAAGAAAATCCCCCAAGTCCTTGATAACGATTCTGTTCAATCTGAGCAACCACAACTCGAAACTGAAATTGTGAGCCATGAGAAGCCTGAGGCACAGTATCGTTATCCATTTATGGATTCTTGGTCAGACCCAAGTCTGGAATTTGCATTCAAGACTCTAACAGGTGCCATAACAATAGAGGAAGATTTGCCAATACAAGGATGTTTGGAGGAAACTTCCATGTGGAATGGCCAGAGAGACAGTTACTCATCGTTACCAGATTTTGGGTCTACCAGTTTTTCTCAAAGTGATATATCGTCCTTCTACAATATGGAGGAGAGATCCATACCAGAGCAGCAGCCAAAAACAAGCCTTGGCGTGGAGGTTGATTCCCAGAAATACCATTCTCATTGCAATTGGAAAATTACTAGGTAACTTGCTCAAAAATACTTGTGTGGCCCCAGGATTACTTGTTGGCCGTCTCTGAATTCCCGCTACTCATCTTGATGTAGTTGTTGTAACATAGTAGGGAATTTTTTCCTGAACAGATCTGTTTAAACTAGATATTGTATTTTGTTTGTCAGCTCTATGTATTAGGCGCATCCAAAAAATGCTCTATGTATTAAACAAAGCGGGGGTGTATGATAGTCCTACAGCTGTACGATCTATCGTTAGATTCTTTTACTCTATATGCCTGGAACCTAACAATATTTAAGTTTCAGTCTATGTTGAAATTCGAAATTATAAACCGATGGGATCGAGAACTGCTTCAGCAACCTATTTCGTATTTACACACCGAAGGCACAAAATAAAATAAAAACTATTTCCTATTGCCTCAAGTGGCTGAAATAAGTTTGATGTTCGTTTTCAAGTTGTGGGTAATTCCGAAGTTTTTTTTCAGGTTACTTTGCATACTAATGGATTCGATTTTTCAACTACTATAGATAAAAGCTTTCTGAGATGATAAATCACAAAGCTTTTGTGCACCTGGGCGCTTGTTGTGAGCAATGAGCATGGTATTATAAAAAGAAGTCTTATTATTAATGATCAGGGAACCGAAGTTGTAAGCAGCAGATGAGGACAGACATCCAACGAAACGGAGGAATAGTAAACACGGAATTAATAAGCAAAACGATGCGTTTTGAAGACAAAGCATAGAGCTCCTTAAACGACCAATAGATTTGAAGATCTGCTGGATTTAGAAGTCTCTGCTAGATTCCCTCCATCCACCTACGTTTTCCTCTTCCACATATTCGCTGCCGCGTCCCTGAGATTTAAAAAAAAAAACATATATATATGTATATATGCAACCAGATGTGAACGAGATATGATCTATGAAATGTCTGGTTTAGTTTGTAATTGATAAAAACGGCAAAAAATTGTTTTTGATAATTACCATGATTTTGTATAAAAATATGGAGTAAATGGAAGCTAAAAGGAAACAGAATTACCTCGGGGGTAAAAGTGAGGCCAAGTTTAATCTCGCCGCGATACTCCTCATCCTTCACAACATTGTATGCCGTAGGAGGGATGCTTCCTTCAGTGAACAGGGCATCTAGTGGGATCCTGCAAAAAATCATCAATCTGACTACTTTTAGAAATCATCATGACTTGTTACCATAAATAGAAATCATCAGATTTATACCCTTAAGGCCAGTTTGGTCAAAGCAGTGGAAATGGAGATGGAAAGGAAAGAAAAATGGGTTATCTTCTTATTTGGTTTGAAATTTTGAAGGGGACCGGGTGAACCCTAGGTTTTCATCCCTTCTCCCTCCAACAACCTTATTTTAACTCCCTTCTAAATTGAGGTTTTGGCGGGAACCAAAATTTTAGACCGCTTTATCCTTGCAACTTATATGATATTCTAATAATGCTCATGATGAAAAATGCCATAATCAATAAAAAAAATTATTATTAAATTAATTTGAATAAAAATATATTTTTATCATTAAAAAATATTATTATGAAATAAAATTTAAAAAATTATATTTTTATGAATAAAAAATATTATTATAAAATTGATTTAAAATAAAAATAAATTTTCATAAATAAAAAAATTATAATTATAAAATATGTTAATATAATTTTAAATAAAAATGTGATTATAATGAAAAATATTTTATTTTTTAAAATTAAAAATAATATTTATTAAAGATAATAAAATATATTATAATGAAATTAATTTTAAAAAATATATATATTATTAAAGTAATTATAAATAAAAATGTTATTATATTAATTAGATAAAATGTAAATTAATTTATTTATCATACAAATAAAAAATAGAGTAAAATACATTGAGCACCCCTTTGTTTTAGCTAAATTACATAAACTTCCCCTCTATTTTGAAAATGTACATAGACCTCTTTTAAAATTAAAATGTAAGTTACAAAAACCTCCTTTACATATTTGATATTCCATTTTCATCCACTCAATTGTTAGTTGACTGTTAAGTTTGACTATTAAACATTTACTTTTTCCAAAATATCCCTTTTTTAATAAATGAATAAACACTTATATTTGCCTAAAAAAATTTTATATAAAAAATAATTCTAATACATGTATGTTCAAAATTTCCAATATATTATAAAATTTTTTAATTTTTATTATATTATAAAATTTTAAATTTTTATCATATTTATTAAAACTTATTTATTCAGTATTTTTTTAAATGACAAAAAAATATGGCTTTCAAATGAAAGGAAAAAAGAAAAAGAAAGAAATATGTTTTATTCACAATATGTTATTAATAATATTAATTTGATATAGTATATGATTTATATTAATTTTAAATTTTAATTTTTTAAATACATTTTTTGCACAACCATTTATAAACATGTTTATTTTAATATGCATCTATTAATAAGATTAATCATATTTTTAATTAAGTTTTCTATGTCTACATTAATTAAATTAATTAAGTATTTATCTTAAATTATGAAAAAAATTTAACATTTAACTATTTACAAAAGTAAAAAATAAGTTAAGAAAAAGAAAGAAAAAACTCTTAAATTACTTAAACAATTTTAATCAAAATTAGGAAATTAGTAATGATGAAGGATAAATTAGTAAATAAAATTTATTTTAAAATAAATCTTAATTAAAAAATAAAAATCCTTAACAGAGTTAACGGTTTAAACTTAAATATATGTTTTCAAAATAGAGGGGAGATCCGTATAATTAAAACAAAACATAATGAAGATTAGAATATTTTATTCTAAAAAATATAAATAAGTATGTTAGAGTAAAATGATAAATTGTTATTATTCCTTCCTTTCATCACATTTTAAACTAATATAAGGAATCATTAAAAACATTTCACTTCATTTTCCTTCCAACCAAACTAAACAAAGGAAGCCTCTACATTTTCTTTCCACCCCTTCCCTTCCATCCCAACCTTTAAATCAAACAGGCCTTTGCTAAATTATTTCTACTTTTCAACCCCTTGCGATCGTCCAGCACCAGGCGTGTCATTTAGTAAAAGTGTAAAACCCCCCCCCCCCCCAACAGATCACAAATTCCCCTGTAACTAGTCAGTTCCGTACAAAGTTATAATACTCCTTCCTGTTTAAAAAGTTGATATTGATTCTATATAGTTTTTATATTTATTAATTTTTTTTAATTAATAAAAATGAGAGAATTAAAAATAATGATTAGGATATTTTAAAAAATACATATTTTATTAACTAATATAAATAATTTCTTTAATCTAATCAAATTAAATAAATAAATTTTATATTAAGAATAAAAAGGAGTACCATAAATATTCATCCCAATATTCATTTTGGACTATCCGCTATTTGATGGCAATATTCCTTTTATAATGATAGTAATTATGTCGTTAATGTCTTGATTTATAACATGTTAAGATTTTGAATTATATATATATATATATTATGAATATTAACTTTTCCATTTACTGTCAAGAGTCGGTCCTCCGCGCTAAAGTATGTACATTATGTTTATAAATGCAAGGGATATATGTTCATGCACCACTTTACTATCTACTGATTTTTATTTTTATTTTTTGGGACCAAAGAATTATTAACTTTTCACACTTTTATGTTAGTTTATTTAATTATTATATATTGATTCAAAATAAAATATGAACTCTTTGACCAAAAAATAAAATAAAATAAAATAAAATGTGGACTCCGTTATTCTTTTTGATTACATTGGTGGCACGGGTTGAAGCCACCTTAATGACCACTGCACCAGCTGGTCGACTCCATTATTCTCTGGAGACAACCTTTTGCCACCTACAATGTCTCTTTTTAGGTTTTATGGATAGCCGCGGCATCCAACTTTCCAATTCTATAGCATTTTCACGTAGGATTTTAGTCAGACACCCTTTTTTTTTTTTCCCTCTACATAGAGAATCCTGATATATTTGGACATTTTTTTATGAGGGGAAAAAAATCTTTAGACTTAAAAGTTTGGCGTCAACACTTCTACAATGATTCAAATCGATCAGAATCACCTCTTTTTTTTTTCCCGCCCTGTATCCGAAGTAATTAAACCCGACCACTAGCATACCCAGCCCCAATCAATGAATGTCCAATAGCTGGAATGCAATTATCACAGAGATTCGTATAGGTCAGCACTCGAGAGAACTGCTATACTGGTATATGAAATGCCAAACGATTATAAAGATGTCATGAATTCGTATTAAGCAGGAGAAAGAGATGAAAAGGGCAAAACTCACGTTGCTTCTCCGACGAAATCGTCATCGGTGCCAACATCACTGTCCAAAATCTTCAATGTGAGTTCCGAAATGTCACCGGTCAAGTTGAAAACAAAGGTTTCATTCCATTCCGGCTCAGATCCTTTACCTGATTTCACAATTCATCACTGTAAAATGCTTGCTAACTTCTACTAATTTGACTAATTGAATCGAAACAGACGTTTATATCAGAACCTGAGGCCGATCATCAGTGATAGCACTGATCATTGGATTCAAATTAAAGAAGATACAGTACCTGATGCTACGCTGCTTTTCTGCTCCTGAGTACGGCAGGTGAGGATCACATAAGGATCCATGTTGTCTGTTCAAAAGCATATAAACATATTGAAATTAGAATTCAGAGAACAGAAACGAATACGGAAGATGGATCATGGATTGGATTGGATGGAGAAGAAACTCACTGAGAAAATCGGTATTCTCGAGGCCTTTGGCACTGACCAGGAGGACTTCGAGGGTTCCCTGAGGCATCTTCTTCAATGATTAGATTCGGATCGCAGAGAATGAAATTGAAAAGTAGAGAATCTGAGAGGAATCGCAGAGAGATCTATCTCGCCTTCCCCAGCGCCGTTCGCTTCAATATATAGAAACGCCAACTCCGCTTGCTAATTATTTAAAACCGAATTCTATGATGATGATCTGGACGGTCTCTCTTGCTCTTAATTCATAGATTTCGTTACAGAGTACCAGAACCTGGTTAAGTAACCGCGTGGCGTGATCCACAATCCACTCTGTCACTTTATTGAGCGTTATGGGTCGTTCTTGGGCTTTAATTCAATCAGCTTTTCGGCCTGGCTCGACCCACGGCTGTTCATTTTCAAAGGTAACTTTATTAGATAATTAATTTGTGGAAATTAATAAAATTAATTAATTAAATTATTTATAATAAGTTTGTATTAGTTTTTCTAAAATAAATTTTCTGGCTATGTGTATTATAACTATAAAAATTTTCTTAATATGATGTAATTAACAAACATGCTTTAAAAAAAATTATAAATTTATAAGGTAAAGTAGATTGATGGTTTATGTTTGTTGAGAATTGTAACTTTAAACTAATGATTAAAGTTTCACTGTTACTCGTTTTGCACACAATATTAGACACAACCTCTTTGCTCTCTCGTCCACATATCCGCTTACTCAAGAGCCACGACTGATAAAGATTTTTTCATATACAGACGACAAAAAATTAGGCATGATTATTAACGCACTATCTTCGTTAAGTGGACTTTGCATCATGATTACTGAATATAATTATTCGGTAAGAAAGTTAGCCCACAGAGAGAGCTAGAAAGAAAAAGAGATATACTCCAATAATTAGCAATCTGTTATGAATATTAAATATGTGGATGTCCATTGATTCATATTACTCTTTCAGTCAATTTGACATAGAGAAGAAAAGAAAACTTGACATAAAGCAAAAACAAAAGAAGATAAGGACATAAAGAAGATATAAAGTAATCATGGTCATGTAACCAGGGTTAAATATAACCATAATCATGCAATCAATGTTAGATTTCTAACTCTATATAAAGGCCTGTAATCAATTGTTTCAGATGAAATGAATGAGAATTTCTCTCTAACTTCTCTCTAGAAATTCTATCAATTTTCTCTGAATCCTATTAATTTTCTTTCTCATCACATATAATTGTATAATACGTTATCAGCACGAAGCTCTAAACAAAGGTATGATCTTCTTATGATTTCTTCAGTGATTATATATGCCTTGTTTTATTTAATAGATCTGGGATAATCTGAGCCACTATATGAAATTAGAGAAATATTTTTACCGATTGTTATATAACATCGGGTTCCATGGCTAAGATTGGAAATCGTTATTGTTTTTATATATCATTTACAAGTCCTTTTATATTATTATTTTATGGCCAGAAGCCATACATATATGATTCCTGAAATTATATGACCAGAAGTCATATTGTTTTAATCCCTTATGATATGATATGGCCAGAAGCCATATCTCTTTTCCTATTATATGGCCAGAAGCTATATATATATATATATATATATTCTTTCATTCTTTATCTTATTGTACGGTCAGAAGTTATGTATAACTTTTATCCTGAAGATAATAATTTAATTCCTCATCTTGAGTGATAAGTTGGCCTGAAGCCATACATGCTTTAATTTTCTTATCTTGCCTTATGAATTATTTATTGTCTTTATGAATTTATGATTATTTTTGTTTAAAATATTATAGTGCATGTTTACATTTCATATTTTAATTATTTTATTTTCATTTATTTCTTTAATTAGTTTGAACCATGGCAAATCTAGCAAAACTTGAAATTGTGGCACTTGATATTACCGGGAAAAATTATTTATCTTGGAAGTTGGATGCGAAAATTCACCTGAATGCTATGCTAAAAATTTGGAAGACACGATTAAAAAAGGGAATAAGGCATCCAACCAAGACAAAATCAAATCCATGATTTTTCTTCGCCACTATTTACATGAGGATTTAAAAATTGAATATTTGACAGTAATGGACCCACTTATTCTTTGGAACAATTTGAAAGAAAGGTATGATCACCAAAAGATGGTCATTTTCGCCTACAAGATTTTAAATCTATAAGCGAATAAAACTCAACTATATTCAAAATTACTTCTAAATTGAAATTATGTAGAGAAAATGTTATTGATGATGATATGTTAGAAAAGATATTCTCCACATTTCATACATCCAATTTGCTCCTACAGTAGCAATATCGTGAAAAAGGTTTCAAGAAATATGCTGAGTTAATTTCTTGTCTCCTTGTGGCTGAACAAAATAACGGGCTTTTATTAAAAAACCATGAATCCCGTCTAACAGGTTCAACTCCATTCCCTGAAGTGAATGTAGTAACAAATGAATTTTATTGTGGCAGTGGACGTGGGTGTGGTTACAGCCGTGGGCGTGGGCGTGGTCGATATCATGGTGGTTCAAACTTCTACCAGAAGTGGGAAAAGACTGATAAGAACCAAAAAGGGGAAAGCAGTAGGCATAATAAATATGCTGATAATCCATGTTATCGCTGTGGTGGTAAGGGTCATTGGTCTCGTACCTGTCGTACGCCAAGGCACCCAGTTGATCTTTACCAAGAATCAACTAAAAATAATGGTAAAAGATCAAATATTGAAGTTAATCATGTTGATCAGGGTGAGAATTCTGAGTATGGCAATATAGGTAATAACTATTTGGATGTTGCAGATTTCTTAATATAATCTGAACTGTTATATTTTATTTAAAGTTGTTTCTATCATATGTATTAATTTTAATTATGTTTTTATGAAGAATGAATTATATTGGTATCAATCCTGAAGATTTATATCTCGTTGATAGTGCAACAACCCACACCATACTCAGACAGGATAAATATTTTTCTTCCTTAGTAATACGAGAAGCCAATATACAGACTATATCTGGTAGTATAAATTTAATTGAAGGCTTCAGAAGAGCTAATATTTTGTTACCTGAAGGAACAAAATTATGCATTGATAATGCATTTTATTCTACCAAGTTTAAAAGAAACTTATTGAGTTTCAAAGATATTCGCAGAAATGAATATAATTTAGAAACAACAACTAAAAATAATCAGGAATATCTTGTCACCACAAATATAGCTGCTGGTAGAAAATGCATATTAGAAAGTTTTCCTATTTTTTCTTCTGGTTTGTATTACACATGTATAAGCACAGTTGAAACACATGCTATTGAGAACCAGAAGTTCACTAGTGCAGACCAGAAGTTTGCCAATTCAAACCAGCAGTTTGATAATGTAAACCAGAAGTTTACTAATGAATTTATTATTTGGCATGACCGGTTAGGCCATCCCAGTTCAATAATGATGCGACAAATAATTAAGAATTCATGTGGATATACCCTGAAGTGAAAACAAATACCACAATCCCATGATTTTCTCATGTGCTGCATGTTCTAAGGGAAAGTTAATTATTTACCCCTCACCATGCAAAATATAAAGTGAGTATCTCACATTTCTAGAACGGATACAAGGAGATATTTGTGGGCCAATACACCCACCATATGGACCATCTATGTATTATATGGTTTTAATTGATGCATCAATTAAATGGTCACATGTTTGCTTATTATCTTCTCGCAACTTGGCGTTTGCGAGATTACTTACTCAATTGATTAGATTAAGAGCACATTACTCTGATTATCCTATCAAGAAAATACGTCTTGATAATGCTAGTGAATTTACATCACAAGTTTTTAATAAATATTGTATGTCCTTTGGAATTGATATTGAACATCCTGTAGCTTATGTTCATACGCAAAATGGACTTGCAGAATCATTGGTTAAAAGATTACAACTAATTGCAAGACCTTTACTTATGAAATTTAATCTCTCAATTTCTGCTTGGGGCCATGCCATTTTGCATACAGCAATGTTAATTCGCATTAGCCCAACAAGTTATCTAAAGGTTTCCCCCTTATAAATGGTTTTTGGTCAGGAACCTAATATTTCCCATATAAGAACTTTTGGGTGTGCGGTATATGTGTCTGTAGCACCACCACAACGTATCAAAATGGGTCCTCAAAGAAGGATAGGAATATATGTTGGGTATGAATCTCCATCAATTATAAAATGTTTAGAACCGTCCACAGGAGATATTTACGGCACGATTTGCCGATTGTCATTTTGATGAATCACTTTTCCCAATATTAGGGGGAGAAAACAAACAACTGGGTAAAGAAATTAGTATGAATGAATTATCATTGGCTTATTTTGATCCTCGTACAAAACAGTGTGAACTGGAAGTTCAAAAGATAATTCATCTACAGAATTTAGCTAATCAAATGCCAGAAGCATTTACTGACCCAAAGAAAGTGACAAAATCACATGTCCTAACTGCTAATGCTCCTATTAAAATTGATGTCCTTAAAGGACAACATGCTATGAATGAATCTAAAGCATGCCTGAAGCATGGCAGGCCCATCGGTTCCAAAGATAAAAATCCTCAAAAAAGAAAAGGAGCAAAGAATATAGATGGTCAAGTCGAGGATAATGAAGAAAAATTAGTAGCTCCAAAAGAGCTATCTCCTGAAGAGATATTATCTCTAGAAGAGAATGTTGTAGTCCCAGAAGAGACCCAGATACCTGATATATGTGAAAATAATGAGATCTCAATAAATTATATTATGAATGGAATCCGATGGGATCAAAATATATTTTTTCTTATCATATAACATATGATGTAATGAATGATAATGAGGATCATGAGCCAAAATCTATTAGTAAGAGCCAACATAGAAAAGATTGGCCCCTATGAAAAAATGCCATTAATGTAGAACTAAAATCATTGGCTAAACGAAAAGTATTTGGACCTGTAGTCCTTACACCTGAAGATGTAAAACCAGTTGGATGCAAATGGGTCTTTGTACGAAAAAGAAATGAACAGGGTGAAATAATAAGATATAAGGCACGTCTTGTGGCTCAAGGCTTTACACAAAGACCTAACATTGATTTTGAAGAAACTTATTCACCAGTATTAGATGTGACTACTTTTCGTTATTTAATTAGTCTAGCAGTAAATACAGGAATTGATTTATATCTAATGGATGTTGTGACTGCCTATTTATACGGATTACTTGACAATGATATTTACATGAAAGTCCCTGAAGGACTTAAGATGCCAGAAGCATCTAATTCAAGTTCTCAAGAATAATACTCAGTTAAGTTAAATAAGTCCCTATATGGTCTGAAGCAATCAGGGCACATGTGGTATAATCGTCTTAATGAATATTTGTTGAAAGAAGGATACAAAAATGATCCGATATGTCCATACATCTTTATGAAAAGATCTAATAGTAAGTTTGCTATAATTGCTGTTTATGTTGATGATATCAACATCATTGGAACTCCTGAAGAGCTTCAAAAGACAATTAGTTGTTTGAAGAAAGAATTTGAAATGAAGGACTTGGGAAGAACAAAACTCCGTCTTGGATTACAGATCGAGTACTTCAAGAAATGGATCTTTGTATATCAAGAAACTTATACAAAGAAGGTCCTATAGCGATTTTACATGGATAAATCTCATCCATTATGTACCCCAATGGTTGTAAGATTTTTGAAGGTGGATAAAGACCCATTTCGACTCCGAGAAATTAGTAAAGAAGGTGATGAAGAACTACTTAGTCTAGAAGTACCATACCTTAGTGCTATTGAAGCACTAATGTATTTTGCTAATCACACACGTCTTGATATATCATTTACTGTTAATTTAGTTCTTCATCAAAACGAAGGCATTGGAATTGAATAAAGCACATTCTATGTTATCTCAGAGGTACTATAGACATGGGGTTATACTACTCAATATATCCAAGCATGAACTGGTTGATTATGCAGATGCTAGATTTTTGTCTGATCCACATGATGGTAAATCACAAACGGACTATCTATTTACATGTGGAGATGCAGCTATTTCATGGCGATCTATGAAACAGACTATATCAGCCATATCATCTAATCATGCAGAAATTCTAGCAATACATAAAGCAAGTTAAGAATGTGTGTGGTTGAGGTTAGTGATACATCATATACGTACAATTTGTCATTTATCTTTCGGCAAAATAATCCCAACAATCTTATATGAGGATAATGCTGCATGTATCGCTCAAATTAAAGAAAGCTATATCAAGGGCAATAGAACGAAGCATATTTCACCAAAATTCTTCTTCACTCGTGACCTTCAAAAGGATGGTGAAATAGATATCTAGCAAATCAATTTAAGTAAAAATCTAGCAGATTTATTCACTGAGTCACTCCAGGTACAATCTTTGAAAAACTTGTTTATAATATTGATCTTCGGAGATTCAAAGATTTCAACTGATATTGTCAAGAGGGGGAGTCGATACACGCTGTACTCTTTTTTCCTTATCTAGGTTTTGTCCCACTGGGTTTTCCTAGAAAGGTTTTTAATGAAGTAGCACTCGACGGTGTATCAATGAATGATGTACTCTTTTCTTTGGCTAGGTTTTTATCCCACTGGGTTTTTCCTAGTTAAAGTTTTTAATGAGGCACATTCATAATGGACATCTAAGGAGGAGTGTTATGAATATTAAATATGTGGATGTCCATTGACTCATATTATTCTTCTAGTCAACTTGACATAAAGAAGAAAAGAAGACTTGACACAAAGTAAAAGCAAAAGAAGATAAGGACATAAAGAAGATATAAAGTAACCATGGTCATGTAACCAGGGTTAAATATAACCATGGTCATGCAATCAGGGTTAGATTTCTGACTCTATGTAAAGGTCTGTAATCGATTGTTTCAGATGAATTGAATGAGAAATTCTCTCTAACTTCTCTTTAGAAATTCTATTAATTTTCTTTAAATCCTATCAATCTTCTTTCTTATTACATATACTTTTATAACGCAATCGTCTTAATTTTCAAATAAAAAACACAGTAAGAGTTAGGTTGACGTCATACTAGCTAGGCTGATTAACCATTCTTACCTAGTTTCTCGATATAATATTGTTCAACAACACATAAGTGACCAAGTCTGCATATATAGCAATCAACTGGCGGCCGATAACGAGGAAATTTCTTTTTATGCCTGATTAGATGAAATTAAAAATTTCATTCAAATTTATGAAGTCAGCATCTTTGAATGCAATAGTCGGTAAGAAGGCAACACAAGTATGAAAGCATACACACACACATATATATATATATATGTATTCAAATTTGCTGGGAACGAAGAACGTTTCTCCTTACAAAGTCCTTTATTTGAAGTTAATTAATGGAAGAAAAAGAAAACAAGGAACCACTAATAATATATTCAAGGGCAAAACACAACCCTGTAGTTGGTTCCACCTAGGCAGGTGAAAGTGCTGGTAGCATCATCCTTAGGGTAACTATAAGCATCAGGGCACCTATCCTTAAAGAATTTAGAATAATCAGTGGGCGCACAGCTTCCAGAGTTGCAACAATACTCATCTCTCTTAAACACAGTGCAGGGATTATTACAGCCACCCTGAGTTTTCAACGGGCCAGGGCACTGTCCGACGATGTCGGCGGTGCATCGGATGGCACGTGTGCATCCATTAGACGTCGGACTGAACTCCATAGGAACATTGAAACCGTCCACCAATGAAATATCAAAGAAGTCCATGTTATTAAACTGGTTAAGGGCAAATTCGGCAAGTGTGTTTGGGGGCGTTCCATAGGCTTGGCATTGGAGTAAACCTCCACAATCACCAGTTTCACAATGTCCACGACCCGACCCGTCGAAGTTGCAGTTGGTTCGGGCCCATATGCGGGCCCCGGTGGTGCCGCCAGCCACGTCAAAGCTCCATGTCTCGCCAGAGTTCAGCTGTTTGCCACCGCCAGGCACTGCGGCCGCCCAGAGGGTGTAGGTGCATTTGTTGGTAACATCGAACCTGGCGGCGTGGGAGAGAGAGAAGGCAAGAGCCAGAAGAAGGAAGGAGAAGAGAGGGAAGCTTTTGATGAATGCCATTTTTTGTGGCGATTGCTTTTGTGAAGAAAAGGGATAACACCGATGGTGTTTATATAGCATTTCAGGAAACCAAACAAGTGCCCTTTTTAAATCAGGACGATGATGTCATGTATTACCTTGGAAAATTCAAATATATATAGAGAGTGCCAGTCCAATTTGGATATGGACGAGAAATATCATAGCAATGCAAAAGCTAGTTTGAAAAAATGGATGGGCATGTTCATACGTGCTTAATACGTAGATAGATGCCCACGTGGATTGGGGCGTGATTGCAGCCCGCATATATTATAAGGTTTTCTGCTCTCATTGAAGTTAAACCTTAGTGTATAAGGAATCCATGTTTGAATAATTGGTTCCATTGATCTAGCTCAGCGTCTGAACACAACTTGTCTCGGTATAAGTTCCTGGTTATTACACACACGAAACATGTCCCAAGGGTGAAATATATATGTACATGGACTAACATAGAGAGTTGGCAAAAAAAAAAAAAACAAAAGGACTAACATAGAGAGCAACAATCAAGTGGTTGCTTAGATTGGTGTGGTAGAAGCTGTTTTATCAACGTAATTTACGGTATACAAGATAAACATGTGTAAATGAGTTTTATTTCAACTTGTATAAATATACTTCCCCAACGTTAACCTAAAGATACTAAATTTACGCCTAATTTGGGAATATATCTCTTTCATCATACCAGTTATTGAACTGGGGTCCTCTAAGAAAAGAATTCTAACTTCAAGCCATGAGGGCCAAATTACTAGTTTGGGAATATATCTCTGATATCATCTTTTTTGTTTATTGAGAAGGGGAGATCCTCACTGTGACTTTTTTTTAAGGCCTGGGAAGAAGGCTAAAGGAAAAGCACCTAGTTTTGGATTGAGACGGTATTATGAGAAATAAAGTTTAACAGAATTATTAAGATATAGTCATATAGGATGAAATCAGCAATTCTTAATATAAGACATATTTATCTAATTTGATTAGACTAAGGAAGTTAGTTAGAATTAAGTAATAGGACTATTTTTTAAAACACTCTAGACACCTTCCTTAATTTTCTCATTCCCTCTTCTCCTTAATTATTATTGAGGGAGTGTCAATATAGATGAATTTAGAAAAAACCAAAAAATATAAAAATTGTATCTTATATTTAAGATTAATATCAATTCTTAAATATGTCAAAGAGTGGAGGGAGTATGATATTATTATATATGATGGGAAAAAACAAGTCCATGCTCAATATATATAGTCAATATCTCGTTAGGTTTATTTGACTCTGAAGCATTCAAATCTGATGATGATGCCATCAATGAAAGCTTTCTGCTGTTTTGTCAACACCTCCTTGTTAATAATATGGGATGCCGTGTAAACCACAAATTACAAATCTCTCTCTTTTCTCTTCCATTCCAGTTCATTCGTTTTTTTAATTAAAAAAATTGATGGAGTTAGGTTTCCCCCTCTTAGAATTTACATTTCGCAAGCAAATGTAACATGGTGTTTTTCGATGTCGTCAAAATTGAAATGTCAATTATAAAGTACCTTACGAAAAGTTTCAAATTTAGGAAGACAATGTCAAATTCTAGAACTCTCAAATAATTGTCCAAGTTGATTTTTAATGTCCTATCTTAAAATTTGGAAGGTCGGTTTGGGCAGTTAGGTATTAAATCGTAATTGGTTTTGACCAGAGGTTGGGGGCCTCGGGGTTTAAGTAATTTTCTCTTTAAATTATAATCACCAGTTAAGGCTCGTTGAGTCGGTGGCCCTTTATTGTCATTTTGAAATTTGATCGTCCTTCAATGACATTAATTTGCCCTTTTAATCCTGAACTGTACCATGAGGGGGAAAAAAAGGAAAAATCTGTAATAAAGAACTTCAAAAATATTAAAAGATAAAAAGATATTTCGAATATTCATAATTTCAGAGGAATATTAAACTCAATTTATCTTTTTTAAAATTAAAAGAAAAAGACACAATTACCCTTCACTTTATTAAAACCCTTTCTCTCGTGTTCCCTTGTCTCCCTCTCATTCTCTCTCCCTCCCTCCTCATCTCCGTCCTCTTCCTAGACCAATGGTGACAAGTCCTCCAACGACCCGGCCATCAACGACGACGGTCTCCCTTCCTTCCCCTTCCATTGCCGTCAACAATGCAGTCCAGCCCTAACAACCACCGCATTCCAAGACCATCACCAAATCCGAATCCACCTCCCCTTACCCCACCACATTCGTCCAAGCCGACACTTCCTCCTTCAAGCAGGTTGTCCAAATGCTCACCATATCCTCCAACACCATCCGACACGCCTCCGCCTCCAAACCCAACTTCGATTCCAAGAATCACATCCCACCCAACATTGTCCAACACACGCCTTCGCCTCCATTCGATTGCTCTCGATGTGGAGACGACAGCAACGGCAACGGAAGCTGAAAATTATTCTTATCGTTCTTCTTCTTATTCTTGTTGTCGTTATTGTTTGCCTTCTTTCTTGTCATTTCGATTGATTCGTTTGAAGCTGAAAATCCTTTTGTATTTGCTTGTGGCTTGAATTTGTGCTTGACGATGGGGTTGTTGGTGGTGGGTTGAAAAGATAAGATTTTAATTTGTGTTTTCTGGTTGGAGGTCTTGAGAGATTGAGAATCGTGTTTGAAGCGAAAATTTGGGTTTTCAAGATTATTTTGAATTTGGGATTTCAGGTTTGATTTGAGTTGTGAGATTTTTGTTGTTTTGAATCTTATCCATAAATTATTCATAAAGTGCAGGGATGATTCATCACCGACAAAGTCATCGATAGAAATTTGTGAGATTTGAGTTGGCAAGCTTTGTTGTGAAACTCCATCAAGACTTATGAAAATCTTTATCAAATCTTATGAATTTTGATTTGTAATTTGTGAAATTCTTTTCAGAATTTGTGAAAATCTTATTCGAATGTGTGAAATCTCTATTAGAACATGTGAAAACCCTTATCAAATCTTGTGAATTTTGATTTGCAACTTGTGAGATTTTTTGAGGAAGTTGTGAAATTCTTTTAACAACTTGTGAAAATCTTATTTGAATTTGTAAAACCTTTATCAGAATTTGTGAAACCTATATCAAATCTTGTGAATCTTAATTTATAACTTGTGAAATTCTTTAAGGAAGTTGTAAAATTCGTTTGAAAACTTGTAAAAACCTTTTACGAACTTATGAAACCTCTGTCAGAATTTGTAAAATCCTTATCAAATGTTGTGAAAGTTGGCAACTTGTGAGATCACATATTCTTCTTGAAAATCCATATCTTCCTTAGGGATTGTGTCAAGCTTGGAAGAACCAGAAAACCTCCAAGAGAATTCCAGAAGTGATGGCACCACCTCCACCCAAATCTTTATACCCCTTCTTCTTTTTCTTCTTCTTTGTTGTTAGAGGAGGCCAAGGCCACCATTGTTGTTGCTAAACTCTCTAGATATCAAACCAGAAGAAGGAAAAGAAAGAGAACAAAAGAAAGTAAAAATGAGATTTAAAGAGATTATTTGTATCTTTTCTTTTAAATTTCAAAAAAGATAAATCAAGTACTAACACCTTTTTTGGATTATGAATATTTAAAATACCTTTTTATTTTTTTATTATTTAAAAAATCTTTTTAAGGAGTTTTCAAAAAAAAATAAAGAAGACTGCGACATCTAGGCTCTAGCTATCAAAACTAAGCTTGGGTTCTGTAAAAGCCCCGAAGAGAATTAAACCAGAGACATGGGGTGGAGCAGTAGGGTGCTCCTCCTCCCTTAACCAGGTCGGGGGTTCGATCCCTACTGGGAATGGAAAAATATCATTGGCCAGCTATCCCACCCCTCGAGGTGACCCGCAAACTAGCGATCCGGATTAGTTTGGGGCCGTTGTTGTGCCTAAAAGATGGCCTGCCTTGGGATACCGGGTGAATTGATTCAAAAAAAAAAAGCCCCAAGGAGAATTAATGACACTTGGACTTATAAATCCAATAACTAACTAAATAAATAAATTGAAGGATATTAGACAAATCCCCCCCCCCCCTCTTCATATGTCAAAAACGACACCCCTTTTAATTTTTTTAAATTTATTTAAGAAATTATGAAATTCAAGTGGGCTCCATTCTTTGTATATCTAACATCAGACAGGAAAAAAAGAAGAAATTTTAGATCTGTATGATTGCTTGATTACTGTAAATTGATTTAAGAAGTCTGACCCAATTAAATGCATTGAGCACGCAGTAGGTCGGACATAGTGATGATTAAAAACGAGAAGTACGACAAGGAAAAGACCATAATCAAAGCGAACATCTTAAAATGGAATCAAACACGGAAACCACAGAAACATTCGGAGACCATCACTCCATACTAATTGCTATATATCCCAATTTAGAATCCTCAATCAGCTTCTCGGTTTTCTCCGACTTCTCTTCATATTTGCCTGTTCTGCCATCCCAGACGGTTTTTTTTTTTTTTTTTTAAAAAGAATAAGGGTGGCTTTTAACTTTTTGAAAATTGAGATGTGTAGGTTAGTATTTTGACAATTGAGTTTTTTTTTTCCAAAAACAATTTTTGAGAATAAGTTTAAAAATCTGACTTTTCCAAAAAAATCATTTCTCTTATCACCAATCTAAATACAAATCACATTTACAATCTGATTTTTATAAAATTCATATTTAAAAAAAAAAACTACTCATGCCATCACTATTACAAAACAAACATGCCCATGGTCTTCAACGGACGGTCCTCCGGATAAATATATTCTCGCTCTTCCTCTCCCAATTTCTGTTTGTGTGTCTCCGTCATGGCTTCGTCGGCTTAAACCATACTCGTCACCGGAGGGGCCGGCTTCCTAGGCTCTCACACCGTTGTTCAGCTTCTCAAAGGTGGCTTTAACGTTACTGTCATCGATAACCTTGACAGTTCCGTCATGGAAGCCGTCCACCGTGTTCGGGATTTGGTCGGCCCCGACCTTTCTAAGAACCTCGACTTCAGACCAATAACATTAAAATGAAGTCCATTCTCCCCTGTCGTTACATTATGGTTTGATCCTATATATTGATTTCAGGGTGATCTCAGGAATGTAGATGACTTGGAGAAACTGTTTTCCAAAACTAAGTACGTGCGGATACATGTTTTGTACTAGTCACTTGAGCATTTAAAATTATGCATGTCATTTTTTAACGTCGAAGCAAACAATGATTTTACTGAGAAACAGTATTTATAATTGGTGATCATGCTCGATCAGATTTGATGCGGTGATCCATTTTGCGGGGCTAAAAGCTGTTGGAGAAAGTGTTCGAAATCCCCTCCGCTATTTTGAATATAATTTAATCGGCACCATCAATCTCTATCAAACAATATGAAAAAGTACAACTGTAAAAAGGTAGGTTAGAAAAAAAAAATTACATTTTTCAGTATGTTTCGGTGATCATTTTAACTTATGCTTGTTCTATAGAGTTACCTCCGCACAGCCATAAGAGGTACTACAATCATTCTCGTGCATGTCTTGCAATATAATAGGAACGACGTTAACTTGTCTCCCCTGTTTATCATGAATGTATTACATCCTTATAACTTAAGGTTGTTAGCTTAAGTATATGTTGGGCATCGTTTTAGCTTATGCTTCTGCTATATAAATGCCTCCACGCAGGCAAAAGGGGTCACATTCGCGTGCTTGTCTTGTAATGAAACAGGGAATTTAACTTGTCTCCCGTTTCTTTAATTTCTTTCTTTCTTTTCTTTGCATACGTAATGTGTTTTAATGGGTGAATCAGATGGTGTTCTCATCATCTGCAACCGTATATGGTGAAGCTAAAAAGATACTCCCTCCGGTCCTAATTATAAGATAAAGCTGACTTTTTTAGAGAAATTAAGGAAACCAATTAAATTACTTTAGAGTATTTATATTTTTAGTTTCTTTAGATTATATATTATTTTATTAGTCAAATTAATTAGTTTGAAGAAAAAAATAAAAATAAAAATGCTCTAAAGTAATTTAATTGGCTTCCTTAATTTCTCCAAAAAAGTCAATTTTATCTTATAATTAAGACCGGAGGGAGTACCTTGTGATGAGAATTCAGAGTTAATGGCCGTGAGTCCTTAAGGAAGGACTAAGGTAAGCATATGACTTTGATTGGCAGCAATTCTATAAATTGATTTTGAGTATAGAAATACGTACTTGTGTGTTCGGTGTTTGATTCGTGAAATTGTTAATACAGTTGATACTAGAAGACATTGCTCTAGACCCTGAAAAGGCAGAGTCAGATTGGGACATAATTTTACTGAGATACTTCAATCCAGTGGGAGCACATGAAAGTGGCAAAATTGGTGAAGATCTGAGAGGAATCCCCAATAACCTCATGCCTTTCATACAGCAAGTTGCTGTTGGAAGATTGCCTGAGCTCAACGTATTTGGTCTTGATTACCCCACAAAGGATGGCACCGCGGTTCGTAAACCTTATTCTATAATAATTTTCCATGAACTCAAGGAATCAGTAAAAATCTTCTCCATCCTGTCTAAAATATGTACTTTTTTCTTTCAATCTGGTTTTAAAAAACTAGGTACGTGACTATATCCATGTAATGGATTTGGCAGATGGTCACATTGCTGCACTGCGCAAGCTTTTCAGCACAGACAATATTGGTGATTTTGTATACGCGTTGTTGTTCGTAATGTCTAAATGGTGTTATCTCCTATCCTAAATATAAGGCCTAATTATCTAATTTGAGTAAATTAAGCATGCTTACTAATTTAGTTAATATGATACTCCCTCCGGTCCTAATTATAAGATAAAATTGACTTTTTTAGAGAAATTAAGGAAGCCAATTAAATTACTTTAGAGTATTTATATTTTTAGTATCCTTAAATTATATATTAGTTTATTAGTCAAATTAATTAGTTTGGAGAAAAAAAATAAAAATAAAAATAATCTAAAGTAATTTAATTGACTTCCTTAATTTCTCTAAAAAAATCAACTTTATCTTATAATTAGGATCAGAGGGAGTATGTTTTTTCTAAAATACCTCAATCATTTTGATTGATTCCCTCTCTCCCTCTACTACTTAGATTGGCTCTGAGGGAATATCAAAAGGGTTGATTTGAGAAAAAATTAGTAAACATATAAAATAGGTCTTACATTTAAAACCGACATCAACTCTTTAATTAAATCTTATGTTAAGGATCAAGGGAGTACTTTATTATCCTTGTGCGGTGGTTAAAATTATGGTGCAACAAACTTGGTACTAGGTTGTACGGCTTACAATCTGGGAACTGGTCGTGGAAAGTCTGTGCTCGAAATGGTTGCAGCATTCCAAAAAGCTTCTGGAAATGTAACTGCGAATCTTCTTTAATTTGTTCATGAAAGTGACAGAGAGGTGAATTTGGTGATGAAGGTTGTTATTTGATGTGCAGAAAATTCCCCTGAAGAAGTGTCCGAGGAGGGCAGGAGATGCTGTTGCTGTATACGCATCTACAGAGAAAGAACTGGGGTGGAAGTAAGAACTTATAATCCTTAAAAATATTAAGGACATTAGTAATAATGATGATTCATTGTGGTTGTTGTTTGATGAAATATATGATGTTTGTGGATGTAGGGCAAAATATGGTGTAGAAGAAATGTGCAGGGACCAATGATGTTGGGCTAGCAACAACCCGTGGGGCTACATGGGGAAGCCATAGTTCTATAAGTTAAATTGGAGACACAGGCTTCCCAAGTTACTGCACTTCTTTTCAAATAATAAAAAAAAAAGATACTTCTTCCGGTCCTAAATATAGGATAAAATTTGTAGTGCAATTTGCACTACAAACTTTATCCTATATTTAGAATCGGAGGTAGTATTTATTTTTGTGTTTTGCAGCCTGAAACAATACAATGTCTTGGGAAAATTGTGGTAGGTTTGTTTGGCAAGCCTAGAAAATTGACCAATGATTCCATGGTGCCAATTAGTTTTTGGGATCCTGAACTTATGTAAAGATGATTGGAACAAGATTTATTAAACTGCCTTCCCTTGACATTCCTTAGAACCACTTTATGTGAGAGGACTTTGAAGAAATTTGTCAAGTAGTAATGAAATTTCTTAAGATGTAGGTCCCATCCCTGCTTTCCCGTGACATTCCTTTGAAACACTTGCATGATGTGCAACATACTGCTTCGTGTTTGGTGTAAATTAAACTAGATAATTAATTCATAAATATTAAAAAAAATTAGTTTTTATTAATTATTTATACTAAATATAATGAGTGTTGATTTCATGTGCATTGAAACTATTTATCGATAGAAACTTATTAGTATTTGTAATAAATAGGTTTACAAAATAAGACTCTCATTATCTAACTCATATATTTAGGATAAAAAGGAGTAACACTTTTGCCATCATATGCCATGCCCCACCCTCAATTCTACTTCTACAATTGATTCCCAAGTAAAACAGATCTACGTACCAAATTGCTTGCAAGGAGATTCAAATTCCAAATAAATTTTTATCCCAATATAGCCATGTTTAAATATAGAGCAAGGTATTGTTTATCTTATGTATTATATGGAGTTTCTAAGAATAAATTACATTGTTTATGGTTCATTATAAATTATACTACAACTCGTTATTATTTTTGTTTTATATTTACATGAATAAATGCATTCTTTGCACTGTAAGTATAGGTGGGTGGGCATGATTGTAATTGTCTCCTATTAAAATATATATAAAATATTAAAACTATAATTTACAGAGGTGTCATCAATACTCAAAAGCGTTTACAAAACACAATATTCGTTGAAGATGAAGAACCTCTCGGAGAATCCTGTGCTTTATAGAAAGTTCACATGTACCTTTTGTCGTTGATGTATGAACTTTTTTACCTTCCAAGGTGGCTGGCCTTCTATGGAACCACACACACACACACACACACACACATTTATGACTTTGCTTAAAGTTATTTTATAATAGGATATTATCATCATTCTTTTGATACTTTCATATTATTTAACTTTGACAAAGGTTATGTAAACATTCTATTTATTATTTTCCACTTATACCAAACACATTTTGAAAGTCTATAGTATAATTCTTTCATCTTCCTTTACTACCTGATTCCTCCTTCAAGAGATGCTCCATCATATCAAACGTGACAAAAAGAATAATATGCTTTTGAAGTCGCATCCTCCTTATAATTCTTCAACATGTCAACAAGATTTTTTGGCATCATTGAAGCCAAGGCTAAACGTCATGGAAATGAGATTGAGTTTACTAACAGGCACAGTCCAAGCCTTCATGCGCACACTTTGGGATTAATTAAACAGTGTATTGGGTCAGCAAAGATGGGCCGTTGATGGCTGCTCAATGTTTTCTGTATCCGTTACGTGTGGCTACCGCTTGTGCTTATGTGCCATACAATATTGTAAGGTTCATGAATCCGGAATTGGGTCAGCAAAGATGGGCCATTGATGGCTGCTCAATGGTTTTCTGTATCCGTTACGTGTGGCTACCGCTTGTGCTTATGTGCCATACAATATTGTAAGGTTCATGAATCTGGAATCCGGATTGGGTATTAAATCGGTTGGGGTATTGGGTTAAAGGTTAGTAGGTTAGATTGGAGCCAAACCGGAGCTAAATTGGGGCTAAACCGATGAAAAATTAAAGATTTTTAGTTTATTAATATGAAATTCTAAAAAAAAAATTAATTTTTTTTAAAATATAAACCCGAACCGGTCTACCGGCCGGTTATCCGATTTCTGGGCCGGACCGTCCGATTCGGGTTCGCAAACACTGTAATATTGTCTGTTTTGAAGGCTAGCTTTATGGGATTTGATGGTTAATTCCTAAAAATATAAAATAATTAACTCTTCTCTTATCCCATTCCATGCACGTCTCTACATAATTTATCTTACTTTTAAACAACAAAGTTCCGTGATGCATCGGGTCTCCGGCGTGACCAATTCCACCCACAGAAGATAAAAAGGACACCTCATTAATTAGCCGCCATACCCTAAAGAATGAGAACCAAGGTTATGGAACAGGAGAAATACTTGTATATTGTAGGAGTGTTATTGTATTTATATTCTGATTAATTAAAATATAAAAAATTATCTTATTTTAATCTCACATGAATGATGAGTCATCTGAAAATATTTAAATTTTATAATTTTAAAAAACATAAACTTCATAATTTAGAAAAACAAAAAACATAATTCTCTCTCTTAAATTGTTATTTTTCAAAATCATAAAATTTAAATTTTTTAGATGACTTATCAATCATAAAAGATTAAAATAAGATGAGTTATATTTTAACCAATCAACATATAAAATTACAGATAAAGTGATACTTTTAAAATATGTAAGTATTTCTCTAAGGCATAAATGAGTTTCATAGGAGAGGTCCAAAAGGCTTCATGACCCGGGATCCGAACCAAGTACCGGCCCGGCTCGACGTCACTAACTCGCTGGGCTCGAACTCAGTGACTCGCTCTCCTCGTGTCCTCTTTTCTAGCGCCTTCTTCTTATGTCTTATCCCTTCGCTTTCTGTCCATCCATCATATGTGGACCCACTGTTGCTCGTTGCTATTGTCATTTCCAAATTCCTCCCCCACCCTTCCTTCTCGAACCCACGATTTCTCTTTCCCTCCCCCCCCTCCCCCCTCTGTCCCTCCTCAAATCCAGCCTCTATTATTTACCCTCGCATCGGAAACTTCTAGAA
Organism: Inga laurina; assembly: GCA_963855925.1. Classification (NCBI taxonomy): domain Eukaryota; kingdom Viridiplantae; phylum Streptophyta; class Magnoliopsida; order Fabales; family Fabaceae; genus Inga; species Inga laurina. Next base: position 48,142,453 of record OY979712.1, read on the forward strand.
GCAACAACAAAAAAACCTACCGCCACCTCCCTCCTTCGTTCTCTTGCCGCACCCGCTGCTTCTGGTCGTTTCTGGCCCAGCTGCTTATGACCGCGTTTCTTTTTCCCTCCTCGGTGAGTCGCGAGTTTTCAGGGCCTTAACTTGTCCGTCCCTGTCAAGGTACCACGTATCTTCAAACTAGTATTCGTATGTGTTCGATTGTATTTGTCTGCATTTCCAATCATTTATTATAATATTAATGTCAGAATAGTGCAGCTGATTATAAGGAATATGGATTTGGCTTAATTTAGGATAGTTTGACTTCCTTGTAGGTTGCAATACTGATTCTGAGAAAACCTTCATCTGAGTTGTGGATATCATTTGTACTGATTTTCGTTTGTGTTGGAGGATAGTTATGGAGGTGCGAGAAGCCTGAACTTCTTCAGATCTGGAAGTGGAGCTCATGGCGCCATTGCCGGTGGAGCAGACTGGTGAATCAGCACCGACTGACTCTCTGAGATCTATTCCGACGCCGTTTCTGACGAAAACGTACAAGCTTGTGGACGAGCCCTCTATGGATGACCTGATTTCCTGGAATGACGATGGAACCAGTTTCATAGTTTGGCGACCCGCCGAATTCGCTCGCGATTTGCTTCCAAAGTATTTCAAACACAATAATTTTTCCAGTTTCGTCCGTCAACTAAATACTTATGTAAGCTTAACTTTTACTGTTTTATTTCCTATTTATTAATACAAATATATGTTTTTTCCATTATTTTCTGGCCTGTCTAATTTACTCACCTCTGATTTGGCAGGGATTTCGGAAGGTTGTCCCTGATCGGTGGGAATTCGCGAATGACTGTTTCCGGCGAGGCGAGAGAAGCCTGCTCCGGGACATTCAACGGCGGAAAATATCACCGTCTCCGGCTGCCGGAGGTGCGGCCAATGCAGTGACTGTGGCTGCAGTACCTGCCGCCGCCATAGGGGTGTCTCCGACAAACTCCGGTGAGGAACAGGTAATCTCTTCAAACACATCTCCGGTTGCTGGGAATAGTACAGTGCAGCGCACCACAAGTTGCACCACTGCACCCGAGCTCTTAGAAGAGAATAAAAAGCTTAGGAAAGAGAACATGCAATTGAGTAATGAATTGAGTCAATTGAAGGGGCTCTGTAATAACATACTGACATTGATGACGAATTATGCTTCAAGCCAATTAGAGTCCAGTAGTGCCGCCGACGGAAAACAACTGGACCTTTTCACTGCGGCGCAGCTTTCGGCTGAGGAAGCCATCGTAGGCGGTGGCGCCTCGCAAGACATGAAAGTTGCAGAGGAGGAGGTGCCCAAATTGTTTGGAGTTTCAATTGTGGCAAAACGCCGTCGGAGTTCAGAGTTTGAGGAGGCAGAGAAAGAAGAACAAAATCAAACACAGTCGTCCCAAGAACGCGGTGGTGGCTCCGATGTGAAAACAGAGCCGCTAGATGGGAGTAACTCCGATGATCAGGAGACACCCTGGTTGGAACTTGGGAAACAATAGCCGATAAGTTATTATCTTGATGGCTTTGTATCTTGAGCTGCCATGTTCGGATGCTGTAAAGAGAGAATCCCATGTGCGAAGGCCTGGGAGGCACGTGATTTGAAGCCCTGTCTGCTTACCAAATGTTGCAGCACAGTGAAGACGAGAAGGATAAGAACTGAGAAGGGATGCTTTATTTGGGTTGGAAAAGTGAAAAGTTGTGAAAGGAAAATGGATTGTCATTTTGATGGGTAGATTGTTAAGAAATGATCAGCAAATATAATGAGCGGGGAAAAATGACGGATCACGGTCATATGTGGACAGAGCAACGAGATGTGGTTATTCGAATCACATGTAATTTCGATTCGGTTCAAGTAATTTTAAGCTTCCATTATTTAGATTTTTAATCTTGTTACTTCTTTTGTTGTTTTCTAACTTATTTCTATTAATATTTAATTTAAGAAGAGGGGGAAAGTGATAAATTAAAAAAAATGATTATGATGTTTTAAAAAATATATGTTATATAATTAAATTAAATTTTTTAGGTAATGTTTGGGAATACTTATTTTTTGAATATAAGTGCTTATTACACAAGTTGAGATAAAATTCATCTTACATACTTATCTCGTATACCGTGAATCACGATTTATAAACACTTATTGTCTAAAAATAAGTTATTTCAAACGAGCACTTAATCTAATCAAATTAGATAAATAAGTTTTATAAAAACACTTATAAAACGTAATGACTAAAAATTAAAAACGTAAAACCTAGTCAATATGACCGACTCTCCACGATAATTGAGGTTCGAGAAGATGGTGCGGAACTTTTATGACTTGGGGAGATATGTTTCTTAATTTGGGCTGTTTTGAAGTTGCGGTGGCCCATATGGAAAACGTACGAGGCGTTAATGATTAGTGGTCTGGAAATTGGAATCCAAGTCTAAAACATGCCAAAATTGGCAATTACTATTTGACTGGCGTCCTGTATATTTTACTATCTTTAATACAAAGTCAATTAATTTTTTTAAAAAAAATTAAAGAAGTTGAATAAATTATTTAATAATAATATAAATTATGTATCATTAGATTATATATAAATTTAAAAATCAGAAAATAAATTTTTTAAAAAATAATAAATACAAATATTTTAATATAACTTATTTAATTTATTTTTTTCTAGAAAAAAGTCAATTTGTTTTTATATCAAAGATTGAAAGTAATATATTAGTATGCGCTCTTCTCCACCTGGGCTCTGCCGAGAAAACTATAGAGCAAAAAGTTTACCGTCTCATTCGTGTCTGTACAAACAACATCCCCTTTTGATGGAATGGACTAGAAAATTAATGACTTGTACGATGAAAAAAGAAATTATGACTAGAAATTATTATACTCTCTTTATACTAGACGTTTTCCTTTGTGTGTGTACAGAATTCACTATATTATATTTATTCACACTTTGTAAATCAAGAGCAGAAGATTTTTTTTTTTTTTTTTGCCCATAAAATCAAGAGCAGAAGCTGAACTTTAAAAAACAAAATCAAGAGCAGAAGATTTTTTTTTATTTTTTTTTTGTGTGTACAGAATTCACTATATTATATTTATTCACACTTTGTAAATTGTCACGCTCTTATTTCATTTTCACCTTTTTAAGAGTATTCGTGGAAGATGATATATGGTTTGGTAGGCAACACAGGAATAACATAACTATATTGATAATATATGCATGATTACATAAATTCCCCATAGGGGTTTGTACATAATACTTACGATTAAGGTAGCCGCACAAGACTATTGGGGTGTCTAAACTCATCCCAGTGAAATGGAGACTTCTTCCCGTCTTCATTCCACTATTGTAAGGTACTCCGCATTGTTGTTTGGATATCTTCTGTCGTCTCCTGTCTAAATTGTTGGTAGGGGAGGGTGAGATTCGAGAGAATCTCAGTAGGAAACAAATACCATAATGCATGCATGATTGATGCCATGTGTATGACATGTTAGCTTTATCTAGATGTATGCCCCATAATGACATTTCTGCATGCCTAATGTTTCATACAACAAGACTATGGCCACAGCGAAAACAGAAACAGAGCTTCATTTATTCAAATATGCTCTACACAATCAAGTAAAGCAATCACATACATCATTACACAAGCAAAGATATCAAATACATGCAAGTAAGGTAAGTCCCCTACCTCCAGTCATTCTCCTCGATTTGCGTGTCAACAGCTCGGGGCTCCATATTCGATCATGCAATGTCAAATGTACTATTTAGATACTTCCATAGTGTTTCTGGGGGTTATATGAGTCTATCTTGAAAAATTACTAAAATACCCTCGGGGACCCAGCCCCATCATACCCGGTCCGGCTGTACTTTTCTCAAAATTCTAACCTGGGCTATCCTGACATATTTTCGCCCAAGGAATCCATTTCCGGACTAGGAATTACCAAATTCACTGCCAAAAGACGAAATTGCCCTTGGCAGCCCTTATTTCAGTGTTTTAGGGGCATTTTCGTAATTATGTTTTCTCGGCCTTTTCCGAAAAAGTGCCCAACTGTAACCCCACCTAATTTTCCCTCTTGAACTCAATGGAATCATCAAATCATTGAAAATCCAACTCTAAGACCCATTTATAGCCCAGACCGAAATATATGGGTTTTCCAGGAAAAATCGGGGTTTTTCGGTTTCGGCTCCGTAAACATGTTCCTTTCTACTCCTAACCACTTTATTGACTATTCCATTAGGTTACAACTACCATTTAGTACCAATTTGGGCAGCATAACAGCCCCACATACCCATTTCCAAAAATTAAAACCAATGGCAATCCGACGAAATTTCACCGATTAAATTGCCCACAGCAGCTAGGATAGTCAATACACAAGAGTTTGGAAGTTACCTCAAGCTCCCACTAGCTTTTCTCAAAGTGGCTGAAAACCCTAGATGCCAAACCTCCAAATTTGAGCCTCCAAACCTTAAATCATATGCAAATGAAGCTTAGGAACGGAGTTATACGCATTAGGAACCGATTTACCGAAGAAATTACTTACCTTTTCTCTCTCTAAAATTTCACACTTCCTCTCTCTATGTTCAGCTAGTTCACGTCAGAAATGAGCTGAAGAAGGAGGAGGAGGAGGATTATAATGATATATCTAATTTAATTAATTAATTTTCCCAATTTTCGGATTTTTGCAAAATTCTGGTAGATTTCTGTACAAACTTTGAAAAATTATAACTAATTCTAGAAAAATCGAATTGAAGTGATTCCAAAGCCTATAGAACCCTTATTGAGTCTAGTTTCAAGGAAAAATATAGACTTTTGCTTTCTGAAATCACAAAATTCCCAGAATTTCAATCTTTCCATATTGTTCCAGAAATTTCACAGTTTATCTGTGCTGATTTCAAAAATTCACATCTTTTTGTGTATAGCTCTAATTGCGTCATATGACCTATCAAATTAAAGCTTAGGATGTCTACTTTCATCCTGTAAAATTTCATAATTTTTGATCATGATTTGGTAATTTAAATGAACATGACAAGCTTACTACCTCATAGACGATTTCACCAAAAACGTAATTATATTCTCCCAAAATTCACCATTTTACTTTCTTAATACCCCAAAGATATTAAAAGCATTAGAGAATATATTTGGGACACCTGCTAAACCGGGGCTTAGCAGTCCACTTAATTTAGGTTTATTCTAAGCCTCCAATCCCAAAATTTGGGGTATTACATAAATCAAGAGTAGAAGATTTTTTTTTTTTTTTTTTTTTTGCCCATAAAATCAAGAGCAGAAGCTGAACTTTAAAAAACAAAATCAACGCAAGCCAAAAGTCTGGGGCGCTTAATGTTAACTTATTACTCTTCAATAAAGGAAGTTGTACCATAACGAATGCCGAATCAACATTGTTATAGTTGACAGAAGTCAGAACTCGATTGGGTCTATTCTCCGAGTCTGGGCAACTTAGGAAAAAATGAATCCGATCAAAACTGGTCCAGACCGTTTTCCCTTTTTTTTTTAATAATAAATCAAAACTATAATAAAATTGTTGATTAGTGGTTTTTGTTAATTATGAATGCTTGCAGTGTTATATTTTTAATCATTTATTTTATTTTATTGATTTAATTAAAATATCTTGAGTATGACTAATTAGTCAGTTTAGACCCAATCTAATTATAGTTTTACTCAGATCATTTAATCTTGATGGAAGGTAATGATTGACAGCCAAATGGGTGAGTGATACAAGAAAACGGATTTGAGGGTTTGTAACCGTTGACAGCTATTATTAGTTATCATTATTACGTCCAAACACCAGTTAGAAAAGACCTGGTCTTTTCTATTAATTGTATTATATGTTTGAAGTTTCCCATGCTAGATCGTAATTATGTGGATTACGGCTTTGAATCATTTAAGTACGGCGAGGGGTAATTATAATTTTTGAGATTTTAGTGTTGTAGAAATTTTATATGCTCACATAGTATTTATTTAGAATATGCCTGAGTATTAGTTTAGTTGGAGACTTAATCTAGAAAGTGGTATTCTCTCCGGTTCTAATTATAAGATAAAGTTGATTTTTTTGGAGAAATTAAGGAAGTCAATTAAATTACTTTAGAGTATTTATATTTATATTTTTTTCTCCAAACTAATTAATTTGACAAATAAACTAATATATAATCTAAGGATACTAAAACTATAAACATTCTAAAGTAATTTAATTGGCTTCCTTAATTTCTCCAAAAAAATCAATTTTATCTTATAATTAGGACCGAAGGGACTATTTAAGTTGGATGTGTATGAAATTATGTTAGTTTGGCATATTAAACAAACGTAAGCCTATTACGTCCCATATGCTGACGCCATTTGGGAATTGTTGGAACTAAGCAATGAGGACAAGTAAGAGAAGGACAAGCGCCGTTTAAAGACTGTCTCTACGTGGAAAAACTGACATTTAAGTATAATATAGACTGAATCAATGATAGTTTAGTGCCAAAAAAAATTTAAAAAAATTTTGAAATTGAGAATTATATTTGAAAATTACTTATTTAAATTAATTTCCACAGCTCATTTTTCAAAAAAAAAAAAAAAAGGAAAAACCATTAATTTGTTCTTTTGGACCAAACTTTGAGTCTTCTTGCTTGTCTATTTCGTGGAAAAGAGTAGTAGTATGTCCCCGCACGCACTAATCAGTAGTAATCACGAGTCCCAATTCCAGATAGAAGAGCTGTCCTCTTATTATTATAAGCTATAGCTTTTGGCCGTTGACTCACTCGGTCTTTTTATTTTAATTCTGATCATGAACACCATTATGAGTGAACAAATTGGTAATGTTGTAGTAAGAGAAGATTTATGAAAAATTCCTATTTAAAAATTTTATTAAATAGAAGAATCTGAATTTAAGTATTGCTATGTATTTGTGTATGAAATTCTATCAAGTACATGTAGTTTCAGTGTATAAAACCATATAAAGTTTTTTTTTTACCAATAAAATTGTTAAACAGGAACTTTCCAACTATCTCCTCTCAACAATTTTATATTCCATAATAGTACTATATATCATAAGCAAGAAAATATACAATAAATGGGAAACTTGTGTGTTTGGTTTGAGGATAGGAAAGAGAGAAGAGGGTATGTTATTTTATTTAATTTATTAGAGTAAAGGGGAGGGGAGATGATCCTTTATTTTATTTAAAGGAATGAGAGGGAATTAATGCTAAAATTTTGGTTTCCCTCAAACACAATCTTTAAAAAATTAAAAAAAGGAGGAGGAGAGGGTTACAAGGGAAGAAGGAAAGGTACGTAACAATTGATGTTGTGTTAAGAAAAGACACAGTCAATAAAAAGTAGCTAAATTTTTATACACACACAGATAGAAGCTACCTTGCTTTTCTGAATATTCCAGTCCCCACATCCGACCAATCAAATCCCATCATCAACATTATATATCTTACACTTTACGGTATATAAATCATTTCTTCTTCATCCACGTGGTTTCGTACGTAGTTTCCTATGTTAAAAATCCAACTCTCCAATCACTTTCTTCATCCATATATAGCCTCCTTCTTATTACTCATCATCTATATCTTGTGTTTTTTGCGTCTGAGAGAAGCAGAGACCTGATCATCATGTGGGAGCTGGAGATCAGAGTTTTGTCATGTGAAGGCCTGAATCTGATAAGCCCCTCGTCTTCTTTTTCTTTTTTCTCTTGGTGGTCCTCTCTCACATTTATGCCGCCGAGTTCGCATTATTTCATGTCTGTCACAAAGCTGCCTGATCAGAAACCCAAGGTGTACAGTGAGAGGCTGAATCAGGAAGGTGAAGGTGCAGGAGAAGGAGGGGTGTTGCGCGTTCCAGCTGATTCCAGCTTCCTCTCTGATACTCAGTCGTGTCTGTACCTTGAGATATACCAGAAGCGGCGGATTTTGGGGCCCACACAAGTTGGATGGTGTCTGGTTCCGACGCCTGATATTGGGCCTCTTCCGCCGCCAGATCCTTCTCCGTCTCTTCCTATTCGGTGCCTGAGTTACAGGTTACGAGGGAGAGATGGTTGCGTGGGTAGTGCCATAATCAACCTGAGTATTCGGTTGAAGGAAACGTGTGAGGCTGCTCCTCCTCCGGTCGTCGGAATCCCCATTGGGACGATGGAAGAGGGACACATCAAATTTGGGTGTTGATTTGATAATTTTCCCTGGTTTACTACTTTAGCAGAAACAACCTTTCTCGCTCGCGGTGGAAAAATAGCAGAATGCATGCTTTCTAGTCCATTTCTGTGTACGTGTCGTGTCTTCCTTATGTTTCTTTTCATCTTTCTTTAATTGTTCGGCTTGAATCATTGGAGAGTTTTATTCAAGTAGACCCTCGCTTAAATATGCATTAGTGGATTGTGAACACCGTTAATTATTTGTACTGAACTGAAAAACGAATCTTTTTCTTTAAGAAAAAACTTAATGTGGAAGGATATACTGAATATTGTTACTTTTCTAAATTCTCCCTTGCGCACACACTGATATACTGTAATACTGATACCTCTTCCCTATTGTTTCCTTTAGCTTTCGATGGATTAAAGTCTTTACTTTTAAATTTTTTGACCAAAAGTTTATACTTTTAAATGGTGTACTATAAATTAAGAAATAAAATTATACATTTATTGGCGCAAAGCCTCAAACTTGAATACGGCTCGCATTGCAAGCCAGCTAAGAAGCTACAGAATCCAAGATCCTCAAAAAAGGAAAAAACAAAAACAAAGAAACATCATGAGCTAAGTCTCTCCAGAGCCCCTAGTTTTGGACAATGAAGGATAATAGGAATCATGGGGGAAAGAAAATTGTCAAGTATAGGATAATATTTCTGTTGTTATTAAGTTATAATAGCTTTATGTTATGTAACCATTTATGTATCTTAACCATAGGACTAACCATAGTTTGTTATATGGTTCGTTGATGTATAAATACTGGTTACTATAATAATGAGATATTATTCACTTTTCTCAATCAAATTCAGTAACATGTTATCACGAGCCTAACTTGTTTTCCCACTCTCTTCTTCACTTTTACCTTTCCATTTCTACCCTTCCTATTTTTCTCTGCCCTTCTCTCTCTTTACCCCCGATCTTCTTCCTCCTCCTTTGATCTTCCATGGCTGCCAATTTCGTCATCGATATGATCAGTCCTTATTACATCCACCCGAATGAAAATCTTGCTCTGGTCTTAGTCACGTGGCCACTTGATGGCTTGAATTATCACAACTAGGCACGATCGATGCGTATAGCATTACTCTTAAAGAATAGGCTCCAATTTATTGATGGTTCACTTCCTTCACCGTCGGTCACCGATTGCTTATTTCCGGTTTGGGAGCCTTGTAATAACCTCGTTCAAGGCTGGCTTATCAAATACCTCTCTCCAACTATAATGAAGAGCATCCTCTGGTTTGACAAGGCTTCAAAAATCTAGTCCGATCTTCATTCACACTTTTCTTAGTCAAATATTTTTTGAATTGTTGACCTCCAGGATGAAATCTATAGCTTAAAGAAAGGTAACTTGAGTGTTAGTGATTATTACACTAAGCTCAAAATTCTTTGGGATGAACTCTCCAGCATTTGTCCTCTTACACTGTATGATTTTATCTCTCTCGGTATTGCGGCTAAGCATAGGGAAAAAGATAATGTGATTTGCTTCCTCAAAGGCTTTAACGAGTAATTTGCTCCTGTCAAATCTCAAATCATGTTCTTGGATCCACTACCTCTGATTAATCATGTGTTCTCCTTGGTTCTTCAACAGGAACATGAGTTTCACGCTTCACCTGAACCCAAGATTTTGTTGACGAAGGGTTTGAGACCTTCCTTCTCTGGTATGAAGCAGCGCACATATTGTGGAAAGCCACGCCATACAGAAGAAACATGCTATCGTAAGCATGGTTTTCCCCCTGGTTTTAAATTTTGAACTGTCTCTTCTGTAGTGAATAATGTTTCTACTCCAGCATATGTTTCTGTTCAAGACATCCACCCTACTAAGCATCTTCCTCCAAGTTCAACATGAACATCTTCAGTTTTACCTCAGTTGTCTCATGATCGGTACCAACGTCTCCTTAGTCTCCTAAATTCTTCTTAGCCTTCCACCTCTGCTTCAACTAACCATTTGACCACCGCTGTGTCTTCTGTTTAAGGTAATTGTTTTACTCTTTCTTCTACAAATCTTGTTACCTAGATAATTGATTCTGGTGCTACAGATCATGTTTATTGTTCTCTCAATTTATTTTCTTCTAATCATTCAATTTCTCCTATATTTGTGAGTTTGCCTATAGGTTCTCATGTTGTTGCTTCTGTTTCTAGCACATTTACTTTGTCTTCTACCTTTGTTCTTCACGATGTCCTTTATATTCCATCCTTTTCTTTCAATATTATCTCAATTTATCGTTTAACCTTTTCTCTTAATTGTTTTTTAACCTTCTATTCTAATTATTGTCAGATACACTTACTCCAACCTTCATTGATGATTGGTACAACTAAAGTTTTTGAAGGGCTATATTTCTTAAATGCAGATATGCTTTCATCCCATCCTATTTCTACCATTCACATGGCTGCTACAACTTCTACCTCAGATTTCACCCTTTGGCATCTTCGATTGGGTCACTTCTCAAACTCAACACTTTCTGTTTTACATATGATAGCCCCTGAAATTTAATGTATTCACCATTCACATGCTTGTGACACTTGTCATTTTGCTAAACAAAAACACAATTCATTTCATGTAAGCTCTAATTCAAGTAATAACATCTTTGATCTGATTCATGTAGACATTCGGGGTCCTTTTTCAATCCCTTTTGTTCAAGGTTATAAATACTTTCTAACAATTGTGGGTGATTACTCCTGTTTTACCTGGATTTTCTTGTTGACACTCAAATCTTATGCTAAACCTCAACTCAAAATTTTCTTTACTCTTGTTGAAACTCATTTTTCTATTACAATTAAACTGTTAAGTTCTAACAATGGTCCTAAATTTTCTATGCCTGATTTTTATGCTTTTAAGGGTGTTTTACACCAAACATCTTGTGTCGAGGCTCCTCAACAAAATGGTCTTGTTGAGCGAAAATACCAACACATTTTAAATGTTGCTAGAGCTTTGCTTTTTCAATCTAACTTGCCTATTATCTATTGGCCATTTGTGGTTCAGCATGCTACCTTTATCATCAATTGTCTACCCTCACCTATTATTCACAATGTCACCTCATTTGAAAAATTACACAACTTTGCTCCTTCATACACTCTAATTTTAGAGTTTTTGGTTCTTTATGTTTTGCTTCTACTTTGACTAATCATCACTCTAAATTTGCCCCCCGCTCTCACAAATGTGTTTTTCTGGGTTTTCCTTCTGGTTCAAAGGCTTACATCTTATTGGACTTAGCTACTAATAATATTTTCTTATCTAACAATGTTATTTTTCATGAACTAATTTTTCCATTTAAAAACGACAATGTCACTCCCTTTGCATCTCCACCTCCTATTCAAACATCTGAACCCACTATTCAAGCATTTTCTGCTTTGCTAGCTAATGATACATGTTCCTGTGTCATTTCTATCCCTACCTCTTCTCTATTATCGTTATCTACCATTGACCCATCCTCTCCTGCTCTTAATTCCCCACCTCAACCACGTCGTCGGTCAACTAGACCCTATAAATCACATTTATATTTGCATGATTATCATTGTGTTCTTCAATCTATTACTAATGAATCATCAAGTTCATGAAGTCCTAGGTATCCTCTGTCTTCTGTTCTATCCTACTCATCTCTATCTTCTCCAAATAAAAACTTTGTTTTTGGTGTCACTACTAACCCTGATCTGAAAACATCTAGTCAAGTTGTGACACATTTAGTTTGGAGAGATGTTATGCAAGCAGAAATAAATGCTCTTGAACGGAATCAAATCTGGATTTTAACTCCTTTATCATTTGGTAAGAATACCATCGGATGCAAGTGGGTTTATAAAACCAAATTTAAGTCTGATGGTGAGATTGAAAGACACAAGGCTAGACTTATAGTCAAAGGGTACACCCAAACTAAAGGCATTAATTATTTTGATACTTTTTCCCCAGTGGTAAAAATGACTACTCTTAAAATGTTACTCTTTATTGCTGCCACTAAGAATTGGTTTCTATACCAATTGGATGTCAATAATGTCTTCCTCTATGAAGATTTGAATGAAGAAGTTTATATGGAGTTACCTAAAGGTTTTACACCTCCTTCTCCCATCTTGGTTTGCAAATTACAAAAATCCCTCTATGGATTAAAGCAAGCCAGTGGGCAGTGGTATTCAAAATTATCTTCTGCTTTGTTGTCCTATGGTTATACACAATTTGCATCTGATCATTCCCTATTTTTTTAAAGCTACTTCTTCCTCTATTACTATTATATTGGTGTATGTAGATGATGTCGTCCTTGCTGGCAATGATTTGTCTGATATGAATATTGTTAACAAGTAGTTGAATGAAGCTTTTACTATCAAAGATCCAGGTGAGCTTCGCTATTTCCTTGGCGTCAAACTAGCTTGGTCTAAGGAAGGTATTTTTCGTTCCCAACGAAAGTTTGCTTTAGAATTGCTTGAACATACTAGTTACTTGGCTTGCAAACCAACTTCTTCCCCTATCGACCCTCATCTTAAGCTCTCAAAGGACATGGGGAAACCACTTGACAATCCCTAGCTTTATAGAAAGCTCATTGGCGGACTTCAGTATCTCGCCACCACTCGGCCTGAACTTAGCTTTGCCACTTAGCAATTAAACCAGTTTATGTCTGATCCTTGAGATATACATTTGCATGCTACACACCGTGTTCTCAGGTATATTAAATCTTTCCTTGGAGCTAGTCTTTTTCTATCCTCTAAATCAGACTTGAAGCTACAGAGTTTTAGTGATCTTGATTGGGCCAATTGCGTTTATACCCAGCGTTTTGTGATCAGTTTTGCTGTGTTTTTTTACCCTTCTTTGATCTCCTGGCATGCCAAGAAACAATCGACGGCCTCTCAATCTTCCTCGAAGCTTGAATATAGAGTTTTAACATCCATTACTTGTGAATTGAAGTGGCTCATTTATCTTTTAACTAATTTCAATTTATCACATATTGATCTGGCTTTGTTGTATTGTGATAATTAATCGGCCATCCAAATTGCTTCAAATCCCACATTTCATGAAAGGACCAAATATGTAGAGCCAGACCGTCATTTAGTGCATGAAAAGTTGCAAGCTCGGATCATTCATATCCTCTCTGTTAAGTTTGTTGATCAACAAGCCGATATCTTCACCAAGCCTTTGCATCCTGTCCATTTTCATGAGCTCATTTCCAAGCTAGGCATAAAAATATCCATGCTCGAATTTGCAAGGGTGCCAAGTATAGGATAATATTTATGTTGTTATTAAGTTATAACAGCTTTCAGTTATGCAATCATTTCAGTTATGTATCTTAACCTTACGACTAACCATAGTTTGCTATATGGTTCATTGATGTACAGATACTAGTTACTACAGTAAGGAAATATTATTCATTTTTCCCAATCAGATTCAGTAACAATAGTCGGCGAAACGTGGGACCAAATAATTGGAATACTTGAGGGAAAGGATCAAACTTTGAAGATGATTTGAAGAATTTAAAATCTTGTGAGAGGCTCGGATGGTCAAGTTGCAGCGGGCTTCATGCAGAACCTAATTCACCTTCATTCAATACATTCCCTCGAATGCTGCTCTCTTTAACAACCTTCAATACCTTGATGTTCAATTCGCTCGTCTTCATCTTATATTTCTTGAGTTCCCACCTGGAAATTGTTCCTCCATGCAGTGATCCTGGGGTCAACATTTCGTTTCTTGTTAACATAAATTCTCCTATAGAAATGGCTTACCTCAATCCGAAGCCCCATTAGGATATTCCAAGACAAGCCCTTTTCTACAGCATAGACCACAGAACACATGTCGCAGTCAACTTTCCTAACAGAGTGTCCTTTCTTACATGCAATCATGTCTACTGTCCCCATTATAAGAAGTTAAGAACCTTACAATACTGAACATAGACGCCCGAGACTGGACAGCGTCTAATGATAAATTTACAGATCACACAGCCAACTAGGGTGACTTACAAGTGTTCAAGTACTAAATTCACATTAATAGCGTATCGCCTCAAGATAATTATGGCGCAAACTTACTGGACACGCCCAATATGCACACCAACTCAAGCCCACTGCAAAATTGGCCTGGATTAAGGTAATATCAACATGCTGTACATAACATGCTCAGACAACAAATATGCCGATTCACCAACATGAGTGCTAGAAACTTTGTTGGTCCACTACGCTTCCTCTTGGTTGATTCTCTTCAAGATGTTATACTTGCAGAGAGGGCAAGTAGCATTAATGTGCAGCCACTTGTCTACACAGGCACAGTGAAAATGGTGGCCACAAGGAAGTTCTCTAAGGTCAACACCATCATCATAAGCAGATAGACAGATGCAACATTCCTGAGATAATATATCAAAATAAAATAAAAACATAAGTAAAAATAAATTATTAATCGTTTCAATAGATAACTAAGGACAACGTAGCCATGTTTGTGGACCCAGGTTCAGCTTCAAAATTAAGGCAGCCAACACAGACTGAACAAAACATCGGTTTGAACAATCAAGTCAATCTCTTCTAATGGTATGAAGCAGTAGCAGGACAAACGGGATGCCAGAACAAGTACTGAGAAATGGATATACACAGTATCCTCCTCTTACATATATATGTTCATTAGGTAAATTTGATGGGCATCACAAAATCAATGATAACATGCTCATAAGAAAGCCGGCAATATTGAGTTCCCTTTCACATTTGCATTTAGATAATATCTTCAGAATCATGATATCTTCAGAATCATGGATGAAGATTACCCGGAAACTATAAAAGAGAAAATGGAAGAGAGCAAAGACTAATCTCAAATATGAGAAAAATGTTCACCGTACCGCATCCTCCTCAGAAAGAATGTGTTCACTCGGTGAATCAGTGCCGCATTCAGTCATTATTCCACCAACTGGTTCTTGTACATTACCAGCAAGTTTCTCATCATTGTCGATTCTTCTGAATTTGAACTTAGCCAACTGCTCAATGTCTTCTTTTGATGCTCCTTCCTGCAGGAAAAGGAAAGAAGAAATATTAAGGCCAAAAACAATGGATTTAATTCATAATATTCTAGAAATGAATCATAGTTTTGCCCAACTTATTTCTGGCAACTCCTCCAATCTCACAACGTTTTCCTTTAAAAAATTCTGCCCTCTTTTTTTCTTTAAAAAAATAAACTCATTCTAGAAAAGTAAAATTTTCACATACTTAATATAGCTATAACTGCTTTTATAATGAACCCAGCCACGTTCAACCATACCTAAACCTCCAAAGTATCAAAACCCTGAAAAAAATCTCATCTCGGCTTTTGTTTTATACAATATAACAATTCCAAATTTCCAAGAATTTCTAATAAAATTTGAAGGCACGAGTATTTCTAATTTTCTAATAGCATGTGCAAGATACCCAAGGGCTCTGCCATTACACTAAGATTGAATCAGTTCAGATTTAACACTTGCCCTGAAAGCAAATAAAAACCCCTTAAATAAACTTCATAGATAATTATTTGAAGTCAAAGGCCAACTCTCTGATCCATAATTTACAGAGTTACTTTATCTTCAAAACAATCTATCAAAGCTTACTACAACCATAACTCATCAATGTTATGAATACTCTATTAATACATATTTGTATGATCCTAAGGTCGCATAAGTTGAAATGGCCATATTAATAAGTAAAAAATTTTCTTATCTATAAAAAAAGCACGTCTCAATGAACTTTGGATGGAAGAGATTCAATGGGCAATATCAACTCAATAACGAGTGAAAAACAGGCAAAGCTCCCAATTACCTGGTCTGCAACAGCATATAGAAGTGCAATAATACATGGAAGACAACAGCATACAGCAATACCAATGATGAATGCCAGAGCAACACAGAATACAACAAAGAAAACATCAAAACCCAGGAAAGCTATACATAACCTGCACAGTAAGTTCAATTTGTCAAGGTAAAATTCAACAAAATAACAGCATATTAGCTCAAAGGCAAATCAATTCAGTAATAAAAATGAAATAATTCATAATTATATAGATGAACAAATTGCTTGATAGAGAGCACAGACCAGTATAATAATGGAGAATCAAGGACTAAAGATTGACCACCAGCTGATACCCAGTAAAATCCAATGATCCACCAGATAAATGAAAACATTGTGTTTGCTGACTCCAAATGCTTCGCTACACTGCAGGGAAGAACAGACAAACGTAAAAAAGCATTACTCTTTTTCTTTTCAAGTTTTCTTTACAAGGGTCGAAATAGATGACAGGTCACAAATTTAAAAAAGTAGTAATTCTTGTCCTTTTTTCTTAAAAAGAAAAAAAGAAAGCTTAAAAATATTAGAAGTATTGTATCAACATATAAGCTACAACACAGTTGCGATATGCACAGAATTAATAAAACTAAACACAATTACGATATGCGCATAATTAAAAAAACCTACGTTAGGATTTGAAGGTTACAATAGATTTCAGATGCGGATGGCGCTCAAGCAAACATACTTTGAAACTCCTTTTCCTTAATTTAAATCAGGCATATAAACACTGGTCCCATTTGCAGTCAAATTAACAGAACCAAAGGTCACTTAACACCCGTGTTTACGAGTGTTTCTGGCTTGCTATAATGAGGCTCAGATTTTAAATTTTGGGCAACAACTAAATTTAAAAACAATTCAAGTAGTTATCAGAAGATAGATTTTATTATCGCACATAATAGATTTATGCAGGTATTAAAAGTGCAGCGGCAGAAATTATTCACCAAAATTAAACCGGATGGAGCACAAATTCACCTTGAACCCTCTTCGTTGAATTGCGCCAATGTCACATAGTGCCCAGAACCATCCCTCGAACCCGGACTCAGATTCTCACCGCTGCCTGTCCTTCCGTGCACTGCGTCCAAGGATGGCGGATACTGGGGCCGCCGGAGCCGCCTCCGCCTCCTATATTCAACGCAGACGCAGAACACGTGAAGGATGCATTGCAGAGCGTAGCCCGCAATCCACAAACTCAAAGGCATGCTCGGCGACTCGCTTCGACTCAAAATTAAAACTGTAACAGCCCCGACAACAAAGACGAAGTTCCAGATAATATCAAGGATCACAACGGGTTTAGAATAAGCCCAATCTCCTTGTCTCTCCTCCAATTGCTCCGCTGCAGTCTCTCTGACTAGCATCGATGGCTCGCGCATCATCCTCCGGCCACTGGCCTGCCTCAGGAACCGAGCCGCTTGGCGTAGGCTCTGCCTGCGAACAAAGCGACGACCAGAATTCAATTCATCGGAAGACCCGCCTGAATTTTCTATGAACGGCGTCGAATCGACTATGTCGTCGGAGGAAGGATTCCGTGACCTAGTCGTCGCCATGTCTTGCGTATTTCCCTTGGGGAGGGCAGTAAGTTAAGCTTCAAATCAAAGCTGCCTCGAAATTGGAACTGCACGGCTTGATTCCAGACCGAGTTCAGCCCAGAAGAAAAATCGTAGAGTATTTAAAATGTTGAGGGAATCAAGCGCTTCCGTAAAATCAAGGATGGTAAATCGTCTTAGAATACTGGAACACGAACTCAGCCTCAAGGGTTGAAAGTTGAGAGATGAGACGGTGGATTGGAGATTTGGAGGTGACCGAGCTGGACCGGACCCGGATCCGATGGTCATTACGCGGAAAGAGCAAAAAGTTTCTCCCTTTCTATCTTTTTTTTTTTTTTTTGAGGGTCCATCTCCCTTTTTGTCTTGTTCGCAAATTGCAATTGTGACAGCTTATTATCCGTGGGATTTTCATGAACCATCACGAGCACCAGGTTTCAGCTCCCTGTTATTTACTCGGAATTTAAAAAAAAAAAAAGTTGATTGTTATTTATTTACTAGGGTTAGACTTTTATCCCAAAAAAAAAAAATATAAGGACAAATGTTTACTTTTTGGAATGAGACAATGTTAATTTTAATCCTAAAAATAAGATTTCAACTTATTTTACTCATAAATTTATAAATTTTATCTTTAAAGTATTTATATTGAGAACACATATTAAAAAGGGTTTCCATCAATTTTAGTATATATGATTAAAGAGGTATTTTAGAAGAATTAACACACATTTTATATAAATAAATAGGGGAAATTTTCTAAAAAAGACGGTTAAACTATTCAAATTTTAAAATAGGTTGTTAAATTCAATAAATTATAAATAAAATCAAACATTCTAAGATAAGATTTCAAAATTCAATATTTTTATCTTAATATCCCTTTGATTTCAACTTAATAATAAATAGTTATATGTGTATCCTACCTACCTATCATCGATCCATCTCTATTATTATTTTTTTTTACAAAAATTTTACTAACTACAAAACTTTTCTAAAAACTCTCCCTCTCTCCCTACCACTTCTTTCATCTCCCCCCACACCCACACCCCTCTCTCTTCAGGTATGAGAGGTTGGCATTAAAATAGTCATGAACATCATCGTCATCTTAAAACATTATCAAGCAAAAACCTAATAAAAGCTGGAGGAAAATATAAGTCATTTCATCATAATAACAAGGATTTGTTATCCGATAATAAACCCAACTAAATCAATGCCGACACGAACATATATAGCTAACTTTATATATCTGTAAGCTACATTATTAATAAGTATGATATGAACATTAATCTTGTGACTTGAAAGTTTGATAATTCGAACCCATCGAAATGTTAAAATCTCTTCATGCATTAAAGGATGAAATATTCCATTTAAATCCTCAGAACCTAAATATTAATTTTTGGGGTATCATTAGATCCCGCAAAAGAAAAAACAGTGTGAAGGAAGAAGTGGCGAGGGGGAGAGTTTTGGGAAAAAAATTGCAAAGGAGAGAGAATAATTAATGAGTTAGTATTTTTGTAAAAAAATTAAAATAATAGAGTCAGATGAATGACAGGTAGCTTACCCTTAGGACTATTTATTATTGAGTTGAAATCAAATGAGAGGTAGTAAGATAAAATTATTGGATTCTAATATTATATTTTAAGACATATGACTTGATTTATAATTTATTAAATTTCATAACCCAATTTAAAATTTGAATAATTTAACTGTCTTTTTTAAAAATTTTCCTAATAAATAAATTCCTTAATATCTAATAATTAATTATATATTCCTTATATTAACAAATCATGTGCCTCCGAAGCCAAATGAAATAAAAAAGGCTAGATGGGAATCAACAAGATTGGAATCCTTCTTTTACCTTGCTATTCTGTTTCTAATTTTGGATGAATTGTTAATTCATAGGTTCAATAATAAAAAATACAAAGATGGTAAATGATAATAATAATACAAAAGCTTATATCCAAATTTTTTTATTGTTCATTCTAAAAGGACAAGCATTTTATAAATTATGAATTAATTACAAAACTGATACATTAATTTTGAAGTATAACAAATATTTTATAAATCAACAATTTATCTTCATTAAATGGCCAATATTAATTTTGATAATAAAAAGCAAAATGAAACATTTTATAGGAAAATTCCAAACCAATTCCTTCAAAATACTAAAATCTCAAATCAGTTCTATTTGTAATAGTTTAGGTGTTGACCATACTTAATTAGTAATTAATAATTTATTTTAGTAAGAAATTACTAAGGTTTATGAACCTGGACCGGGTACTGAACCAATCGGGGTATTAAGTTAAAGATCAGTGGGTTAGATTGGAATCAAACCGGGGTTAAACCAGTGAGAAGTTGAAGATTTTAGATTTTCTAATATGAATTTAAAAAAAAAATTAAAACTTCCTTTTTCTTTTTAAATAGGAACCCGGACCGAATCAGTCTACATGCTGATTCCCCGGTTTCCGGGTCGAGCCAGCCGGTCCTATTCGGGTTCATGAACCTTGGAAATTACTCATTAAAATTTTTAAAAAAATTAAAAATATTTTTCTGAAATTTTAAATGGGGTGTACGGGGCACGGGTTACACGCCTATGCGTCCGTTTGATACTTAATAGGGAGGAAAAGATTACTCGGTGTTTTTTTCTCGGCCGTTGAAGTGGAGGAAAAGATTATTAGATAAGTATTACTTCGATTCTATTTATAAATTTATTTTAACTAAATCTTATATATCAAAAAGAGATAGTTAACTCAATGATTATGGGATAAATTTTTAACTTTGTCATTATTTATGAATGAGTATTTTTCAATTCTTTCTTTTCTCTATATCTTTAATATGAGTAAAATTGTTATAATCTCATTTACTACTTTAAAACTGAAATTATAAATAAGATAAATTTGTTTAATAAAAAAAATTATAAATAAGACTGATAAATATTGAACGGGACCCTACCTGACCGCATCCGCGTATTTTGCACGTAGCCTTGGGGTGACGAAGCATTAACATTTTCAAAAATAAAATCACATTGGCGTCGCCACCGGAGACCTTCAGTGTGTCAAATCTAGGTTTTAAATCTAGATTTATATAAATCGAGATAAAACTTCTCTCACATACTTACCTCGTAAATCATAAAAGTTAATACAAACACACGCTTAAAGTGTGTGTTTGGCAACATCCCAAACTATGGTTTGTGTAACCCGAGACAAAACTCCCCTCACACACTTACTTCGTAAGTCATAAAAATTATTAAAAAAAGTTAATCCAAACACACACTTAGACTGACGTGATAACCAACTACGCCATGACACCTTAATACCTGGGGGTAAATTTCTGTTTTATTATTATATTACGTTTTTTTTGGCTGACATTAAGTTTGATTTAGTCCGACTCTAACGAAAAATTTGGAAAGTTATTTTAGACTCCCCTATTGTTCTAAATAGAATGTATAGTTGAATTTTTTTTAGAGAGATTAAAGAAGCTACATAAGTTATTTAATCATATTGTATGTTGTGTATCATTAGATTATATATATCACTTGAAAAGTTAGTCAAAACATTTTGGAAAAAAATGATAAAAATAAATATCTTAAAATAATTTAATTAGTTTTCTTAATATCAACAAAAAAAAAACTGATTCTATCTTATATTTAGGATCGGAATGGGTACTTTACATCAAAAACAACTTCAAATTTGCCAAGCCAATTCAGCTTTTTATTTTTCCGCAATTTTAATCTTTGAATAAAACTAAACAGGGAAAATCCCCAATGAAGAACTTTAAAAATTCTAAAAGACAAAAAATTATTTTGAATATTCATAATCTCAGAGAAATGTTAAGCTCAGTTTGTCTTTTTTAAAATTAAAAAAGCATGACCAAATTACCTTTACAAATATTTTTTTTAAAAAAAATATTACCCCCATTGACCGCCGCTACCAGAGCTCCAATAGGAATATTCTATTAGGAATTAATATTTCCCAAGTGGTGGAGTTGGGGGCCCCACCACTTGGTTTGTCTAAAAGGTTGGTGGCCATTGGACCACCAATAGTTTTCAATATATTATATGCAAATATGTGTGTGTTAACTTTTGATCTTTATCCTAAGAATCCGTTTGGTTCAACCCCATTGCATGCCTGCAATGGTAATCATAATTGCATTACCAAGAAAAGAGTGTTTAGTTGCTCTTTAACATGGTAATAGGGTTTACCATGGTAATGATGATTACCAAAAAAATGGTAATCTTCATTCATACCTCCCCCATATGAATCCTCATTACCATCCCATTGCATGGTCTAAAAAGTCTAATTTACCCTTTAGTTTCCCTTGTATTTATTTCACTTATCTCATTTTACTTGCCGCATCACGTCACAACTGCCACCGCCACAACCTCTTCCTCTTCCACCGCCATCACCTCCACCATCTGCCGCCACCACTACCTCCTCTACTGCCGTCACCTCCACCCGCCGCCGCCGCCTCCTCCTCTTCCTCCGTTGCCACCCTCACCCCCACCGTTGCCACCACCTCCTCCTCCGCCGCCGCCACTGACCCATCGCCCACCACCACCTCCTCCACCCCCCGGCACCGCTGCCATCACCTCCTCCTCCAACCCCTCTGCCACCACCCCCCTCCCATCATTGCCACCACCAGTACCTCCTCCTCCTCCATCCCCGCCGTCGCCGGCTTGTAACTATTTTTTCTACAAAGATTATATTAAGGGGTAAAATAGACTTTATGTAATATATTAATTTTAAATAATTGTTAAAATATTAACTCATTGCACGTTGCTTAAAAATCAAACCAAACACTACCCCTGTAATTAATATTACATTGCATTACCATTGCATCGCATTGAACTACACCACAGAGTGTAATGGGATCAAACCAAACGGGCCCTAAGTCTTTTTTATAAGTTTTGTTAAGAAATTTTTATGACATTTTGTTACGTTTTAATAGTTTTTCTTTACTAAGTAAAGAATTCATACCATCAATTCATTCACAAGTTTCATCAAGGAATTCACAACATTTCATTAAGTTTTAACAACTTGCATTTTCCATAAAAAAAATCGAACTATCAATTCATTCACAAATTTTATTAAGAAATTCATAACATTTCATTAGGTTTTAACAATTTTCGTTTTCCTATAAAAAAATTCATAAGTTGTTAAAACCTTATGAAATCTGATGAATTCCTTGATAAAACTTGTGAATGACCTAATAGTGTGGATTTTTTTATGAGAAAAGGAAAGTTGTTAAAATCTAATGAAATGTCATGAATTTCTTAACAAAACTTGTGAATGACCTGATAGTATGGATTTTTTTTACAAGAAAACGAAAGTTGTTAAAACCTAATGAAATATCGTAAATTCGTTAACAAAATTTGTGAATGATATGATAGTGTAATTTTTTTTTTTTCTGAGAAAACAAAGTTGTTAAAACCTAATGAAATATCATGAAATCCTTAACAAAACTTGTGAATAACCTAATGGTGTGAATTTTTTATTTAATAAACGAAAGTTGTTAAAATATAATGAAATATAAATTCCTTAACAAATTTGTGAAAGGATTTAGGTTAAAGATAAAAAGTTAACATATTATATATATATATATATATATATATATATTTGTTTGTATATGATATATTGAAAACTATTGGGCCACCAACCTTTTAGGTAAACCAAGTGGTGGGGGTTTGAAATGCACCCCCACCACTTTGGGAATATGACTTCCCGGCAGAATATTCTTACCAGAGGTCCAACGGCCGGCTACCCACTAGAGCTTTGACCCCTGACAGGGGTGGTCGCTAGTGGCGGGTGGGGGCAATATTTTTTTAAAAAATATATATGGAAGAGCAATTTGGTCATTTTCTTTTAATTTTAGAAGAAACAAATTAAACCTAACATCTCTCTAAGATTATGAATATTCAAAACATTTTTTTCTTCTTTTAGATTTTTAAAGTTCTTTATTAGGATTTTCCCAACTAAATAAATCAAGTTGAATGACTTGAATATTAAAAAAGTATGTAACGTAACCCTCAAATTGTCAAATTACAAGCCTTTGAATTAACCAATGAGATGAAGAAGCCAATGTTAAAATAGTCCGTGGAAGTTCAATTGATATACAATTAGGCATTAGCATCAAGGTATAACACTATAGTAACTGGTAAGAGCTCACCGGCGTAAATCCATGAGTTCACATCTTGGAAGTCATATGCATTAAAAATGGTCACAGCTATCTTAAGTAAGCAGGCCATGACAGTAACGGCTATCACCTAACTCAGTTAAAACTCGTTAGCAAGTTCATACGTCATGCAACACAATCTGACCAAGGTCGTCCAAAAAGCACTTTCAAGCCAACATTTTCAGTTTCTATAACTCATAGGCAAACCAAACTTATCCAAACGACCAGAATCTGGATAGGCTTTGTTAGTTAAGCTCGCATGCAAAGCAGAGGCCCTCTGTGCAGCCAATATTGACCCTCCAAATCGGTTCATTGAGAACCTATTAGACGAAGCAGACCTCTCATATCTTGTCCTCTGTTTTGGAGCACTGAGAGATCTGACCTTTGCCTTGGAAGATTCTGTATAAGCCATATAATTTGGGCGCTCAGAATAAGCAGTCGCATAGCTTCTTGAACCATCACTCCTGGTGGGAGTAAAAGGGCTTCTTTTAGAGCTACCATCCCTAGAGGACCCAGAAAAAAACTGAGGACTGTTGTTTGCTGTGCAGAATGGGGTCTCTTCAACTTGATGTCCTTCTGGGGGACTGTAAGATTGGTGAACTTCACGATGGATTGGACCAGAATGGTGAATTGTTGAGTTCTTTGTGGGGGTCATCAAAGTCTGACTATAAGGATCAGAAACTAAAGCAAGATTAGTGGAGTGGAAGAGGTTTCTGGCTCTGCGTTTTGGTGCAAAAATTCCTTTTTCAGAATCCATTTCCAGGATCCTTGTATTTCTTTCATCATCGTCCACACAGGTTCCTACCAACGATCTTTGTCGATTCCATGATTTCTCATCCACCCAACTGTCTGTTGTCTTCCAACGTTTCTCCTTATTGCCACTGCTCTGGACATAGGATTTGGAATTATCTCTCTACAGTAACATAAATGCTTTCATTATTAGTATACACGTTAAATGACAGAATGAACTGAATCCCTCAATGCTAGAAAAATACCTTGAGTGTTGATGATTGATCATATTTCATGCTCTTGGATCTGATGGGGTTTTCAACCTTGTCAGGTGTTGCCGGACCCTGGAAACGAAAGAAATAAATGAGATGAGACAGCGAGTAATATTAACAAATTAAACAGTTTAAACACAATTATATCATCAACTTGTGTATTCCAGCAGCATGAAATTACATATAGCAGAAGCATAATTCAGTGGACAGGAAAATTAATGGAAGGACCACTAATTATTTACATGGAGGTTGACATTTGATGACTTAGAGATCAAAGATGACCGAAGCCGCCCCGCCCGAACTTGAGCCTGAGCTCTCGAGAGTAATTGCATTTTTTGCAGCTGCTCAGTCGTCCGCCTCCTCTCCACCTGACCTCTCACCAATGCCTGCAGCTTTACCAATCCCTTTAGCGCTCGCAGGGCTCTCCTTGCCTATCAAATTTCCATATTGAGTTTCACATCATTCAATGTTGAATTGTCTGTCTCATAAATGAACCAAAAATTAGAGCACTCTACGTAATGACATGGGTTATGACAAGGGTCCGCATTACGTGCTCAACCCATTTATGAATTTATGAGCGCATCTTGTTGCTTTTCTACCAAAACTACGCAGTTTCACGCAAGCCCATAGATGAGCTAAGCAGATAATGCAATCCGTTTTTTTGGCTTTTTGATATCTGAGCCCAATACAAGAAGGAACACCAAGCTGTTGTTCTGTTGTATGGGAGAGATATGACAGTTTCAGGACCAAGCTGTTTCATTCATTTGAAGAGCTTTCAGATTGGCGCCAAGTAAAAGGACAGCACGGAGGCAACGAGAAAATTCAAAGGAAACTCAGCGCCAAACTGATGGAAATTTTATTTTACAGTTAAGAAAGGCCTGACATGACATCGAGAAGACAAGGACGTAACAGAAGCAAGACGCTTTTGCGGTATTTGAAAAAATAAATAAATATTAAAAATTCTGAATCTTCATTGGTCGTGAAACAGCCCAGCTTTTTTCTTGGAAAAGTCATTACCTCAGGAATCAGGATTACCGATCAGCATACCGGAGTTCCTTTTTTTTCCTCATTCCTGTAGCTTTCCCCACCGTCCCAATAATTCCCAGAGACCAAAGATTAAAACCAAAGGTCAATGTTATTGGCTTATTGCCACTATCTGCTAATGGATGGTTCAGAGTTAAGTGTGGAAAAGGTAATGGTGAAAGCTATATTTTGTAGCAAAACTTTTAGGGCTATCAATTCTGAATAAAACGACACTAGACGACAGCTCACTTCGCACCAGTAG
Source organism: Inga laurina (assembly GCA_963855925.1). Classification (NCBI taxonomy): domain Eukaryota; kingdom Viridiplantae; phylum Streptophyta; class Magnoliopsida; order Fabales; family Fabaceae; genus Inga; species Inga laurina. Next base: position 48,168,382 of record OY979712.1, read on the forward strand.
GATAATTGGAAGGAATATATTATCTCACAACAACCAAATGAATAAAACATCATGTTCTCGCAAATAGGCCAATCTGCAAAGCTGTCCTATCAGCTTCGAATCAGACTGGACCGGAAAAAAAAAATCTGTTCCAGGGATTTCCATATCTTCCTGACTAAAGTTCGATTCAGTTTTAATCTCTCTCTCTCTCTCTCTCTCTCTCTCTCTCTCTCTCTACATATATCTATATATTGCTCGCAGTAGGGATCCAAGTTCATTTGTTAATTTCTTTTCATGAAAAATAAACATCACGCTCTTCCCTCGCTACATCAATAATGCGTGTTCAAGATCAACATGGAATTAAAAAAATACCGCATTCTCGATACACGCGAAACACTCTTGATTACTGTGGATTTAGGGTGTGAAGCTGTGAATAACTCGAAATAAGTGATCCAATGGCTAGTCCCGGATATTCAACTTTCAACGGATTTTGCGTTCACATGCCAGTAACTGCCAAAAGAAATAAATATCATTAAATATAGAAAAGAAAACTAACCAAACAGCCACGAAAAGCGGCCTGAATCTTAACGGCTGCCCATTCCTCACGGTTAACGGTGGTCTCCGCCGTGGCTCGGACGCATCGTCCGCCGCCGCAGTGAAGTCTGAGTGCAGAGGAGGCTGCAGCCACGGCGGCGATCGTGTGATTGTCATTATTATGAATGCCGCTTTTTGCAGTAGCGGTGGTGACGGTAGGGTGGTTATCGATTTCTCTGGGAGATTTAACGAAGCTCCATCGGCGTTTTTCTTTGGGTGGTTTTGGAAGTGAGTTGGTGGAGGGAGTGGGAGATGAGGAATCAGGCCTTTTAAGACTGAGAAGACCACGGAACCATTTGGATACCTTGCCCATTTCTTGTGAGGAGCAAAGGGAATAAGGTGCTGGTAGTTACTTCGACATTAAAAGTGCCTTCTAGAGAGAGAACGAGAAGGGAAGAGAAGGAAACTCTGGGAGAGTGGGAGGGAAGGATGGCTTTTAGTGTAAACAGTGCGGTTATTACCCGGGGTCGAGGCCCGTTATGAAAAAGAGCACACTGATCCGCGTGCATACAATTATTTATCTTTTTTATATGGCCAAAAATAAATAGTTTTTCTTCTTCTTCTTTTTTAGCAAAGCATACGAAAAAATTTAGTTTTATGGCTTTTATAGTAGAAAAATAAGGTTCTAAAACCCGAATCGATCGGAGTATTGAGTTAAGGGTTAGTGGGTCATATTGGAGTTAATATAAAATCAAACCGGTGAAAAATTAAATATTTTAGGTTTATTAATATAAAATTCTAAAAACATATATTAAAAAATGATTTCTTTAAAAAATAAAATAAAATAACCTTGGACAAGATAGGTTTACCAGCCGGTTGGCTGGTTCCTTATCCAGACCGGTCAGTTTGGGTTTAAAAATCCTAAGAAAAAGAGAAAACGAAAGAATTAGGAAAAATATCACTCAGACCCTAAAAATAAAAATAAAAAAGAAATATATATATATATATATATATAAAGTTTCAGCATCGATTCATTTATTAAAAAAATCTGCGTATAGAATCTTCTATAAAAAAAAAAAAATTCCCTAAAAAACTTAATGAAGTGGATTCCAATTGATCTACTCTCTAAAAATAAGTAAATAACTCACGGGATATATATGTATGTATAGGTGTATGATATGAGATTGCAAGCCAGATAGATGGCCAGCTTTTAATATAGACGTCGGAACTTTGAGTTTATTGTAAGGAGTCACGCATGATCACTCGAATTAAGTATATGATATGTATAGTCCTGTACAACCTGAAATCTCATCATTATTCTTAAAAATCACATGAAAACATGTGAAAATTGTACAATATTAATAATGTGCATGACACAAATCAGTTCATGAACACACGAATTCCTATGGTGGGAGAGTGATTAACGTTGCTACTTCACTACAAATCATGATTTATGGTCCTACCACACACAGTGATTCCAAAATGATTAACCCTTTTAAACAAACATGGTAGGTTGTCCAAGTACAGCCCAGCATGATGATAGTGCGGGAACCAATTGCAATATTAGTGTGTGTTTGGAATAGTGATAAAAAAAATGATTTTTTTATTTGATTTTTTGTAATCATATTTTTGATAAAAATCAAATTTTGTAATGTAATTTATGTTTGGATTGGTGATTATATAAATGACTTTTGTAAAAGTAAGTGAGTGTTTATATTGACTTAAATATAAATGACTTTTGTGATAATAGTAAGAGAGAGTGGGTGGAAAAATATTTAAAAAATTAAGTAAATATTTAAAAATTATACTTTAAAATATTAGGTATAACTGAAAAAATATTTTAAGGGGTTAAAAACACTAAAAAATATTTTAAAGTAATTTTTGGAGCTGAAAAAGTAAATTAAGGGTAAAATTGCAATTAGTCTGTTAGCACACTAAGTATAACTGAAAAAATATTTTAAAGGGTTGAAAACACTAAAAAATATTTTAAAGTAATTTTGGAGCTGAAAAAATATATTAAGGAATTACAATCAGTCTGATAGCATACTAAGTTAGGAAAATTAACGTCAGAGTCAGTATATTTGGATTATATGTCAGTTCATAAGTTAGAAAAAATAATTTGGAAAAAAATTATAAATATAAATATTTTAAAGTAATTTTATTAGGTTTTTTAATATTTCTAAAAAATTAATTTTGTCTTATATTTAAGATTAAAACGTAGCAACCTTGCCCTTTATCGTTAAGAAGTTAATTGTCAATGTTAATTTTTTAACAGTCAACACTAGTTTTTTAGTAGTATAGGGCAAAGTTGCTACGTTTTGAAACTTCCGGGTGATATTGAACATGAAAAAACTTTTAAGACAACATTACTCCTTAATAAATATTTTTGTAACAAATTTGCACCTTAATCCAAATTTAAAAGAACTGTATAGTGCTATAGTACCATCTTTGATGTTAATTTTGAGGCGAAACATAATAAATACTATAAGTCTTTTTTGTACTATCTATGTAAAGTCTCTATTATGTATGATCGATGCTTTAATTATTTATCTCATTAATTACTCTCAGAATTTTGGTCATTACTGATAAACATTTATCGGTAAGATCTTAGATATAGTTTGTGAGATGCATCTTATACTCCCTCCCATCTTAATTATGGTCTTAAATTTGATGAAAGGCAAAATTGGCTTGTATATTTTTGTATATCTTAATTGGCTTGTATATTTTTCTACGACTTATAATTATTAAAAAATTGTCAGTTGAAGTGATAAGAGATCTTATCCCCATAAAAAAAGGAATACAAATTTAAATTCCAAAAAACTCACTTATTAAGAAGTGTGAAAACTCTTTACGCTAAAAAATATAACTATAAAAATAATTAATTTTCAAATAAATTATAAAAATAAAATACCGTATCCCAGTAAATATACGAAGTATGTTACAATCTGAATGTATATTGTGAGAACTTTATGATGAGGAACACACACAGGTATAAAGTGAATTGTTCTAAGCTCTCGAAACAATTCAAATATAACTACTCTTCCTAAATATGAATGCAGGGAATCACTTTGGTTTGAACATTTTCAAATATTTAAAATAAAGAAACTTAGATTGAAAACCAAGAATGCTGCGCCACTTTCGATACCCGGTACTTGATTTCCGAAATGGTGGTGTTGATGTTATTAGCGTAGCTATAGTTGTTTATATATATTATCGTCCTCCTTCTCCACCACCTCTCCTTCTCTTTTAATTGGTAGTTGATTTTTTATATTAATGAGCAGATCCTATCCGTACGTTACAAGGCAAGACTATACTATAAATCATTTATAGACATATTTATTTGATAAAAATATTTGTTCTTCTTTTCATCACATCAATTAATTACATTCTATGTGCAATAAAAACAATGTACTTCAAACTATGATTTTGTGCACAACACATAAAACCTTGCATTCATAAACAGAAATGCACTGTATTTTACTTGTCACCTTACATGATCATAATTAAGCATCTATATTTCTAAAAACTTCTTTGTACATAACATTCTTTGCAATGTTTGTTGATCTTGCATTAGCTGGTCTAACAAAAACTTTCACTCACTGCACCAAACAACTTCTCTAAGAGTATAATTCCTAAATAAAATAATTTAAAGAAATGTTTATTGTTTGTGCATTATATACCTTTACTAAAATGTAATAAATAATATTAATTACGACAATTCATATTAGCATTTACTCCCTTCAATCAATTAACTTTATTATATGTTATCGAATAATTCATTTTCAGCATTTATTCAATTTACTATCACAATAAGTAATTGGATATATGAAATGATCTGGCTAAAATACCTCGAGAGATTTGATCAAATAGGTGATAGATAGTTGAATATATGAAAGAATACATCTAACTGCCCATGAATAGCAGTCCTCAAGTTACTGCAGCCTTGAGTTGCATGGGATATCTTCACTCAAAGCATTAAATAGTATTGTTTATTATAACAATCCACTAGCATTACTCCCATTGATGAATTAACTTTTCAGTATGTTATCAAATTATTCGTTTTCAACATTCATACAAGCTCAATCACAATATAAAATTAGGCCATAAGCAATTCCGATTAGAGAGGAGAAATATCAGCCAATACTTCATAGAAGGCCAAATTGACACCAACAATGGGGAAGATCTAGACTAAATCTAGTCGTCATAAAACTTGTGACATTAGAACTTTAAGAACATGATAATTCATGAATTAGAAATCTATGTATTGAAATTTTCAAAAAGTTGACAGTTCTACACATACCAACCGGTAGCTTGTAGAGCAGACATTATCAGACGACCAAGATAGATCAACCTCGAAGTAAACGATTCAGTTCTAGACTCTAGTTAGAGTGGATGTGGTGGTATTACTTGAGTTGATGATGGCAGATGGATTGAGGGCTACATGTGTAAGTTAACCTCCGTTCCTCCAACTATTGTAGAAGTCATTGGCATCATCCAGAGTCTCCAAATTTGCTGGAACAAAGGATTCAGGAATGTTATATTACTTAAGATTACATTGAAGCTGTCAATTTGTTGACTAGGGGGTGTGAGTCTAGACACCCATTTTTTGATATTATTACTGACATTAAACTATGGTTATTTAGGAAGTGACAGGTGTTGATTTGTCATATACCTAGAGAGAGTAATACTTTTACGAACTACTTAGCAAAGTTGGCCCATAATATTGTTGAAAGTTTTGTTTTTCTTAATCTTCCATCACCACCTTATCAAGAGACGATTGTTAATGAGGGATGATAGTCACGCTTTGAGACTTTTTGTTTGTATTTTGCTGTAAGCGAATTTGTAATACAGTTTTATAGTAAAAAAACGATAACCGACCCAATGTTTCTTTTAAGCCCACGGAACACTAGGTTGGAAGTTAAGTTCAAATTTTCGCTATTGGTAAAGTCAAAAGCAGAACTTACCGTAGGATCGTCCTTCCCCAATAATCTCTGGTCAAAACTGTTAGTTGCTTATTCAAGCACGTGCGTTTCATCATGGGTCATCTCATCATTAAGGTGTTGGTTTGAGATAGTTTATTTTTAGGTAATAAATATTTATAATTCGTGATTCACAGTATACGAGATAAATATATGAGATGAATTTTGTCTTAACTTATATAATAAATGCTTATTTCCTAGAAATAAATTATTCCAAACACTCACTAAGAAGCCGACAATATACCCAACCGTTTCGCAAATTAATTACAATTCTAAATTTAATTTTTTAACAAATTTGTACGACTACTTAGAAATAAACCTGACTTATTTGTAATTTTTCTCTGATTTTTTATATAAAAAAACTGTCTTTCTAAATGGGGGCCACTAAGTGCAACGATGCGTTGAGACTTTGGACTGCTGGAAAAGAGACGGGGTTTGGGTGTTCTCACCTCTCATCAAATTCAAAACCGTCTTCTTCAACCATGGAATAACCGCTCATGACAGCAGTCATGCACAATTGCACAGTAAAGCCAAAATAACGCAATTTTTCGATCCATACTCATTGTTTCCTTCCATTTTCAACATTTATTACACAATCATCCAAAACCGTATCGTGCCACGGGGTAAAATCATACTTCATTGTTCATTCCATAAGAACCCACTAGTGATTGAAAATTCTGAGCAGGAAAATGGAAGTGCAGAGAAGAACGATAATCTTCATAGCCCTTTGGTTTCTTAACTATCTGAATCCACTAGATGTTTCTGGAGTTCAGATTATTTCTAAATCAAGGCTCGAGAAGTGCGAGAAAAGTTCCAATTCCGACGATCTCAACTGCACTATGAAAATCGTCGTCAACATGGCTGTTCCAAGTGGTTCGGTAATCTTCACTCGTTTCTTCGAACTTTCTTTCTCCCCGTCAGTTTCCAGGGGTTTCTTGGAGTAGCACATTTGGTTTTGTGCGGAAATACATTTTCCGCCACCCCATTTGATTTACCCACAAAGTATAATGCAAATTTGGTAGAAATAGCAAAATGTATTTAAAATAAACAGAACGCCAAGGGTTCAAGTCATCTCTAATCTCCCTCTTCAAAGGACAAGTGTTATGATAGTTACTTTTGTAGTGCTGGATGTAACCATGGTCAAGCAAATCAATGAATTATGAAGTTGCTTCTTCTAACTTTGTTGGGTATTTTTGTTTTTTTTTTGTTTTTACCTCAATGGGCACTTATTTCGTCATGCCAGAGTGGAGGAGAAGCCTCACTTGTTGCGGAGATTGTGGAGGTGGAGGAAAATTCAACCAACAAGGTGCAGACATTGCGTATACCACCGATCGTGACAGTCAACAAATCAGCTGCTTATGCTGTGTATGAATTAACATATATACGGGTATGGGAATTCTCATTTTCACCTTTCTCCTAACTTCTAACTTTAAGTCCTTCTTATTGGACTTTTCTGGAAAACAATCTTGTCCCCTGCCATCTGTAATTTTGGTTGCACTAAATTTGTAAGTTGACATTTTAACAGGATGTTCCATATAAACCTGAAGAGTATTATGTTATGACGCGGAAGTGTGAGCCAGATGCTGGTGAAGAAGTTGTAAAGATATGCGCCAGGCAAGCCATGTTTGATTACTATTATTAATCAGAGATTTATCCTAGCCTCACTGTGTGCCGCAATATGGATTTCACTGATTAATTTTCGGTGTTTTTTGTAGGCTGAAAGATGATGAGGGTCATGTTATGGAGAAAACTCAGGTGACATTTTTTTCCCAACATGTTGGATTTGCTTTTAAGGCTTTGAACAAGGCGTGTACCCTGAGTATTAGTTGTTGCATATGAACGAGTAATTTGACTGCTTAAAACGAAATGCCAGATTCCTTTATTTGGTCATGCCTTTTCCTCTTCCTCTTCCTCTTCAATTCGTATGTAACATGTTTCCTCTTTTTCTTTATTTAATTTTATTTAGCCAATTTGTTGCCCATGTGGGCCTCAGCGTCGGATGCCTTCATCATGTGGAAATTTTTGTAAGTGCCTTGATGTTCTTATCATTCTTAAATTTCGAGGCTAGATGGAAGTCTGGAACTAACAGAGCTTGGTAATATTGATATGACTAGTTGACAAACTGACAAAAGGAAAGGCCAACACCGCACATTGTGTGCGTTTTCCAGGCGAATGGCAAGCTAACCTTATCATTTTTTATTCAATTGTGATTTTTTTAGTAGTTGATTTGATCTTGTAAATGTCGATGAATTAATAGAATACAATGTCTTCCTTCCTTAACTTATTGTCTTGCCTACCAATTCAGGTTTCATGTTTTTGGTATTGGGCGACGGACGTTGGGATTTAGTGTTCAGATACAAGTGAAGACTGGAACGAAAGTTTCGGTGTGTAATTGTTGGTTTTTCTAAATAATATAGTAGTCCGATGGTATATGAATCACCTTGTGCCTCAGATTTTGTATTTAATAGAGATTTTATCTGTTTATAATTTGGTCAGCAGGAAGTGGTTGTAGGTCCTGAAAATAGAACAGTGACATCTGATGGAAACTTTTTGAGGGTTAATCTTATTGGAGATTTTGTTGGATATACAAATATACCATCTTTTGAGGATTTCTATCTAGTTGTTCCAAGGCAGGTATGCTTGTTTCACTTATACAACCTTAAATGGCATTCATTGATTTAACTGCTATAAGCAATATATTGAAAACGATATACGTTTCCATGCTTTTCTTTTGATGGCAGGGTGGCCCTGGTCAACCACAGGATTTGGGGAGAAACTTTTCTGCATGGATGCTGCTAGAGAGAGTTAGATTTACGTTAGATGGTCTTGAATGTAATAAAATTGGTGTCAGTTATGAAGCTTTCAATGGACAGCCAAACTTTTGCTCTTCACCTTTTTGGAGTTGCTTGCATAATCAATTGTGGAACTTTCGGGAGGTTGGTAACATCAAACTGCAATATATATGCTTATTAAATTTCCTAGTAATTATGCACTTTTTCCTTCATTTTTTTGGGTAGGATCTCTTTCCTTCTTTTTATATCCCTATTTTCTGCACTTTTATGGAATTATCATACGTGTGAAGTAGTTTTTGGCAGTGTTCTTGCCTTTCTACCACATAAATATGTGAACCGAATAAACTTTCATTGGTACATTTTATATAGTTTTCTTGTTGTAATTTGCAAAGAAAATTTCTTGTCCTCAACAGGCTGACCTAAACAGAATCACTAGGAATCAGATTCCGCTGTATGGTGTGGAAGGAAGGTTTGAAAGGATAAACCAGCACCCAGTATGTTGCAATAATTGTAGTTTAATTTACAGTGGCTTTCATATTGGAAACTATTTGTAACTTGACTTGGTGGCAGAATGCAGGGACCCATTCTTTCTCCATAGGAATCACAGAAGTTCTTAATACAAACCTTGTGATAGAATTAAGCGCCAATGACGTAGAATACGTCTACCAAAGGTATATGATATTACCTGCAGCCATCTCTTTCTCTATTTTTGTTAATTTAATCATCGTAGTTTAGCTTTGTTGTTATGTAAGTGAAGTAGACATTAAAGTTCCCAGTCTTTTAAGGAAGTGCCATTGCTCAAAAAGAAAATGTTTTAATGGAGACGGCACTTTGAAAAAATAGCAGAGAAATGTGGTTAATTTTATTTGAGATGATTTTGGGGGAACGGTTTTGGTTTTTCATGAAATTAATGCAGTGTTTGTTTCTTCATGTGTTAACTAAAATGTTTTTCTCTAGGAGCCCCGGAAAAATTGTAAGTGTCAGCGTCCCTACATTTGAAGCTTTATCTCAATCTGGAGTTGCAACCATCACTACTAAGAATACTGGTGAGGTGGAAGCATCATATAGTTTGACGGTAGTTTTCTGTTCAACTTTTCCTATCATAGTTCCTCACTTTTCTGCTATTAGATAACGCCTACGCCGAGCTTCATAGGATAGGATCTATATCTGTTTCTTAAATATTCCATTAATTCATTGTTACTCTAACTTTTCTGGATGAAGTGCTATGAATAAACTGAATTTCAAAGAACGCAGCATTATTGCTTGATTCTTGAAGGTGTTTGCAGAGTTCTGCTCATTCTCATTTTCATTTTGGTTATTTGGTCTTCTAGTCTGTTAGACTGAGTGTGGTTATCAACTCTCTATAATGAACTAGGCAAATGAAAGTAATAGATCCATGATGTTTTTCGTGTATTTATGTTTTGTTTAGGAGACATTAACTGCGCTTGCATTGTTGTACTTTCTTCAAAGGGTTCAACAAGTTCTTTCGGTTTGATGTATTTTCTTGTATTTCAGTTCAATTGCTCAAATGATGTCACCTTGATGGAGGTACTTCCTGGAAATATCTAAGTTAAACAAATTTCAGCTTTACAAATTTATATGTAATTTATTTGTAGATCATACTTTGAAAGTTCTCATGGTTTCAGGAGCAATTCTTAATAATGAAGCCCAATGAGATTACCACCCGAGAATTTAAAATCTTCCCAACCACAAATCAAGCTGCAAAATACATCTGTGCAGGTAAATTCGATGCTCATGATTGGATTGCGTTATCATCTGTTGAGGACCAAAAACCGGAAGAACTTATTTCTTTAATGTCTTCTTTTTGTATTCCTTTTGAAGCTATACTAAAGGACTCTGATTACAACGAAGTTGATCGAGCTGAGTGCCAGTTTACTACTACGGCAACTGTTCTCGACAACGGAACTCAGGTTTGTTCTCTTATCGCATCTTAATTTTGTTGAGCTTGCTTTGAATAATTCAAACCAGGACATGAAATTATAATGAATTCAAAAGCTGAAATTGATCAAATCCATATGGTTTGGTAGGCTAGGGGCAGATGCACTAGATGAGGAGAAAGGATAGGAGCAATATTCATGTTATAGAGCCAGCTCCTATAATACTATTATTTTGACTAACTGATACACTTCAGTCGTAAACTACCAAAATGCTACACGACCATAAGTCGTGATCAATAATGCTACAGTTTGGTCCGCTAATCAAACGTACCTACCTATTCTGCATGGTCAGCTATTATACTTGCCTTGCCTGCCTTCTCCGAGTGCTTAGCTGCTACGCTTCTTCCATTCCATGAAATTTTACACCGCTACTACTCACTTCTATTCCATAACATTTTACATTCTCAGGTTTTAAAGAGTGAAAGTAAGTATTTAAGGGATTATGAGTGGTTTTATCCGTGTCAAGAAAAATGGAATTAAGCTTAGATCTGAAAGTTAGGAGGAATCCAAATTTCCAGGTTACTTATTTTATCAAAAGAAAGAAGAAAGGAAAAATGCAACACATATCATATTATATCAGTTACAAATGAGCATGCCAGAGGTTTAAGCAGAGAAATTCTGACATAGTCACCGAAAACAATCTTGTTGGACCAAAAAAATTCTAGTTAAATGGTATGGAAACAAGAGCATTTGAATTCGAGTAACATTCAATTGATTTTTTAGCGCAGGGTATGCCATTTCAACCACCAGAGACTGGTAAAAATGGTTTCTTCGATTCTATTGGAATCATATGGAACAAAATATGGGCAAGCATTAAAGACTTTATCACTGGAAAAAATTGCAGGTAATATTTTCTATTAAAAATTTCACATTTTTATCACTCTATATTACCTATGATATTTGTGTATTTCTTGAATGTTTTTTTTCACTTGCTTCCCATGACAAATCTGATGCAATTCCTTGTTCCCTCCCCCTTTTGTACTGTTGGAATGAATTGAACAGACAAAAATGCTCAGGGTTTTTTGACTTGCGGTGCCATATACAGTACATATGCTTGAGTTGGATAGTGCTGTTTGGTCTGTTCTTGGCAATTGTTCCAGTTGGTACGGCTTTTATTTAGTTTATATTAGCATCCTAAATATAATCATTAATCATATCATACGCATGGATCATAGATACTGTTAGTTGAATTGCAGTGCTTGTGCTATTGTGGCTTCTGCACGACAAAGGATTATTCGATCCTCTTTATGAATGGTGGGAAGATAGCTGTGGTGATGATGATCAGAGGATGTTGGACAAACACAAGTTAAAAACTGGAAGGGGACACCACCATGTTCATGATATTCCACATCGCAGGCAGGAACTGAAGCAGCCTAGGCATGGCTCCCATTATAGGCGAAAAAGCAGCCATAATAATGGCCACAAGCATAAGCATCCTCAAAGAGAATCTGATCATTACCATTATCTCCATAATGTTCAGAAAGATATACATAAGCATGTTCACAAGAAGGATATAGATGTTATTCACAGGCACAGAATGGAAGGACTCAGTTCAAAGGGACCAGAGAAAGTGACCAGACATAACAAAAAGTGACCCTAATTTATATATAGTTACCATCATCTTTTAATCTTTGAATTTCCCTATCTTTCTTTTATTTGGACCTCCCTCTCCCTCTAATGTTTGGAAAGTCAATAGCTGAGGAAGGTATGTTATTGGAAGATGAATGCAATTTAATGTTGTGAAGTGAGAGATAATCAATAGAAAGGATACGATTTATAGATTGATATATATATATATATATATATAGATGCAGCATGTTACAGAGTGAAAATTTCCCCTCCTCATCTCTCACCTTTCTCGGAGGTTAAAACATTGCCCTGTTTTGGGATCTGATGCATGCATTTAAAACCTTTTTTTTTCCTGTTCTTTCTTTTTCCCTTCAATACTATATTGAGAATATAACTGAAGTATGGAACACAGTTGTTTACATTGAGAATACTAATTTGAGGGACCTTCCAGGTTACTGCTCTGGCTTCCATTGGTTGAGAACATGTCAAGGGATAATCCTTTTCTATATCATGACACTGCCATATGCACGCCTCTGCAAATTTCTGGTTCCTGCGTATTTTGATCTTTCTCTATGATTTGAACGTGATAACCATCTGGAAATTGTAAACCAGGAGTCCTCAGAATGTTCCCTCCTTTGATAGGTCGCCACCTGAAATAAATAATTCAGATGCTAAAGTGGTTATTTGAACTGTGCACGTTGACAAAAATACAAGAGACAGAGCATGATCTTATTGTTCTTAATTACCTGAATTTTGTCACCAAGCAATGAAGAAAGACAGCCATTTGAACCTTAGTGAACTCTGTTCCAACACAAAATCTCATTCCCCCACCAAACGCCATGAAATTTTTTGACCTACCGTTTGTTTCCATTCCCTACAAGCAAGCAACAACCACAACAACTAATTCTTGTATCCCTTGAAAAACCTATGATAATAAGAGAAATTAGGTTCATAGAAATGTAAAAATATACAAGTTTTTACCTACCTGCCATCTCCATGGGTTGACAGAAAGAGGATCCTTGTATATATCAGGGTTCAAGTGTACAGCCGGGGGACAAACCATTACTGCCCAACCGGCAGGGATGGTATAACCTGAAGTGGCCACCCAATCATGTGACTTTGTGAGATTTGGTCATTGCATAAAAGAATAGGCTAAGTAATGATATGGTACTGATCACATACCTTTGAAATTAATTTCCTTCAGTGCCTTTCGGAAGATTCCTGGAACTATATTTGCGAGTCTCGCGGTTTCATTTATGAACTGCCATCAGATTCAGTCATATACACCGAAAGGATCTTTAAATTTGTCTTTAAAGAAAGTATGAAAATAAAAATCTTGTCCCACCTGAAATGTAAATGTCATTGATTTGTATTCTTTCCACGTGACTCCTGAATTAGGATCTTCACGTTGCTTCAGGATGGCTTCATGTTCTTCCTAATCAAAGTACCATAGCCAGGGTTTTTTTTTTTAAATACCTTGGACTGCACAATGTAGGAAAATATACAAGTATAAAACCATAAAATAAGGTAAAGTTTTTAATATTTATTCCACATACTTCTAATCCCTTGAGCACTAAGGGATTTTCCACGAGGAATTTGATGGCACATGTAAGAGCCAGAGAGGTTGTTTCGAAGCTTGCAAACAGAAGCACGAACATGAGGTCAAGAGCTATCTCTTCTGTAAGTACTGTTCCTTCTTTCTGAATCTCTTCGACTACATAATCAAAAAAATCATTCTGCACTTTCCGAGGCCTTGCTCTTCTTTCTTGCAGCATGTTCTTCAGCATCTTCATTGCCTTTTTCCTACCCTGAGTTTGAGAGTTGAAGGGGTAAGCTTCCCTTTAGAAATCTTCATCCAGAAAAGCCAAAGATACTTCTTTTTCTTTTTGCGAACGAAAAAGCTAAAGATCCAACAAGGTGGGTTAAGTTAAAAATATTAACTCGATTTTGGTAGATTTACCTGAAGACATTTGTAATAGGCTGTTCCAGGAATGTTAAGTGGGAATGAAATGAGTCCTTGGATAAATGCAACGAAGTTTTCCCTTAAGTTATCTGAGGACTTGGAAGAATCATAACTGATGAGCTTCTTAGCAGTCAAATCAAATATCATCTGTAAGTAATTAATATCAAACTGTTCGTCAGTTAAATTTCTGTGAGAAAACAAATAGTTAACAACTTAGTAATCATCAAATTACCACCTTTGCTGTTGTTTCCTTCAATTCAACACTTTCCTGGAAGGACCACTGCTGCAATGTTGTACAAACTGTTTGTTCAACTTCAGAAATCATGTTCTTCAGGCTTTCAGGACCAAACAAGTGTAGTACCATGTTCTTGAGGTATTTATACATAAAACCATGCAAAGAACCAACATTTTGTCTCCCAAATATCTCTGTGAAGGTATCTGGGTACCAGCTCTGGAACAAGTTTCCTTCTTGTTGGAAGATGAAGTGATTAAGAGCTGAGTCTGTTGATACCACAACTGGACGTCCCACCAAGTTGGTCTTAAATATAGGACCATACCTGAATCATTCAAAATGAAAGACAAAATTTTTAACTAACCAGAATAACTTAGATATGTAGAAGTACATTTCTTGTGAAACAAAACGAAAACTTTATGCATTTAACTTACTTTTCCATCCTCAATTTGATGAAGGGAGGAATGTTATCAGTTGTGTTTGGAGAGAAAAAATGAAGGGTTTCACCCAAAAGTGGCAATCCCATGGAACCAGGTGGGAGTTTCCCATTATTGCATCTGGGATTTCTCCATCTGTAAACCCAATGTGTAATCCATATAATAACCAGTGCTCCAACACATAGACACCACATTTTTCCTAAACTTCTCTTAAAAGTTGCAAACTTGTTCGGAGAAGAAACTATATATGGAAAAAAGTGAAGGGTTTTTGACAGAAGAGGGAAAGAAGGACAGGTTCAGAGAAATGAATGTGAAGGAGAGCCTAAGGCGAGAAGAAGGGGAAGAATGGGACAGAAAGGAGTAGACAGTGCTGGCATGCATCTCAGAAGATCTACTTTAAATAGGCAAGCCACGTCCTAAGGAAAATAATATATTAATAACTTTGAGCTTCTCTTTGTTTTGTGCAGTTGGTTGCTCAAAAAGCTGTATGAGTTGTTGGAGATAGAATAGAATAATAATTGGGAGTTATACTTATATATACCTGTGTATAGATAAAGTACCATTATAATTTGCTTTGTCAACGGCATATATGATGTGTTCAAAAGGCCTTGTATCGTACGAAACTTACCCAGATGCTTCCTTTTCCCCACATCTTCACTCTTAAAAACAAAAACTTTTACTTTTCTATTTTCATATTTCTCTGATTATTGTTGTGAACAGTCCAACTATGACAGGAAGCTGGTGAAGAAGCAGAGCATTTTTTTAAGGAGATTTTGAGGGAATTTCCTAGATTTGTTTGGAGTATGGTAGAGATTGAAAGAATCTGTATGACGAAACTAAGCATCTCAAGTAAATCTTTCACGGATCATTAAATGCTTAAAAGTAGTCCTCAACTTCCTGAAGCTTTCACCAACTTGGAATAAATCTTTGCAATATCTATGCTAAATATTATTTAATCCAAGAGGTTAACGATACCCACAAGAGATGGCACACCATATTACTCTTGTTCCTTTCCTACTCATAATTGGACAAATCTTTTCCTAGATCTTCCTCCCAGAACCAAATAGATAACACATTCCCATATTAACTAATAAAATGCTCTATCTTCCACCATAAGACACACATCATTGGTGATTATCTGGAGGAGTCTGGAAAGTTCATCCAACAACTACTATACATGGTCTTGGTCTTTATTTATTGATGTGGTAAAAAAGTTTAGTTATTGAGCACCGCCCAATCTGTCCATTGAGCCACGGACTTGACCACATTTTTAGCAATTACCATGCTAATAGGTAGGTTTACTGTGTGAAAAAGACCCACCATTTAAGGCTTTTCAATTTAAATATCTCCATTTGAATATGGTGTCACCTCATAATTGGTTGGATACAATTAATCAGGACACAGTTTAATCAAATTGGACAATGTGCACTGATAGAAACTGGTCTTTCCCAAATATATGGCTATGGGTTTTGAAGTGGGTTTACTGGAGCATGTAATTAAAGTTGGTTTAGGAGGAGATATGTGTCATTAGCTGTCAGAAGTATGGATTGATTATGAGACGATTAGAAAAGCTCAAGCACTAAATAATCAAAAGTATCGATCTTTGTTCTCTTCAAACGCCTGCAATGTGAAATAATGGTTGAGTGTGTTATAAATCCAGCAAAAGGATGAGTTGGATTATTGCTTGTCTTTTTGGCATGAACTTGGAAAGGTACTGAGAAAAAGGTGGGCAATAAGGCTGGATCAACGAATCCTTTTTATTTAATTCAAGTTTACAACTTGTTTCACAACAGGTATAGTGGAAAGCTTCAGCTATGAGGTCATGCAGAGGCTTTTCTTTAATTTTATTCTCCCCCCCCCCCCCCCAATCCTTTTTGAGAAAGTATGGGTTTTTCAATAAAAATATGGTTTGGAGAGAAATGAGATGTTTTTGTATTAGACGGCCCGACATGTCTGACTGTTAAATGGCACAAAATCTTATGGTGAGTACCCATAAGCAGCTGGTCCATTTCGGATCTGTTTCATGTTCCACTTGATGCTATTGATTCACTTTCATTTGTTAAGTTCATCCATTTAGGCTTTTTGTTTTGGGGTTGATGTGTGTGGATCCATAAAGTTGACTCTGAAGATTTGATGATGAACCCTCATCGATTCATTATTACTATTCAATGTGTTATCTATTCACAATTCCTTTCAAGACATCCAAATAAGCTTATAAATATTTTCTCCGGTCCTAAATATAAGATAAAGTTAAATTTTTTGGAAAGATCAAGAAAGCTAATTAAATTACTTTAGAATATTTATATTTTTATTTTTTTTCCTCAGAATTAATTAGTTTGACTAATAAATTAATATATAATCTAAAGATACACAATATATGATATATTAAGTAACTTATTTAGTTTTCTTAATCTCTCCAAAAAAAAGTCAATTTTGTCTTATATTTAGGATTAGAGGGAGTATTAGTTTTTTTTGCCACCATTATAATCACACATTTTGTGCTAAAACTCAAGTCCCTGATGTTAGTGCTGAACTCAATTTTTTTATTAACCATCTCAAAAAAAATTCTTATTCTAATTTCAAACACTCGACAATATGAACATAAAGTTGGAGTGGCTGAAATGGAGATGTTGAGATAGATATGTGGTGATACAAGAAAAGATAAGATTCTTAATGATCATATACACAAACGAGTTGGAGTGGCATCTATTGAGGAGAAAATGATAGAAAATCATTTGAGGTGGTTTGGACACGTTCAAAGAAAGCTATTGAGTGCGCTATTGAGTGCGCCGATGAGGAGGGTTATTGATCAAGCATCATGAAGTCTTCTAAAAAGAGGTCAAGGAAGATCAAAACGAATACTCAATGAGATTATAGAATGGAATCTTTTGGTTAATAATGTGGCCGAAGATCTAGTTTTTAATAGAATACAATACTGTCATGTAATCCATATAATCAATTTCACCAAGTGAGATAAGATTTTGTGGTTATTGTTGTTGTTGTTGTTATTTCAAACACCCAAAATATACATTGAAAAAGAAGCCTTGGGAGTATGCAACAGCAGAACGGTCATAATCGAATCAAATATTATAGAATTTTATATTGAAGAACCTGGTGTTGTAATCAACTTGTAGAGGAGGAGATCTGATCAACAACTGACTAAGAAGTTTCTTTTCATTTAATGCTCAAAACAGATTTTTAAAAAGGAGTTTTTGCATTTTATGAGATGAAACCCCTCTAATATATTTATCTTGTACAGTATAGTGCAAAATCACTTAAAATAAGTAAATCTAAGGAAGCATACTTGTTAGTGCACTAGAGATATGTGTGTTACACTCCCAAACTCACAGAATTAAAGAAAAGAAAGAAACTTGATGCTGGGTCATAATTCACTTTTTGCTTCCTAAAGGAATCAAAGTAGACCTTGACACGCTAAGTTCTAGCTTGACTTTATCACATACATGTACACGTATGTGCCACTAATTATAATCCAAGTTTTTATTACAAGAACCAGAATGCATTTACCCATGAACAGGAAGCAAATTGTGTGCGCGCGCGCGTGTGTGTATGTGTGGGTGTTGTCAATACTTGTTGGAGACGTCATGTTTGGGGTGGAGCGATGAATGTGGTATAGTCAAAGTGATAAATTAAGGGTAATCATCCCGATTAACAGGAGGTAAGCGTGTGGTTCTTAAATATTAATTAAGCAAATCAATGATAGAAGACAACAGAAATGTTGATAAGAGTGCTGTTATGTTCTATAAATAGAAGTTCAGTGCCTTGAAATGCAAGTTTCTGAAGTCCATTTCGTCGACCTCTGAACACTTCTAGGCCATTTTATATTACCTTTTTCTAATGCCATTCATTTATCTTCGCCCTTCAGTATCTGGTCCTGACTCTCAAATAATTAACCCTTTATTTGCAATACAAGCCACGCCTTTGAAAATGTGTGTTAAAGTATGATTTTTTTACGGGGACCGTTGCATTATTGAAGAAGCAAAAGCTCCTCTATATGCTCTCAACCTCACACGTGTTTTTTTTTTGGTCAAACCTCACACGTGTTTGGTCTATATGTTGATTCAAGAGTCAAAACTATACCCTTTTGATGATGGAATTGGAAGGGTAAAAAAGTTGTTAAATGCTCATACACCTTTCTTACAACTTCATCCTCGGCTTTTGCATTACAGAATTCGTGCCAAGAAAATACAGTGTTTGATTGCGAAGACAGATATGTTGGACTTTTTTTCTTCGATCTGTAAATGACAATTTTGGCGTTTTTTTTCCCTCGTTTATTTTTCTAAAATGAAAAGAAGTGCATAATGAATTAATGATAACTAACAAGTTGTGAGAAAATCAGAAGCGGGTAAGCCAAGCAAGCTGCCTTCGTCCAAGAATTGATTATGGAAACGGGAAACACAGTGCTCTCTCCCACTCCTCGCCTTCTCTCTCTCTCTCACATATATATATATATATATATCTTTCTTCAAACTGTATAATTTAATATAAGATACTGAAAGAAAAGAGATATATTGTAATATTATTTTTACAAAAAATGAAAATAAGCGATGTTTTATGAAAATTTTTGAGGAGACAAGCAAGAAACTAGCTAAGGGGAGAGGAGAAAATATTGTGAGACGGAAGTCATATCCTCTAAGGGCCAGTTTGGGAAGGCGGTGGGGGCTGAAATAGCACGGTGCGAGTAAAATGATGTGTTTCAATTGGCATTTTTTTAAATGGGTTTTTAGACCAAAAGTTATTTTTAAGAAGAAGCAACTAAGGGTCTGTTTTGGTTAGCAGTGGTAGAAGTGACTTTTTTTTTTTTTTAATTTAACTTTTATAAAAGTCATATAGGATAAAAGTCAGATTATAAATGTGATTTATGTTTGGATTGATAGTGGTAGAAATGGTTTTTTTTTTTGGAAAAGTCAGACTCTTGAGCTTCTTCTCAAAAGTTGCTTTCAGAAAGAAAAATAACCCAGTTGCTAAAACACCAATTCAAACACCTCAGTTTTCAAAAAACCAGAAGCCACAGTGATTTTTTTGAATAAAAAAAAACCCGTTTGGGATGGCATTCAGTCACTAAGACCTGCTTTTCACATTACAGATGAGATTCTACCACCGCTAATCCAAACATAAATCACATTTACAATTTAAATTTTATCCTATCGTAAGTGCATGTTTGAGATCCTAAAAAAATGTTTATTCATGTAAATCAATACAAAACTCTTTTCACTTATTTATCTGATATACTGTAAATATTATAATTGAAAAGCTGCTTCTCCCATCACTATTCCAGCGAATACAAATAGGCCCTAAGCATGCGGGGAACGGATGAAGTTTGAAGGCTACATGTTGCAGAAGCGAGATATATAGAGCGTAACCAATTATACTAGAAAATCACAAACTAGAAACAAAGTCTCTAGACATAATTTAATAATATAATAAATCACAACTACTATATCTAATAACAGCTAATAAATAATAAATAGGATACCAATAAGGGAAATATCAGAATCTAATTTCACTCTAAATAATTTACAAGTGAAATTCTATAAGAGAAGAGGAGATACAAAATGCCTTATAGAAGGAAATAGGCAAGTTGAAGGGGGTGAAGAGAAAGGGAAGAGGGGGGCTCCCTTTTATACTAAAACTTCTGCCCCCTCCCTTATGATTTAAGCGATGTGGGACTTATTCCCACCCACATCCAACAAATCTCTACCTTGGGAAAATTCCCACATACTAATTATATTTACAATTCAACAATCAATGTTCAACAATGTTGATCAAATCCAAACAATGTTGAAATTTGACAGAGGTCACCACCTGTCAACATATCAGCAGGATTCTCACTCGTCCGTATCTTCTGTATCATGACTCCACCTTCTTCTAAAATTTCTCGTACGAAGTGATATCGAACATCAATGTGCTTCGTCCTTGCATGGTAAACTTGGTTCTTTGCTAATTGAATAGCACTTTGGCTATCACAAAATACTATGATGTCTTCTTGACCAATACCAAGTTCTCCTAGCAATCCTTGAAGCCAAATTGCCTCCTTCACAGCCTCTGTAATTGCCATGTACTCTGCCTCTGTGGTAGACAAAGCAACTGTTGATTGCAAAGTCGACTTCCAACTAACTGGTGCCTTTGCAAGAGTAAATACATAACCAGTAGTTGATCTCCGTTTGTCCAAATCACCTGCAAAATCTGAGTCACAATACCTAACTAAAGATCGGTCATCTTCCTGCTCAAAAACAAACCAACATCCACAGTATTACATATATACCGTAGAATCCATTTCACAGCTTGCCAATGCTCCTTTCCTGGATCATGCATATACCTACTCACAACTCCAACAGCTTGTGAAATGTCAGGTCTTGTACAAACCATCGCATACATCAAGCTACCAACAACATTTGCATATGGTACCCTTGACATATATTCTCGTTCATCTTCATCCTTTGGCGACATATCAGCACTAAGCTTAAAATGAGGGGCAAGTGGAGTGCTAACCGGCTTCGTTCTCTCATCCATACCAAATCGATTTAGCACTCTCTTTAAATACTCCTTCTGAGATAAAAAGAGTTTCTTAGATTGTCTATCTCTTGTTATCTCCATGCCGAGAATCTTCTTTGCCTCTCCTAAGTCCTTCATCTCAAATTCCCCTTTTAGTTGAACCTTCAGCTTCTCAATTTCTGCCTGATTTTTCGAAGCTATCAACATATCATCAACATATAAGAGGAGATATATAAAGGATCCATCTTCAAGCTTTCGCAAATAAACACAATGATCATATCAGCTTCTTTTGTACTTATGCCGTAACATAAACTTGTCAAATCGTTTATACCATTGTCTCGAAGATTGTTTCAATCCGTATAACGATTTTTCAAGTTTACACACCATATTCTCCTTTCCAGCAACTTTGAATCCTTCCGGCTGAGTCATGTAGATTTCCTCTTCCAAGTCTCCATTTAGAAATGCAGTTTTAACATCCATCTGAACTAGTTCCAAATCCAACTGTGCTACCAAAGCCAACAAAATTCTAATGGAGGAATGTTTCACAATTGGAGAAAATACCTCATTGTAATCAATTCCCTCCTTCTGAGCATAGCCTTTAGCTACCAATCTTGCTTTGTAGCGTACATCACCTTGGTTAGGAAATCCTTCTTTCTTTGCATATACCCATTTGCAACCAATTGCTTTCTTACCTTTCGGGAGTTTAGCCAATTTCCACGTACCGTTCTGATGAAGGGACTGTATTTCTTCATTCATGGCATTCCTCCACTTATCCTTCTCTGAGCTCTGGATAGCCCACTTGTAAGTTGAAGGAATATCATCAGCTGCAATTGAGGTTGCACAAGCCACCATGTCCTCGAAACGAGTAGGTTTTCTTATTGTTCGTTTTGGCTTGCTGGTTGCTATTGATTCATGTTGCTGTTGAGGTTCATGAGTTGAAACCTCCCTTTCAATTGGCTCTTCATCTGCTACAGGAAAGTCTACTTTTGTTTCCCCGTTTGCACCTTGTACTGGGAAAATCAACTTTCCTTCAAACTCCACCTTCTTTGAAACACCATCATCTTGCTTGGTATCTTCAGCTGCTACCTTTCTTACCATGGCAGATTTATCAAAGGTAACATCCTTACTAAATACAATCTTCTTTGTCTCTAGACACCATAAACGATATCCTTTGACTCCAGAAGTGATTCCCAAAAAAATGGCTTTCTTTGTTCTCGGATCCAATTTTGATTCTTTCACATGGTAATATGCAGTTGAGCCAAATACATGTAAAGAATCATAATCTGTAGCAGGTTTTTCATACCATTGTTCCAAGGGTGTCTTACCACCAATAGCAGAAGATGGTAGACGATTAATGAGGTGGCTCGCATATGTAATTGCCTCAGCCCAAAATTCTTTGCCCAAGCCAGCATTGGACAACATACACCGAACCTTCTCTAGCAAAGTCCGGTTCATGCGTTCTGCCACTCCATTCTGTTGTGGTGTATTCCTGACTGTGAAGTGTCTAACGATGCCATCTTCTTCACAAATCTTCTGGAAAGGATCATTTCTGTATTCTCCTCCATTATCTGTACGAAGACATTTGATCATCCTGCCTGTTTGTGTTTCTATCATCACCTTCCATTTGAGAAAAATTCCCAACACTTCATCCTTGGTCTTCATTGTATACACCCAGACTCTTCGGGAAAAATCATCAACAAAGGTTACAAAATAATGCTTTCCTCCCAATGACGGTGTTTTGGAAGGACCCCAAACATCAGAGTGAACATAATCCAAAATACCTTTTGTATTATGGATAGATGTTCTGAACTTAACCATTGTCTGCTTCCCCTTTACACAGTGCTCACAAAAATCCAAACTGTAATGCTTTAATCCTTTTAACAACCCTTGATCTGATAGAGTTTTTAAGGATTTACCTCCAGCATGTCCCAAGCGCATGTGCCACAACCTCGTTGCTTCTACTTCCTTCTCATCACTGGATGTCACTGCTGCTGTTCCAATAACCGTACTACCTTGATAGTGATACGTGTTATTGTTCTTCAGTATACCCTTCATTACCACCAGTGCACCGGAAAGTATCTTCATTACTCCACTTTCTATGGTGATTTTGAATCCCTTTGAATCCAGAGTTCCCACAGAAATGAGATTTTTCTTTAAATCCGGTACATATCGAACATCAGTCAATGTTTTGATCAGTCCATCATGGTTCCTCAAACGAATTGAACCAATGCCACATGCGGTAAGTGAAGTGTTGTCTGCTGTGTGGACAACTCCACATCCTCCTTCTTGGAAATCAGTGAACCAGTCTCGGTTGGGACACATATGATGGCTGCAAGCTGGGTCTAACAACCATACGCCTGACGATTTTGACGACGTCGTTGTAGATAGTGAAAAATATGAATTTTCATCATCACAGTCAGCTACATTTGAATCCATAGCAGCCTTTTCATTGTTGTGTTTGGATTTGTTCTTCAATTTCTGACAATCCTTCTTCCAGTGGCCTTTTTCTCGACAAAAGGCACATTCATCTTTACTGGGTCTGGACCTCAATTTGGATCTCCCTTTCCTTGATCTTGACTGATTTTCAGTACGTCCTCTTGTGACTAGTGCCTCTGCTTCTCCGCTTCTTTGTTTCTCTTTCTTTCTTTGTTCATAGCTGTATAGTGCAGAACAAACGTCTCTAAGAGATACCTCCTCTTTGCCATGAAGTAGAGTAGTCTCCAGGTGCTCGTACTCATCAGGAAGTGATCCTAACAAAATAAAGGCCAGATCTTCATCTTCAAAGGTCACGTCCAGATTCTGCAAATCTGTTACCAACTTAGTGAAGTTGGTAATATGATCATTCATTGTGGTACCGGGTACTTAGGTGAAGCGAAACAGTCTTTTCTTCATATGAAGTTTATTTTGAGTGCTTTTCTTCAAAAATTTGTCCTCCAGTGCCTTCCATAGTCTATATCCAGAAGTTTCCTTTGTGTATAGATACTTCTGTTCTCTTGAAAGGAACGATCGAATGGTACCACAAGCAACATGATTGATCCTCCTCCAATCTTCCTCCCCCATGCTATCTGGTTTTCTCTCTTCAATAGCAAAGTCTAGTGATTGTTGCAAAAGGACATCTAAAACTTCGCTCTGCCATATCCCAAAATATCCAGATCCATCAAATATTTCAACTGCAACCTTCGCATTTAACACAATTCTTGCCATAAGTGAAGATGTCAACGACGAGTTGTTGACATTTGATGTGGATTCTTCAATCTTCTTGTTTGCCATTTCTGCTCCAGATATTATTTAATAGCTGTCAATACAAAAGCCCGAAGTAATTCTTTTCTGATGTGGAAGTTCAGATTACACTGCAACCACAGAGCATACTCAGACAGAACCTTGTCTCTGATACCAATTGTTGCGGAAGTGAGATATATAGAGCGTAACCAATTATACTAGAAAATCACAAACTAGAAACAAAGTCTCTAGACGTAATTTAATAATATAATAAATCACAACTAGTATATCTAATAACAGCTAATAAATAATAAATAGGATACCAATAAGGGAAATACCATAATCTAATTTCACTCTAAATAATTTACAAGTGAAATTCTGTAAGAGAAGAGGAGATACAAAATGCCTTATAGAAAGAAATAGGCAAGTTGAAGGGGGTGAAGAGAAAGGGAGGAGGGGGGCTCCCTTTTATACTAAAACTTCTGCCCCCTCCCTTATGATTTAAGCGATGTGTATTTGTTGGATGTGGGTGGGAAAGTCCCACATCACTTAAATCATAAGGGAGGAGGCAGAAGTTTTAGTATAAAAGGGAACCCCCCTCCCTTTCTCTTCACCCCCTTCAACTTATCTATTTCCTTCTATAAGGCATTTTGTATCTCCTTTACTTTAAATAATTTACAAGTGAAATTCTATAAGAGAAGAGGAGATACAAAATGTCTTATAGAAGGAAATAGACAAGTTGAAGGGGGTGACGAGAAAGGGAGGAGGGGGGCTCCCTTTTATACTAAAACTTCTACCCCCTCCCTTATGATTTAAGCGATGTGGGACTTATTCCCACCCACATCCAACACTATAGCCTACAGGTAATCCCGATCTTTGCCTCCTCGTTGTATGATGAACTCTTCCGTAGCATATGAGAAACTAGAGTCATGGGATACACAAAAGATTTGTATGTAGATGACACGTCTTCAAATCATAAACCGAATGGACTAGATCATGTGTACAAGTGCATGGTTGGAAGGTTCAAAAATCAGTTATAAAAGAGAGAGAGAGAGAGCTAGTTAGATGCAAAAATGTATGTTTAGAATGACTTGAAGAAAATGACTTCAGAGTTAAAAGTGACTTTAAAGTTGAAGTACCATTTTTGTAGCTTTTTAGATTTTTTTAATATATTTAAACATTTCAAAATTGACCTTTTAATAAATCATTACTAACTTATTTTATACACAATTTAATTTGCAAAAACGTAAACTAAACTAAATATTCATCTGGTCCGCATCTCACTCTCTTCAATTATGAAGTAACCAAATAGTAGTGGCCAGGATAGTTTCCTAGTTTGCCCTCATTGTCAAGTGTTGGAGGGGAAGAAGTGATTTAAATGGCTGAACTTGAAGCATGGCGAAGCCTATAATTGGTTAGTTAGGCCTAGTTGCACAGGCCACAACAAAAGAAGGAATCTGAGGGGGATGAAGATGGATGGAGGCAAGCTCGCTCCTTGTAGGCCGATCCCTCACAAGGCATGTTCCACATTATCCGACCACCCGGTACATTGTTCCTTACATTCCGGCTCTCAAGGGCCCCCCCTGCTGCCGAAAGGCAGTCAGCCATGACGTCACTTTGAAACACCTTTCTCAGTTCTCACTCCCTTCTTGCCCACATATATACAAGAATGTCCAGTCAGCCATGCACTTGTGTCAACCCCAGTCATATACTTGTCACCCGATAGAGATGCCACTTAGGGGGAGAGCTTTGGCCCCTTTTAAGCTCGATTGGGTGAGCAAAGCTCAATTGTCAATTGAGGAAAAAAATTAACGTGTTTTGATAGGTGATTTTTCAATTTAGCTTATGATCCCATAAACTCAATTGGGTAACAGCTCTTATTTGGAGTTTTTTGAAATCAAACTTGTGAAAATTTAATAATCATATTACATAATCTGGCTTTTATAAAAAATAAGATTATAAAAAGCTAAATTGAAAAAAATCATTTTTCCAATCGCGTTGTTCCAAAAACATACACGGGTGTTTGAATTAGTTTTTGGAGAATAGATATGTGACAAGAATTTTATCTCGATTTGTGGAAAAAGACTTTTAAAATCACAGTTTGAGGCTTACCCAAACACAAACTTAGGTTACTTAGGCTGACTTAAATTTTAAAACTGATGAAGCTGGTGCTGTACAAATTAAAAAATCACCAATCACACTTAAACCCGGAAATTGTACCATTACAGAAGTTGACCCAATTAGCGTGCCTTGTAGAAGAAACATGATATATCACTATTATACATTGAAAGCCAATAGTGTTGAGCAATGAGATAAGATTTTGTAATTCCCTATTCTTAAATTCTGTCCTGATGCTGACAATCTGCATCTAAAAGCTAACCACAATCTCCGCAATTCCTGTTCAACCACATACAAAGCGAATTGACAGGTCGAATAATGGCACAGTTAAGGATTGTGGGATCCGGGTCCGGGACCTTCTGGAGCTCATTGAAACCAGAGAAACTCAATGTTCATATAAGCAACCATGCTTCTAAGGAGTTCTTCAGGCTTTGACATCTTGAAGCTTTGCTCCGGTTAGCTTTGTAAGCATTCTGTCATGATTGAGCATGGCACTAACACTTTCGACCACCAGAATAAGCTGCCAATGAGCCGTCAAAAGTATTGCATAAGTTGACAGGATGGCTATGGATCATCTATCAATTATTACAACTCAAAACTTCAAACCCAAGTCCCAAACTTTACAAAGACAAAGCACACTTGTGTGGTTCTGCCATAAAGGAAGGGATAATCAGCTTCTATTCACATTTTTGCTTCATATTTTTCCAAACATGAATAGAATAAGCAGTTTAAAGGTTTGTGCAATCAAAGAGGTCAGGAGATGCCAGATTAGATGGGGCACCCCAGCCACACTAAAGCACACATAACCCCCCCCCTCCCCCTTTTACTCTCCCTTAAAAAAACAGAGACAGGCCCCAGGAGAGAAAACAATGTCAATAAGTAGATATAACAAACCTGCAAGCAAGCATATGCGATTGCAGTGGCAAAGTAGAAGTTCGCATTCCCAGTGCCCTGCCAATTTCATTGCTCAGGTGGAGATCAAAAGGATCGTAAATCTTTTTTGAAAATGTAGATCAGTCAAAGAAGATACATACCCGCCATATCCATAGATTGTGCATCACAGGGCTAAGGAGTGAAACCCCAACATAACCACAAAACAGGAAGAATGAAAACTTCATGTCTGAAAAATCATGGAAGGAATACGGATTAAAACAATAGTTGATGCCAACAAAAGTTCAGAAGAAAAATAGACTATACCAGAGAGTTCGTAAGCAAATAACCCCAGGATACCCAAGTATAGAGCTGAATCACCAACCTAATCAAAATAAAAACAAAACAATGAAGGAACTAATCACCCTGCAAAGGTATCCAAAACCCACAATAAATGAAGCAAGGAACATAAACATCAAAATAACAAGACATTTGTGATTCATGAATTTGAGCAACTGTTCAACCAATTCAAATTTGAAAGGCTACATTTTCCTACTAAGTTGCTTGTTCTTTCTACTTTATGCTGGAGTATGTGGAAGTGCAAAGTGCAAGTAATAGTGCACAGATGCTCTCATCTGAGCATTTTCCAATTGAAAGTTGGTTTGATTTGAACCCAACATAAGAGTAATGACCAAAGGATTTCAATATGCTTCTTGCTATAACAAGTTATGCAAAATAACGTGCGCATAGGGATTTTTTTGAACAGGATACTTTATTGAGTCCTAGACTCATCAAAGTCAGGGGAGGCCTCACAACACAAAACAAAAATTATAGATACTTACAAATTACCTAGCAACAAGGTTCTCATACAAGCAACAGGATTCCAACCTACATCTTGTAGGGAATTGTATCCTTATTAATTGGAGCAATTTTTTTGGCTAGAAAACAGTTTTCTAATCCTCTCAATCAATGAATGGTAGAACTTATATATTAGAAAAGTTCATGATTAATAAGATAGAGAAAACTTCAACCGAGTTCTAGATAGAGGGTAATGGAAAAAAGAGACGACCTACCGATGGATAAGACTTTAGCATAGAAGCAACCACAGTATATACAAAAGCTAGAAAGCATGGGCGGTGATTAAGCCGTAAGGCCAATGGTACTATCATCAGCAAAACATTCCCATGGAATACTATTAGGAAAAAATTTCTGAAGAAGTCAAATACTTCTGCAAAGAAGTACCTGCAGTCATATATGAGAAGACTGTAAGTGCAATGGTTTGTGAGAGGAATAACATTCAACAATGGAGTAGTAAATACCACAGGACACCTATATTTGGAGACAGATCAGGTATGGTAAGAATGAAGCCATAAGTTCTGCACAAACAAGCCACAGATACAAAACCAATCATTATGGCAAAATTGTAGTAGAGCACAAATACAGATAAAGAACTCAAGCAAAACCTTCTAAACAACTCCTTGAGACCACCATGTTGTCTGGCATAAATGCCACATAAAACTAGAACATAGGATGACCACAGCAAAATCCAGAACAAAAAATGTAAGACTGGTTTCCATGAAAAGTTCAGGCCTCTTGGCCGATTCTTCACATCCTTTTCTACAGAACTGTTATCAATTGAAGAGGAGTTGCCAATTTTTGTCCTTTGCCCTAATAATTTTCTAGGAGGAGCATCAGGACCATAACCAAATAACAATACCACCTGAAAAAGGGGCAGAGACATGAATCTACATTGTAAATAAATTACAGAAGACTTGCAGAAAATGCTTCAAAAGTCAACTAAATAGTTCAGGCAAAAGCATACTGGGAAAATTAAAATTGCAGGGTACAGAGACAAATGTGTGGCCATGACCCAACCAAAAGCTGCCAGGGGAGCTTGTCCTACAATACATCATAAGTACAAAGTTTAATATCAAAAGAAAATTAACAAGAGAAAATGTCATTTATTCCTAACGTTCTTTAAGCCATATCTATGCTGATCAGCAAAATGATGGGCAGTACACTAAAACAAGTCACAAATAAGGACTCCCGAATATTCTTGTGTTGGACACAAGATTTTATGTTCATTACAGTCATGACTGAATAAGTAATCTAAATATTCATAAATGGGAAGCCAACTGCTTACGTGTACATCCTCCATAAAGGGATAGTACAATCATCAAATTCTCAATTCCAGATGTGGACAAACCGACACATGCTACTACTGTGAAAGGATTCCATAGGTATACAAGAGCAGCAATATCTCCAGAAGGAAGAACCTCTGCAAGCAACAATGAAGCTATCAACAGGGAAGCAGAATTGGTATTGAAAGCTATGATGCTCCTCAGGAAAGACATGGAAACAAAATTCTTCACTTCATATTGGTTGCCCATAAGTGAACTGTTTTGTAAATATAAAAGGAACAAGTGCTCAAAACAACTTAATGTTTTCATAACCAGACAAGTATTGGTATTAATTTCACCACCTATTTGTTTATAGAAACACACAAATCTAAACACACAATTTTATCCACATTCCAACCCTATTGACAAACTTATGGAGTAGTCTTTTCACTTAATAAGGTTATGGAGGTCTGATGTTTGGATAGTTCTTTAGGAAGCATGGATGCTAAAACCAAGACATAAGATTTGAAGTGTCCATTTTTATTTTAAACTGTCTACAGTATCACGAAGTATCTTCTACAAGTGTCCACTATGTGTCAAACAGAATCGCAACTCTATTTTGAAGTGCCTATGGTTAATAGATAATTCATATTTCTGGCCATAATCTATTACATTATAATAAATTCACACAAATTTTCAATATTTATTTACATATATAATTACATATAATTACATAGGGGCTCCTTGTGAAATTAGTTAATTAGAAGCGTACATCAAAATTCAAACTGTGCGGTAATAGTTCATGCAGCCTAGCAATTTTCAATTAAAAGACACAGCTAGACTATAGCATGGCTTTAACTGTCACCGCGCTGCACAGACTGATAAATTCCCAAGTAGTAATTCCTAATCATCACTGAGCTGCTTTATCCCCCCTCCTTTTCTTCCACATGTAAAAAGTACTCACTTAACGCACAGAGAGCAAAGAAATAGTTAAAAAATAATTCAAAGTCAATAGGTTAATATTTTGCAGCATAGCATTTATATGATTTGATCAATTGTCAGGCAAGTGACATGTTATACCTTTTATATGATACAGTTTGGAACTATATAGAAAACCTATCACTGGTATTAAGGCATATCTTTATTTGTTAAAGGATTTCATACTTATATGCCTATGCTATTTGTTATACTACAGTAATTACATTAATAATTAGAAGTACAAAAAGCAGACTTGACCATGGCATCTAATACTAAAGAACGGATCACACCAATAAGAAATGCTAATAACCTGAGTATTCTAGCGTGTGATGAAGGCCGATGGATTTTAAACTCAAACTTGATGACATCTTAAGGCTTTGACCAGCAGCACGAATGAGCATTGCAGTAACCACATCTGCAATCACAAGAACTAAACTGTACCCAGAAATAAGTTGATATCGAGTGCCTAAACAGCAAGCATCAGGAGAAGAATATGGATGCATAACATGGATTAAAAGAATGGCAACGAAGATCATTCCTTGACTTGGTGCTAGTTTTTTTTTTTCCCCTTGGGTACAAGATGAAACAGAGCACAGCATAATTAGTGAAACTATTATTTTTCCATCTACACAGGTACCAGTCACAAAAATAAATTTTAAGAAAGAAGGGTTCTTGTTTGCTCGATGAATATAATCATTGACCAATGAAAATCAAGCAATCACAATTAATAAAACAGGACATAAACAACCAAATGGACATTATTACAATTTAAAGTTACCTGCATAAGAGATGATCCGGTTGTCCTTCAATTCTGCACCACCACCAAGTTTTTCAATGTCATTATACCGTGATTAACTCAAGCAGTACGCTTTAGCAAATAAGTCCCTAGCTTTGTTCATATCCACGGGATCCTATAATTTTAGGGTTGGACAACTGATTTTGAATTTTGGTTCCGATTAAATGAAGAAAGCATAGAGCCAGAAATTGCGAAACAAAGCACGCTTCCAGAAAAATCATATTCACAAAAAATCAAATGGAGAAAATTCTCTAGAGAATAGAAGTTGTTTTGGAGTACAAACTAGCTTAAGCTGATAGTTGATACCTTCTAACAGTTAGCGGGCCGAGGAGTGTCAGTAGCAGAGGAGAACCATGGTACATTGATCCTGATATGAAAAATATAACGGCGAAGAAATCCTTATGTTACACATAATGGCGTGATAAAGGAAGGGAGGAATTCATGAAGTTCAAGTAAGAAGTTACTGATGAACCTGCATAAGGTGACAATGAAGACTGCTTCAACCAGTATCCCTCGGCCACTGCGAAATGGAAAGAATCATAGAACTTAAGTGTAAATTTTGACGTTTCACCGAGATGTAAACAAGTATAACAGTAGTAGTCAGGTGTAGAGCAGCAAAGAGCATACAACGACGAAAGCTGGTGAGAGGGGTGGACACTTCAGGGCGAGAAGAGAGGTTAAGGCTTTTTGGAAAGTAAATAAGGATGAGCCTGAAAATGAGGGAAGCAATCACCCAAATCCAAAACCATCGAATCTTGGCGTTGGACTCTCTCATCTCGTCTTCGTCGTGGCGACTGTGACGGTGCAGCGTCGCTACAGCATCGTCGGTGCAAGGACTAGTAGATCGCAAATCGCAAATCGGAAGCTGGCAGATTCCGCCGGGAGTGAGATTGATTGTCTATTTGTCTTGGCCTCTTCGATATCTGTCTTTTTTTTTTTACACAAAAAGTTTTATGTTAAGCCCACATAATATGGGTATATGATTGGGGCTGATGAGGCCCGTATTTTTTATTGTGAATCATGATCATGATAGAACCCTTCTGGGGAAAATAAAATGATAGAACCCAAAGAAAAAGGCTGGGCTTGACTTGAGATGACCCACTGCTCAAAATAGATGGTCCGGTTTGGCTAACTAAAGACCAACAGCAACAATAAAAAACAGGTTAATGAAAGGGGAAAAAAAAGATAATTTCATTTATTAACATGCGAAGATAATTATTTATCTCTGTCTGAACTCTGAAAAAAATATTCCTTTTAAAAATAATAATGAAATCAAAGCAAACATTATCATAGATACTAGGGTAAAGGTGCACCCAGTACCCTGAACTATTTTTGGAGGTGCAATCAGCACCGTAAAGTATTTAAGGGTGCAATCAGCACCCTAAACTATTTTTTGGGGTGCAATAAGCACCCTAGAGTATTTAAGGGTGCAATCAGCACCCTAAACTATTTTTGGAGATGCAATCAGTACCCTAATGTATTATAAATGGAACAATTACATCCTTTCACTAACAGAATACTAACTCCGTTTGCTAACACACTATTTTCTTTCAGTATTTAAGGTTGCAATTTTGCCTCTAATGTAGTAAAAATAGAGCAATTGCACCTCCAAAAATTTGAACTTTAGCAAACGGAATTAGTATTCTGTTAGTGAAAGGAAGTAATTGTTCCATTTTTTTATATATTAGGGTACTGATTGCACCTCCAAAAATATTTAGGGTGCTGATTGCACCATTAAATACTTTAGGATGCTGATTGCACCCCAAAAAATAGTTTAGGCTGCTGATTGCACCCTTAAATACTTTAGGGTGCTGATTGCACCTCCAAAAATAGATTGGGGTGCTGGATGCACCTTTACCCTAGATACTATTCTTAGTTTCTTACATGATACTCCCTTCCCTTTTGTCTTTTGTCTTTATTACTATATTTCATAATAATATGATATGTTTTGTTTAAAATATTAATTTTTTTTACGTAGCATCCGTAATTAACTATATATTTTCATAACTAATTAACCAAAATTCCCTAACTAATAACTTTGATGAATGATGATTTTAATACGTAGTATTTAAGAAGAAATAATTAATTTTAAT
Source organism: Inga laurina (assembly GCA_963855925.1). Taxonomy (NCBI): domain Eukaryota; kingdom Viridiplantae; phylum Streptophyta; class Magnoliopsida; order Fabales; family Fabaceae; genus Inga; species Inga laurina. Next base: position 48,201,532 of record OY979712.1, read on the forward strand.
TAATTTCATTACTTTATGTAAAATTATAATTAGGTACTTATAATAAAGATTGGAGGGAGTAATGTGATAAAAAAAATCAATTTAAATTTTACAATAAAATTAAAAATATTGATATTATAAAAAATCTTCATGACAAATATAGGTCAATATATTACTTAAACATAATCAAGAAAAAATCCTATAAAAAAAAGTCAGTATTCATGAAAGAATAAAAAAAAAATCAGCATAATACATACATAACGAACCCCATATATAAGTCCACCTAGCTACAACTGTCCAGAGAACAAATTTCTCTTTTATTTTTTATGTAAGTCAGATTGACTTGTATGCTTTGTCCTTAATATTTTGAAATATTTAGTAGTTTAGAGCTTTGAAAATAAAACTTGACTCACTTTTTGGTTACTCGGAAAACTTGAGTTCTGAAAATTCAATTAGAAAAATTTTCAAAGAATTTTTTAGATCTCCTTCTATTACTATTTTTTTTACCTGTGTCCTTTAATATTAATTTAAACATTAAATATTAGGGGGTTCCATTACATAAACTCCAATCCTCATAAACAAGATTAAGAATTCGGGATAAATACAGCAAGAGATATTTTTAATTGGCGTTAACAATACTTAAATTTAATTTGACAATAATTATTGTCTAAAAAGTAAAAACATGGCTAAACATTCGTGCATTTACTTGTTGGGCAATTTCCAAGCACATGCGTTTTGAAGCGACTTGACCATCCAGTCTCTGAGCGATGCATGGCGTGTAAGATGCGATAATTTCAGATATTTCAATCGTATATAAGTATCAAACAAAATGCGCATTTCAATATATATCACCCAAGCATCTCTCACTTCTTTTTAAGCGCGAAAAGGAAATTCTACGATTAAGAGAGATTCAAAGAAGCAACAGTTCACCTTGCAGCTCAATTTCGGTTACAAACCAATCAGATTCCAATGGCGAGGCCTAATCAGGAAGCAATTGAGACGTTCATGAGCATCACGGGCGTATCCGAAGCAATCGCAGTGCAGAAACTTGAGGTTAACCCTCATTTCTTTCTTTTCTTTACGATAACTGTCTTTGAGTTTGGTTTTAATTGAAAACTTAAAGAAAGAAGCAACGATAAATCAAGATTCTTTTTATTGATCTTTCTGTTGGGTGCTGACTGGTCATTGTTAGCGTTCTTAAGCATTGTGGAGGGAGTCGGTTCTTTCATCTGCGTGGCTCAGCCATCGTTTCTTTAGTCTTTCTGAATGTTCATTTCAGTTCTTGCATCGAGTTCAAACTCAATAATTTTTTCGCTTGCTTATTTGCCTCCTTTCGTCCTTTTGCTGATTTAACTAGCCACAATGTTCTTATTTTCATTCTGATTAATCATAGTTCCGCATTTTCATTGAAAAAACAAAAAATATTATAATTTTGCGGGAGGGAATGAAAAAATTGGTGCATTAACTATTCTTTCCTAATTACTGATTGACTGATCGTTAGTCTCTGTGAATATAGGAAACATAGAGTTGATCATAGCGTTGTGATTTTCTGGGCTTCTAGGAAATACTGGGAAATTTTTTTGGCAATATCTTACTGTCACGCTGTCTGTTATGACTTTCAGTTTTTCATCTTTAATTGTGATAGTATGGTTGGCATTTTGGAATGAATGTTAATTGATAAAGGCTAACAATGTTGCGACGACCAAGAAGCTTCAAAGATTCTGCAAGCAATTTGACAGCGAGCAGGAGGAGGGTCTCTGTTTGTGTCGGTCCTATGCCATCACTGTGATACGAAATTTGCACTTAAACTTGTCTTGCACTGATTGTCTCATCAAATTGAACTATGGCATCTGATGTTAGTCTCTGTTTGATAATGCCTAATAAATTAATCGTTATAACCCAAAAAAAGGGCACTTTGATAATTCCTCTCCACTTCATTTTATAATGTCTTCCTATCAGGAGCATCGTGGTGATGTTAACGACGCTGTCCACGAACATTTCAATGAAGGAGACAGAAATGTGGCACGAAATCACAGTCCCTCTTCTATTCATGATTCAACTGTTGGTAGAAATAGATTTGATGCTCTTTCTGGCCCAACAAACCAGTTACTAGGTGGAAGTGATAGGCCTATTGCTCCTTCATTTGAAAATCTGTCAGATGGTAGGAATGACACGGACGAACAAACGATGCGTGCTGTCATGGAATCTTCTAAACTGGAGTTTGAGGTAAACCCAGACTTCAACATTTGCGGACATATTGTGCATCTCTTTCTTGGATGGATTTTTTGTGTGCTTTATAATCTATTGAAATGTTAACCTTGGGATTCAACTCACATTTGCCGCAGTGTTCCAGTAGATCTCAGGAAGAACGTGATATTGAACGTGCAATTTCCTTGTCCATTGAGGTACAGAATAGATCTTAAGTTTCAGTTCTTCTTCTTTTTTATCCATTTCATAATTCCTTGAACCTTTCATCTTGATTAACTTGATCCCATTGATGACTTCAAAGATTTAAAGACTCCTTTTACATTATCATTTATCAATACTAGAACCTTGATTTCTTCCAAACATGCATTAAATCCAGACGGATGGGCAAGAAAGAGCACAGCGCATGCAAGGAGATGTCAGAGCACCAATTGTGGGGCCACCTGAGTCATGTGGGGTGGAACGTGGGAAAATAACAGCATCAAATGGAAGGTTCAGTCTTTTTCTTTACATTCTATCTTAGCACTACTTCATATATGCATCTTTCTATGATACTGCGCTTGGAACTTAAAAGTCCTCTGCCATGTTGGCAGAATAGGATTCAGTATTTTCGTAAAGGGTAGGATGTATTTTAGGATTGTCAAATACTCGATTATAATAAGGGTGTTCATGATCATTTTAGGTTTCAGGCAGGAAGTTCTTTCTTACAAGATGAAGCTGAAGATGCAATGGAGCAAACTTTAATTCGGAAAAGGCCTAGACCTATATTTTTGAGCTCCACAGATTTAGCTGAAAATGCCGATGTCGTTGAGACCAGCACAATGTCAAGCTCAGGAAATCGGGACAGCAATAATAAACGTCAGCATACCAGAAATGCCATCCATGAGGAGGAGGTATAGTCCTTCTATTAATGCATCATGATTTCATATATACAGAAGGAAAACTCCTACCCTTCAAGTTGTTTAAACTTGCATCTTCTGTAATTCTGAGTCAGGAATTGGAAAGACGGTTGGCAGCAAAAGAAGCTGATCTGCCACCAGAACCATCCTCTGAAGATGAGAATGCTGTGACCTTGCTAGTAAAAATGTTAGATGGAATCCATCGTAGACGTCGATTTCTTAGATCTGACAAACTGCAGGTAAAAAGGACTGCTTGAAATTGTTCTCTGTTTGTCCTTCCTATTGGTGCTTTTAACGTTGAACCTGCTGATGTTTTTTTTTTCTTTTTTCAGTATCTTTTCGACTTCATAGATGTAAGTAGAGAGGTGAAACCCGACACTTATAAATTGGTGAGTAAACTCCAGAGCTTTTCAGTTTCGTCAGTCATGCTCTGAATCATTTTGACTTATTAAGAAACTCTCCTGATGGTGTTGACTGTAATGTTATTCTTTGAACAGGTGAGACAATATCCTCGACGTGTATTTAGTGATGGAGAAGGTGCATTGACTCTGAATGAAGTTGGCATGACAAACAAGCAAGAAGTCTTGTATTTGGAGTTAATCTAATGTACTCACTCCAGATTTGTGGAAAGCAATGAATTGAAGCAATTTGATTTTCGGTTTGTGTACTATTTGGATGAAATTACCTGTGTATTTTCTGCTATTCAAAATCAACCACCATGTACAGAATTATCGCACTTCTTACAGGCAATGAGACGAATGCTTCGCATAGTAGTATACAGATACAGTGGCATAGGATTGTGATACAAGTCATCAGTTTTATGATTTTGAAATTGCAAGATCTTATATCATCTATATGTCTCCTGCCCTTTCCATTCTTTACATCTCTCTTGAGGTTTCTATTCCCAAATCAACTCATTGCGGGGAATAAGGAGATGAATTGAGTTTTTCCTATTTATTTCATTCGTTGTGCTTATGATCATAAATACTTTTTCATCGTTGTCGCCTTTAAAATGAAGGTTGAGATTACTGGTTTTAATATAGATTAAATGTTCGGAAAAAAAAAAACAATCTTTTGAAAGCATTTAAGTTGTATATTTTTTATTATGCATTCGCACAAAAAAAAAAAAAAAGTTAATACTAATATAAAACATAATTTTTCTAGTTTTTATCATTTTTATAGTACAACAATAACGAAGCCTTATCCTACTAGATGGGGTTGACTACATGGATCAAATAACGTCATTGAGCTTGATCAAAAACTAAATCTCATAAATCTCATGATAGATTTTTAACTAGTAGCCCATTTAGTTTGATTATATGGGAGATGATTACATGTAATCTTAATACAATAGATTGATTGTAACATTTGGTTGAATTCAGGTAAAGAGGATTATATTTTGTAATTCTCATTATATCATTTGATGTAATCCGTATTATACTACTAAAACTAATGAATGAGGATGCGCATCTCTTGTAACTAAGGACTCATTTGGTTAGATTGCATTGCCACCTGCAGTGCAATGCAATCGAAATGCAATGTAATGCTGATTTCAAGGATCATGTTTGGTATGCTTTTTAAAATGGGCTGCAATGAGTTATTTTATAATAATGTTCCAAAATTAAGATATTTTTAAAAGACCACTTTACCCTTTAAAATAATTCATAAGCCCCAGGCCCACTTTCTTCGACAATTAGCTTGAACCATATTGTCAGCCACCATTCCTCTCACATAGGCGGAGGACGAGTGGAGGGGACGATGATGGTGGAGGACGAGCACGGTGGAGGACGAGCATTGCGGAGGGGGGCGAGCACGGTGGAGGGGACGACCATGGCTCTTTCTTGAATCACAATTGAATTTTGTTGTCCTAAAGAATAATAGCTCTCTGTTGCTAAGTTCGACAAATTAATATTCCCCATATGGTCAAGTTCAGCGTTCTTGACATTACTTCACATGCTCTATACTGTCATTGTAGATCTGGATGAACAAACACTATCAATAATTTCAGGGAATCCCAGGGAAGGAAATGTTTCACATGTTTTCTCCATTTCCCAAACTAGCTCAAGTAGCCATTCCAACGATTCTGACATTAACTAAGAATACCACGATCTAAGAAACTATTGCCGAAGTTCCAATCTTGCTGGACACAGAATAGCTTCAACCTAAGGGCGAGCTAATTTTATGGTTCATACCATCTTAAGCTTTGAAGATATCAGCTTTTATATGTTCAACGAAGCATTAACGTTCCATTGGTCTCGTATTTTAAAGGACTGTCTAGTTCAGTCATTAATTTAGTTCATATGATAATTTATGGTGTTTATTGATAATTGACTAAGTACGCTTCTGTATGCCAACTCATGCTATGATTAAATATAATATGGATTTCTCTTGCATTGTCGAATAGAGAGGATAAATGGGTATGGATGAAGGTAGCAAGGGGATATACTTGATAAAGGATGGGTACAAAGTAGCTCAGATTTTAGTGAATAATTTTCGCAGAAGTAAGCCAGGGTCCTCAAACAATGCACACCACCGATTGTGGAAGGAAGTGTGGAGATTGAAAGCCCCTCACAAAGTCAAGCTATTTATATGGAGATTATCTTCAAATGTTCTTCCCACTTTTGAGAATTTAAATAAACGGGGAGTATGTGTGGCTGACTTATGCCTTGTTTGCAAATCCAAACCGGAGTCTTTGAATCACTTATTTTGTTTTTGTCCTTGGGTCCAACATGTGTGGTTTGGAAGTGCCTTGTCTTTTCTTTTTGACTGTGAACAGAAATTTGATTTAAAGTTATGGATAACTCATTGTTTGCTTGAGCTGTGTCTCTCAGATTGGCAGAAAGCTCTTTTGGCCATGATCATGTGGAATATTTGGAAGAGCAGGAACCGATTTATATATGAGAGGGTAGAGGTGGACCCCATATTCACCTTTTCTCAAGCGACTTCTTTGTTGCAGGAGTTTTGGCAGGCATGTGGATGGTTAGATGTCACCATACAAGCATCCCAAACCTCAAGAAGCAATCAACCAGCTGCTAGAGTATGGCGCAAACCTGAAGGCAATGAACTCAAAATCAATACTGATTGTGCCTATAATCAAGCTGAGGGTATAGTGGCCATCTCATTTGTGGTGTGTGACTCTAATGGGTGGCTTCTTAATAGAGGTACTAGAATACTAGAGGCTAATTCAGCATATATGGGAGAATGCTTGGCTATGCAAGAAGCAGTAGTGTATGCTACTGAAAACCAGTTAGAAGATGTATTTTTTGAATCTGATAATCAGACCCTTATTAAATGTTTAACTGAGGGAAGTCTATCTCTAAGTTGGAGGTGTGATATAATTTTGGAAAATATCCTTACTATAAGGAATCTTAAGAGAAGCCATTCATTTGTTTGGATTTCCAAGAAGGCCAATATGGTAGCCGATTGGGTTGCCAAAGCCTTTTTAAATGGGTTATGTCCATTTGATTGGATCACTAGAACCTTGGTGGCATTGCAAAAGTTACTTCTGCAAGATAGACTAGGTTCTGTTATGGACTATGGTTGAATGTTATTCTACATCTATGTACTTGTAATTCATCCCCTGGACTCGTATTTCATTATAATGCAATACTACTTCTGTATTAGCAAAAAAAATATAATATGGATTTCTGCATTATCATAAATTCCCTACTCATCAGCTGATCACTATGTTCGTGTCATGTTGGTCTCAATTCTCAAAATCACAAAATGGACTATCGGTTTGCCACAGACTGTATTGCTTCTAGTCAATCGGACTTATTTAAGAAAACAACCCCAAGTTGCAAGTTGCATTTTAGATACAGTAGATTGTACATTTCTCTTTGTTCTTTAAAGTTGATATGATTCTTTCAGCTATGCGACAACATCTATACTATTATTACAACGCAAAAAGTTACAGATAAATACAGTAAGAACAAAGGATATCTCTTGAGTTGAAAGGAGGCGGCATAGGTGCAATAAGTAATACCCAAAAAGATTAAAATTCATCAACCAACTCAGAACTTAGCAGAACTATCCAACTCAAATCCTCATGCAATCACAATTCACATTCCTTTTTAAAGGGCAACCCCCTTCAAGGCTTTCAAATGCGACTATCCCTTAGTCCTTGCTTCAAGAAGCAATGATAAGGTGCCATCTGCAAGAAAAGGGCAGCAACAAAATGCAACACTTGTTGCAAAAAAAAAAAAAAAATAGACCATCATCCTCAAGCAATGATTGCATATTCAGTATTATTTTATTAAGTATAAAAAGCATGTTGTTCAATAAGTAAAAGCTGGCCAACATGTAATCATTAATATCATCAATGTAAAATATGAAATCTATAACAAGCTGTTCTCTTTTTTCTTTGGCCAACTACAAGCTGTTCTAATTAAATCTGATGTGTTATCATTATCATCAATAAAATCACAGAATTTCTAGACAGATGTCACCTTTATTTATAATACAACAAAAGAATATCAGAGGAGATTGTTGCAAAAAATTAAAATCCTAAAAGAAAGAGATAGAATCCATAAAAAAATTATCTTATGGAGGCATATACACAATATAAATGTAGCAGCAATTGTGATGGCCTTAAAATAAAATTAAAACATCTAGTTCCATAATTCTAAAAAACCAACTTGCAACTAGTAAGTTCATATCCTTTTGAAATAAAATCTAAATAACAATTCCTTTAAATCTCCTACATAAAATGGTTATACTAGTTCATTGATGAGACGACGAATCTAACGAGCCTTGCGTTCATTTGGAATGAGAGGGAAGCTACACATAAGGGTCTGAGAGACAATAAGTTTTATATGAGCTATTTCGATCTCATCAGATGTCAACCCTTCAACTTTCACCAATTTAGCATATGGTCCTTTAACAACTTTCATATGAGAAGAATCTTGACAAACCTTAACAAATGATTTGCACATATTCTCGGAGACTTGGACCAAAGTTTTAGAAGATTCTTTCATTTCTTCAGATAACAATTCAACAACATCACAACTTGATCGACGCCGCTTCCTCAAAGTTGACTGCACTTCACTTTGCTCTATCTCAACATATTGTTCAATAACCGGGTCAGCATGATTATTTTCAGCCGCATCTTCATTTTCTTTTGCCTCTTGTTCAGCCTCCTGTAGTGCTTAGGCAGGCCTTAAGGTGTTGTTTCCAGTGGCATGATCCTTATCCCATATAAATGTTAGCTTTTCAAAGTGTGGCAACTTCCTATTGCAGAATTTACCTACTTTACTATTCACTTGAAAGCACAAAAATTATGAAAAAAACAGCAATACAAATGTATTTATATATTTATAATGAATGACATATCTTCACATATTGTTCCCACACCGCATCCTCATCTATGACATACTTATTTACCATGTCCCAACCAAAACCAGAAGTATTGGTGCCATAAATCAAGTTGTGGACAATTTGCCATTGTTGCTTCAATGTCCTCAATCTAAACCATATATTAAAATGTGCTTTGATTTTAGTTCCTGGAAGTTTTTCTTGCATCATTTCCTCCAATTTGCCAATATAGCCTCCACCAAAACCTGTGTCAGCAATAAACTTGCCTTCCACCTTCAGTTGAACCAAACAATCAACAAGAACATCATCCTCAGAACTAGTCCATTGATGCTTATTTCCCTTTGAAGCATTGTCCTGCTCTTGGTTTTCCATTCTAAAACAACCACATAAAAACAAATTTAAAGCAAGGTATCATGTCAAACACATAAACTCAGACCGTGCAACAACTTTCAATCACATTCAAACAAATTTGAATGATCTCTAAAAGAGTCAAATTCATTATAACATTGCAACATATAAAATTCAATTACACATACTGTGAAAGTTTTAAATCATAAGTCTAAGTACTAAAAATATAAAAGTGCCAAATATCCAAAGCATAAGGACTAATAACACAAGTCTCAAATCCATCACAAATGGCTTATTTATTTCCCCTACGAGCTCTAAATACATTGAACATTTCATTAACTAAATTATCTTGAAATGCACTCCACTCATCTGAGGGCTCTATAGTTAGAATGGGATTGAATTCTATAGGGATGTTTGGTTCATCTTGTGCATCAAATTCAGCCTCCAATGGATCATTCAAGTTGTCCCACATTATGAGATTATGGAGCAAGCAACAAGCAATAATATAATGATTTTGCACGGAAATGGGATAAAATGATGGACTCCTTAATATTGGCCATCTCAACTTTAGCATTATAAGGCATCTTTCAATTATATTTTGTGCCAATGAGTGTCGCATGTTAAAACACTCTTGGGGGTTTTGAGGATGTCGACCTTCTCGCCATTCACTTAGATGATATCGTTGACCTCTATATGGGGCAAGGAACCCTTGACAAATGGTGTAGCTCGCATCAACCAAATAAAAATTGCCTACACCTAATTAATTATTGTCAGAAACCAAGGCCTAAAACTCCAAATCAATAGTAGACTCAAAATAGTAAAGAAGTCATTATGGTATATGTACCTTGGGGCACCTTGAACCCATTAAGTCCACCAATAGCATCCCGTAATACTCTTCCATCTACTGCTGAGCCTTCCCAACCCGAATATACAAATATAAATTGGCCATATAGGGAGCATACACCAAGCACATTTGTGGTTACTTCTCCTTTTCTATTTCGGTACCTAGCCTTTATGGAAAGTGGCCCTTGAACCCTTATATGTGTGCCATCCAATGCACCTAAGCAACCCTGCATCCAAAAGCCATCATAAGTTACCATGTATTACCTCCTAAGCTAATTTAAAAACACAAGAATCATTAGTACATTAAACCATCTCCACCTCTCGTCATTTGAATCTTCAATAATTGGCTCAGGAGTTTTGAAAAGCTCACATTGGATGAACATCATGGCTCTTAGTACTATGGTGAAATAACGACTAATGGTCTCCCCAGACCGCCCAAACTTAAATTGGATTACCTTTTTTTCATATGATAAGCAAGTATATGCAAGAACATAGCTACTTGTTCATCTACTAACATGTGTTTAGTTGGTTTTAGGCCACCTATTGTATCCAGCATGCCACAAAGTTTATCAAATGTCAACCTATACATCCTAATTTGGTTGTAATAAGTATTGTCATTGCCATAAATCAACTCCCTAAGATGCTTTCTCTTAGTATGAAAATCAAGAGTGTAGGAACGGTCTTGTATGATCCTACTATTCAAAATAGTTACAGCACACATCATATTCATCAACATTGTTTGAAAAGCATAGATAAGAATTAACCATCCAAGCATTAGATGGAGAACTGCTTCCTTATGAACTTTATCCATATTTTTTGACTTCTGATAACCATCCACATTTTTAAATAAAAAAAAAGATGGAGGTTGCAATCAATCAAACAACATATATAAACATCAATAGTAAAACACACGTGAACATGAATATAATCAAACATATAAATCAAAGTTTGTTTTTTAGTTTCTTCTCAATCTTACCCTCCAAATCATTCAATTTATCATTCATAATGAAAAAAACAAAGAATTTAATTAATCTCTTCTAAACTTCTTTAGCTATGTGACAATCTCATATAATAAAGCTACAAAGGGGACTAGCATTAGTTATGTCTTTAATATTGTAAGTATGACTTGTGACCAAAAAAAAATTTGTAAGTATGACAATGGGTTATCAACTCATCACGCGTTAAGTGTCCAACAACGGAGATGAGAAATCACCATAAAAAAATACACGAGAGATTAAAATTATATTGAATTACTATTTATCAATGTATAGCCCCTGGCCTAAAAACTCTTTACGCTTCATCACGATAGCTTTATCAATTTCACTGAACAAATCATCCCCGTAACTTTCAGAATCTAGAGCAGGATTGTCTGGCACTCAATTCAAATTTATAGTTTTTTTACAAATCATACTGCGATAAATCTTTCCAAGACTATTTCACCCAGTCTCATATTAAGAAAATAAAAACCCCAAATCTCATATTTCTACATCAGGTATATTGAATCACAACAATAACCTAGCGATTAAATCATCTAATCCCATAAGAAGAAGAAGATGACAAAATTTTGGCAAACAATTTCTACACAGCTATGAATTGAAGTAAGAGAAAGAAAAGAGGGAAATTGAGAAGACAGGCTCACATATTTTGCAAGACAAATTAGATTCGTAACCACCGAAACTTACCTCGCTGGCCATAGTAAAGCCGATGTCTTTGTTTCTGCAGTCCTTCGCTGTGGAGCATGCCGCTCTTAACTTCTGTTGCTTTCAATGTTCTGCTCTCAACGTTACTCGTTTTTAATGTTTTGTCTATTGAGGGCATACATTGTCTTTTCATTATATTAGTAGGGTTAAAATTGAGATTTCATCAATAATTACAGGCTTGCATTGAGTTTTCATAGGAGCCCCCTATAAATGGAGATGACAAAAAACTATGCAATCTGTTTTACGATTGTAATATATATTACTATTAATAAGCCCAACCAAATAGGCCACCAATGGTAATGCAATAAAGATTACCATTGAAGGTGTGCAATGCAATCTAACCAAACGGGCCCTAAGTGAAAAAGACCTTATTGTCATTATAATTTTTATATTGACCAAGATGCCCACCCATAAATGATATTAAATATTAAAAAATAGTATAGAAATTTAAAAATTATTCCCCCACTTAAAAATTTTAAAATTTATATTCCACAATTTAAAAAATATTAAAATACCATATTAAATAATATTCCTACCATTAAATATTAAAAAATTAACATAAACCCAATGAATAGGAGTAGGTTATGTGTGGGTAGATATATAAATTGTGACTGTCTGGTCATCCTTTGGTGTTTCTTTTGTCTGAAATTCACCAGTTCTCTCCCCCTGAATTGCAAACAAGGCATAATAGGGTGTATTTTCAAGGAAGGTGGCATCACAGGTGACAAATAAATGTTTGGAGACCGGATCATAACACTTGTATCCTTTTTGGGAATGAGAGTAGCCAAGGAAAATACACCGAAGGGCTTTAGGGTCAAGTTTGTTGGTGTGATAGAGGTGAACGTATGATGTGCAACCAAACACTCAAAGTGGTAGAGTGTTTTCGAGGTATGGGAGGTTGTAGGATTTGTGGAGGAGTTGAAGTGGCGTTTTGGAAGAAAGTGGTCAGCTTGACATTCGGTTAATAAGGAATGTGGCAATAAGAATAGCATCATCCCAATGATATTTAGGAACATTGCTGCTAAACATGATGGCTCTAACAGTCTTAAGAATATGACGATTCTTTCGTTCAGCAATACCATTCTGTTGAGGTGTATTGGGACAAGAACTTTTGTGAACAATGCCTTTGTCATTTAGGAAGGTAGATAGGGCCTAATTGAAGTATTCAGTCCCATTATCGATATGCAGGATCTGAATTTGGGTTTGGATCATATTGCGGAAGTTAAGAAATGTTTGATATACATCTGTTTTATCCTTCAACAAGTAGACCTAGCTGACACGTGTATGGTTATTGACGAATGTAATGAACCATTTTGTTTTTGATCGGTTTAGTGTGCGAGATGGTCCCCATAAGTCACTGTGAATTGTAGAAAAAGGTTTTGAAGCTTGGTATGAGATTTTTGGAAGTGAAGTACGATGATGCTTGGCCTTTTCACATGAATCACAATAAAAATCAGAGGTGAATTTATTAGAGACAAGGGATGGAAACATTTGAGACATGTAATTTAAATTTAGATGACTTAAACGTTTGTTCCATAACTCTAAATCACTAGTGCTAAGAGAGACACTTTATTACACTTTAATTAAATAATTGAAGACTAATTTGTCATTTTTTGAAATTCAGAAGACCAACTTGTCATTTTCCAAATTCAAAGCACAAACTATCATTTTGGAAATTTGAAGGACCAAACTGGTATTTCTGAAATTTGAAAAATCACTCCGTAATTTTTTTCCAGTCATTATGTCTACAGTTTCAGATGCCTCTTCCTCTGTGCCTCGGTCTGGCTCCAATAACATCTCCACTGTCCTTCTTGTTTTTGATAAACTTACTAGCGATAACTATCGGGAGTGGTCTTAATCCATGATTCTTGCTCTCAATGAATGAGATAAACTCGAGTATATAACTGGTAAAGCAAAAAGACCACCAACATCAGAAACCAAGGAGTTTTGAAAATGGAAATCTGAGAATGCATTGGTATCATCTTGGTTGATCAATGCGATGTCCTCCTCAATTAAAAAGAGTTTCATGTATCTTCCTTTAGCCCAGGAATTTGGGAAGCCCTTCGTGAGACATATAGTCCTATGGGAAATAGGTCTCGCATATTTGATGTTAAGAAGAAGCTATGGCAGCTGAAACAAGACCACATGCCACTTGATGATTATTATCTTGAAAAATCAGCACTTTGGCAAGAATTTGATGCCCTATAAAATCAAACTTATCATTGTGGGGCCAATGCTTAAGAAGATTGCAAAGTAAAAGAAGCGGAGAGAATATACGAGTTGCTAGCTGGTCTTAATATGGTTTATGATGATGTTCAGGCTAGAATTCTCAATCAAGAAACCTTACCATCTATGCCTCGGATCATATGACTGACAATAAAGCTCTCTTCTCATCCTATACTCCTATCACCAAGGGAGTAATTGTGCGAATTTCCAGTTTGGTTCTTCAAATTTCCAATAATTCTCAGTACATAGTTCTTTTATCACAACCAAGACTTGAAAGAAATTACCTTTCCTGATTACTGTGGCAGTAGGCTTTGTCGTAGTCTGTAGTGTGGCTAGCATTTCCATGAGTTTGTGTAGCTGGTCATTATAGGATGATTCTTTAAATGTTTCATCCACATAACCTCTTCCTTTCCTTTTTTTTGGTTTCCAATCAGTAGGTTTACCATGGAGGTTCCAGCAAGTATCCTTTGTATGCCTCTGTTTTTTACAATAATCACAGAATGGGCGGCCTTTAGAACCTTGTTGTTCTGTGGGTCGCACAACAAGTACTGAAGCCTTAGGAGTATCAACGGAATTAGTCGAAGTCTGAAGCATTGATTTGCGCCTATCCTCTTCACTTCTAAGAAAGTGTAGACTTCACACACAGATGGTAAGGGTTCTTGACTGAGAATTTTAGCCCAAACATCATAATAAACCACATTAAGACTAGCTAGCAACTCATATACTCTCTCCGCTTCTTTTTCTTTGCGATCTTCTTGAGCATCGGCCCCACAATGATAAGTTTGATTATGCAAGGCATCAAACTCTTATTAAAGTGCTGATTTTTCAAGATAATAATCATCAATTGGCATGTGGTCTTGTTCCAGCTGCCATAGCTTCTTCTTAAAATCAAATATACGGGACCTATTTCCCACAGGACTATATGTCTCACAAAAGGCTTCCTAAGTTTCCTGGGCTGAAGGAAGATACATGAAACTGTTCTTAATTGAGGAGGACATTGCATTGATCAACCAAGATAATACCAATGCATTCTCAAGTTTCCATTTTCGAAACTCCTTGATTTTTGATGTTGGTGGCCTTTTTGCTCCACAAGTTATATACTCGAGTTTATCTCATCCATCGTGAGCAAGAATTATGGATTGAGACCACTCCCAATAGTTATCGCTAGTAAGTTTCTCAGAAACAAGAAGGACAGTGGAGATGTCATTGGAGCCAGACCAAGGCACAAAGGAAGAGGCATCTGAAACTGTAGACATAATGACTGGGAAAAAAATTACAGAGTGATTTTTCAAATTTTAAAAATATCAGTTTGGTCCTTCGAATTTCCAAAATGACAAGTTGGTCTTCTGAATTTTGAAAATGATAGTTCAGGCCTTCGAATTTGGAAAATGACAAGTTGGTCTTCTGAATTTCAAAAAATGACATATTAGTCTTCAATTATTTAATTAAATAATTGAAGACTGGTCAAATGCTTCCTTCCGATCTACTTCGCGTCGTTGTGATCTCCAAGGTGTTGAAGGTGACGGTGGTTGGAGATGAAACAAAGAGACGGTGGTGTATCTTCTTTGCTCCTCCCGAAACTCCCAGCTGAAGATCTCAGCTTTTCAGCTCTCCTCTCTGGGGTCTCGGATCTGATGTAGTGTGGTGGAGGGTGATGCCAATACAAACTTAGGTATGAGCTCTCTCACGGTGTGGTCTTGCAGCGCCGTTGCCAGGGAAAGCTCCAAACGTCGGTGAAGACTCTGAATGACGGTGAAAGCTCCGATACAAATAGTAAATGTGGCCTTCAACACATCTGTGATGGTCTCTCGTCTCAGTCGTTCTCCACGGCACCTCTGGTCTGGCAAGCTTTCACGGTGGTGAGGACGATTCCGGCGTGGTGAGGATGGAAGTTTAGCTCCGGCGTGGTGATAATGATCAAAGACGGTGGTCTCGTCTTCCTCTTCCTCAATCTCTCGTTCAAACTCCAATCACCAGAAATTGGAGCGAAAATGATGGCCGATGAGAGGAAGATGGAAAGATTCAAGTTTCGGATGTTTTCTGGCGAATTAGAGTGTCTGCGACAACCGACTGAGATCGTTGGGCAGAAACAGAGACTGGTAATGTCGATAAACGACAGAAATAGCCAGAGACAAAGATTCTAGTTTTGACAGAAATTGGGACGCTGGAACAAGCGCCGACAATATTAGAGACAGAGATGGTTCTGATATTATGAATGTAGAACACAACGGTGAGTATGTTGGCCTCTACTCTTCTCTAATGCTCTGATTCCATGAAGAGAATTAGAAGACTGAATTGATTATATACAAATGATAGGATTTACACGGTATTTATAGGACAAAAAATAGAGATAGAGCGGAGTGATTAACGGGAGAGATGGAGATACAAATAGAGGTGATTGACTGAGTGGAAGAACGAAGTCAGTAATATCATGCTACCACCGAAAGAGTTTCTGACTTTTAACAGGCTTATACTTTGATAATGCTTCATGAATTAATCGTTATAACAAAAAAAAAAGCACTTTGATAATTCCTCTCCACTTCATTTTTTAATGTCTTCCTATCAGAAATGTGGTGATGTTATCAACGCTTTCATGGAACATTTCAATGAAGGAGACAGAAATGTGGCAGGAGAGGTGAGGGAGACTCCCATAGATGTTACGGATGGGAATCAATATACTCCTCAGGATGAGCAAACAAATAAAATTTTGTCAGATACTTCACTATGTGGAAGTGCCAGAGATGAATAAATGACACCATTCCGTACTTTGAATGAGTTTCCTAGACTGCTGAGTCAGGAAAATCTTGATCTTGACCTTGCAATTTCATTGTCCATTGAGGTACAGCATACATCTTAAGTTTCACTTTTTTTTTACCATTTCATAATTCCTTGAACCTTTCGTCATGATTAAGTAGACCCCAATGATGACTTCAAAGATTTAAAGACTCCCTTTACATTATCATTTATCAATACTAGAACCTTGATTGCTTCCAAACATGAATTAAATCCAGACAGCTGAGCAAGAAGGAGCACAAGCTTGCAGGGAGATGTCAGTACACCAATTGTGGGGCCACCTGAGTCATCTGGGGTGGAACTTGGGAAAATAGCAGCATCAAATGGAAGGTTCAGTCCTTGTCTTCACATTTTATTTTGGTGCTACTTCATATATGCATCGTTCTATGATACTGCACTCAAAAGTGCTCTGCCATATTGGCGGTATAGGATTTAGTATTTTTTTAACGGATAGGATGTATTTTAAGATTGTCAAATATAATAAAGGTGTTCGTGATCATTTTAGGTTGGAAGTAGGTGACAGAGTGTAAATCAGATAGCAAAGAAAATGGGTAGTTAGGTTGCTTAGCTGGAATTTGTTATGTATTGTTAGTATTGTTAGTTTGGTTAGTCTGAAGGTCATTTTCGGTATTTATTTGTTATGCTTTTGACTGCTTTTGACTGATATAAAGTAGTGATGTACAGTTAACATTGAATAATGAGAATTGCTATTTTACTCTTTCTTTCTCCCAATACGTTTTTCTCTTCGCTCCCAATAATCTCAAATCTGAAATTGCTTTACCTGAATCACTCTGCTTCTTCCTGATTCTTCTTCTGGTCTTTCTTGTTTCATGGTATCAGAACGATAGCTCCACCATGTCTAACTCTTCATTTACCTCTGGTGATTCTAATGCTGACACCATATCTGATCCTTCACAGAACATTTCAAGCCCATTCTACCTTCATCCGAATGAGAACCCAGCCTTGGTGCTTGTGACTCCGGTTTTGACCGGTCCAAACTATCATACCTAGTCGCGTGCCATGAGAATAGCCTTGCAATCGAAGAACAAGCTCGTCTTTGTTGATGGATCGGTGTTAGCTCCGTTAATGTCATATCTGATTTACTCAACGTGGTTACGATGCAACACAATGGTTTGTACGTGGCTCACGAAATCGCTTTCTCCTACCATAGCTCAAAGCATCTTGTGGTTTGATAAGGCGTATGAGATTTGGTCTGACTTGAAGGACCAATTTGCACAGAGCAATGTGTTCCGAGTAGCTGAATTACAGGATGAAATTTACAATTTCAGGCAAGGTGATCTTTCTATTAGTGAATATTTTACGAAACTAAAATTTTTTTGGGACGAGTATACTATTTTGCATCCAATTACACGGTGTGCTTGCAACTTTAGCTATTCTTGCATTAGATACCGTGAACAAGATTATACACTTCGATTCCTGAAAGGTCTCAATGATCGTTTCTTGTCTGTTAAATCTTAGATTATGCTATTGGATCCCTTACCTTCTGTTAATAAAGTTTTTTCACTGTTATTGCAACAACAAAGGGAAATGCATCCTGCCTCTGAATCAAACATTCTATTTTCTAAAGGACCTTCACGATCCTTTACTGGTCCTCCAGGTTTTGGTTCCAAGAATTCTGCTAACTCTGGTTCAGGACATAATAAATTTTGCACCTATTGTAATAAACCACGTCATACCGTGGATACATGCTATAGGAAACATGGTTTCCCACCAGGTTTTAAATTCCGTAATCAAGGTTCTGCCTCTACTAATCAATTTTAGTCAGTGGATCCTGGTTCTTCTGTGACAGATGCTACAACCAGCTCCAATGGAATTTTACCAACACCTGCAGCTTAGTTTACACCTTATCAATATCAAAAGCTTCTTGCCTTGCTTCAGCCTTCTATATCATCATCTTCCACACCACCGAACATTGTCCCTTCTGTACACAATTTACATTCCCTTTCTTCTTCCCACCAGGATACAGGTAATCGGTTTCCTTCTCCTTCTTTTCCCCCTCGCACCTCATGGATCATTGATACAGGTGCTACTGACCATGTGTGCCATACTTTGTCCTGTTTTTCTGATTATAGACATATTAGTCCTATTCCAATTAAGCTTCCCAATCATAGTGTTGTTAATGCTACAATCTCAGGAACAATTCGCTTATCTGATTCTTTGATTCTTCGTAATGTCTTCTATGTTCCTGATTTTACCTTTAATATCCTTTCTGTCACTAAACTTACTGCCTCTACTCCATGTTGCTTCATTTTCTTACCTTCTCTATGTTTCATACAGGTACTTTTGCCTTGGAAGATGATTGGTACAGCTGAAGTTTTTGAAGGATTGTATTTTCTTAATCCTGCAACACCTCACCATACTTTGGCCATTTCTGTCTCCTCTCCTCAACCATCTGCAACCTCGATTGATCTTTGGCACCATCGCCTAGGTCATGCATCTTCTTATACTTTTAAAACTTTACATCAACAATTTCCTTCTATACCTTTTAGCATGAACTCTGTTCCTTGTGATGTATGCCATATGGCAAGGCAAAAACGATTATCTTTCCCTGTAAGTTTTTCAACAAATAATAAAATGTTTTCTGTGATCCATACTGATATTTGGGGCCCATTTGCTGTTACATCTGTGCGTGGCTTTAGGTATTTTTTAACGATTGTTGATGATTTTAGTCGTTTTACTTGGATATATCCTATGAAAACTAAATCTGAGGTTCGGGTTCACTTACAATCCTTTGTTCATTTTGTTGAGACACAGCATAACACCAAAATACAGATTATTCGATCAGATAATGACCTTGAATTTTTGATGCACTCATTTTATAATTCTAAAGGCATCGTTCATCAAACTTCTTGTATTAAAACCCCTCAACAAAATGGTATTATTGAGAGGAAACATCAGCATATCCTTAATGTTGCCCGTGCACTTCTTTTTCAAGCCAAACTTCCTAAGGCTTATTGGTGTTTTGCTATCACTCATGCTGTTTTTCTCATAAACAGGTTGCCCTCTCCTCTTCTTAAGCATTCTAACCCTTTTTCTTTACTATACCAGTCATCCCCCTCCTATTCTAATTTAAAAGTGTTTGGTTTTTTGTGTTTTGCTTCTACCATTTTTGCCCATAGGTCAAAATTTGATGCCCGGGCATCCAAATGTGTTTTTCTGGGTTTTTCTGCTACTACTAAGGGCTATATTCTTTTGGCTCTTCATTCCAACAAGATTTTTATTTCTCGAGATGTCATCTTTTATGAATCATTTTTCCCTTATCATACTCATACATCACTTGTTGATCCAGATTCTTCTCTCCCTTTGCCTGCTGATGTTCCTCCTCTTGATTATACCCTTTTACCTAGCCCCTCTACTATGCCTCCTGCTGCTACTTGTTCTCCTCTTAATCCTGTCTCTCATGCACCCTCCTCTCCTCCTTCACCTTTTCTTTCTCCTACTATTCATCCTTCTACCGGGTTTCTACTAGACCTCACAAACCTCCCACATATTTGCAGGATTACTATTGTTCTTCCTTCATTACTTCAGCTGCCTCTTTTTCTTCTGGTGATAAGTACTCCTTTTCCTTTACACTTTCTCCTTCTCTTTCACCTTCATACACTCGTTTTTGTTTAATTATTGCTTCTGATGATGCTCCTACCACATATCGCCAAGCATCAAAATACAAACCTTGGAGAGATGCCATGGATGCTGAAATAAAAGCCCTGGAACAGAATAACACATAGATCCTTACACATTTTCCTAATGGGAAACATCCTATTGGTTGCAAATGGGTATTTACCAAGAAATATAAATCAGATGGCACACTTGATCGGTATAAAGCTCGGTTGGTGGCCAAGGGTTTCACCCAAACGGAGGGAGTTGATTACTTTGACACCTTCTCTCCGGTTGCCAAAATGACTACAGTAAGGTTGCTTCTTGCCTTAGCTTCTGCCAATGAATGGCACATTCAACAGTTAGATGTTAATAATGCATTTTTTGCATGGTGATTTACATGAAGAGGTATATATGGTTTTACCTCCAGGATTTTACTCTCATGATTCTACATTGGTTTGCAAACTTCAAAAGTCTCTTTATGGTCTCAAGCAAGCAAGTAGACAATGGTTTCAGAAATTATCTTCTGCACTTCTTTCTCTTGGATTTATTGAATCAAAGGCTGATTACTCTTTGTTTATCAAAGCTTCTAGTTCTAGTTTCACTCCTATCTTGGTATATGTTGATGATATTCTTATCACTGGTAATAATTTGCCTGAAATTGAGTCTGTCAAACAGCAGTTGGATTTTCAATTCAAGATTAAGAATCTTGGTCCTGTTAAGTATTTTCTTGGCCTAGAGGTCGCCAGGAGTCATGATGGCCTGTCTTTATGTCAACGCAAGTTTGTTCTTGATTTGCTTACTGACACCAGTTACTTAGATTGCAAGCCCGCTTCCACTCCCATGGATAAACATTGCCGCCTCAGTTCTGCTTCTGGTGTTTCTCTTGTGGATCCAACAGCTTACCGGCAGCTAGTTGGACGGCTTCTTTATCTAACTAGTACAAGACCAGATATATCTTTTGCCACTCAACAATTAAGCCAATTTATGGCTACTCCAACTGATATGCATTTGCAGGCAGCATATAGGGTGCTTCGGAATCTCAAGTCTACCCCTTCTTTGGGTCTTTTCTTCCCTGCTAAGTCTGATTTATGTTTAAAAGCATTTAGTGATAGTGATTGGGCTTCTTGTGTTGATTCTCGTCGCTCCATTACAGGCTATTGTATCTTCCTTGATACTTCTCTTGTGTCATGGAAGGCTAAGAAACAAGGGACAATTTCTACTTCTTCTTGTGAAGCTGAGTATAGGGCTTTAGCTATGACTACCTGTGACATTCAGTGGCTTTTGTATTTGCTTCATGATCTTAAGGTTCCTCATTCTTCACCAGCCTTGTTGTACTGTGATAATCAGTCTGCTATTCAACTTGCTTCTAATCCTACCTTCCATGCTTGCACCAAGCATATTGAATTAGATTGCGATTTGGTTCGAGATAAAGTACAAGATGGTGTTCTTCGTCTTATGCCTATTCGAACTCAGGATCAACTTGCTGACCTCTTTACCAAGCCACTTGGTCCAGGTCCCTTTCAATCCCTTGTGTCCAAGCTGGGCATGATTGATATCCATGCTCCAGCTTGCGGGGGGCTGACAGAGTGTAAATCAGATAGCAAAGAAAATGGGTAGTTAGGTTGCTTAGCTGGAATTTGTTATGTATTGTTAGAATTGTTAGTTTGGTTAGTCTGAAGGTCATTTTCGGTATTTATTTGTTATGCTTTTGACTGCTTTTGACTGATATAAAGTAGTGATGTACAGTTAACATTGAATAATGAGAATTGCTATTTTACTCTTTCTTTCTCCCGATACGTTTTTCTCTTCGCTCCCAATAATCTCAGATCTGAAATTGCTTTACCTGAATCACTCTGCTTCTTCCCGATTCTTCCTCTGGTCTTTCTTGTTTTAGTAGGACGTTCATTCTTCCAAGATTTAGCTAAAAATGCAGATATCATTGAGACTGGTACGATGTCAAGCTTAGGAAATCAGGACAGCTAAAATAATCCTCAGCATAATAGAAATGCCATCCTTGAGGAGGAGGTATAGTTCTTCTATTTATGAATTTTCCATGAGGGTTAATATTCATGTTCATTTGTCATATCATTCATTTATCTCAAGAGTCCATGCCTCCTAATTCCTAATGTGTGAACTCTTTGAAATTGAAGTTGGGTGGCATTTCTTCCGTGGAGCGTGATGATGCATTAATGCTCGAGGCCATAATGTCGGGTAGAAACCCTGAAGGGAATGGTTATGCCTTTCCAAATGATTTCATGCAGAATAGGGCTTCCTATCCACAGCCTGCACCTCGCCCACCTTCCCCGTCACTCAGTGCTCCGCTCTTAACAAGGGAACAACAGGTATAATTTATTTCTTCTTGTTCACCAGAATTCTGTGAGCAGATAGTCTAAACATTGATTCTAGTCTATACTGATTTGATGAAGGATGATGCATGTCTCAAATCATTACAAGCAGACACAGAAAAAGAATTAAGGGCAGTTGAGGAAGCTAAGGCTGACCGTGAAGAGGAATGGAGGAGAGAGGAAGAATCGCAGAAGAAATTGCAAGAGGAGAAGGTAACTCATTACTTGCTTCTTCATCTTGTACCCACGCATCTTTTAATTTTATTTAGTCTTACAATTGATCTAGTTACAAAAAACGATTCTCTACCATTTTGTTCATGTTGACATTAGAAAATCCTGCTAGAAACACCAACCAAATAGCTGTTATTCTCAGTTTAAAGCCAAGAGTTTTGCCCAGGCTGAGATTTTGTGAGGGTGGGCCACCCCTCGAGCTGCACTAACTTACCTTGTTTCCTAGAAGAATACCTCCTGGCCATGTACATGATGCTAAAGCAAGGAATGGCGTATCAAATGCCTCTATTACAACTCAATAAATTAAATGTCATGCTTTTTTTGGCCTACCAATTAAATGTCGTATTTGAGTGATTATACTTTCTGTTAGGAAACAATACGAAACCCAATTAACAAATGTTTAAATTTATGGAAAATATAGTGATATTGTGATATGCAACAATTTTAAACGCTGAAAGAAGTGTTCAAATGAGCTATGGATGATGATGATGATAATAATAATAATAATAATATGGTGAAATTAATGAATATTGACATTAACAGAATGATTTTGTCACGGTCGTTCTCTCTGTATTAAAGATGCAGTTGTATATTGAATCGTTTATTCTGGTAACTGCAAATAAGTACTACTGTTTGCTGAGATGTTATTTATTATTTCTCTATTCAAGAAAATGTCTCTTTATGAGTAGTACCCCTGACTGGATTATGCAAAACCTTATTATTAGTGCATCATAATTTCATCCGTATCGAAGGAAAACTCCTAACCTTCAAGTTGTTTAAACTTGTATATTCTGTAATTCTGTGTCAGGAATTGGAAAGACGGTTGGCAGCAAAAGAAGCTGCTCTGCCACCAGAACCATCCTCAGAAGATGAGAATGCTGTGACCTTGCTGGTAAAAATGCCAGATGGAAGACGTCGTGGACGTCGATTTCTTAGATCTGACAATCTGCAAGTAAAAAGGCCTGCTTGAAATTTTTCTCTGCCTTCCTATTGGTGCATTTAACATTGAACCTGCTGATGGCTTTTTTCTTGTTCCAGTATCTTTTTGACTTCATAGATATAAGTAGGGTGGTGAAACCCGGCACTTGTAGATTGGTGAGTAAACTCCTGAGCTTGTCAGTTTCATCAGTCATGCTCTGAATCATTTTGACTTGTTAAGAAACTCTCCCGGTGGTTGGAACTCTAATGTTATTCTTTGAACAGGTGAGTCCTCAACGTGCATTTAGTGACGGAGGAAGTGCATTGACTCTGAATGAAGTTGGTCTAACAAAAAAGCAAGAAGTCTTGTGTTTGGAGTTAATCTAAAGTCCTGAATCCTGACTCCAGATTTGTGGAAAGCAATGAATTGAGGTTTGTTAAAATACAAATTACCAATTTGATCTGGGTCTGTGCTATTTGGATGAAATTTCCTGTGTATTCTCAGCTATTCAAACTCAACCACCATGTACAGAACCCTCCCACTTCTTACAGGCATATGACTAATTCCTCGTATAGTAGTATACAGATACAGTGGAATGGGATTAAGATGCAAATCATCAGTTTTATGATTTAGGAAATTGCAAGATCTTATATCATCTATATGTCTCGTGTTCTTTTTCATTCTTTACATCTCTCTTAAGGTTTCTATCAAGTCATTGGGAGGAATAAGGAGATAAATTGAGTTCCCTAGTCATTTCAGCAGTGGTTCTCATTATTATACAGTACTCCTTCCGATGCTAATTATTAGATAAAATTGATTTTTTTGGAGAAATTAAGGAAGCTAATTCAATTATTTTAGAGTATCTGTATTTTTATTTTTTTTCTTCAAACTAATTACTTTAACTAATAAATTAATATATAATCTAAGGATACATAACATATGACATGATTAAGTAACTTATTTAGATTTCTTAATATCTCCCAAAAAAGTTAACTTTTTCTTATATTTAGAACCGGAGATAGTATATACTTTTTCATCATTGTCGCCTTTAAAATGAAGGTCGAGATTACTGGTTTTAATATGTATTAGATGTTAGAAAAATAAAAATAAAAAAAAAACTTTTGAAACATTTAAGTTGTTGATTATTATTTATTATGCATTTGCAAAAAAAAGAAAAATTAATATCCCCATCATACCCAAATATAACACAATTTTTATAGCTTTTCTATCCCTTTTAACAATATATAATTTCAAACTATATGTCTTATATCACACCAATTATGGTTTGGCGTCCTCCACCTGCTGGGGTGGTTAAGGTTAACACAGATAGATCCAGGAATGAAGTGTCGGGAAGCTGTACATGTGGTGGAGTGATACGGGATGACCAAGGCTAATTTGTTCAGGGATTTATGTTTCGAATTGAAAGCGGGTGTGTGATCATAGCAGAGGCATGGGGAATCCTGTGGGGTATAAAGTTGGCTTGGGAAGGAGGATTTAGGAATATTCTTGTTGAAAGTGATTGCAACAAAGTATTAGAGCTTATTCAAGGAGCGGTCTCTGATGAACATCCTAATGTTACAGTAATTTTGGAGATTCAATCGATGCTGGAACGTGAGTGGGAAGTGGAGCTGCTACACTGTTGTCGAGAGGCGAATAGGGTGGCTGATTGCTTCGCAAGGATAGCATGGGATATGGCAGTTGATTTTCTTGTACTTCACAGAGAACCTGCTAAAGTGAAACAATTGCTTATAGATGATGTTGTGAACCAGAATTTTTGTACTGACTTAGTGGGGTAGAGCCCTTGGGGCTGTTTGTTTTTTTTTTCTTTGTGTTTTTTTTCATTCACTATCAAAAAAAGAAACTACATGTTTTAAAAGATCTTTCAGAAATATCTTTATTTACTATTTTTTATTCTTGCTTTAGCCAATGTTGTTTGAATCTTTGACATGTGATGAGGAAATTATTCTCTCAATCAACTAACATGACATCCGAACATTGACTTTACTAATTTTTTTCTTATTGTTAATATTGATACTTTCAAAAATAGGCATGACTAACTATTCTTTCCAATCCATCTTTCAAGGTTTAAATCTCACTATCTTTACCTTAAAAGTAGAAATTTAAAAAAAAAAAAAAAAAAGTTAGACTTTTGACATGGGCCTACAGCTTGCCCAATTTAATAAAGAGGTTAGATTTCAAGCCTGCTTAAAAGTGTCTTTGCATAAATAGGTCAGACTTTTTCTTTAAAAGCATATCTTATAAATTTGTAGGCTTGACCTATTTAATATATAATATATTTTAAATAATTTCTTAAATAATATTATGTAATTAAATCAAGTTTTATTTTAATTTAATATAGGCTTTAAGCCTATTTAAATGCTCTAATTTGTATATATGTAGGCTTTGAAACCTACCAAAAGCATACATACATATAGGTTTTAGTACGTTTAAATCTTATTTAATGCTTTAAAAGCATGCAATATGAGGTATTTTAAAAGGCTTATATTGCAAATAGACCTTTAAAAAGGCTTCAGCCCTTTTTAAGGCTCAGACTAAGTCTAAAAAAATCTCAGGCACAAGCTTAGGTTTTATATCTTTTTTTACAGGCTCAAACCTATTTGATCAAAGCCTGACTTGGCTTGATTTATTTTCGCTCTTACTTAAAAAGCTAACAGTCTAATAAATAATAATATTAATAATAAATAACGAACAGTAAAATTGTATATCTATACAAAAAAAAAATTTAATAACATGCCTACAAATAGGCTCAAAAAATAGACTATTAGAAGCAAAGGAGTATACAGATAAAATAATGTAACAGATTTTTTGATTAAAAAATTAATATATATATATATATATATGTATATATATATATATATATATATATATATATATATATATATATATATATATATATATATATAATTGAGGAGGTCTCAACCCGCGTTTAGAATTCGATCCAAAAAAAAAATCCACGTTTTGAAGAGAAATACCATAACGAATGTAGTAAATTTGATTGCATTAAAGTCTATTCAACTTTTAGTTTTTTTTTTTCGTGCCCAGACTATTCAAGTTTTAATTATCTTAATGGAAATTTGATTTAGTATATATTTGGATTAACTTTTGAGAATAATTTTTACGATTTATGAGATAAGTGTGTAAGAGGAGTTTTGTCTCGGTTACGTAACACAAATTGCCAAACACTCACATGCGAGTTGCCAGCATTATTCGTTTTGAAACGACTTGACCAGCAAGTCTCCGAGGGATGCATGGCCTATAAGATGCGATAACTTCAGCAATTTCCATCGTATATAAGTCTTAAACCCAAAATGCCCATTCCAATATATTTCACCCAAGTATCCCTCATTTCTTTTTAAGCGCGAAAAGGAAATTCTCCGACAAAAAGAGAATCAAAGAAGCAACACTTCACCTTGCATCTCAATTTCTGTTACAAACCAATCTGATGATTCCAATGGCGAGGCCTAATCAGCTAGCAATTGAGAGGTTCATGAGAATCACGGGCGTATCTGAAGCAGTCGCAGCGCAGAAGCTAGAGGTTAACCGTCATTTCTTTCTTTTGTTTACGATAATTGTCTTTGAGTAATTGGTTTTAATTGAAAACTTAAAGAAAGAAGCAACGATACATCAAGATTATTTTTATTCACGATCTTTCATTCAGGGGCTGACTGGTTATTTCATCTGCATGGCTCAGCCATCGTTTCTTTAATCTTTCTATATGGTTTTTTCAGTTCTTGCATCGAGTTCAAACTCATAATTTTTTTTCTTGCTTAATTGCCTCCTTTGGTCCTTTTGCTGATTTAAACTGATCTTGTTTACCGAAGCTGTATGTGTGCAGAGATAATTCATTTTAACTGATCAAAATGTTCTTATTTTCATTCTGATTAATTATAGTTCCACATTTTCATTCAAAAAACAAAAATGGTCTTGTTTTGCGGGAGGGAATGAAAAAATTGGTGCATTAACTATTCTTTTCTAATTACTGATTGACTTTCGTTAGTCTCTGGGAAGTAGGAAACATAGAGTTGATTAAGGATTCCCCTCCAAAACAAGAATCCTTCCTGTGATAAGAGTTTTGCACGTAAACTTGTCTTATACTGATTGTCTTATCAAACTATGGTATGTGATGTTAGTCAGTTTGAAACTTTGAATAGGACCAGCTGTGTGCGTTGTGCAGCTGTCTTATGCTTTGATGATGCTTCATGAATTAATCGTTTTAAGCCCAAAAAAAAAAAAGCACTTTGATAATTCCTCTCCACTTCATTTCTTTAATGTCTTCTTATCAGGAGCATGGTGGTGATGTTATCGACGCTCTCAGTGAACATTTCAATGAAGGAGACAGAAATGTGGCAGGAGAGGTAAGGGAGACACCCATGGATGTTATGGACTGGAATCAACATACTCCTCAAGCTGGCCATGCACATTATTTACATCAGGATGAGCAAACAGATAAAATCTTGTCTGATACTTCACTATGTGGAAGTGCCCAAGACCAACAACTGACACCATTCAGTGTTTTGATCGAGTATGTTAGACAGATGTGTCAGGAAAAATGTGACATTGAACGTGCAATTTCCTTGTCCATTGAGGTACAGCATGCTTCTTAAGTTTCACTTTGTTTTCCATTTCATAATTCCTTGAACCTTTCATCTTGATTAAGTTGACCCCAATGATAACTTCAAAGATTTTGAGACTCCTTTATACTAGAAACTTGATTTCTTCCAAACATAAATTGAATCCAGACAGCTGAGCAAGAAGGAGCACAGCGCTTGCAGGGAGATGTCAGTGCACCAATTGTGGGGCCACCTGAGTCATCTGGGGTGGAACTTGGGAAAATAACAGCCTCAAATGGAAGGTTCAGTCTTTTTCTTCACATTTTATTTTGGCGCTGCTTCATATATGCATCTTTCTATGATACTGCACTCAGAAATGCTCTCCCATGTTGGCATAATAGGATTCAGTATTTTTGTAAAGGATAGTATGCATTTTAAGATTGTCAAATATAATAAGGGGGTTCATGATCGTCTTAGGTTGCAGGCAGGACGTTCATTCTTCCAAGATGAAGCTGAAGATGCAGGGGAGCAGCCTCTAACTCGGAAAAGGCCTAGAACTACACCATTGGGCTCCACAGATTTAGCTAAAAATGCAGATTTAATTGAGACCAGCACGATGTCAAGCTCAGGGAGTCGGGAAAGAATTAATAATTCTAAGCATAACAAAACTGCCATCCATGAGGAGGAGGTATAGTCCTTCTGTTTCTGAATTTTTCATGGGGGTTAATGTTCATGTTCATTTGTCATATCATTCATTCATCTCAAGAGTCCATGCCTCCTAATTCTTAATGTGTGAACTCTTTGAAATTGAAGTTGGGTGTTATTTCTTCTGTGGAGCGTGATGTTGCATTAATGCTCAAGGCCTTAACGTTGGGTGGAATCCCTGAAGGGAATGGTTATGGCTTTCCTAATGATTTCATGCAGAATAGGGTTTCCTATCCGCGGCCTGCACCTCACCCACCTTTGCCATCACTCACTGCTCAGCCCTTAATAAGGGAACAGCAGGTATCATTTATTTCTTCTTGATCGCCATAATTCTATGTTGTAGAAGATAATCTAAACATTGATTCTGGTGCATACTTATTTGATGAAGGGTGATGAATTGCTCAAACCATTACAAGCAGACAGAGGAAAAAAATTAAGGGCAGTTGAAGAAGCTAAGGCTGCCCGTGAAGAGGAAAGGAGGAGAGAGGAAGAATTGCAGAAGAAATTACAAGAAGAGAAAGTAATGTCTTTTGCAACTCATTGCTCGCTTCTTCTTCTTCTTGTACCCACACATCCTTTAAATTTATTTAGTCTTACAATTGATCAAGTTACAAAACGATTCTCATGCATTTTGTTCGTGTTGACATTAGAAATCCTGCTAGAAGCGCCTATCAAATTACTGTTATTCTCAGTTTAAAGCTAAGAGTTGTGCCGAGGGCTGAGATTTTGTGAGGGCGGGCTTCACTAACTTACCATTTTTCCTAGAAGAATACTTCCTGGCCATGTACATGATACTAAAGCAAGGAATGGTGTATCAATTGTCTCCATTACAGCTCAATAAATTAAATGTCATGTTTTTTTGGCCTAACAATCAAATGCCCTGTTTGAGTGATTGTATTTTCTGTTAGGAAAGAATAAGAAAGTGAATTGAAAAATGTTTACATTTATGGAAAATATAGTGATATGCAGCAAATGTAAAACGCTGAAAGAAGTGTTCAAATGATCTATGGATAAAACTAAAGTAGGTGACTGTGTTATAATAATATCGTGACATCATTGAATATTGACATTTACAGAATGATTTTGTCACGGTACTGAAGATGCAGTTGTGTATTGAATCGTTCATTCTTGTAACTGTGAATAAGTAATGTTTACTGAGGTGATGTTTATTATTTCGCTATTCAAGAGAATGTTGCAACAAATGTCTTTTCATGAGTTGTAACCCTGACTGGATTACGCAAAACCTCACCATTTGTGCATCATGATTTCATATGGACAGCAGGAAAACTCCTACCTTTCAAGTTGTTTAAACTTGCATTTTCTGTGTCAGGAATTGGAAAGACGGTTGGCAGCACAAGAAGCTGCTCTGCCACCAGAACCATCCTCGGAAGATAAGAATGCTGTGACCTTGCTAGTAAAAATGCCAGATGGAAGACACCATGGACGTCGATTTCTCAGATCTGACAGTCTTCAGGTAACAAGGCCTGCTTGAATTTGTTCTCTGTTTGTCCTTCTTGTTGGTGCATATAGCATTGAACCTGCTGATGGGTTTTTCATTTTCCAGTCTCTTTTCGACTTCATAGACATTGGTAGGTTGGTAAGACCTGGCGCTTATAGAGTGGTGAGTAAACTCCAAAGGTTTTCAGTTTGATCAGTCCAGCTCCAAGTCATTTTGACTTTTTGAATATGATTAATTAACAATTGTATATTAAAGAAGTTCTCCCGGTTTGGGACTGTAATGTTATTCTTTGAACAGGTGAGACTATATCCTCGACGTGCATTTAGTGATAGAGAAGGTGCATTGACTCTGAATGAAGTTGGCATGACAGACAATCAAGTCTTGTATTTGGAGTTAATCTAATGTCCTGACTCCAGATTTGTGGAAACCAATGAATGGAAGCAATTTGATTTGGGTTTGTGTGCTATTTGGATGAAATTACCTGTGCATTTTCAGCTATTCAAAATCAACCACCATGTACAGAACCATCGCACTTCTTGCAGGCAATGAGAATGACCAATTCTTCGTGGGGAATGCTTCGTATAGTAGCATACATTACAGATATAGAGGCATGAGATCTTGATACAATCCATTTCTTTGTGCAAGATCTTGTATCATCCATATAATTCCTACCCTTTTCCATTCTCTACATCTCTCTTGAGGTTTCTTTTCCAAAGTCAACTCATTGCGAGGAATAAGGAGATAAATTGAGTTTCCTATTCGTTTCAATAGCGGTGCTCATTATCATTACTTACTTTTTCACAGTCGTCGCCTTTAAAATGAAGGTCGAGATTACTGGTTTTAATATGGATTAAATGTTAGAAAAATAAAAAAACTATTGAAAGCACTTAAGTTGTTGATTATTTTTTATTATGCATTTGCAGGAAAAAAATCATATTTAATTTAATACTCCTACCACCCCTAAATATAACGCATAATTTTTCCAGCCCCTCTCTTGTTTTATAATATATAATTTAAAATTATGTTTTACAAGATCTTCTCAAAAATACCTTTACTTAATTCAATAAAAGCAATCTCTTTATCCTTAATATAAAATCTATTTAATTAATATGGTTATATTAAGAAAATTAGTTAAAATATTTAATATGACTTGTTTTTTCAAAGACACCGTAATCTTCTTCCTTAATTCTTTTTCTCTCTTCGTATATGTAAGACTAAGGGCCCGTTTGGTTCGATCCCATTACATCCTACGGTGCAGTGCAATGCGATGCAATGCAATATTAATTACAAGGGTAGTGTTTGGTTTGATTTTTAAGCAACATGAAATGAGTTAATATTTTAACAATTATTTAAAATTAATATATTACACAAAGTCTACTTTACCCCTTAATATAATCTTTGTAAAAAAATAGTTACAAGCTGGCAACGGTAGGAATGGAGGAGGAGGAGGTAGTGGTGGTGGCAATGATGGGGGTGGTGAGGGGCGGAGGAGGAGGTGGTGGCGGTGGCAGTGGGTGGTGGGCTGGCGGCGGCTACAGCGGCGGTGGCGCGGGTGGAGGAGGTGGTGTTGGGTGGTGGGCCAACACGGCGGCGGAGGTGACGGTTGTGGAGGAGGTAGTGGTGGCGGCAGAGGGTGGAGGTGACGGCGGTGGAAGAGGAAGAAGTTGTGGCGGTGGCAGTTGTGAAGTGATGTGGCAAGTGAAATAAGATAAGTGAAACAAAGATAAGGGAAACTAAAAGGTAAATTGGACTTTTTAGACCATGCAATAGGATGGTAATGAGGATTCATAGGGGGGAGGTATGAATGAGGATTACCAATTTTTTGGTAATCATCATTACCATGGTAAACCCTATTACCATGCTAAAGAGCAACTAAGCACTTTTCTCTTAGTAATGTAATTATGATTACCATTGCAGGCATGCAATGGGGTTGAACCAAACGGGCTCTAAGATTAACTCAACAATTAAGTCCTATGTTAAACATCGGAGAGAGGAAGTATATCTATTTTTTTATGAATGAACCTCTTACTTCAAGGTTAAAAAAATGAATGATCCTTTCAAAAATAGACGTTATTGTAATTACTAACTTTGCTTTAAAGTTAATAACTTTTCAACTTTATCCCTAATTAACTTGCATACTTTCCAAGAAAATATAATTTTCATCTACATAATAATAAATGATGGATAAAATTGTACATCTATGTAAACACTTTAATGGCATGCCTTATAAATAGAATGAGAGGAGCGCCATGCAGATAAAATAATTTAGGGAAAATGTCAGCTAGGTCCCAAGCTAGGGAAAAAATGTCAAAAAAATCCCTTTGAAAAGTGTACTGTCAGAAAAGTCCCTAGGGACTTTTCTGACATGGATTCCCAGTGACCATTTATCAAAATACCCCCAAGCAATTTAACCACTGTCATTGGTTACAACATGTTATGTTATATTTACAACTTCGTAAGTCATATTAACAACATCGTAAGTTACGTTTACAACATGTATATAAAATGCGTGATTGTGTTGTGTTTACAACCTCTTCAGTTACGTTTACAACTCATTAAATATAACATAACATGTTGTAAACGTAACTGATTATGTTGTTAATATGACTTATGATGTTGTAAATATAGCATAACATGTTGTAACAAATGACAGTGGTTAAATTGCTTGGGGGATATTTTGGTAAATGGTAATTGGGAATTCATGTTAGAAAAGTCCCTAGAAACTTTTCTGACAGTTGACTTTTCAAAGGGACTTTTTTGACATTTTTTCCCTAGCTTGGGACCTAGCTGACATTTTCCCAATAATTTAATAGATCTCTAGATAAAAAAATTGAGTCAAGGTGTAAATTTGTTGTGGAAGTTTTTACTGAAGAATAATGTTGCCCTGAAAGTTTTTTCGGATTTAATGCTACCCCAAAAATTTCAAAAGGTATTAATGTTGCCCCATACCATTAAAAAATTAATGTTAATCGTTAAAAAAATTGACGTATGTGTGTATATAGATATATATATATATATTTATATTTATATTAATATATAATTGAGGCGGTCCTAATTAACGTAGAAGAGAAGTACTTTAGCAAATTTATATTTGACCAGAAGAAATCATCCCGATCAAATGTTTGCTGCTCTTTGTTTTCAAGCTGCATTGTCTTGGATGCTATAGTCTCCATTATTTTCAGACAGACCAAAGCAAGAATTGCAAGTGTTGCGCTTAAAGAAGCAGTTCCTTCCGTTAAAGGGATCAATTACTCTAACTTCCAATTGCATCTATCAGGATATAAGTGCTGTTCTTTCACATTTTCTTTTTAATGAGGTTTTTTAGAGCAGCATAGCAATGTAAGCTTTTCTGCTTTCCTAAACTCCTGCATCACTATCCGCATGGACAAGTGAAGCATTGATTTTTTATGTACTACTCCCTTTGTGCCTAAATATAAACTTTGAATTTGTAAATGAGCTTATCCCAAAATGCAAGTTTTATTTTAGAAAAGTCAAAGCATTTATTGCATTTTTTTTAATTTTATCCTTTAACTGTATTTATTGTCTCTCACACACATCCTTTTTATAAATAAAGGTATAATTAAAAATATATATATATATATTTATTACTCTTAATTAACTTTAACTGTTTTTTGGATAAACTTGAATTGATTTTTTAAAGTTTATATTTAGAGATGAAGTAATTATCATCTTTTTTGGAATACATTTCACTTACTTCCAAGAATATATATATATATATATATATATAATTACTAAAGTCTATTAAACTTTTAGTTATCTTATTGGAAATTTAACTTATGTCAGTTGCCAGCAATATTCGTTTTGAAGCGACTTGACCATTAATTCTCCGAGGGATGCATAACGTATGAGATGCGATAACTTCAGCTATTTCCATCGTATACAAGTCTTAAAACCCAAAATGCCCATTCCAATATATTTCACCCAAGTATCCCTCACTTCTCTTTAAGCGCGACAAGGGAATTCTCCGATAGAGAGAGAATCAAAGAAGTAACACTTCACCTTGCAGCTCAATTTCTGTTACAACCCATTCAAATTCTAATGGCGAGGCCTAATCAGGAAGCAATTGAGACGTTCATGAGCATCACGGGCTCATCTCAAGCAATCGCGGCGCAGAAGCTTGAGGTTAACTCTCCTTTCTTTCTATTCTTTACGATAACTGTCTTTGAGTTTGGTTTTAATTGAAAACTTAAAGAAAGAAGCAACGATAAATCAAGATTATTTTTATTCATGATCTCTCTATTGGGTAATGACTGGTCATCGTTAGCTTTCTTGTGCATTGTGGAGGAATTCAGTTCTTTCAACTGCGTGCGTTTCTTTAATTTTTCTGAATGGCCTTTTCAGTTCTTGCATCGAGTTCAAATTCATAATTTTTCACTTGCTTAATTGCCTCCTTGACTTCATTTGCTGATAATTCCTCTCCACTTCATTTTTTTAATGTCTTCCTATCAGGATCGTGGTGACGTTAATGACGCTCTCGACTCACATGTGGAAAGAGACAGAAATTTGGCAGCTACGTAAACTCCTTTCATTTTCATTAACGAATTTGTTATATTCTACGTATTCATGTTCTCATATGACATTGATGTTTTAATTCATTGCTCCCAACCAGCTCTCATAATTTCTTGGATACAGAGGAAGACCTTCATCCTCAACTTCAAAGACCCCTATCACGCCTGTCTTCAGAAGGAAATCACAGTCCTCCTTCTATTCTTGATTCAACTGTTTCTAGAAATATATTTGAAGCTCTTTCTGAACCAACAAAGCAGTCACTAATTGTTACAAAACCAAGAGTGGTGAGGGAGACTCCCATAGATGTTACGGATGAGCAAACAAGTAAAATCTTGTCTGATACTTCACTAGGTGGAAGTGCCAAAGACGAACAAATGAACCGTGCTTCGACTGAGTCTTGTAGACAGGAGTATGAGGTAAACCCAGACTACAACATTGGCGGACAAATTTTACATCTCTTTCTTGGATGGACTTTATTTGTGTGCTATATATTCTATTAAAATATTAACCTTACGATTCAACTCACATTTGCCGCAGCTTTTAAGTAGAGCGGCACTCCAGGAGTATCTTGACCTTTACCGTACAATTTCCCAGTTTATTGAGGTACAACATACTTCTTTAGTTTCACCTTTTTTCCCATTTCAAAATTCCTTAAACCTTTCATCTTGATTAAGCTGACCCCAGTGGTGACTTCAAAGATTTAAAGTGTTTGCTTGAAATAGCGATTGGCGATTGGGTTTGTTTTAATTAAACTTTTGATAATATTATTTTTGATAAAAACCAGATTGTGTATTATGATTTATGTTTGGATTGACAGTTGTATAAATGAATTTTGCAAAAGTAAAACTTATTTGGATTGCCTTAAGTATAAGTGACTTTTGTGATAATGGTAAGAGAGAGTGGGTGGAAAAATATTTAAAAAATCAAGTAAATATTTAAAAATTACTTTAAAATATTAGGTGCTACTAAAAAAATATTTTAGAGTGGGTGAAAATCAATAAATCAGTATTTTAAATTTTGGGTGTTCTTTACTACTAAAAAAATACATTAAAGATAAAATTATAGTCAGGCTCCTAAGACTGGGTATAACTGAAAAAATTATTTTAAAGGGTTAAAAGCACAAAAAAATATTTTAAAGTAATTTCTGGAGCTGAAAAAATACATTAAGGGTAAAATTGCAATAAGTCTAATAAAATACTAGGTACGACTGGAAAATTATTTTAAGGGGTTAAAAACACTAAAAAAATATTTTTAAAGTAATTTTTGGAGATGAAAAAGTAGATTAAAAGTAAAATTGTAATCAGTCTGATAATACACTAGATACAGCTGAAAAAATATTTTAAGGGGTTAAAAACACCAAAAAAATATTTTAAAGTAATTTTTGGAGCTGAAAAGGTACATTAAGGGTAAAATTGCAATAAGTCTTATAGTACATTGGGTAGTGGGTACAACTGAAAAAATATTTTAAGGCGTTAAAAGCACTAAAAAAATATTTTTTGATTCTACATGCTATTTAAAAAATATTTTATAGGAAAAATCAATATCATATAACTAATTTCCAGACAACTCAATCTAACATAAAATGTCATTAGCTTTTAATAAAAGCTCCATTTTCCAGTTTCTCCCAATCGAGCTTTCACCCATCTGAATTTGGCAAAAGCTCAATTGTATGGTGGCCTCCCCAAACACTCAAAAAGAAAAATGACTATTACCAATTGGGCTTTTGTATACCCAATCGGGCTTAAGGGCCTCCCCGAATACACTCAAAAAGACTCCTTTTACTTTATCATTTTTCAATACTAGAACCTTTTTTGCTTCCAAACATGAATTAAATCCAGACTACAGCTGAGCAAGAAAGAGCACAGAGCTTGGAACTTGGGAAAAGAGCAGCACCAAATGGAAGGTTCAGTCTTTTTTCTTCACATTTTATTTTGGCACTACTTCATATATGCATCTTTCTATGAGACTGCGCTTGGAACTTGAAAGTGCTCTGTCATGTTGGCGGAATAGGATGTAGTATTTTTGTAAAGGATAGGATGTATTTTATGGTTGTCAAATATAATAAAGGTGTTCATGAACATTTTAGGTTGAAGGCAGGATGTTCATTCTTCAAGGATGAAGCTGAAGATGCAGGGGAGCAGCCTCTAATTTGGAACAAGTCCAGACCTATATCTTTGGGCTCCGCTGATTTAGCTAAAAATGCCGATGCCTATAATAATCATCAGCAAAACAGAAATGCCATCCATGTGGAAAAGGTATAGTCCTTTTATTTATGAATTTTCCATGAGGGTTAGTATTCATGTCCACTTGTCATATCATTCATTCATCTCAAGCAGTCCATGCCTCCTGATTCCTATTGTGTGAAACTCTTTGAAATTGAAGTTGGGTGGCATTTCTTCTGCTGAGCATGATGAAGCATTAATGGCCGAGGCTATAAAGGTTGGTGGAATCCCTGAAGCGAGTATTTGTGGCTTTCCAAATGATTTCATGCAGAAAAGTGTTTCCTGTCTGCGGCCTGCACCTCTCCCACCTTCGCCATCACTCAGTGCTCAGTGCTTGATAAGGGAACAGGAGGTATAATTTATTTCCTCTTGATCGCCAGAATTCTATGTTACAGCAGACAATCAAAACATTGATTCTGGTCTATACATTTGATGAAGGATGATGAATATCTCAAATCATTACAAGCAGACATAGAAAAAGAAACAAGGGCACTTGAGGAAGCTAAGGCTGCCCGTGAAGAGTAAAGGAGGAGAACGGAAGAATCGCATAAGAAATTACAACAGGAGAAGGTCATGTCTCCTACACGTTTGCATTTTCTATATCTCTCTTGAGGTTTCTATTTGGAAATCAAGTCGTTGAGATGAATAAGGAGATAAATTGAGTTTCCTATACATTTCAGCAGTGGTGCTCATTATTATATGCTACCTCTAAAGTGAAGGTTGAGACTTGAGATTACATATTTTAATATGGATTAAATGTTAGAAAAATAAAAACAATCTCTTGAGAGCAATTAGGTTAATTATTTTTCTTATTATGCATTTGCAGAAAAAAAAATGTTAAATTTAATAGTCCATCCAACCCTCCATCCCTAAATGTAACACACAATTTTTCTAACTTCTGTCCCTTTTTATATAATACTCCTATAATTCGATTTTTTTTTTTTTTTTGCCGATCCTATAATTCGAAATTATACTGTGTTTTAAAAGGTCTTTTAAGAAATACCTTTATTTAATGATTATTTCATAACCTTGAATGAATGATCCTTTCAAAAATACTATTCAAACACAAAACAAACTCCTTATTCAGCATAATTTTAATAATTGTATCATATTGACTTATTGAGGGAGTAAAGTAAAATACAAAATATATGGCGCCCACCAAATGAGAATGCAACCACCGGTTCTTCCATTTCCTCATTAATGTTTATGGGCTTGTTTGATAAAGTGGTGGAAAAATATATTTACACATGTCGAAACAAAACTCATCTTATAAATTTATCTCATATATCGTAAATCACATTGAAAAATCAACTTTTACCGTTAACCCAAACAGTAACTATATCATCCTTTTAAATGAAAATGTTAATTTTATGTGCGTGTCGTATATTCCCTCCTCATTTTCTCATATCCACAGCATCAGGATAAGGTTATTGCTCTAATTAATTGCATTAAAATTCTGCTTTGTTGTTCCTCAATTTGTATTGTGCTTAATTACTAATTTGAAAGTGCAAAACGATGGATGGATGTCTCCTCTGGGAACAACATATTCTAACCATAGTCCATTGGCTATCGCTCCTTTCTGGATTTGATCCACACCACAAGTTCTTGTTGGGCTGCCCCATAACTCTCATCAGGAATTTTGTGGTTGGCGACACCATTTAAGTAATTTTACGGTGTCTCAAGTAAATATGTGAAAATAGCTATATTTCGCCTTACAGAAAAGTATTTAATGAACAGTTTTTAGCCCATCTACATGATTCAAACTATAGGATTAAAAGAGTATTAAATTAAATTTTGAATAGTTTACTTTTAATGTTTTTAAAATATGAAATTACATTAAAAAAATAAATTCAACTTGCTAAAACTTAATTTGAACTAATAAAAGATCTTAAAATATATATTTTGTAAATAATATTAAAACCTACATAATTAAAAATCTAATCTAATTATTAGTTAGGAAGCTAACTATCTTTAATATAAGATTAT
This sequence comes from Inga laurina, assembly GCA_963855925.1. Classification (NCBI taxonomy): domain Eukaryota; kingdom Viridiplantae; phylum Streptophyta; class Magnoliopsida; order Fabales; family Fabaceae; genus Inga; species Inga laurina. The sequence goes on from OY979712.1 coordinate 48,240,424, forward strand.
ATTTACCTAATTTAATATGACATGTAAAATCTAAAACACCCTAGTGATCTTCGTTAATTTCTTCATACCCTCTCATTCTTTATTATTATTGATTATTGAGGAGCATTAATAGAGGTAAATTAGAAAAATATTAATAAATATCAAACTTGTATTTTATATTTAGGATCAAAATCAACTCTTTAAACATATCTTATATTTATGATTGGAGGGAATACTTAATATATTTCTTAAAATGTGTAAGCGATAAATATGAGAATATAGTCAAAATAGACGTGATTACAAGTGTTTATTTTCTATGCACAATCTTTCAGTTTCATGGCATAAATGCTCCGTGCGGTCTTATCTCCTGCAGAAGTTCTTAACTTCTTATCCATATTAAATGCATTCTCAAAAAATCATACTTTCATACATCAATATTGGATAATGATAAAAAAATTGTAATAAATAATCAATGTGAAGTTTTAAAAAAGAATTCCTCCTCCAAACGTCTTATAAATAAAAATGGAGGAAGTATGAATCTCTAAAACAATGAAAATTATCATATAATTTGCACAACTCATAAAATAAAAGAAAATAATTTACTATATTTATTGATTTACTAGTTAATATAACATGGAAAAGAACTCATATTAAAATAGTGAACTATTTTTTTTTTTTAATTAATGGGTAAAAAGTCTTTCTTTTTGTTTAGTGTTATCCGTTAACATGATATGATGTGGACAACTCAACTTGAAATTAACTATTGATAATTTTTTAGTGAAAAATTGTATACATATAGTTTAGAGGCACAAAAAACGGTTATTAGATATGCCTGCGGTGATGACTGATAAGCAAAGTAGCTGGATTAAATGGTATAGGGTTATATAAAAACGAATCAAGACAAATTGTAAAAGATGAACTCTCAATAAAGTTATTAAGTGAAAATTTTTTAGTTCATAATTTATCTAAAAATTTAGTTGTTGATAAAGTATAATATCATCACGTAATGAGATAGGCTTATTGTGTATAGTTTAAGTAGTTAGACATCAAATTGTATGTTATCTATATATATTTGTAATGAACTTAAAGGCATCAGGCCAAGAGAGAGTTTCAAAAGAAGGCCCAAAGCAAGGTGGGTGATTGGCTGATAGGGGTGGAAACAGGCCAGGCCGGCTGACAGGGGCCTATGGCCTGGCCTGTTAGAGGCCTGTTCAGGCCTGGCCTGACAGGCTAAAAGGCCAGGCCAAGGCCTCTTTAAAAGCCTATCATCCTTAACAGGCCAGGCCAAGGCCTATTGACAGGCCTGTTAGGCCTGTCAGGCCGGCCTGAGCCTGTAAGGTATATTAAAAAAAAAAAAAAATCTGTAATACCTATCCGACCGCCCCCACTGCCACTCCCCTCTTCTCTAATTTCTAAACCTAATTCCTAAATCCTAAAGACTCCCTCTCCCTCTGCGCTCTGCCTCGAGCCCTTGACGCGACCCCTCGCCCCTCGGCCCTCGACCACGGCGACTCCCCTCGACCACCCTCGACTGCCACCGCCCACCCCCCTCGACGAGAGTCCGTCTGCCTCCCGAGTCCCGACCCCGGCGAGCGACTCCCTCTCCCTCGACCACCCTCGACTGCCACCCCCCTCGACGAGAGTCCGTCTGCCTCCCGACTCCTGAGTCCCGACCCCGGCGAGCGACTCCCTCTCCCTCTCCCTCGAAGAGTTCTTGGAACCGGCGCATTTTGGCAAAGAGAGCACCGAAGGGTTCGAGGGTTTTCTCGCACATTTTGGCAGAACAGAGAGCCTCTTTGCTGTTCAACCAGAGGCATTTCGCTTTCACATTCTCTGATTACTTCTGCGAGCCCTAGCTCGCCCTCCTGCTTCTGCGATCTGAACCCCTCTACTCTGGTCATTGCACCTCCGTCCATTCTCGGATCAACATCAGGTAATTGCCATTTCCATTTCAACTCGTGCGTTCATGGTTTTGGTCGCTCGCTGCAATTCCCGGTCCCACTGCGCTGCTCGCAGCGGCGCCCCCTCTCCCTTCCCTCTTCAGTCCATCCTCGGAGGGAAGAGGGATGTGTTTGGGATTTGAAGTTATGCTTGTTTAAGTTATGCTTGTTTAGCGCGTTTCTGTATTATGCTTGGCTAATGATTCTGTTTTCTATTTATAGATAACTGGGTTCTGGGTTTTGGGAAATATTTGAGTTCTAATAACTTGCTAATGCTTTTAGTAGGTGAGCGGGTGCACCTCTAGTCACCAAGGAGCTTCTTTACTGCTTCAGGGTTTAGATTTGCATACAGAGAGCTCCCTGTAGTATCTCATCCCTAAGAAATCATGCACGCGCCGGTTCTAGTGCTCAGTAAGTTATTTCTCTCTCTCTTTATATCGTGGATTGATGACGATATCACCTTCGAGTGCCATTCATTTATCTGTTCAAAATTTGTTCCATGTTGTTTGGATTGTTATTGGAAGCAATGCACCAATGCCATCACTTGCTGTATATTCAAATTTTCTTCGATTTTTTATTTCTGTTTACTCATCAATTACCTCTTGAAAATGGACAGAGGACTCTTTGAAACGGGAGTCTGGAAGTAAGGTGCAACATGCTAATATTCAGGCATCGAAGGTTATAATTTTGGATTACCACCACGTTTGGGTTTTCCTTTGCTTTACTGCTCCCACTATTGGCAGTCTTACTTTGTAATGGTTCCTGAATTATTTGATGGGCAAACGTTGAATCCCATGTTCTGCTGTCGTTTTTTTTTTATCTTCTGCAAGTCAATACGAAGAATCGAAGATATATAACTGTTTTGAATCTCTGTTAGTGAAGCTTGATGAGGAGATCATATATGGGTCATATTATCTGAACCTTTTCTCTACAAAGCATATTGATGAGCAGTCAAAGTTATACTTGAAATTTTGTGATTAACTTTGTCCATTATATATACTGCGGCTGATAATATCTTGTTGAGTCCATTTGTCCACTTAATTAATTAATCGTGTGTGTTTGTGGAATATAATTCAACCGAATCATCATGGCTAAGCACATGCGCGTGTGTGGAAGTTGTGGAGATAGCTTATATATAGTTTATATCAAAAGAATTAAAGATTTCGAATTAAAGTTTAATTTATTATAGTTTTACTGTCACTACTCATTGCTTCTTATTATTCTTTGAGTACTTATTGATTCTCAGTTAAAAGGCATTGGTGACAATACCTCAACTATATATATTCCTGAATCCTGATATTACCCCAAAAGGGAAAAAATACATCCATAATGAATCAATTGTTGCTTTCTAGAAGGATATTCATTGCAGATGCTTAGATCTATTCACATGTTCACATTTAGTAAATATTTGTGTGACTTTTGCTTCAGGAGAACAAGGATATTCATTGCAATAATTATGTGATTTGTAAAATTTTAATATGGCCCTCTTATGTACATGTGGTGTTCTGGTTATTTGCTACTTTTGATTCATGCAATGGTGTTCTCTATCAGGAAAAAAAAAATCTGAGAGTCCTAGGCCTGTGTTAGGCCTGTTTGTGTTGGCCTGTTTTGGCCTGTTAGGTGTCGGCCTGTTGGCCTGTTGGCCTGTTTGGCCTGGTAGGATCTTTTACAAATTCCAGGCCTTCTTAACAGGCCACAGGCCAGGCCAGGCCTGCGTACAGGCCAGGCTTAGGCCTAATAAAAAGCCTGCAACAGGCCACAGGCCAGGCTCAGGCCGTCTTGTGCCTTAACAGGCCAGGCCTGTTAAGGCACAAGCCTGGCCTGGCCTGGCCTGTTTCCACCCCTATTGGCTGAGGTGGGAATTGGAGATCACAAGAATATAAGAAGGCAGAGCAGCAATGGAAAGGGTGTGGATGAAATTAGTGAGGTCTCTCCTCTCTCTCACGTCTGTCTTCTCTCTGGCCATTACTTTCCCTATGACTAGATTTCCTCTTCTCTTCTATTGTTCTTCTATTCTATGTTTTCTCATTTCTATTATAGTGGGGTTATATTGTTTTCCTTTTAAGTTGTTGAACCTATTGAGTGTATCTGAGATCAGGATTTTCATTAGAAATTGTTCAATATTATTGAGTTGAGTACATTATTTGGTGATTGTTTGTGTGGCAGTTACAAATGGTGCTTTCATCGAGCCCAACCCCTTCCGCCATGATCATTGATATTGATAAAGCCGAACTAGAAGAGCTTGAAGCTAATATGAGGAAGGTGAATGAATTCATTGAAGACTTAAAGGGTCATTTTAGTCAGATGGATGATTGTTTTGATCAAATAGCAAATCTATTGCAAACTTTGGTCAACTCAGTTGATACCCTGAATCAAAAGGTCGAATAGTCATTCTTTAGTCCTTCGATAATTCCCATTGTTCAATTGGTGAGTTACACTCAACCATTGACAAAAACAATGCCAATAGCTTTTCCCGAGTTCGAGGGTGACTCCATCCCATATTTGGTCTCAACCCCTACGGCTAAGGATGAAGCACATCAGAATGAGGCAGCAATAGGAGGGTCTCTCTCTTTCGAGGCTCATACTGCAAAACCTGTTAATTATCTCCCATCATTAGATTCTTGGATATCGAGTGAGGTTAAACCTTACCAACGATTAGCTATAGCAAAATCCACACCAAACTTCGCTCCCGTATCAGCTATGCAACTTGCTGTTCAACCTTTGAAGGAGAAATCAAGGGAAACTGTTTCTTTCAATCCTTATCAGAAGATTATTTGCAATGATTGCAAGGGGGTTGAGGATGCCTACGATGAGAGCACTAACTTGATCTTTGAGTTCTAGAACAATGTCCCTGTTCCAAAGTCTGATGGGTTCACTAATCTCTTCTATCCCTTATCACTAATTATTGGTCACAGTTTAGACTACTATCATAGGAATAATTATGGTTTGGTCCATTGCGTGGCATTTGATCCGGGTATTCTTAGTTTACCTCATCTTTTCAAGCATTGTAGTTTACAAACATCTCAGTTTTGGTTTATTGCCTCTAGAGAATTCCCATGCCATGGAATTAAGTTGAGTAAGTTCCCTAATAAGTGGCCAAGGTTCTCCGCTGATTTGATTGTTCCTTTAATATTTGACCATAGACTTATCACTACCATCTTTTGTCATGTTTATTTGCCTATTAGATTGGTTTTTTTATCCTGGGCAAGTTAAAAGAAACTATTGCTTGAATTTGGTTGCTTAGATATATCAATTGCATTTTATACTGCCATGTTATTGTATTGGTCTTGTATTGTCTAATATGGTCTTTGATCTTGGAGAAATTAGAACCAATGAGAGTTTAAGATATGTTAATGCCATAATTTTCCCAGCTGAACTCATACGTATCTTACTGATGGGTATTGTTGAGATGCGTAGCTTGTGTTTGGTAAATTGAATCATTAACCTTTATGCCTTATGGGTTGAAATTCCTGACTCATATCTTGGTGTTCCTACATTGTTATCGCCTTTTCTTACAAATTTTGACAATTGAAATGACAAGGGACATTGGTGTTTCACGTTTATTTAGTCATCCTTATTTCTAGAAGCATGTTTTGCTCAAGCTCTTCACATTCCATGGAAGAGGCATTACACTACCGCAAAACTTTCCCTTGATCCTTTAATGCTAAAGCTCTCTCTCTTCAACTTAAGGACCAGTCACGTGACTCTATATGCAATTTTAGTTGGCAACCAGGTATTGATAATTTCTTTTCCCTTTTGGAAGCTCAATTAGATATGTTGTATGAAGCTTTACCTTATCACCATTAAGCTGGTTGCTTCGTATTGCATCTCCAAGTCTTCATTTGTGTCATTACAAATTGATGAGACAAGCCATGAACATGATGTCTGTTATGCATTCTCATTTGTGGATAACCATCACAACATGTTAATTCTAAGGGATGGTTGTCTAAATTAATTGATATCAAAGGAATAATTGACATGGCACACCAATATTTGAAGATACAATTATTTCAAGAAAATTATGAAACTGTGATTGACGAGCTCACAAGATATTTTGCTGAAAGATATGGGTGTCTAACTACTGATACTTTGAAGCATCTTGAAGCTTATGTTCATATTTCTGTTTATATTATGTTGAGATTTGTAAAATATGTATCTAAGGGCTTGGACATTTCTCATGCCCCACTGCACTTTCCCTTGCTACAAATTTTCTTCAACTTTAGCACATTAATTGTGCTCCACCCAAATATGTGTTCTTTCTTTTTAATCCTAAGACCTGCAAGGACTTGTACTAGCTTTCATGTGGCTGAGATACAAAAGGAAATGTTTACACATGGCTCTGCCATAGCACTACAAGTAGAGAACAATGATGTTGAATTGATTTCACTAGCTGAATGTGATTACTATATGCATGAGAGAATTGTTTTTGCTTCAGTTGCAGTGTCACCTCTAATATTACTATTTATATGCCAAGAGAATGAATTACAAGAAATACAAATTACTTGGGTTTCTCCTGTCAATTTGCAAACATAGTGTCCATCCTTTGACCTTGAGGACAAGGTCAATGTCCGAGAAGGGAGTAATGAAATGAACTTAAAGGCATTGGGCCTGAAGAGGGTTTCAAAAGAAGGTCCAAAGCAAGGTGGGTGCTTGGCTAAGATGGGAATTGGAGATCGCAAGAATATAACAAGACATAGTAGCAATGGAAAGGGTATGGATGAATTTAGTGAGGTCTCTCCTCTCTCTCAAGTTTGTCTTCTCTCTGGCCGTCACTTTCCCTATAACTGGATTTCCTCTTCTCTTCTATTGTTCTTTTGTTCTATGTTTTCTCATTTCTATTATAGTGGGGTTATATTGTTTTCCTTTTAAGTTGTTGAACCTATTGAATGCATCTGAGATCAGGATTTTCATTAGAAATTGTTCAATATTATTGAGTTGAGTACATTATTTGGTGATTGTTTGTGTGGCCGTTACAATATTTTTTTGATCATTATATTATACTGTCACACATTTATCTTATTTTCACCTATTTCAGAGTATTTGCAGAAAATGATACGTAGTTTGGTGAGCAACACATGAATAGCATAAATATACTGATATTATGTGCATAATTAGAAAAATTTCTCATAGGGGTTCGTACTTGATAATTACAATTAATATAGCCTTGAAGTGCTATGTGGGTGTCTAAACCCGTCCCAGGGAAAACAGAAACATTTTCCAGTCTTTGTTCCACCACAGCATTTCCCTCATACGGTTCTCTTCGCTACTCTTAGCATAGCTTCCGTCTTCACTTGTCTAAATTATTGGTAGGGGATTATGTAACAGCCCGGGACCACACACAACACCAGTGGCTAGCCAAGGATCACATAAGGTTTGTACTTGACCCTCAGATCAAGCTTTCGATCCTTGGGGAGGCGACTCTTGGAAAAACTAGGGGTACCCAAGAGAAAAATCCCAAAGCCGTCGGGCGGAGAGGGGACAAATCCTGTTGGGTTCTGTGTGTAGTCTCGGCCAGCAGTGGGTGCTTTGTGTGCCGGGTTCTGTGTGTAGTCTCGGCTAGCCGCAGATGCTGTATGTAGTCCTAGACTGTTACATGTACTATATATTTTTATATACACATATACATGATTACACGCACAAACATACTCCGCAATCATTTGATGCTGATTCTATTTTGGCAAAGAAAATGGTTTGTTCAAGCCCCACCGGTCTTGTGTGTCTTCAATTTATTAAGCGTTTTTAGTTGTTTTATATGGAAGAAATTAAACATATCCTCTGATTATATTATTCATATGTGCGAAGGAAAAATATCACAATATAAGTTCGTTATATGTGTTTGTTTGTTTGTTTATTGCAATTTCATTCAGTCTAACTGAAACAACGGCTGATCTTTATATAATGAACACATGAATGAGTATCAGTATGACTGTATCATTTATTTATTGTCTTGAATCAATAATTAAGATAAACACGTAATTTATGTCACTATTTTTTGCTAACATGAGAGGCATAGCAGTTGTTACGTTGAATCAAACTTGTTTTTTAATACTGACTTGAGGCAACAAATCAAATTTTGAATAAGAGAATAATATGACTACACACACACACACACACACATTTCAATATAAGAAAATTCTGTTGCCGAAATAATTTTATTAAGTGGTCAGGGAAACCGGAAGTGCACATTGATTCCTCAAACAAAGGCTTGCAAGCTTTATCTTACACATGACATTCATATTGCAGTCAGCCCAATAATTTCCGAAGCCAAGCCTCCCATATATGTAATATTATAATAAATCAAGTGGAACAGCATGTGTCCAACGCTAACAACAACACTAATAAAATATTGCCGCCTTTTATTTTTAATCCACTTCTCATAAAAAGAAACATAAAATAAAATAAGAATATAAATTACACCAATACACGAGTATATATTGCTCCCTCCTTCCGGTCCTATTTATAAACAATTTTTTCTTTTATAAGATTTATCTTTTTTATAAACAATTTTCACTTTGTATCTAAAAATGTAAGTTTTTTTCCCTATTTTATCCTTATTAAATACATAATCTATAATTAATTATCATACACACCAAGAGTTATATTCAGGAGATAGAGTGAAAGAGAATAGGTGAATGACGTCACCAAATATTGAGAAAATATATATTTTATTATCTCACATACTTTTTATACATTCTCTTTCCTATACTATTTTCATAAATAGGGATATATATAAAAAAAAATATGACATTTTTAGCACATCTGTTCATTTTACACAATTAAAAAAAAATTTATAAATATAATCGAACGAGTATATTACAGTTTAAGAGGGCACGTTATTCATGATCTAGTCAGCTAATATGGTGTTCCTTATCCATATATAGTGGATGGGCTCTTTGTGATCCCTACACGTGTCACGTGCCGGCACGAACAACGAATGTAAGGTTGATATGCAATGAAGCTGACTCAGCACCACGTTGAGGTGGCTCTCTGTCCTTGTCATTTTGTGGTTTCCCTGCAAAGTCCGTTAATCACCACACTATTAATTAGTGATGATTACTCGTAATTTGACACCTTCAACTACCTTGCCACTATTTTTAATTTTTACGTTTAGAATGATTTGTGGGTGATAATGAAGTACGAGCCCTTCAAATTTTTTATTATTTGTGTAATAAAATTGTTGCCTCTTTGCAGAACAACATGTAATTTTTTAATTTAATTACATGTCAAGAAAATGTCCTTGCGGTAAAGCAAGAATTAATTTTTGTTTCCTTTGCTCTTTTAAAAATCCCCACAAGTACGTCTCGGTGTACGTGGATTGTGGTATGGGAATTAATTTTTGTTTCCTTTTCTCTTTTAAAAATCCTCACAACTAGTCACAAGTACGTCTCGGTCTACGTGGATTGACTTGTCTGGTATGGTGGATAATAAATAGTAGAACGCCGGGGGAGCAGGAAATTTATATTACACAGAATAAAATAATTTAATATATCTTTCATTAACAATTTTAAATATATACTTCCTCCGATTATATTTATAAACAACTTTTACCTTAATTATGCATAACAAATCAGTAGTTAAAAACAATAATTTAATGTAAAAAAATTTATATTACACAGAATAAAATAATTTAATATATCTTTCATTAACAATTTAAAATATATACTTCCTTCGGTTCTATTTATAAGCAACTTTTCTTTCGATTGTACAAAACGAACTGGTAGTTAAAAACAATAAATATGTCAAAAATGTCATATTTTTTTTCATATATGCCCCTATTTATGAAAAGAGTATATGAGAGATAATAGATAAAAAGTATGAAAGAGAATAAGTATTTAATAAGGGTAAAATAAGAAAAAGAAGCTTCTACTTTCAGACAAAATGTGAAAGTTACTTATAAAGAGGATTAACTTTATAAGAGAGAAAATTATTGATAAATAGAACCGGATCAAGTATACAATTGAGGAGATCTCAATTCAACGTAGAAGAAAAGTACTCTAAAGGGTGTATTATTTGATTGCATTATTTACTGAAGTATACTCAATTTTTAGTTATCTTATTGGAAAATTGACTTATGCGAGTTTTTTTTTCCCAATAATTTGTAATTCGATCAGTTATGTGATAATATAGTTATAGCATGGGGAGGTATAACGAGGTTTTATTATTCTTGTTTTATAATGATAAGATGTAACTGAAATGGATAGCCAAACTACAAATAAAATGATGATGAATGTTGACAAAATTGACAATGAACGCAACGATGATTCGATGAACCTCCAAATTAATCGTTGTCAAGAATTATTAGCGTAACCTTGGCCCAAAAGAAAGAAAGAAAGAAACATTAGGACCACATTACAGTAAATAAATTAAATATGACTCTTTCTAGAGAATAAGTCTCATAGGCATACATAGATTAATATAACAATTGTTGGCAAATAAAAAAAAAAGATTAAGATAACGATTATAAACCAAACTTTTTAAAATTATCAATAAAATGTTAATATTCCACACACGGGAGTATTTTGCTTATGGGATTTTGAAGGTCTCATTTCCATCTTTAATTTACCGTTTATGGTATTAGCATGCCTGAGAGGATTACTGTGCTTATATAGAAACATCCTTTATATAGAAACTATGGAATTCACGAATTATAAGTCTAACGTTATTGTTTTCTAGATGGATTCAACATTTTGCTTCAATTTTTGAAGAACAAAGTGATGAAAAAGGCCGGTTGAATGCATTGGGGGTTTTTTCTTTTTTTTTTTAATTAACAGGATGTCTTAGTTAGAAACGGTAAGCCGTCAGGATAAAAATGGTGTCCCGTTTTAACCAATGTTAAGGAACCTGGACTGAACAAGCCGGTCCCTGAAAACCGACGGACCGTCCGGCAGACCGGTCCGGTCCGGGTTCCTATATAAATATTTTTTTTAAAAAAAATTCTTTTATAATTTTATGTTATAAGTTTAAAATTTTCAATTTCTCATTGGTTTTGTCCCGGTCTAACCCAATGGCCTTTAACTCAGTGCCCCAACCAATTCAATACTCTGTCTGAATTTTAATACCTTGGTTTTAACCCATGAACGCACCCCTAGCTTTTAGTTAGGCTTGACAATGTTTGTATATCACCCAATTTAGAAAAGCAATATTAATTTAAGTGGATTCTATTTTATATTTAAAAAAATAGTAGATAAAATGAGGGATGCATTAGTAATAAAACAAGTGTAATACTCTATGAAAAAACTTCATTATCACAAAACCTGCCGCTGTGCCTCAGATACAAACATTGGATGGCATGTAAATGAACAAAAAAAAAAATGATAAATGGATAAAACGGCACCAACAGCCTCTGCTTTAATACAGTCATTAATACTCCTCGTCATCGTCATTATCTACTTTTCTGCCACGCGAGAACGAGCTCTCACATTCGCTCCCCAGGGAACGCGCCAACAAATTCTACGTTCTGTTGATACATACGCGGACGCCGGACCTCTATAAACAACCCACGTTTCCAACATTTTCACCCTCTCCTTGCGTTAACTGAATTTCCTCGAAGGCTTGCGAACATTCCAGTCCTTTTTCCATTCTGTCTCTCTTCTTGGGATGGGTGTTGGATCTTCTTCTTTGGAAGTTGAACGATGTGGCGCTTCGATTGTGCCGTCCAAACCCACTTTGGGGGATTTACCCGAGGGTTGTGTGGCTTTGATCCTCCAATATATGGATCCTCCGGAAATTTGTAAACTCGCGCGCTTGAATCGGACTTTTCATGGCGCTTCCTTGGCCGATTTCGTCTGGGAATCCAAGTTGCCCCCTAATTTTGATGTTCTTGTCAAGAAAATCTTCGGCGATCTGCCTCCCACTTTGGGGAAGAGAGGAATTTATGCGAAGTTGTGTCAGCTGAATTCTTTTGATGACGGCACTAAGGTACCTATACAACCCACGTGATAGTCGTATTGTGAAACACTGAATATAAGAAAGAAGCTGGCGGCTGAGATTTTGTTGAATATTCTGAACTTGAAAAGGCTCAGATCTTGAAATTTAGAATTGGGGCTGAAAGAGAGGGAAAGGACTCTGCCCTCCCTTTAATGGAATGGGGTTGATGAAATTTATGAATGGACTGCAAACATGATTTTATAGTCTGTCGAGCGTATTGATGTGTCGCTTATATGATGTATTCATTTCTGTTGCTCCATACAATTTCTTATCTTACTTTCTTTTTTATTCTCGGTGGTAATGCTTTGTATGCATTTTTCATTCTTTAGTATACTCTGAGTCAGCAAATTAAGCACAGAAGTGTGTGATGTTTATTGTGTTCAGACTCCCTTCTGATAATATGTTGGTTTTTGCAGAAAGTTTGGCTGGATAAAACCACGGGTAAACTTTGTTTGGCCGTGTCATCAAAGGGACTGTCAATAACCGGGATTGATGATCGAAGATATTGGAATCATATTCAAACGGAAGAATCTAGGTGAGATTTTTGGCACCCATCTAGCATCATGCACGAATGTAGAAATTTCAGAGAGATTGGAATAGGATAAAATAATTGAACTCTTGCTTATGAGGAGGATACTCTCTATGGAATTAAGGAAAATTAGATGTTTTCTTATGTTTATTGTTTCATGTTCTGTTCCTCTCCTTTTGTTGTCATTTAATGATTTCGTGACTAAATAGGCCTGGGATAAATTCTTTAAATTTTACCCTATCTAAGTTGTACTTTGATGGCTGCTCTTTGATAACTCGAATGCTTTCTCCTTTGAAGATTTTGAACCTCATATTGTCCAGTAATACGGTTTTCCTCTCAGATTATTGAAATCTTCATTTCTTTACAAGCGTAAAGTGAAATTCAATGTTCAGATTCATTTCAATCATAAATATACTCATCCAGCGACCGTTCATGACCAGAAAGTTGGTTGGCTTTTTCATTCCTTTAGAGATCTATAATCTTCTTGCGAATCTTGCCATAAAGTCATAGTAAATGCAAGTGAATGACCATGCTTCATGTCACAGCTGTCGTTTATGGCACCCTTCAATGTTTAGCACGTTGCAGAATATAGTGGACGTGAAAATAAATGAAAAACTATTCAAGTTAAGGTTTGCTTGTTTAAAAAGTCACAAAATTATGCTGCTTTGAAGGATAACATGCAGACAATATTGATGAAGCTTTAGAATCATGAGCCATGGCACTTGTAAACCCAGAATAACGAAGTCAAATTTTTTTCTTTTTCTGACGGGTTTTGAATTTCAAAGTTAAATGGCTTAATTGCCAGAAAACAAGTTAAATCCTCTCTGTACGCAATAAGTCTAATCTAATAGAGTATTGCAATTAACCCATACTTGTTTACACTGCGTGCAGATTCAATACAGTAGCATATCTACAGCAAATTTGGTGGTTTGAAGTTGATGGGGAAGTTGATTTCCCATTCCCAGGAGGAACATACAGCCTCTATTTCAGAATCCATTTAGGGCGACCATCCAGGAGATTTGGAAGACGTGTATGCAATAATGAGAATGTTCATGGGTGGGACATTAAGCCAGTACGATTACAGCTATGGAGTTCAGATGGCCAGTACGCTACTTCTCAGTGTTTTTTGGAAGGACCTGGCAAATGGAGTTATTACCATGCAGGCGATTTTGTGGTTGGCAATGGCAACACAGCAACCAAAATCAAGTTCTGTCTCACTCAAATTGATTGTACTCATACCAAAGGTGGTCTCTGTTTAGATTCTGTGCTTATATACCCAACTGAGTCCACAAAGCTTAATTCATTTTTTATTTCAAATTCCTCTTAACCTCTCCGTATGGGGCAGGAATCAAGATGTATAAAATGTGTTATATATCATAGGATGGGGGGCGGTGTGTAGAGAATTAGGGAGAATCGAGTTTTTTTGTAGCGGTTCTATAAGGCTAGAGTAATGCATGAGATGAGGCAGTGTATATATGTAATTTGCTTCTTTATGTGAGATGCTTATTTATGTTGCTCAACTCTTTTTGGGTATTATGGTGAGGCATTTTTCCAATGAAGCATTTTTTCGTCCATAGGCCAGAGTGTAGCATGAACTGTTTTCTTGCTGAAGTTATTTTTTATTACCACGAAATTTAAATTCCAATCCTATTGTCATATTAAGTGCCAGGTCTTTTTCCACGCGATGGAAACAAAATATAATAGAAGAAAGAGAAAGAAGTGTGTTTCAGATGGAACAAGAGAAATTCAGTCTTGGCTGACCTAGAAATGTACTTGAACATAACTACATGATGATGATAATTTTTATTTAAGAAAAAACTTGTGCATCGTAAATGATCATGTGCTGATAGGATTCCGCCAATTACTCCCACTGATCAAGGCGCTTGTATGCATTGTATTTGCTTCTAAGGCGATAGAGGTTCATATTGGTCATCAACATTTGTGCCTTTTAAAAGTGTTTTTATAAGTTGAGCTTGTGTAAAAAAGTTTATAAACATTAAAGAAGAACTTATTCTTGCTAATAGGTTGGTAAAACTTGTCCGTAACATTATAAGAAATTTTTATGTCTTTCATGATTCATCACCGAAGTGGCAGAAGATGATAAAAAAAATTAGGTTGTAATAGCATTACTTTTTATACTTTTGCATTATACAATGATATTCAGTTTTATACTCAATAAATTAGTTCGGTGGGATTGGGGGTAGGGCCTAATTTTTTGTTTTTTGGCCAGCAGGGCCTCACGGCCTATAACAACAATAATAAATAAAAGTGGGACAGAAGAAGTCCCAGAACAGGCCTAGACTTGATGTACTTAATTCTGATCAAAATAGGCACATAGCCAGGACAGGGGAATCAAAAAAAGAAAATACTCCCTCAAATCCTAAATATAAAATAAAATTGATTTTTTTTAGAGATTAAAAAAATTAATTAAATTATTTTAAAATATTTATATTTATATTTTTTCTTCCAAATTAATTAGTTTGATTAATAAATTGATATATGATATAAGGATATATAACATATGATATGATTAAATAACTTATTTAACTTCTTTAATCTCTTTAAAAAAAATCAATTATCTTATATTTAAAACAAAAAAAATAATAAATTAGGCATCAAATAAAAAGCCCACATCATTGTCAAGAGTGAATCGAGAATAAGGTTAATCCCCCGCTCTATTGCCAGGAGCCTTTTGGTTTCTTCTATTTCTCAATTCAGAACCCAACCATATTTTGTTTGGAGCTTCTAGTTCAAAATCCACATAACTAACTGCGTTGCGTGATGATTCGATTAATTTGAATAATAAACGCAGGAGAGTTAATGTGTATGCAAAGACGGGGACATCAGGGAATGGGCAAAAGTAACTAACTAGTAGGGCTGTTTAAATTCGGGACGAGGACCGAGATCCCCCACTCCCGATTCCGGTTCCATTTTTGGTTTAGATGTAAATTGCATCGCGATACTGGTATCAATAATCCCAGGATCGGGATCGGAACTAAATCAGGAAATCTTGATTTTTTTTAAAAAAATTAAATTTAAAATATATTATTATATTAATTAAATTTTCTATAATCTAGTTTTTAAAGTAATTATTTAAAACATAATAAGATCATAATAATCACACAAGTTGATCTAGAATTGAAGAATAACATTACATTATTATTATTATTATTATTATTATTATTATTATTATTATTATTATCACCTTCATTATTTTTATTATTATCTTTATATATTATATAGTTAGGATTAATATAACGATATGTACAATGTAACTCCAACTAAATATATGATATATATTTTATTAAATGATAATTTAATTTTTTGAGATAAAAAAAATACAAAAATAAGGAATAACTTACTTTTTAAGAAAAAAAATTAAAAAAAAAGGAATGTGATCCCAGTCCAGTTCTGATCACTATCAAGATAGAAAATTCTCTGGATCAAAATATCTGGATCGGACCCGGATAACCAAGACTATGACACCTAACCAGTAACCACCTCCTTCATCCTAAAACCACACACCCAAAAGAGTGGCCGCCGGTGACCACTGAATTCAAAGCATTGATTTGACCCTATGATATAATTGCTGCATGTGACTCGCTTTCCTTTCCTGCCCTCCCATATTTGCCAAACCCCCAATATGGGCTTTGTTATGATCCTAGAGTAAGTGTGTCCTGTGTAATAAATCTTTGTTTATTGAATAAAAGAAATGAATGTTCAATTCATAAAATACTCTATCAGTAGCTGGTAGAAGGGGTATTTTATCTTCTTCTTATTTAAAAAAATAAAATTTCAAGAGACATACTTTGTGCTTGTTTTTGTAACTAAATACATTTTTCATATCTTATTCTTACAATAAAAAAATATTTTTATATGATGTCTCCTTGTCTAGACTTTGAAACAAGTTAGATTGTTTTTTCATCTTCAACTAACTATATTGTTTGACTTAGAAGAGTGTAATTTTTTTTAAAATAATGATAATTAAAGGCTTTGTAAAGGAAACTGAAATAAAATAAAAATCTTTGAACTTTGAATTGTTAATTTAGAAGTTTTTTTTTTTGTCGAATTAACTTAAAAGTTTGAAGTGAACCCAAATTCTGACTTTATATTAATCCTTTGTAAGTTTCTTAATTGTCATTCTTCCGTTTTTTTAAATAGATGGAATGGTTGGATTATGAGAAAGGGAGAGAAAATCAAGAAGAAAGGCCATAAAAGGGCAGGGATGTAATTTCGGAACCATTCGTTTTTTTTTTTTTTTTTGTGTTTTTTTATAGCTTTCCCGTTCACCACATGAAACAGTGAAGCTGTCGTGTAGACGGCACGGAAATTCCTGGGGAGATCGATTTGATCGCGGCTTCGAAATCTGAAGGTGAGGACCATGGTCATGGAGGTGGACATGGACGCCATGGCGGGTGCCATCGGAGTTTCCGTCCCTGTACTTCGCTTCCTTCTCTGTTTCGTGGCCACTATTCCCGTCAGCTTCCTTGCGCGATTCGTTCCCGGTTCATTTCCCAAGCACCTTTTCTCCGCCGGCACTGGTGCTCTTCTCTCCTACGTTTCTTTTGGCTTCTCTTCCAATCTTCATTTCTTGGTTCCTATGTTAGCCGGCTACGCTTCCATGATTCTTTGTCGCTCTCGATGTGGGATCATCACATTCTTTTTGGGATTTGCTTACCTCATCGGTTGGTATGTCAAGGGTTTTAACTTTATGATCCCCTTTATGTTTATTTTAAAATAATGTTACTAGTTTTCTTTAAACTAGATTTTCTCTCTGTGAAGGTCAACTGCTTTTGGAGTTTTGAGCGATTCGGTATCAATTGTTTAGTCTCTGATCCGATTTCATCATTGTCATTGTTTCATTTGCATATCTAAGCATTAAATTACGTGGTGTAGAATGCTTATTTCACGCACGCCTTTAACAGTCTCCTTCAAAATCTTGACTGTTGCTATGTGTTTGTGTAGCCATGTATATTACATGAGCGGAGACTTGTGGAAGGAGGGTGGTATAGATGCTACCGGTGAGCCTTAATTCATCATTTTCGATAAATAAATCAGTTGCTTTTTTATTATTGTTCAAGCTTTAACTTGGCGTGAATTTTCTTTTTGAAAAAGGCGCCTTGATGGTGTTGACACTGAAGGTCATCTCGTGTGCAATAAATTACAATGATGGGTTGTTGAAAGAGGAAGGTTTGCGTGAGGCACAGAAGAAAAACCGGTTGATTAAATTGCCTTCATTGATTGAGTACTTCGGCTACTGCCTCTGCTGTGGGAGTCACTTTGCAGGTCCAGTTTTCGAAATGAAGGATTATCTAGATTGGGCTGAAGGAAAGGGGGTACGTTTAATGAAAATTTTCTTTCAAAACACACGAGTATCCAACACCTGTGGGTTAACCATAGGACTTCCAATTTACACTTCTTTTTATCGACTATTGTACAATTCCGGAGGTAAAAGTGTGCCACTTTAACATTTGCTATGCTGATTACTTCTGCCTTGTGATATTTGGTATTTAAATTTAAACTTTTGTCTTAAATGTTCGTAGCTTTGGAGCACATCAGCACAAGGAGCATCACCATATGGAGCAACCATACGAGCTCTTCTACAAGCTGGTTTTTGTATGGCTCTTTATCTGTACCTGGTTCCTTATTTTCCTCTATCCAGGTTTACTGAACCCATATATCAGGAATGGGGTTTCTGGAAACGGTTGGGATACCAGTATATGTCTGGTTTTACAGCACGATGGAAATATTATTTCATTTGGTCAATCTCTGAGGCTTCAGTTATTATTTCTGGCCTTGGCTTTAGTGGCTGGACAGAGTCCTCTCCTCCAAAGGCACGCTGGGATCGGGCCAAAAATGTGGACATATTAGGTGTGGAGTTTGCAAAAAGTGCTGTTGTGATACCAACTGTGTGGAATATACAAGTCAGCACCTGGCTTCGTCATTGTGAGTTTACTGCTTTCCTCCCCTCCCTTAGCTATCTTAGTTGTTTGCTAACATTTCTTGAATTCACAAAAGAAACTCAAGTTAGGGCCCTAGCGGCTTAATTTTAAGTTATGGACTTCCAGTAACAATAAGGCTGTCAGCCTTTTTAAGTCGTGCCTGTTTGGTTGTTAATTATAATTAATTAGTTAGACTAGTATTTTCTTACGTCATAAATAAATAACTTGAAATCTTGAATTAAACTTGTGATTTTACTATGAACGATACTGATGCAATTCTGTAATTTCTTAACAGAATTGTATTGAAAGAAGGAGTAGAAGAGAGAGAGAGAGAGAATCTAGACAGAGAGAGTAGGAGAAATCTGATAGAGAGGGACAGAGAGAGAAAACACAAGAGTTGCTGAATCTGAATATTCTCTTATTCATTGGCAGTCAACAACTAGTTTACAATGAGAGAGGTATAGCCCTTGTATAGAAAGCTAGGGGGTCAGGGGCAGAACTGTCCTGATGTTAGTATAATCACTAATCTTATCCTAATCAGCTAAGGGATACAATTAGGGTGCGTTTGGCTAGAATTAGGGATCACAGTTAGGAATTAGGGATTACAATCACAATTTCATATCAGATACTATCATCAAGCACTGAACAGCATTTTTTTCTATGAAGTGTTAATATTACTATTGTTTGTGTTTTTTAGATGTTTATGATAGGCTTGTTCCGAAAGGGGAGAAAGCTGGTTTCTTTCAGTTACTCGCCACACAAACTGTCAGTGCTGTTTGGCATGTAAGTTCAATTTTTGCTGTGTTTTAAGTTAGACATTTGTTTTGTACTCTGTATCTTGTGTCTGCATCCTGCATTGTTATGGCTTCATGTTTAAGTTCCTGTCAAAATGAAAAGGGGAATTCAGAATTTTTATCCTGATGTGGGAGTGATAATCGGAGTCAATAAAATTGTTGTGAATTTTTCCTTATCCGTTGTATGTGCTGCTCTCGTAGGTTTTGCTAATGAATGTGTAGTTGAAAAAGGAGTAAGTAATTGGTTATTGGACTTATTACCCAGGGTCTGTACCTTGTAAGGGATAATATAATTTGTAACCATAGCTATAAACTTGATCAGTGTTCAACTGACAACATGGATTCTTAAAATATGATCCATGCATAAGTTCTGCATCAAACAACTTTTTCATGCTTCGATTTTGATGTTAGCTAATCCATGCTTTATGTGTGATGTCATGTATCTATTTCCATTTATCTTTGCTGATATTTGCTTCAACCTTGTGTACCGTCCCAATCACGGATGGGCAGGTGCTCGTCATCTTTTCGTGACTTGAAATCACAAATCACAAATCCAATTTTTATTGTTTCTTTTGCAACCTTTAGCTTTGACATGCATGGGCCCCTGTTCAGCCAAAAAAAAATTGTCTGCTAAAACATGAGACCCACTAGCAACCTCATGAAAGTTGCCTGGAAGATTTTTTCAGTTCTTCAACATTTTGATACTGTTTACTCCATGCTATGAGGCATGAGGTCTCAAGTCAGGTGTTTCTCTTATCATTTTGACTTCCTTATTTCAGGGACTATATCCTGGGTACCTCATATTCTTTGTTCAATCAGCTTTGATGATTGCTGGGTCCAGAGGTATGCATTGGATTGCGTTTATTTGCTTTCTCTATTTTGGTTCTGATAATTAACTTTTCGTTGTCTCCATTTGTTCTCTTGGAGCAGTCATATACAGATGGCAGCAATCTGTTGCTCCAGCAGTGGCTAATGTCTTATCATTTATGAATTTTCTGTACACACTACTGGTTCTTAACTACTCCTGTGTTGGCTTCATGGTTCGTTTTCCCTCTCTCTCTCTCTCATAAACATGCTTGAGTTGAATGTTGCATCCTCACACAAAAATGCTAATGCTTCAACCATTTGTGTGTGGAGCAGGTACTAAGTCTGCATGAAACTCTGGTCTCATACGGAAGCGTGTATTATATTGGAACTATTCTTCCCATTGTACTGATTCTTTCTGGTTACTTAATCAAACCTGGGAAGCCTGTCAGATCCAAAGCTCGGAAAGCTGAGTAATATGGACAATGAGTTGTCTGGTCCCTGCAAATTTTAAAATCAGATTAGGATATTTCACAGGTTCTGCGATTTTTGTTTTTTTATAAATGATGATTGAAACAGGTTCTTTGGTCTTGGTCCTCTTGGAAATAGCTGAGTTTGCTTTACCATTAAATTGTATCTCATTGCAGCATTCCATAGAAACATTTTTCTTATTTTTGCTGTGTAAAATCATTTGGTGAAGAAAATGATTGGGAACTACCATTTGGCTAGAATTCTATCCCGAATGATTAGAGGGATTTTAAAATTCTGATAGTTTTTATCATGCCTGTAATATTAGGTTCCTAAATAATCAGAGAATTCTGTGAGAATATGCAATAGACAAAAGTGGTGGAAGTATCTTCAGGAGCACTATAACTATTCAAGTCTCCTACAATTTAGCAAGTGAATATTTATTTAGGAGCAAGACGGCCACAAATCCTATGTTAATTAAAGGTAAACACTATTTGTTGAGAATCCTGACCAACACATAAAACGCCCCTTTTGCTGGTAAATTGATTGAAGGCCAGCACCCGTTAGTTAATGAAGACGATTTAATTGGCTAAGTAACTCCCAACAAAATAATAAACGGAATTTGGCAAAAGGAAAGCGTCACAGCATGCAAGCATCACAATAAAATATTCCAGTTCCCTTGAGCAGAGCTCCTCATGCAAATAACTTGATTTCTTTATTTTTAAAAGAAAAAATATATTATGTTACTATTTACTAACGAGTGTGAGAAATGATGTGGTCAACTTAACGGTTACCTAGAATACTAAACACTAAAAGCTTCATTAGCCTCTACTTTTTTGGGGGGGGGGGGGGGGGGGGGGCGAGAGAGCGCTTCATTAGCCATATATTAAGCAAAAGAAATTACTCCTCTGGTCCTATAATCAGTACTATCTCTGGTCATGAGTAAAACAACTAGACAGGGAATTTACTTTAATCCTAAAAGTACAAGATTTCATTCTATTACCTCCTAAATTTATAATTTTTCTCAAAATATTTAGTTTATATAAGGAGGTTTTCTTAAATGGATATTTAAGAAAAATCATTGTATATTTGTTATAAATAACTAAATAAACTAATTTCTTAATATTCATAAATTAATTGTCCACTTTTTTATATTATTATCCTATACCTCGTTTGAGGTAATATAAGTGATTGAGACTCTAATTCAAGACTGATAAGATCTAACAGAGCCTTATATTATTATATCAACTCTATTTTGATAACAGCCTCTCACTTAGTACATCATAATTCAGTGAGCTAACATTTGCTATTGTTATACCCCTCAATTTTTTTCCTACAATAAAACTGACAACTGCCACCAGACTTAATATGCCACACCTTCTTTTTCCCGTCCTTCTTTTTTGGTTATAGGGGAAACCCCATCATTCAGTAGCTGGCATCTTTTATAAACCCTGGCCTTATCAACTAGGCAAGGTATATGAACAACCGATTAGTTTAAGTTTGAGGAGAGACAATGCATTGTTTAATGGAGCACCTTCTCTATCGATAAATGCATTTCTCGATATTCAAATTTGTATTCTTATCTTTACGGTGGATGAGACCACTTGTTATCCTTACGCGTCTTTCTTTTCACTTTGTTCACAGCTTCTTTTTTTTCCAATTCCAGAAAACTTCTACATTTCCTTTTATCTACTTTGTTACATTAGTAATAGACTGAATACAATTGTTCCTTTTAAAAGCAAAAACTGCTACATTTGATTACACATTATTATTCCCTTATTTATTTATCTTTCTCTCCCTTATTATTTTTTTCCTTTGCGCGTTTCCAATTCTCATTTTACCTTTTCCCTCTTTATGTGAATGAATACCAAGATTCCCTTCTCAGTTACTTTCATTTTCTCTCTTTCCCTTTTTTCCCCTTTTCCCCTGTCTCCTCCATTTGTCTGCTTTTGGAGATCTCTGGCCTCTGTTTTAAATTTTATAGATATACACATGCATGGCCCTCCCCTTCCACCGACTATTATTGTGAATAGTTAAACCACGAAGTAGCTTTTTCTAATGAATCTTTCACTGATTTTCGTCACGTTCTTCTTTTGTATTCCATGATGACGTAGAAACTTTTGATGAACATGTCAAGGTTCTTTCTTCTCCCTCAGGTTTCCTCCAATCCAAGCGAAGCACCTCTTCACATTTGGATTCTGTTCTGAGATTACTTAGCCAAATCATCGTTTCTTTGTCTAAAGCCCTTGACTTAGAGAATAATCCAGAGATGAAATCTTCAATTAACGGAATGTTTTCCCGGACCAAACAGTGTAACGTCGGCGATCAAATAAGCAGCCTGAAGCAGGATGAATGGGAATTAAGGCCAGGAGGAATGTTGGTCCAGAAGCGTAATTCAAATGAGAACCAAAATCCCATTTCAGGTTCCATTAAAATCAAAGTCAAGTATGGTTCAACCTATCATGAAATTCGCATTAGTTCTCATGCAAGTTTTGGTAAATGCAACTCTTGAAACTTTGAATTTTGTCCTCTGTTTTCTTTTCCATGGGACTTAGTTTCATTGTGAGTTGATGGGTGCAGGGGAATTGAAGAAAATGTTAGCAGAGGCAACGGGATTGCATGCCCAGGATCAAAAGATAATCTTCAAGAAAAAGGAGAGAGATTCAAAATCATATCTGGACCAAGAGAAAGTAAAAGATGGATCAAAAATGGATGTTGTTGAGGACATTGAAAGCAGAGAACGGAGGACACTGGAGATGTTAAAACTCTCAAACAAGAACAAGAGTTCAAAATCATTGAGCGAAATCAAACAGGAGAATGAAAAATACTCCAAAGAGGTATAGTTCATTCATTTCACTTGTTATTTTAATTTCCAGACATATTAATATTATTATGATGATGGGTTCTTACACAAGGAAATTCTGAGTAGGTTTCAGCATTGGAAGCATCAGCTTGTAAAGGCG
This sequence comes from Inga laurina, assembly GCA_963855925.1. Taxonomy (NCBI): domain Eukaryota; kingdom Viridiplantae; phylum Streptophyta; class Magnoliopsida; order Fabales; family Fabaceae; genus Inga; species Inga laurina. The sequence goes on from OY979712.1 coordinate 48,263,770, forward strand.
AGATTTTAGCAGAGATGGATGTGGAGAAATTGATTGATAGTTTGATGAGAATATTGATAAAATTGGATGAAGTTGTTGTAGCTGAAGGAGATCTGAATTTGCAGAGAAAAGAACAGGTTAGGAGAGTTCAGAAGCAGATTGAAACTCTTGATAAGTTGAAGGAGCCATCAAATTCCAGTAAGTTGCAGCCATGGAAAAATTCAGAGTCTTTTGTGGTGACAACAAAATGGGAAACTTTTGATTAAAGCAAGTTTGCAGTTTCTTTTTTGGCTGTTTGTTACACATTTGTCATATTAAATTCTTTGTTATTGATAAAAAGATTAAATCGCTATTGTGCTAAAAATGTCCAGACGATTACTTGCTAGTTAAGTACCGCTCCTCTTAGCTACCAATTCCTAGTTGCTAAGTCCGACATGTTTTTTTATAAAAACATCCTAATCATCTTATTTAATTTCTTTTATCTCTTTCTTACTTAATTATTTTTAGAGGAATATCGACATGTATAAATTAAAAAAAAATAGACAAATATCAGAAATAGGTCTGATATCAAAGAAAAATGTCTTCATTGATCCCGCTCTCCATTTCTTCTCTATTAAATGCATCCACCACTAAGATTTATAATATTTATTATGATAGATTTTTATTATATTTAATATTATAATAAAATTTTTATATAGTATTAAATCCTTATCATTGGATACATTTAATAGAGAGGAAATGAAAAAAGAAATCAACAGAGACATTCCTCTTCATGTCAACAACTGAGGCTCTTTTTTTAAAAAAAAAAAAAAAATTATTCAGGACGTTGTACTGAATTTGCCATGACAACATCCACGTGTGAACGTCTGTAATGAGTTGTTGCTTAGTTGTGACTTGGCAACCCCCTTTTTTTTGGGAAATCACAATATATTCCTAAAGAACAGAAAAATATTAAAAAAGTTTTAGTATATGATTTACTATCTAAGAGTTCCTAAAAGACTTTAGTGATATATATTTGAATTGTGAAATTACATGTTTGCCCACATTGACAAATTATAGTGTTATCATTGACAAATCCATCTATTGGCAAGTCATAATGTTATCATTGATAAATGCATGTGCCATATTGATAAGTCATAATGTCACCGTTGATAAACGTATATATTATATTGACAAATCATAGTGTCATTATTGATAAATATATATGCCATATTGATAAATCATAATGTTACTGTTAACAAATTTATGTGTCATATTGATAATGGTAGCAAACAAATAATTTCACACTTCGAATATATATCACTGAGACCTTTTTAAAGTTTTCAGATAGTCAATCATATATTGAAACTTTGTTTTTATATTTTTCTAGTTTCTTGCGACCATACTAGATTTTCCCTTCTTTCCTTGCTATTTTTATTTATTTATTTTTGAAAACTTCCTGTTTTCTTTTTGACACTTTGGGGAGCCACATCCCTGTAACGATTCGTTGCCTTTGAATAATGTTGATTGTTGAGACTCTATAACGTTTGCTTCTTTACCTTGGGACCATTCCCCATTAGGGCAATTCCTTCAATAGATTCATTCTTTGTTTTATGTGGGTCCTTTTATCTATTTTAAACTTAAGATTAAGGTTATTTTCTCGCGTGTGATTCAAATTCTTCATAATGTTCTGACTTCTGATCCGAATATGTGACATTAACAAGAAGTAAGTTTCCAATTCGCCGACCCTTACTTATTTGCTGAAAACGAATATAAAGATAACGTCTTTATTCATGCACCACCCAATATGACCTACGGCCACTGGTGAAGAGATTTGTTTGTCGGCACTTGAAAAAGCAAGAGTCGGCGAATTGCCGACAACCATCCCATACAAAAACTCAAAAAGCATTTGTTCTTTATATTTTCTTCTGTATTTAATATAAGATGTGTGTTTGTCTAATTTGATTAAATTATGACAATTAGTTAAAATAGTTAATATGATATATATTTTTAAAAATATTATATTTATCTTCCTTAATTCTTTCACTCTCTCTCTATCTTGATTATTATTGAGGAAGCATCAATAAAGGTAAATTAGAAATGACTGATAAATATAAAAACTAATATTATATTTAAGATCAATATCAACTCCCAAATATATTCTGTATTAAGGACCGGAGGAGTGTGTGTATATATATGGTTTTGCTCGCTCTAGTTCTTAATACACGTGAGACATATTTATCTAATTTGATCAAATTTAAAAAGATAATTAAATTAGTTAATATGACATGTGTTTTTTAAAATATTATAGTCATTTTTTTTAATTCTTTCATCCACTCTCCTCGTTAATTATTATTAAGAAAGTATTAATAAGGATAAATTAGAAAGAAAAAATTAAAAAAATAAAAAATATAAGTTTTATATTTAAAATCAAAATCAACTTCTCAAATAGGTTTTAATATAAGACATGAGGGAGTGTTTTTCTGTGGGTTTAATATAACCTTTGATCTTTAAATTTATCCTCATTTTAATTCCTTAAATTTAAAAAAATGGATTTTAATCCTCAAAGAATAAAATCATTTAGGTGTTTATTAAATTATATAAATCAATATTTTAAGCAAAATAAAACTCAAACGCTAAGAATAAAATGAGAGCAGACACTGTCACACTTTTTTTTTTTTTTTTTACATATAAAAGGCCATACTATGGAAAGTTACATTCTTCGAAAGGATACAGAAAGCCCTCTACGGGCAAGGTCCTGTCTCAAAATCTCCAAACAACCTGAATAAGGAACTGGAAGAATCACTAGGCCACCCACTAAATGATGAGCCTCTCTGGCTAGATAGTCGGCACACTGGATTGATTCTCGCGGTGCATAACAAAGCTCGACATGCCAATCCGAGAAAATAAGTTCCCTGATCGCATTAATCTCATTCCTTAAAGGATGATTATGTCCGCCATCCCGCATCACCAGATGTAATACCTCCATAGAATCAGTGTAAGCCTTCACATATTGGAAATGATATTGCTTACATAACTGATGCCCAGTCAGGAGTCCGAATATCTCTGCAGAGGTTGGGGACTGTACTGCAAGCTTTCGTTGAAATCCAAGTACCCAATTTCCCTTGTAGTCTCGAACCACCCCGCCACATGCTGCTTCTCGATTGGCCTTGACCGAACCATCCGAATCAAGTCTAACATAGCCCTCCGGTGGTATCTCCCATATGCTATCCTCCTCTCGTCCGAACTGCTGGAACTGATGTTTGAAATTCCCAAACACACTAGTCTCCAACAACTGAAATAAGGTTCCACGAGCAATCTCCTTCGGTTGTGCACGAGTTCCTTCCATCACCCCTTTGCATCTATTCTTCCACAGAAGCCAACATGTGAGACTAAAAGTTTTTTGCCAGGGCCATCTGTGAAATCTATCAAATCCCATATGCCTGGACAAATTCTCCGTGAGCCAAACCTGCAAGTTAGAACAATCTACTGTCACACATTTATAACCGGCATATTTGACCTTTGCTTTTTTTTTTTTTTTTTTATTGTTAGATGGAAATATGACGTTTCTTTTCTTTGGCCCAGTAAAACTAAGACATGTTTCTGACTGGGGAAAATAGTATTATATGGCTTTTACTGGTTTGAGGGTAACTAGTATGACTTTCCAAATTATGTATCAAAAAGAAAGTATGACTTTTCAAATTGTTGCTTAGAAGTCTATGGGTGGGAAAATTATGCACATATGAGCCACATTTAGGTTATATGCAATGCATAATTTAAGTGTTTCATTTTTAAAATTCCGCATCAAATAGATGATAATATGATAATTTCAGATAAATTTTTGGTTAAAGTATATATTTAGTATTTTAAATTTACATTAAGTATGAATTTAATTCTTTAAATTTATAAAACGCATTTTTTATCCTTTAATGTTAACATTGTTAACTTCTACTAACGGTAAATGCTGACTTGATACATTGAAGGCTGACTCAGCAGCAAATTCCTAACAAAACATCCTTAAATTGCTTTTAAAAACGTAAAAATGCTTATTCTCTTTTCTCTTAACCTAGGGTTAGACGTCTCTTCTCATTACCACAGGCGTTATCGTTGGTTTCAAACCTTGCCCTTAATATTCCGGCGGCTCTCTATGATTTCCTTCCTCATAAAATTCAATCGCTTCACAGCTTCGTCATCATTCCTATCAAGTTCACATTCCTTCTGATTTTCCATTCTCAATTAAAATAGAAACGACCCATAATTAATACATTGACAAATTTTATATAGGGGCATTTTCGGGATATGTACTTTTGATAAAAAGAAAATGCCGGGTATGTACTCTGTGCCTGGGCCAACTTCATTTCGACATCGAGCTTTGGGCTCATGTGGGCCCGGGCGGCACTTGACGTTTGAAACAAAAAACAAAGGAAAAGAATCAAAAGATAGAAAAGAATTTTGAAATTGTAAAATCCTAAATTAATTTTATTATATTTATTAAGAAAATAACAAAATTTGATAAAAAGTTCATAACTTATTTTGTGATAAATATCTAATTTTAAATTTTACAAATTTAAAGTTCTTTTTTTATCTTTTTCCTAAAAATCAAAGAAATTGGAAGTAATTTTCCAAAAGGAAAAAAAAAACATTTTTAATACTCCTCCACTTTTAAATATTATTTTCTAGATTCTTTTATAAGTCACTTTCAATATGTTTTATTAGAAGCAAGAAAAATTTTAAATCTCATTAACTTTGTTTTAAAATTTAACAGCTTTATAACTTTATTTTTATTTAGTATACACTATATCCTATAAGAACAAAATATATATAATAATAAATAAAGATCAAATTTATATAAAATTTTTGATGATGTCATCTATAGATCTGACAAAAAAATTTTCTCTCTGCTTTATAAATAGGATCATGAATAATATCTAATTGAGGGTGTTATTTTGATTTTAAATATAAGACATAAATCCATTTTATGTTCTAAATTTATAATTTTTTCTAAAATATCCTTATTATTGTGCATATTAAAAGAATTTTTCTGTCAATGCACATTTTTTACTGGTAATTAACTTAAAATAATTTTATTAACATCCTTTATTAAATTAGTCATTTAACCGTTTTATTATCGCTAAAACAAGCTATATTTCATTTTTTTCGTAAAAAATTTTCATTATATTTTAGTTGGAGTTTGTCTCTCCCCTCAAATCCCTCTAATAATTTAATTGCTTAAGATGCATTAAGTACTTTAAAATATTTTTGAAAGTATACTTAGCATCATAAAGTATTTTATGGTGTAATTTTGCTTCTAATATATTTAAATTAGTTTAATTTCACGCCGTATTAACTCTTCTACAAATTATTCACGTCCTTCCCATTAATTCATATTATTGTTAGCGGTGTTCTATATTCTGTGAATAAAAATTTTAGTTCATGATTTGGCGTGTGAAGCAGATGAATATGTTTTTAAGTTAATGTTAATATTGGAACTGTCACATCAAGATTTTGCATTCGTTCGCAGAAGCTTCCCTTGTTAATGTGAATATGCAAAGTCTTGACTTAATTAATTAACTAAAGTGGCTAAAATCAATGCTTTATGTGAATGGGTTTTTCAAACTCCGTCGCACCATACATATTGCTTCCACGTAACGAAATGTTAAAAAGTCTTGTCTCCTTTTATTTGGTTCCTAGCTAAAGCAAACAAACGATACCATCTTTGCTATGTTTGTTATAACAGTCTGTTAGCAATTTTATATAGATTACGAATTTTAAATTTATAATTTACTAAATGTTTTAAACTTTTAGGATTGTAATGATTGCCATGTGTTTGTGTGTGTACCAACCGTATATATAATTTATATGGCCTTAACATAATCTCCATTTATTCTGGTAAAATAAAAACAGTATAGATGATTATTTGATAAATATGTTTTGATTAGTCGAGATCGAATTATTGGAAAGGTTAATTAAAGTAAAGTTTTTAGTGAAGTCAATTCAAAAAATGTTGCTTCCATCCACTTGGAACACACCACATGTCTATATGATTCAAGGGATTAGTCCCCTTTTACATCGCATCTATAAGCGGCGATGGGATTATCTAATTAATTAAACATAAACCCCACAGATTCAAAACTTCATAATTCTAAACAAACCTGGGCCACCAATTAACTCGTGCGGTTGAAATACCGATCAGAGTTGAAAGTTGAAAATTCATAGCAATATAATATTAAAAAAAATAACAATGTTATTATCATGGAGCCAACCGTGGAATGTGACTTCAATTAATCTAAGTACCAAAATAATTAGACAGGGATTAGTGTAGGTGTCCAATATGCCGGCACCGAAAAAACTAAATAAAAACATGCAATTTGAATGCATAAAATATAAGACGACAATGATGTTGATGTTATCGTGGTCATCTTCATCCTGAGCTGTACCCAATTCAATCCGATCTAGTCAATCTTATGTGGTAAAATACAATACAATATAATAAAATAACATAAGCTCACTTGTGTGTCATCTCAAACGTAATTGAGGTTTGGATAGAACGTAACCTGTATACTCTTCATTTTTCATTTTTTCCTTTATATATATAGTTTGTGGGGTCAATCAATTAATGGGCATGTCTCTCTTCCAGATAAACTTATTACTACGTATATATTTAAATGAATCTAAGCTTATATTCTAATTCCATGGCCATTTTTTAATTAATAGTAAATTTTGAAGGAAAAAAAAAAACTAAACTAAACTAAACTCGCACTTCCTTTGCTCCTGTTTATAAGCCATTTAGAGGACAAGCTGTAGGATCCTTTTTAAAGGGTATTTACATTACTTATTCGTTACCGACAACCTTTCCACTTACTCATCTTTATCCTATATTTAAATGGAAAAAAAATTAGGGGGAAAGAAAACAAAGAGGGAAAACTTTCAAAAATAATAAATTTTTTAAATCATTTTTAGAATTTTTCCTTCTTAGTATCCCTCCCATTATTTTTTCCTTATTTTTCTCTTCATCCAAACATAACCTTAAGTTTGACGCCGGAAAATATGAAGTTTTTAAAGATAATTAGTTATGGGTAAAGTAGATGGCTTATTTAACTTGTAGACAGAATTAACAAATCTTTAAAGCTTTGTTAGTTCTTATAGAAATGTCAAAAGTGACTTATAATAAAATCGGATTGAAAATGTCGGAAACGACTTATAAATGGAATTAGAAAGGGAATTTTAGATATATAAGGGCACAACTGTTGAATACCTCACCCCTGTCTAAACCCAATCTTTAGAGAACAAGCCTTCTCATTTATTAACTGCCAGAAAATATTTTTACATCCATCTACAGAGAATGGTCCATGAGTCTAATATTTATAGGCACTTGAGGCATACCGAGAAGTATCCAGAATTGTCCTATATATCCTAATACAACAAAACACGCAAAACAATTACAATTACATTAATTACAATATGTTTAACTTTCTACACTCCCCCTCAAGTAGGGGATGAAAACATGTTGAAAATCCCCAACTTGCACAGCAACTTCTGTTGAACATGCCCAGAAACAGCCTTAGTCAATATGTCAGCCTGTTGATCACTAGACCTGACATGTATAAGATGTATCTCACCCCGCTGCCACTTCTCACGAACAAAATGGAAGTCCACCTCAATGTGCTTGGTTCTTTCATGGAACACAGGATTTGCAGCGATATGAATGGCAGCTACACTATCACAATAGACAGATACAGCTGATTCAAGTGATATATTCAAATCAAGCAATAAACCTCTTGCCCAGGTGATTTCTGATGTGGCCATACTAAGTGCTCTATACTCAGCTTCGGCAGAGGACTTTGAAACCGTACTTTGTTTCTTTGTTTTCCACATCACTGCTGATCCCCCGAACTTCAACACATAACCAGTCACGGATCTTCTAGTAATTCCACAAGATGCCCAATCAGCATCGCAATAACACTCGAGCTGCAGGTCACCTTTCGAACTCAGCATAATTCCCAATCCAGGAGTTCCTTTTAGGTAGCGTACCACATTGCGAGCTGTTGCCATATGTGCTTTAGTTGGTAATTGCATAAATTGACTGAGGGTCTACACACAAAAGCATATATCAGGACGGGTCATGGTTAAGTAAATTAGTTTACCTACCAATCGCCGGTATCTATCAGGGTCAGCAACCAGATCCTCCTTCCTGTCTTTGTCGGTTCGAAACGGCATCAGTTTCAAGTTCTGTGCCATTGGAACACTCAGTGGCTTACATCCACTTGGGCCTGTGTCAGACAAGAGATCCAAAACATATTTCCGCTGTGACAGAATTATGCCATTTGCAGACTTAGTTACCTCAATTCCTAAAAAATATTTCATTTGTCCTAAGTCCTTAATTTTAAAGGTATTATGCAGCAAGGTTTTAGCATACATTATCCCACTCTCAGAACTACCTTAATTAACATATCATCTACATAGACCAGAATTATCACAAAACCATCATTGCATTGTAACGTAAACAGGGAATAATCATTTCTACTTTGTTTAAAACCTCCTTGTACAAAGGTTTGAGAAAGCTTCTGATTCCATTGCCGTGACGCTTGCTTAAGTCCATAAAGGGACTTATTAAGCTTACATACCATGTGCTCCCCCTCACTATCAAATCCTGGAGGTATCTTCATATAAACTTCTTCATGCAATTCTCCTTGCAAAAAGACATTAGATACATCCATTTGATACAAATTCCAAGAATATAATGCAACTAATTTAAGGACTAAACGTACTGTAAACATTTTAACTACTGGTGAAAAAGTTTCATGGTAGTCAATCCCCTCTCTTTGGGTATAACCTTTAGCTACTAAACGAGCTTTGTATTTATCAATATTACCATTGCAATCATACTTGACCTTGTATATCCATTTACATCCAATGGTCTTTTTACCTCTAGGGAGCTTGACTATTTCCCATGTTTTATTGCTCTCTAGTGCTTGCATTTCTGCTTTCATGGCTTCCACCCACTTTGGGTTTTGTGCTGCTTCATTGTAAGTAGTGGGTTCAGCCACTGCATCAATACAAGAAAGAAAACACAAATAATCAGGATTAACATAATTATAGCACAAGTAATCATTGATAGGATAACGACACTTAGTGTTTCTTGTGAGCTACTGTTCTGGTTGAGACAATAACAGAGAGCACACATAATCATGTGCCCATATTGGTGGCCGTCTCTCTCTTGATGGCCGTGAGGGCATAGTATTTGTTTGTATATTTTCTGCATCTGGTTGGTCTCCCTGTGATGGTTCTGATCTTCTGTTTTCTGAGTTTTGAGAGGTAGTCGTTTGAGGAGGATCTTGTGCATCAGTGGTCCTTCGGGATGGAACATGATCTGATTCTAAATCGAACCAGAACATCCGTTTAAGGATGGGATTTATTCCTTCTTGCTGTTGTATTGCCATATCCTTGAAGGGAAATTTATTTTCTGCAAAACTTACATGACGACTCACTATCAATGTGTTAGTTCGTAAATCCAAAAGTAAATAACCTTTTTTATGTTCCGGATATCCCAAGAACACACATGGGATGGCTCTAGATTGTAACTTATCACTTACTCTTAAATCAGTAGCATAAGCTAGTGAGCCAAAAACTTTAAAATTAGAAAAATCTGGCTGCTTATTATACACCTTTTCAAATGGAGTTTTAAAATTCAGGATTTTGGAAGGTAGTCTATTTACTATGTGAGCTGCTGCCTTAACACATTCTCCCCAGTAATGTACTGGTAGATGAGATTGCAACATCAGACTTCTTGTGAATTGCATGATAGTTCTATGTTTCCTCTCCACAACACCATTTTGTTGTGGTATATAGGGACATGAAGTCTCATGAACAATACCTTTATCATGTGTAAAAGTTCTAAAAGAATGATTAATGAATTCACTACCATTGTCACTTCTAATCCTTTTAACATTTGTTCGAAACTATGTAGATGCAAAAGCAACAAAGTTTTTAACAAAGAGCAGAACATCTGATTTATGTCTCATGAGAAATATCCATGTGGCTCTAGAAAAATCATCAACAATAGTAAGGAAATATTGATAACCTTGATGTGTGGGTGTATGGTAGGGCCCCCACACATCCAAATGTATAAGTTCAAAGCACTTGGAAGTTTTAATACAACTAGGAGAAAATGGGAATTTTGATTGCTTAGATTGAATACAAATATCACAATGTTCATTCTCATGGCCACATTTATTGAATGTAAAGGGCAAGTGATTCATTACAGAAAGAGGGGCATGCCCTAGGCGCCTGTGCCACAAGTATGTATCTACGGGTTTAAACTGACTATTACTATTCTGGGTAACATTCACAATATGCGACTGTCTGGGTACTTTCACTATGTATAAACCATCGTTTAGTTTACCAGTTAGCTTCGTCCTGCCACCCTGTAGGTCCTGCAAGATACAGAGATGAGGGGAAAAACAAGCCATGCAATTGTGTTCTGAAGTTATCCTAGATATAGCTATCAAATTGAATTGGAGTTTAGGAGAATATAGGACTTTGCGTAATGTGATTTCTGCTGATAGTTTAACTGACCCTATATGGGTAACCTGTACTCTAATCCCATCAGGTATTTTTATAAATCTAATCGGTCCATCATATGTAGCATGATCATCAAACAGACTAATATCACCAACCATGTGAGTGGTGGCTCCAGAATCCAAAATCCAACTAGCATATGACAAACCAGAAGGAACAGAGGATAGCAAACCTGTACCAGTGAGGGCATGAATTGTGGTGTCAGCGTCCTTCTGCAGAAGCTCCAGAAGACGATCATACTGGTCCTGTGTAAGTGTGGGGGCAGCAGTAGTTGTATTTGCCTGACTCTCCAAATTATGAGTAGAATCAGCTTGAGGGACGTCCTTGTTAGATTTGGGCTTGTGTCCTTTGAAGTTCGGTGGGTAGCCAATTAGTTGATAGCAGCTGTCCTTAAGATGCCCCTTCTTGAGACAATGAGAACATTCCAGTGAAGTATCGATCCTTCCACGGCCTCTACCACGACCACAACCTCTAGCAGCCATTGCAATGCCGTCAGTGGGAATGGTTCTATTAGCCGTAGTAATTGATCGCTGCGTTTCATCTTGAATGACCATGGCATAAGCCTCATTCACGCTAGGTAAGGGATTCATAAGCAAGATTTGGCTTCTTGCTTGGTGGTAGGACTCATTGAGACCCAGCAAGAACTGTAGGAGCTTTTGTTCTTGAATCAAATCAGAATATGCTCGGGATGTATTGCAAGTGCATAAGGGCAGCGTGATCAAGGCAGACTGTTCCTCCCAAAGTTCCTTGAGTTTCGAAAAATAGGTAGTAACAAAAGCACTTCCCTGCCGAGATGAACTGATTTCGCGGTGAAGTGCAAAAATTCGAGCGCCATTCCTTTTGTCAAACCGCTCCTTCAGATCCATCCATACATGATGAGCACTTTGAAAGAAGATGACGCCATTGGCTAATTCTTTGGAGATGGAATTCAACAGCCATGAGAGGACGACGGCGTTGCAGCGCTCCCACTGTCCATGGAGCGCCGCCGCGTAGGAGTCTTTCCGGCATGTGCCGTCGACAAAGCCGAGCTTATCTTTCCCAAGAAGCGCGATTCTCATAGCGCGATTCCAGACGGTGTAATTTTCAGTCCCGGTGAGTATGTGCGGAATGAGCAAAACACCCTGAGTGTCGGAGGGATGGAGATATAAGGGATGAGAGAATGGAAGAGGGTCAGAGGAAAGCTTATCACCGGTGGTCGTAAGAGTGGTGGGGGAACTAGCATCAGCCATCGGAAAGTCGAGACGAATTTGGACTAGGGTTCTGCAACTCTGCAGGCCCGCACAGCCGAAAACGGGGAGACCAAATCGCAGGGTTACCGCGACAAAGAGAGATCAGTTCTTGAATCTCGGGACGAAGAGTGATCAGATCTTGAATCAACGGTGAAGATCTTGATCTTGAATCAACGGCTGCGATTGGGAGATGCGATGTTCGGCGTGGATAAAAGAGGAACAATGATGGGCTTGAATATTGGGCTGTGGGAAGAGGTTCTCTGATACCATGTTGAATACCTCACCCCTGTCTAAACCCAATCTTTAGAGAACAAGCCTTCTCATTCATTAACTGCCAGAAAATATTTTTACATCCATTTACAGAGAATGGTCCATGAGTCTAATATTTATAGGCACTTGAGGCATACCGAGAAGTATCCAGAATTGTCCTATATATCCTAATACAACAAAACACGCAAAACAATTACAATTACATTAATTACAATATGTTTAACTTTCTACAACAACCAAAATCATATTTATCATTTTCGTAGTGGGAAAGGAATATGAGGTGCGCACATTTCAACACTTTGAAAGCAATTAGTGGGGCGGAATTAATTAGTACACTATAATGAAAGAAATTAGCTAGTAGATGAAGGTTATATGGAGATCTCATTTGGATGATGACTAGTTAGTTGGGGTTGACTTTTTAAAAGAGGACAATGGCCTTCTAATTATCTGGAAAGACTCTTTATGAGCCACATGTTTTGGGAGGTTAGAACGTAGGGTAATACGTACGATGATTAATTAATTACAAGTTATCAAAATTAAACCCGGTGCATTGAAGTATTCATCCAATAATTCACATGATATAGTAAGCAACAGAAACGAAAGTGACCGGTATTTAATAAGAAACCAGATTAGGCGTAAGGAAAGGAACATAGGGGTCAATGCTAGATCCTAATACGTACAATCCACAATATCTGAGTAAATCGTCCTTTGGATCATATTTTTGGTTGTTGTGGTGAACCAAAACAAAAAACAAAGGTTGTCGTTTCACTGGTATCTATAAGTAGTAACCAGTCAAAACGCCCAGGGGCCAATATCGACATACAGTATAAGAAATTATTTAAACTATACGCCGTACTATGTAGCAATAATAATATTGTGTGCCGCATATAATTTTCGTGATGTCGACGGCGACCGAATTATTGTGTTTGCAACATAAAATGGCCAAAAAAAAAAAAAACTAGAAAGAAAGAAAACGAGGGAGGGGATTGGATGGATTTAGATGCTTAGCTGTTTTAGTGTTAGAAAGAAGTTGATTACTATTATCTCTTGCTCTAAATATAAGATAAAATTGATTTTTTTTTAGAGATTAAAGAAATTAAATAAGTTACTTAATCATATTATATGTTATGTATCCTTATATTATATATTAGTTTATTATTCAAACTAATTAGTTTGAATAAAAAATTAAAAATACTCTAAAATAATTTAATTAACTTCCTTAATTTCTCCAAAAAAATCAACTTTATCTTATAATTAGGATCAGAAGGAACATTTAAAAAAAAAAAAAAAAAAGTTAGAGGGGCAAAAGACGTCATCTCATTGAAGTAAAAAACAACACGTTTGTAAGAGCAGAATTAAAAGGGATGGATGCGGCCCAACTGCTTCCCCACGCAATTCACATTCTAGAATGACCTCATCTCGCTCTGTCTCTTGTGACCCGCCACTTTTCAAGTGGATATATATTCCCTCGGAGTCTACTATATATTATTTTATAATTATAAATTAGTATTATAACAATGAGAATATATATATGGTTTCACATGCCTTTTTAAAAGATACACACATTCTTATAGTTATATATATCCACGTACTGAACCTGATTGGGAAATAAAACAGGGAAGGGTTTGCGGAGGAAGACAGCCGGCGACGACTGGTGTTTTGTAGGCGATGAAGGGGGCGCCGAATTAATATCAAGATGCATGGTGTGTGATAAAAAAAATTAAGTATAATTTGTTGAATGTGTTGGGATTGTTATGAATATCAATTATGTGAATGTGTATTGACTCAAAGAAAAGAAGATTTGATATAAAGAAAAGGAGAAAAATACATAAAGAAGATATAAAGTAACTAGGGTTAGATATAACCATGGTCATATAATCAGGGTTAGATTTCTGACTCTATATAAATGTTTGTAATCGATTGTTTCAAATGAATTGAGTGAGAAATTCTCTCTAAAAATTTTATCAATCTTCTCTCTTATCACATATATTTTTATAACACGTTATCAACAGAAAACTCTAAACGAAGTTTGAAACATGGCAAATCTAGCAAATTTTGAAATTGTGGCCCTTGATATTACTAAAAAAAATTATTTATCTTGGGCGTTGGATGCGAAAATTCACCTGAATGCTAAAGGTCTGGAAGACACGATCAAAGAAGGGAATCATGCATCCAACAAAGACAAAGTCAAATCAATTATTTTTCTTCACCACCATTTGCATGAAGATTTAAAAATTGAATATTTAACAGTAATTGACTCATTTGTTCTTTGAAATAATTTGAAAGAAAGATATGATCACAAGAAAATGGTTATCCTTCCAAAAGTTCATTATGACTGGATACATTTACGTCTACAAGATTTTAAATCTGTAAACGAGTATAATTCAGTCATGTTCAGGATTACTTATAAATTAAATTTATGTGGAGAAAATGTTACTGATGAAAATATGTTAGAAAAGACATTCTCCATATTTCATATATTCAATTTGCTCCTGTAGCAGCAACATTGAGAAAAAGGTTTTAAGAAATATACTGAATTAATTTCTTGTCTCCTTGTGATTAAATAGGATAATGAGTTTTTATTAAAAAACCATGAATCCAGTCCAACAGGCTCAACTCCATTTGCTAAAGCGAATGTAGTAACAAATGAATTTAATCGTGGGCGAGGCTGTGACCGTGGACGTGGGCGTGACTATAGCCGTGAGCATGGCCGTGGTTGAAATTATAGTGGTTTAAATTTGTACCAGAAATGGGAAAGGACTGAACGGAACCAAAAAGTGGAAACCATCAAGCATAAAAAATATGCTGATAATCCATATTATTGTTGTGGTGGCAAGAATCATTGGTCTCGTACCTATCGTACGCCAAAGCACCTAGTTGATCTTTACCAAGAATCAATTAAAAATAATGATATGATTAAATGTTGAAATAAATCATGTTGATCAGGCTGAGAATTCTGAGTATGGCGATATGTATACTACATATTTGGATGATGCATATTTCTTAATTTGATTTGAACTACTATGTTTTACTGTATTTAAAGTTACTTCTGTCATATGTATTAATTTTAATTATGTTTTTATGTTTCTTTCAATGAAAAATGAATATTATTGCCATCAATCCTGAAGATTTATGTCTCGTTGATAGCGCAACAACCTACGCCATACTCATAAATGATAAATATTTTTCCTTCTTGGTAATACAAGAAGCCAACATTCAAACTATATCTGGTAGTATAAATTTCATTGAAGGCTCTAGAAGAACTAATATTTTGTTATCTGTAGGAACAAAATTATGCATTGATAATATATTTTATTCTACCAAGTCTAAAAGAAACTTATTGAGTTTCAAAGATATCCGTCGAAATAGATATCATATAGAAATAATAACTAAAAATAATCAGGAATATCTTGTTATCACAAATATAGTTGCTGATAGAAAATGCATATTAGAAAGTTTTCTTACTTTTTCTTCTAGTTTGTATTACGCATGTATAAGCACAATTGAAACTCATGCTATTAAAAATCAGAAGTTCACTAATGCAGACCAGAAGTCTGCCATTACAAACTAGCAATTTGCTAATGTAAACAAAAGTTTGCAAATGAATTTAATATTTAGCGTGACTGGTTAGGTCATCCCGGTTTAATCATGATGTGACAAATAATGGGGAATTCATGTGAACATACCCTTAAGTGTAAACAAATATCACAATCTCATGATTTTTCATGTGTTGCATGTTGCAAGGGAAAGTTAATTATTCAGCCTTCACCAAATAAAGTAGAAAGTGAGTCTCTCACATTTCTAGAACGGATACAGGGATATATTTGTGGGCCAATATACCTATCATGCAGACCATTTAAATACTATATGGTTTTAATTGATGTATCAACTAAATTGTCGCATGTTTGCTTATTATCTTCTCACAACCTGGAGTTTGTGAGATTACTTGCTTAATTGATTAGATTAAGAGCATATTAGCCTGATTATCCTATAAAAAAAATACGTCTTTATAATGCTGGTGAATTTGCTTTAAAAGCTTTTAATGAATATTGTATGTCCCTTGGAATTGATGTTGAACATCCTATAACTCATGTTTATACGCTAAATGGACTTACAGAACCATTGGTTAAAAGGTTGCAACTGATAGGAAAACATTTACTAATGAAATCTAATCTTCCAATTTTTTCTTGGGGCCATGCCATTTTGCATGCAACAATGTTAATTCCCATTAGGCTAACAAGTTACCTAAAGGTTTCCCCCATACAAATAGTTTTGAGTCAGGAATCTAATATTTCCCATATAAGGACTTTTAGATGGGCGGTATATGTGCCAGTTGTACCACCACAATGCACCAAAATAGGTCCTTAAAAAAGGATGAGAATATATGTTGGGTATGAATCTTCTTCGATCATAAAATATTGAGCCATCTATAAGAGATTTATTTACGGCACGATTTGCTGATTGTCATTTTGATAAATCACTTTTCTCAATATTAGTGGGAGGAAACAAGCAACTGGGTAAAGAAATTAGCTGGAATGAATTATCATTGGCTCATTTTGATCTTCGTACAAAACAGTGTGAACTGGAAGTTCAAAAAATAATTCATGTACAAAATTTAGCTAAATAAATAGCAGAAGCATTTACTGACCCAAAGAAAGTGGCAAAGTCACATGTCCCAACTGTTAATGCTCCTATTAAAATTGATGTCCCTGAAGGACAACCTACTATGAATGAATTTAAAGCACGCCTGAAGCGTAGTAGACCCATAGGTTCTAAAGATAAAAATCCTCAAAAGAAAAAAGAAGTAAAGAATATAGATGGTCAAATCGAGGATAATCAAGAAAAGTTAGTAGCTCCAGAAAAGTCATTTCCTGAAGAGTTATTATCTCTAGTAGATATATCTCCATAAGAGAATGTTGTAGTCTCAGAAGAGATTCAGGTATATGAAAAATGTGAAAATAATGATATCTCAATAAATTATGTTATGAATGGAATCCAATGAGATCAAAATGAAATCAACATTGATGACATCGTTGCTTATCATATAGCACATGATGTAATAAATGATAATAAGGATCAATAGCCAAAATCCATTAGCGAGTGCCAATAGAGAAAAGATTGGTCTCTA
This sequence comes from Inga laurina, assembly GCA_963855925.1. Classification (NCBI taxonomy): domain Eukaryota; kingdom Viridiplantae; phylum Streptophyta; class Magnoliopsida; order Fabales; family Fabaceae; genus Inga; species Inga laurina. The sequence continues at coordinate 48,280,933 of OY979712.1, forward strand.
TGGAAAGATGCAATTAATACAAAACTAAAATCATTGGCAAAACGAAAAGTATTTGGACCTGTAATCCTTATACCTGAAGATGTAAAACTAGTTAGATGCAAATGGGTTTTTGTACGAAAGAGAAATAAAAAGGGCGAAATAACAAGATATAACACAAGTCTTGTTGCCTAAGGCTTTACACAAATACATGTCATTGATTTTGAAGAAACGTATTCACTAGTAGTAGATGCGACTACTTTTCGTTATTTAATTAGTCTAACATTAAATGCAGGAATTGATTTACATCTAATGGATGTTGTGACTGCATATTTATACGGCTTATTTGACAATGATATTTATATGAAAGTCCCTAAAAGACTTAAGGTGCCAAAAGCATCCAAATCTAGTTCTCGAGAATAATACTTAGTTAAATTAAATAAGTCCTTGTATGGCCTGAAGCAATCAAGATGCATGTGGTATAATGGTCTTAATGAGTATCTGTTGAAAGAAGGATACAAAAATGATACGATATGCCATGCATTTTTATAAAAAGATATAAAAATGAGTTTGTTATAACTGCTGTTTATGTTGATGATATCAACATCATTAGAACTCCTGAAGAGCTTCAAAAGGTAATTAATTGTTTGAAGAAAGAATTCGAAATGAAGGATTTGGGAAGGACAAGATTCTGTCTTGGATTACATATCGAACACCTCAAGAATGAGATCTTTATATATTAAGAAACTTATACAAAAAAGGTCCTAGAGCAATTTTATATGAATAAATCTCATCCATTATGTACCCCAATGATTGTAAGATCTTTGAAAACAGATAAGGATTCATTCCAACTTCATGTAATTAGTGAAGAAGGTAATGAAGAACTACTTGATCCAGAAGTACCATGCCTTAATATTATTGGAGCACTAATGTATCTTGCTAATCACACACATCCTGACATATCATTTGCTGTTAATTTATTAGCAAGATATAGTTCTTCACCAACACGAAGACATTGGAATGGTGTAAAACACATTCTTCATTACCTCAAAGGTACTATGGACGTGGGGTTATACTATTCAAATATATCGAAGCATGAACTGAATGGTTATGCAGATGCTGAATTTTTATCTAATCCACATGATGGTAAATCACAAATAGGCTATCTGCTTACATGTGGAAGTGCAACTATTTCATGGCAATCTATGAAACAGACTATATCAGCCACTTCATCTAATCATGCAGAAATTCTAGCGATACATGAAGCAAGTTGAGAATGTATGTGGTTAAGGTCAGTGATACATCATATACGTACAACTTATTATTTATCTTCAGGAAAAATGATCCTAAAGTCCTATATGAGGATAATGCTGCATGTATTGCCCAACTTTAAGAAGGCTACATCAAAGACAATATAACGAAGCATATTTCACCAAAATTCTTCTTCACTCGTTATCTTCAAAAAGGTTGTGAAATAGATATCCAACAAATTAGTTCAAATGAAAATCTAGCAGATTTATTCATGAAGTCACTTACAGGCACAATCTTTGAAAAGCTTGTTCATGGCATTGGTCTTCGGAGACTTAGAGATCTCAACTGTTGTTGTCAAGAGGGGGAGTTGATACACGCTGTATTCTTTTTCTCTTATCTAAGCTTTGTCCCACTGGATTTTCTTAGAAAGATTTTTAATGAGGCAGCATTCGATGGTGTATCAATGAATGATGTATTCTTTTCTTTGGTTAGGTTTTTATCCCACTGGGTTTTTCCTAGTTAAAGTTTTTAATGAGGCACATTCATAATAGATATCTAAGGGGGAGTATTATGAATATCAATTATGTGGATGTTTATTAACTCAAAGAAACGAAAACTTGATATAAAGAAAAGGAGAAAAGGACATAAAGAAGATATAAAGTAACCATGGTCATGTGATCAAGGTTAGTTGTAATCATGATTAGATTCCTAACTTTATATAAATGTTTGTAATCGATTGTTTCAAATGAACTGAATGAGAACTTCTCTCTAACTTTTTTATAGAAATTTTATCAATCTTTTCTCATGAAATTCTCCCTTACCCCCTTATCACATGTACTTTTATACTAGGGATCAAGTTTTTTTTCCCGAATGAGACTAATTAATTAATGAGATTTGATAAGAAGAATGAGGGTTGACAAAGTCAAAGGAGTTTCCGCACTAGTAATGGCCTTGAATGGGTCACGCGCGTGAAAGAGGCGCACACAACACAAGCATGGGAAAGAGGTGGGCATACGTGTGTGTGTGTGTAAAGGTGCCATGAGGAGTCTAAGGAAATTTAATTTGATTAATTATGACTGGAAAAGTAGGGGTTGTTAGAACTTTAGAATGTTGAGGTAAGCCGTAAGACTGAGGTACTTAACACCACGAGAGGTTAGTTTAATTTGCTAACGACCATTCATATGTCTGGATGTCCCCATTCGTACTTTTCTTAATTACTTGTATATTATTATTCAAATATATGTATATAGCTTATGCCTCTTATGGTCTTTAATATAATATAGAACTTATTTAAAAATTTGATCTTAATGCTAAATATTATGCATATTTTTCATATTTATAAATTTTTTTTCTTAATTATAGGTCTTACACAAGAACTTGAGAGATAGAGTAGTATATATACCCACACACACATGTTGAACCATGACTTTCTCTATTCAAAGTCCTATTCGGCTGCTTCATCACCATCATCTTATTTTTCTTTTAAAAAAAAAAAAAAACCTCATTTGTGGCTTCCATACATATGCCTGGTCAGTAGTCTTCAAAATTGGGTTCTTGGGGTTTGATTTTGGACTTTATTCTGTGCCATTTAGGCTGCTTTGCATAATATATGTCAACAGGGAAGCCATAATCAATGTCCCATTCATAAGACCAACTTGCCAACTTGTGAAACCAGTAAGTGATCTGTTTCCCCGAAAATGAGGGATTTCTTGCCTCTAAAAAAAATAAAATAGTAGGAGTAGTAAAATACAAGACTAATAATATATTGATAGTTAATTCTCAACAAAATTATTTCCAATAAATTTCATTGAAGAAAATGGTATCACAGTCTAGCAAATTATTTGATATATAAGGAGGCGGTCATCAATCCAAAATAAAATTCGAGAAAGCTGATAAGCATGCATACATATTACAAACTGTCGTTTATCAAAACAAAACATAATGTCGTTGTTTGATTAATTACAACATGTGATGGATCATTTAATCATTCAACCGAAAGCAACAAAAAAAAAACAAAGAAGATCAGACGAGTAATTAATGAAGATTAGTGAAACAGAGAGAGCATGTGGATCTCGTGCTAGCTAACAAATTAAATGAAATTTAGCAGCGTATGTATTTGGTGTCAAACGTGTAATTTTGGAGCTATTGGTGAAAATAAGGAAGCGATATGATGCGACGTGGTGCATAGCGCGTATAATCCATCGTCTGGGTGGCGTATTATTACTGTGGAGGAGGCGGCTTTGAAAGATAAGAAAGGTCGAAGAAAGAACATTCTAATTCTAATTTCCCTTTCAGGGGTTATGGCTAGGTTCGTTCAATTTATGACCTCAACCTGAAGGAGCCCCCGGATTCATCGTCCCCCAACCTGCTGCGACATGTCACTTTCCGTTACCCGCTAACCGACACATCCACCTGTGTCCCATCCCTCTCCACCACCCAATCATCTTCTTCCTCGTGTCACGTATATTTTCCTTTTCTCCATCCACAACCTTCCTACACAGTCTTACTGTTACTTTATTTTAATTTCTTTATTATCTTTTATTTGATTATTGATATATGGGTAGGACAGCATATATCTATTACTCCTCAAACCCCATTTGATATGAGCTTTGTGTACTGGACTATACTCTTTAAATGATTTAATCCCCCTTAAGATTTAGGATAACAAAGGTTTTCGAGTTTCTGTTATTCATATTTATATTTTTCTTCTTATAGGGTTGCGCGCCTTACTGCCTTAACTCACCGTTAGATTATTATTTTAAGTTCACAGCTTGTCACTAAAATAATAATAATAATAAAATATTGGTCCATATCATTCATTAATCAAGGGAGGAATATGATTTGGTGCCCTGAGCGCCCGAGCACATCAAATGTTCCTAGATTGAGCCCTTTTTTCTTATTTACAATTAACTAACATTATAGAAAGAATTATTTATCTCTTATCATCTAATTTTGTTAAATGAATAAAAGAATCCTTTCCTTTCCCATGATATGATCAAAACCGGCCGGGCGGGAAATGATGTAAACTCAAACGAGCAGAGCAGGATCCTCCGTCATAGAGTTTGAACTCAATCTACTCTGTGTTTCGACCTTCAATTTTTGTTCTGCTTCTTCCTCTTCTTCTTCATCCTCCTCATCGTCTTCGTCTTCGCTGGAATCAGATGACGTCAGCTCCTGAGCTCTCTGGGCCTGACCTTCCCAATTGGTTCGAGCCAACACGAACAACATGGTGACCATACACGAAGCTTGAGCAGCCATGAGACCAAGCCACAAGCCTTTAAAGTCAAACCCCGCGAAGAAACTAAGCCACAGAGCAATGGGCATTCCGACGAGATAAAAGCAACCCAGGTTGATATTCGCTCCCAATTTCGGCCTCGCCGTTCCTCTCAAAACGCCGCATACGGTTGTCTGAGGACAGTTCCCGAGCTCGCAAAGTCCGATGATCGGCAACACCGCCGACGTCAAAGCAATGATCTGTCCGTCCTGTGTGAACATGGTCGCCCATACTTTTCTCACGGAGATCGCAAAGAACAATGCTGAAAATCCCAGAATGAAACTGAAACAAAGTCCAACTATTGCCGCAATTTTGGCTCTTGTCGGGTTGTTAGCTCCCAGCTCATTACCAACTCTCGTGGAGACACCAAAGCTTAAGGAAGACGGAAACACGTATATCAACGCCGTGGTTTGAATCAGAACTCCCATAGAAGCAACCGTCACCTGAGGGTTTATTAATAATCCGCATAGTAAAATCATGATCTCGTACCACCACCACTCGAGGCACACCGAAATGCAACTAGGAATTGCCAAATTCAAGAGTGTTTTCCAACCTTTGAAGCATGCCGAGGAAACCCCAGGCCAGGTTTTACGGTATATGCCCGAAACCAAGACGTAAATGATCAAAGATCCGACGAGATTGAAATTTGTCCAAACAGAGGCTAAAGCGATTCCTCTGATTCCAAGTTGAAAAACAGAGACTAAGAGGTAATTGGTGGGAATGTGGAGGATTATTGAGAGAGCGGCACAGAACGTGAGAGGTAGCGTCACGGATTGACTTCTCAAATAGATTCGAAGAGGATGAAGCAGAGATTGAGCCACCAGATCTGGAAGAGAATAAAGAATATAGGATTGAGCTTCGGCGGCGATGTGTTCCTCTTGACCACAGAGCATCAATATTTTCTTCATGTTGACCCATAGAAATGCGATGGCAATAGAAGTAGAAAGAAGCAGAATTACGGTTCTCTGCATGGCGAGACCGAGAAGTTTGAATCTTTTAGCTCCAAAAGCTTGACCACAAATGGGTTCCATGCCCATGGCTAGGCCGGAGAGAACAGAGTAACCGGTGATGTTAGCGAAGCCAATGGCGAGAGAACCGCCGGCAAGAGCAAGCTCGCCTAGACGACCGAGGAAGAGCATAGAGATCAAAGGTCGTGAATAAAGCAGAAGTCCAGTGAAGACCATAGGCAAGGAAATTTGAGCTATGCAGCGAGATTCTCTGAGAATCAGAGACAGAGAGGAATCACGAGGCTTCTTAAGATTATGGTGTTTGAATGTTGTTGGAGAATCAGGGTTCAAAATCTCGTACATGTCGGGGTTTTGTTGTAATTTTGGGGTGGGCACATGTTGCTGGCCGTTGTGGGTGTCACTGAAAGCAGAGGAAGGCGATGATGATGATGACTGGCACATGGTTTGGAGCAGAGAGAAGGAGAGTGTGAAATGGAATTTGAGAGTTCGGAGAAAGGAAGAAGGGATGAAGGGATTTAAAGGGAGAGGGAACTGGGAGGGAGTGGGATTTAGAGGAAAAGGAGAGGGGTATTTATGGAAGAAAGAAAATGAGAGGAATGGAGGTGGAGTTGTGGTTCCATTGCTTTCCAAATTCAAAGCGTCTTTCTATGACCGACCAGGGGCCTGCAATCTCACGACAGACGTACTTCTTATATACATATCTGGTCGCATACAAGGTTTCTAGACGAAACAACAAAAATCTTGAATTTTATTAAATATTTTATAAAATTCAATAATTTTATAATTTTATTCCTAATTAATATACATCATTTTTCATAAAAAAAATAAAATCGATACAATAATAAATAAAGGGTAAGATTATACGTTTATATGATTTTTTTTTCTTTTATAAATAGAATAAAAAATTTTCTTCTCAATCTCTACCATATATATAGGCCAAAGGAGTATGTGATTTTGGGTTAAGGTATAATTTTGTTTTGGAAGTAACCACTTAAGAGCATTAGATATCTGAAAGTTTTTTGAGAAGCAATTTTTCTTTAAAAGAAACCAAAAGGTAGCAATTTGGTCTTTTGCTGCTAAAAATGTTAACAATAAACATCAATATTTTAATAGTTAATATTAGTTTTTTAACATTTATAGTGAATTCCCTCATTTTTTGATACTTTCAAAATAAAATTGCTACTTGAAAGTTACGCTGGTTACTTGAGCAGTTACTTACGAAAAAAATTTGCACTGTGCTTTTTATAATCCTTTTTATTACCACACACACATGTTGATAATGTAATAATTCAAGATTTTCAATCTTATGTGGTGGTGTAAGCATTAGGAAAATAAAGTGATTAATGTATGTAATTTTAGGAAAGTTTTATTGGTCATGACATAAATAACATGACCCTACACATAGATTATGAAAAAAATCTTGTCGCGTAATGTGGCATTTCCAGAAACTGGACGATATATGCAGATGGATCACTAGGTCTTTGCTTCCTGCTTGCACGTAATATTCAACCAAAAACATTGTTTCTAATTAGCGGCGTTCAAATTCAAATTGGATTGGGAGAGTGATTATTTTTGAAATATCTAATTAAACAGTTACACTCACTGAAAGTTTTGTTGATTTTTCAAATAATTATTTCTTAATATCATTAATGGCCATATATACATATGGACATGTTGATATCAATTATGCATATAATTATTTAATTACTAATATATTTTTAAAATTTCAATCTGAATGTTAATTAATTAATTAATTGACTTGGCAAAAAAATAATTAATTAATTAATTCATGTGCAACTATATATAAAATTATGTAATTAACTCAAGATAATAAAATTAGACTAAAGCATATTTTTAATCCTTTAAGCTTACATTTTTTTTGCCCGTCCTTTAAGCTTACATGAGGTGTGCTTTTGATCTCTTAACTTTATAAACTATGCTTTTGGTTATTTAATTCTAATATCATTAATGTTAGTAATGAAAAACATTAATATAACAAACTCAAGTGATGACCATTGACACAACAAACTCAAGTGGCGATCGCTTGAACTTAAGTGAAAAATATATAAATGCCTAATGAACTTAATAATACAAATATATTAGTTTAATAACTTAAATAGCAAAACCTTGATTTCATTTGTAACAATTTATTGGTTTATTTTATTTTAATAATATAAATATATTATATTAAAAAATTAAAACTTAACTATACTTTATCAGCTGTACCATCATCACTTGAGTTTGTCGTGCCAATATTTTCGTTAGCAACATTTATGGTACTTCCTCTGGTCCTAATTATAAGATAAAATTGACTTTTTTAGAGAAATTAAGGAAGCCATTTAAATTACTTTAGAATGTTTATATTTTTAGTATCCTTAGATTATATATTAGTCTATTAGTTAAATTAATTAGTTTAGAGAAAAAAAAATAAAAATAAAAATACTCTAAAATAATTTAATTGGCTTCCTTAATTTCTCCAAAAAAATTAACTTTGTCTTATAATTAGGACCGAAGGGAGTATTAGAAATATAGGACTAAAAGTGTATTCTATAAAGTTAAGAGATTAAAAGTATACCTTATGTGAAACTTAAAGAACTAAAAGTATGCTTTAGCCATAAAATTATTTTTAGGCAATATATTTTTTTTCATAATTCTACATTATTTTCAAATTTTAACTACATTGTTACTTAATTAAATTATTTGCAGAGTACATTTCATTTTTATTATTAGCGGCTTTTTTGTCGGATTCAGGAAAATTCTCACGAAAAAGTAAAATAAAATCAAATCGATCGTGACCTGTAAAAATAGATTAACTCTTAATTATTTTATTTTATTTGTTTCAAGTGGTGTAGGAGTATTGATTTTTGAACAGTCCAAGTCAAATTCAAGATCACACGCGTAAAACAGAAGAAAGTAGCTAAAAAGGCAGTAAGACCACCCATATTTAAATTGTGGTTTTATTTTTGAGTTGATATTATATTATGTGATCTAACGTAATTGGAGGCGAGAGCCAGACAAATCAAGGGTAGGGAAGGGAGACTTTTCCGGGTGGGCCAACCCAGAAAAACGGTGGATCCTCACTCACCCCATTTAAAACTTTTGGTCCATTTTAACCCCAAGAGCATGTCGGCATATTCCTTATATCCTACTCCTTCGCCATTCAAATTCTGCCATTTTTCCCACTCACAGCTGTGCTATCTTCCTAATTACTAAACACCAAAACAATGTGCATTAAACTTCTTAACCTTGTAACAAACTATAGCGTAGTGACATATCAGCATTCCGACAAAAAAAAAAAAGTTGTGGTTTTTTTATCGTACTTGTAACTTTATGCCATTATTATACAATATTATATCATTTCTCACTCTATAGAGTTGGAACTCATACCTTTACATTTAAGGGAAGCATTTGATGTCAACTGTTAGCTCTATTGAGTTTATAGGAAATTGCAAAACTGTGAATCCGAGATGCAACTTTTGTTTTGTCATAGTATATATCATTTGTTTCAATTTGAGACGGCTGCTACCTAATTGACATTTACCAAAAGTTCGGACTATATAAGGTAAAACTCCGTCCTAACATATATACGAGGTTGGATCGATGAATATTAAACCGCTCAAAAGAAGAAACAAGGCCAAAATGAGGCAGATTGTTTCGATCTTCTCGTCCTTGATCCAAACCCTAATTTCTTATTTTGTCGCATTGTAAAGTCTTAATTAATACATATGCTTCCAAATTACTAATCGGTGATTTTAAACTAGTTACCTCAGCCGTAAGAGTACAAGTTAAGCCACCCTCATCGTCAATGCCCGTGACATTAATCTCACCGGACGCAGTGTTTTTATCAAATTTAAAAAGTTGCGGGTTTCTCTAATCTATTTGCAATATTTTACATATCATATCTTATCGTAATGACACTCTCATTGAACATTGTTACGTTTATATGATGCAAACCACGTTGGTCCGTAGTCAAGCAGTAAATCTAAGCCCAATCAAAAAAAGAATATTTTAACAAGAGTTTTGTCTAAATGATTTAATGAATGCGTGTGGCAATATCATTGAAGCGAAAAATGCGTATTGTTTTAAAAATGTTGTTGATAGATCAGAAAAGAGAGTTTGAGTCGTCCAATGTTCAGTGTCGTGAACAGGTGGATTAATTGGAAACCCTAAAAAGCTGATTGATCCTGTGAAGCGGCTCATGTGAGTGATGACAAGTCGTCGATCGGCTTAATTATCAACGTTGGAGGGTTTGACAAAGAAAAGGGAAAATGTAATCGCGAAACAAGTGTGTACTCGTTAAAACTTGCCATTACATGAAGACTTTTACACCTTACGACTTTATAGAATGATTTTCCCAAAAAAAAAAAAAAAACTCATTTCGGTTCTTATTATATAAGGTTTATTTAGGAAGTTGATTTTGATCTTAAATATAAAACATATATTTAATATTTTATCAATTTTTTTCTAGTTTACTTGGCCTATTGATGAGTGAAGAGGGATCGAAGGAAGAAATTGAGGAATATAACTAATATTTTAAAAAAGATATATCATATTAATTAATACAACTAACTTTTTTAATGTAATAAACTTAAATAAATATATCTTATATTAAGGACACGAGGGAGTGATAAAAAAATAAAAAACCTGTACTTTAGTAGTCAAAGGGAGGGTGGGAAGGGCGGTGAGAAGAATGACAAATGCCTATATATAAAGCAACCATCGTATACAACTCTTGTTTGTCTCAAACACTGTCTTCCTCTTCAACACTATCCTCAAAAGCGTCTCATTTTTACACGGACACTACAAAATATAATTCAAAGTACAAATTTGTGTTTTGTTATGCGACACTACTCTGGTCTTACCACATGGGCACGTGTTGACGATCAGCCGTCTTAATTAGCAACGGTCCCCAGAATATTCCCTTTTATTATTTAGTTCCTTCTTCTTCATGTCCATTCGTGCAGTCACTTTTTAGGGTGGCCCATTCTCTGTTTTGTTCCCAGTCTTATGTGGTGGAACCATAACAGTATCTCGAAATTGAAGTTGCGATACCTAATAAATTAATGTCTGTTCTTTATACATTATTGCTTGGTTCCATGTATTTGTCCCAATTATGACTCTGTTCAACGGAATATAGAGAGCAAAAAGATGCAGTGTTGGGTGTGTTGCGTTAGTTTTGTACTCACTTCAACAACTCTTCCCCTTATACTTATGATTTGGGTTAAGACCGGAAGTTTTCACATATAATCAGAAGTTTTTCTTAGATCAATTTTCCCCGTAAGTATTAAAAAAATCAAATAATGTCAACCCTGACCATTAAAAATTCTAAAGGTCTAATGTTAACACTATTAATTACTTTTTAACGTTACATTTATAACAAATTTTCATGATAAAATTAGACCTTCACCCTTATAATCCAATACTGTATTTCCGATTTTTAATATAATATTTAGTTTGTAGTACGTTACAAATTACTCCCTTCGGTCCTTTTTTTAGCAACTTTTTTTTTCTTATTGTGCGAATAAAATGGTAGTTAAAATTAACTAAAAACAATAAATGTGTCAAAAATGTTATGTTTCTTCCAAATATGCCCATATTTATGAAAAGAGCAAAGAAGAGAGAATAAGTAAAAAATATGAGCGAGAATGGTAATAAATGATTAAATGAAAGAGAAGTGGTGATAAATGGGGAAAATTAATATAAAGATATGTATTTAATAGGGATAGAAAAGAAAAAAAGTAGTTTATATTTTGAGATACAAGAAAAGCGTTACTTATATTAAGAACCAACTCCAAAGAGAGAAAATTTCTTATAAAAAGGACGGGAAGAGTAAATCTTATATTAAGGATCTAAGGTGGTATTAAAGTTGATATTAGCAATTGTGAAAGAAAAAGTAAGGTGTAACCAACAAGCTGTTGGTTGAGATGGTAAGGGGTCTCACCATCATAAGAAGGAGAATACAAGTTCAAATCTTGAAAATATCACTTGTTGAAAGAAATGAGAACTTTTTATCTCTAAGGCGAGAAGGAAAGCCCTTGACTTAAAAAAAAGAAGAAGAAAAAAAGGAAAGAGTAAAGTGCAACACATTCATCTTAGGCTAGGTGTGCAAGTTAAAGAGAGTCAAAAGTTTTGTATCAAAAAAAAAAAAGGAGTGTCAAAAGTTGACGCATATGCACGTTGAGGATTCAAAGCTCTTAAGGATGCCACGTCTAATTGGCTACTTAAGTTGGCAATAAGTAACGATAGTCATGGCTCAAAAAGTTCCATGATTAGTGCTCCATACATACACACTTACACTCTGGAAGATTCACCATGTCGACTCCATTTTTAATTAATTGTGATAGGACCAAAAAGCGTTGCTAGTGTGAAAGCACTAAAGATCTCTTTCAACGTCCGACTTTGAAGAAAAGAGGCCTCTGGTATTTGAAAGTTGGAAAAATAGCAAGCAATTTTACCGAGTCAAAGTGTGGATAAATGACAACAAATAAAGTTCTTCTAGAAACCTTCCTAAGCACTCATATACCACATCCTCTCATTCATACTTGGCAAATCACAATTTAACAACCAGGTCTTCTCTCTCCAGTTTCTTAATATAAACAGTGAAATGAATCTCGACTGGTCCCAAAGCAAGCGTGCGATGACCGTTGCCACTATTGTTCACTTCAATGGAACAGTGACTTCACAGTTAGTTTTCGTAGAAAAGGAAAGTTCTGGTTTCTTCATTTTCTTTTTGCTTTCTGGATATTCCTATTCTTGATTAATAATTGACCTCTCTTTTTTAAGGCATGAGGACAGAATTGGGTTCAAGGTTTGTTAGGGGAAAAGGAGCCACGTCGGCATAAATAGAGATATTTGGGGATTGGTGCTCCAATCAGGTGAGACTTTTGGAACACAATCAGCATAACAAGGACAGGCTCAATTCCATTAAGACCGAGTCCTCGGGTTGACTTGGTCACTACTGTATAGTCTTAAGTCTGAAATTTCCTTTTACACACACTCACACAGTTTAGTGATCTTTTTGTTACAGTTCCATTTATCGGGCATCTGCATGTTTATAGAATCAATATATTCTACAACTCTACTATTTATGAAAAATAATTAGAAAAGAAAACGCGTTAAAATAATTATTTTGACTTCCAGGCACAAATAATCCCTTCTACATTTGAGGCTTCAGCTGACTCGAGACCTTTTCAAGGATGGCCACCAATTTCGCCGTCGTTGTGTGATCCAAGCGAACCCAACCAACTCGGGTGGGGCCCATTTAGAGTTTAGGTGTCATTGCCCACATCCAATGGGCCTTTACATTGCCAATGTTTTGGACGGGGCCCACTCCTGAGTCCAAATATGTGTTCTTTCAGGCCCAAAACGGCCCTATAAAATTTGTAGCCCAGCCTTGATGAGATGAAACAAAAGGTTTTCTTACTAACAACTCAAAAACATGATACCCCTCGTCCTTGGGTTCAGCTGGTGAAGGGAGAGGGTTTGATCCCAGGGGAAGTCCATTAAGTTGTGGTCCAATCGAGGTGTTGGGGAGGTTTCCCAATTTGAAGTCATATCCTTAGATCGTAGATGAGCTTAACTCCTTTTCTAAAATTTATGAACAAAAAAAAAAAAAAAGTGAAAACATGATAGGCGGCTTAATGGGCTTTCAGATGAATTAATTGGGTCTCCACGGGGTCTGAATCTATGTTGGTCCAAGGGGTATAGAAAAATTACTTTGTTATATGATGGTATAGAAACAATAAACTACAGGCTTAGAGGTTGGAGGGACCACCTCGTCAAAGATACAATAAATGAAGATATAATAGATGAAGTTAGATTTTTATTGCAAAGAAAATGCTTCCTTCGTTCTTATTATAAAATTATTTTTAGTTCAGTCTTTTTCTAATTTATTTTAATTGATGTTTCCTCAATAATGATCAAGAAGAGGAGGAGAACGAGGGAATTAAGAAAGATGAATAGAGTGTTTTAAAAAATACATGTTACATTAACTAACTCAACTAACTTTTTTAATCTAATTAAATTAGATAAATATATCTTATATTAAAGACCGAGAAGAATATAGTAAGGATGAGAGGGAGTATTTAAAGTGGCCGAAGTTCACATGGCGGAGCATGGCCGTGAAATCTTGCTCAAAGGCAAATGTGAAGATCATGTTGACAGAAACGTTCACACCTGCCGTGGAAATATCTTGATGGGCGCCAAGCAGCCCAGAGGGCCCCACAACCATGCGAATCAGACCCATACCTATGCATATCACCACCAGATATGCGTACCACTCCGGCAGACCTGAAGCAAAAGTCCACCGGCGTTATTATAAGTCTGTCAAGAAAACCAAGTGTCAAGATCAGTGAAAACGAAAGCCAACGGCTTAATTAAAAGCAGACCAACATTTGAAGACCACCTTGCAAGAAAAGGAATCGCCTTCCAAATTTATGGACGGTGAAAATGGAAACAAGAGCACTTGCAGCGACCAGGAAGAAAGAATGAGCATCCAGACAGCTTCAGCCAAACCATTGAAGATGGCGCCGGCGAGCAAGCATGGTGATTCTTGTTCCCATGTATCTAGTCATGGCGGAGGCTCCAAGAGAGATGAAAACAAAGCATGCCGCGAGATAGAGGGATGAAGTGAAGAGTGTTACGTTGAAGCTGTAGGTTGTGTTCCTTTTCCTAAGCTTATGGGAAAGAGCTCCTCCAGAAAATTAAAGAGTCCATTAACGGACACACCACCTACAATATTATCATACATATAACCACTATATATATGTTAATTCAAATATGATATAGATGAGCAAATGAAATGAAAAACACATGGGATTAATTAATATATAATTACGATTGAACCTGAAATTCCCAGGCCATAGCCAAATATTAAACCTCCAAAGGTGAAGAGGACTCTTGGAGTGAATAACTTACAACAAAAAAACATAGTTTTTGAGTTTTATCTATAAAATGGCTCACAGCTTAAAATTTGAGCATCTAAAACACACATTAGAGTACTTGGGAGGGGGATCTGGTGGTGACAAGTAAACTATTAGAAAAGATTGACGAAAAAGTGTGCAAATCCGCCAAGTAAAAATTACACAAACAAATCTAATTAAGAGGAAAAAAAGGATAGAAACCAAACACAATCTTAATGTAAAGGTTTTATGGTCAAATATATGGTCCATACAATTTAACACCACCAGCAAAACAAGGTTTTATGGTAAAGAAACAGTTACGACAAAAACACATATGGTACAAAAACAGTGCTTTGAAGAGAATTCAAACATTTCCCTTCTTTTCCTTTCAATGTTATCAGAAAGTCATTTCTTTTATTTCTGGGCTACATATACGCAAAAAAAGTACAAAAAGGAGCCATTATTAAGGCAGGGATAATAATTTTGTTGTCAGATGGAATATCAACAGCTAATTTAGGTGAAATATCAATCCGAAGAATAGTGTTATACTTTTGGATAGTGACTCTAACAAATAATGGGTTATACATTATTCAAACCCCTCTGGCAGGATCAATTCAATGCAATGTTTTTCCCAGTTTATTTGTTCTTTAAATTATAAGCATATCAATCCCCTTCATAAGTGGACATATAATATTATTGAAAGGTCAAAGCACAAAAACGAAAAGCACCTGTACAGGTTGAGCAATCTATATGCAGGAGTAAAAAGAAATAGTTGCATTTTCCATTTGCTGGCTTGTGCATCAATAAATAAAATATAAAAAATTACAAGAAGTTCTCAAATTATCCAACCCATATACACATATACATTCTTTTATTCCAGCAAATAAAGTGCCTAAATATAATAGAAGACCACTGTGACATGGGAGAACATGCAGAGAAGGGGGTTCGCTTGCCGTGCTCATCACGGCATACTCATCTCCCCAATTTTGGGGTGGAGACTATTTTTTAATTTTTTTTATCTATTCTTATTTATTTGAATTAAATTGTATGCTGCATCTTAAAATATTTTTGTCACCCGGTATCTCAAATTAATTAATTTCTAGTCCTGTATTCAGAAATATTTTTCCTGCAACACCAGTATCTTGAAATATTTTTTTAACACACAGTATCTTAACTTAATTAATTTTTAGTGCGTGGAGTATATTTTCAAAAAAAATTTAAAAAAAAAAAACCTTTTATTTGAAGATGAGCATTCCCTGCTCATCTGGATGAGCAGGGAATGCGGAGTCGACAGGAGGTGACTCTATTTCGATGAAACTCATGTACAGCCATTGAACCGTTGTCTTGTCCACCCCCACTTGGAGATGTGAACGCTCTTATTGCAGGACATATGGGCCAAAGACTTGTTTGACCATTGGAAAGGAGGGAAAAAAAAGTAAGAGAAATGACATGGATCACGCCTGTGATTTCCACTCGGTTTGTACCCTATAAAATAGAGCGAAAGGTAACGTGTAGATATTCTTACATATTTTTAAGTTAAGGATTTTATTTTAATCTTAAAGAGTTGTACGACAAAAAATATTGGCATTGAGTTTTTAATCAATGTAAACTTTCTTTAGCAGGCAACATCGATGGAATAGATCAGCTAGAAACGATACTGCTAGTAATTAAAATTAATTAATTCCGTAAAGGTTGTCAAAATTTTAAAGGCAACAACTACTCTAATCTACTGTACAAAATTGATTCGTACAAAAAATTTATTCTATTCAAAGAATTAAAGAATGGACTTTGTACAGCTACATATAGGTATCGATGTCCAGCTTATTACAAGTTAAACCTTTGATAAAACCCTTGAGTTACAGTTCTTCAAATATTTCATCATCCATGCAAGAGCAGAGTCGCCGTGCGAAACACACTACCTCCCTTTTTTAAGACCTGGCGTCGTGGAAAAGCAAAGATTAAAATTAGAAACATTGGCATCGGCATAATCTCAAGATGAGATAAAAGTAAGAAAAGCAAACAAGAAAAATTTTACTTCTTTTCCAATCCTAAATACAAGAGCTAGAAATTCATTTTGGTTCTAAAAATAAGATCTATATCCACTTTATATTTTAAATTTTAAATCACTTTTAATACACATTATTTTTTGTTAAAATTTTTAATACACCTTTTCAAAGGTGATTTTCTAGGAAAACTTATTCATATTTGTTACAAATACATAAGGTAACTAATTTCTCAAATATTCATAAATTAGTTATCTAACATAACTCTTATACCCCCTCTGATTCTTAATATAAGATATATTTACCTAATTGATTAGATTAAAGAAGCTAGTTATGTTAGTTAACATAGTGTAACGCCCTAAATTTTAATCAAGGGCTAATGACAATTATTGAGAATGATTTGTGAATTAAAGTTGATTTGAACCATGAATTAGTTATTAGAAATGTCCAACACCCTGTATTTTAGCATAATTATGCGATAAGTAATTTTTGGAGCTAAAATAAGGGTAAATGACGCATGGAAGAAGGAAAAGAATTAAATTATGTGTTATGTGGCAATTTAAGTTAATATGCCATAATCAATAGAGAAATTGAAAGAATGGAAAATTATCGGTCAATTAGTCAGTGATTAATGAAAAAATTAATTACTAACTAAGAGGAATAAGGAGTGTGACTAAATGGCTAATGGACTAGTTAGTGTAACCATGTGGTTACTTATTTGGTGGGAAACAAGGAGATTGAGACACTTGGTAAGATAGGATGAAGGGAGAGATGATAGAAAAGTCAACTTGGCATTTTTTTTTAGACTTTCTCTTCCCTCTCTCCTCTCTATTCGGCTGCCACAAGCATGGGAGGGATGAGAGTAGTTCATTTCATCATCATATTCACCATCTTCATCTCTCTCTCTTGCTCTCATTTGGCTACCATTGGAGACAAAGAAAGAAGAAGAAAGCTTTTCACAAGGTATGCCATTTGACCCTTAAGATGAACTCCTATGCCAAAATCTCCTTCTTTAAAGTTGTTCCCCTTGTTGAGAACTTCCTTTCTATGGTTTTAGAATCTCAAGAAGAGGTGTTTTTGTGCTTGAGAAAAGTTGGAGATTGGTGGAACAAGAATCAAGCTTGGGAAAGTTCAGGAGGTGAGTGTTAGCTATCGTTTGGTATGAGTTGTGATTATTGGTTGAGTTTTGGATTTTTAGTATTTAGCCATGATTTTTGCCTGAATTTGGATTGCATGAGTTTCATGTTGCTTTGTTGTAGAAATGGTATATTGTGATGTCTTTTGGACAAATGGATTGGTTTGAATTATTGCATGTTGGGTTTGGCAACTTTGTGTTTGGTTTTGTGTTTTGGTCAAAATAGGACATGTTGATAGGTTGTGATTTTGGTCATTGTGAGGTTGCCATTGGATTTCTTGCGAAAAATGGTGTGGGAGTAGTGTTGGATGTGAATTTTGGACCATTGGAAACTTACGTTTGAAAGTTGCAAGTTTTGGTTAGTGAAAATCCTGTGTAGGCAATCAGTTTGCATGGACGTTTTGAATGAGTAAATGGTCATGAAAAATTCTAAAACTTTTCAATCTTAAATTTAACATGCCAAAATTCAAAATAGACATATAATTCATGTCATTTCTATTTGTGATCTAGGAGTTATGATTTTTCAAAGTTTGGAGTTGAAACTGTAAGCAATTCTAGAGCAGTATGAGATTTCGTGTAATTATGTATTTTGTGGTTATGTACAGCCTTAATTCATATTTTTCTTGTAAAAAGGACTTAAAAATATTTAATTAGGGCTTGGGATCACTCCGTTTTGATTTTTCTAGAATTACTTATGATTTTTTGAAGTTCAGCCAAGAAACATGATTTTTATTGGCCTCAGCTAACCCCCAAAAATCAGTATTTTGCACTTCTGAAAGGTGGTTTTTGGTATAGTCTTTTCGAACCCTTTAGGACTATTGTTAGAGCCTTTCATAGCTACTTAAGGGACTTTAATGATAACCAAATCTAAGTGTTTTGAAGTCAATTGAGTATCGGGATAAGTGATAACTTGTCATCCTTAATTATGATTTTAAGATTTGATATTTTCCAGAAGCGTAGAAGGCATGTGCCTGCTCAAAAACGGAAAGACCAAGGTAGTGACACTTTATCCTATATCATGCTTAATGCAATGCTTGTTTGGTATTTATCATTGAATGTATGAGAGGATGTGGTGGTGAGCCCAACCTTGAATAGAGGACGTGGCATAAGCCCGGTCTTAAAAGATTGAGGGGACGTGGCGGTTAGCTCGGCTTTAAATAGGGGACGTGGAGTTAGCCAGGCCTTGAATAGGGGACGTAGCGGTTAGCCCGGCCTTGAATATTGATATTGCTGCAGTGTGATATATGCTTACATGCTTTGTTTAATTATGTATCATATATGTGAATTTTTGCTACTAGGATTCTTTTGAATCTCACTCTTTCCAATTAACAATTTTAGCCAGGGCAAGTGGATCTCGAGACAAACAAGTGAGTAAGGGTGATTAGGATTGCCGGTAGTAGTCTTAGTTCTTTTGGGTTTGGTTATCATTTTGGACAACTGTATATATTTTATGGACCATATAACAATATAGTTGTTTAATCCTCAGTATAGGAAGCTGAGATGGGCAATGATGCTCTGTAAAATTCTTGGATTAATGATATTATCCCGGGCGAATATCAGGAATTTTGTTAGCACTCTGATATTGTATATGTGACAAACTAAACAGGCCAATTGTTTTTACTTCAAAATGAATAAAGATCTTGTTGTATTGAATTGGTAAAAAGTTTTTAATTACACTCGATCTCCCATTCAATTTTGTTTAAACACTAATCACGGCCTTAATGAAAACGGGGGTTACATTTATGGTATCAGAGCAGTTTTCCTGAAATGGGTAGATTTTGCTAGGTTGTATACACATGAATATTCCTGTTGTTATTGGTATATAAGAGTTTAAGGAATATATGTATGCATTTGTGTGATTATTGACTCGGTGAACCATTTGAAGATTGAAGAGAAACAATGGCTCCACCTAGAGTCAAAAGAACTGACCCAGAGGTGGAAGAGCTCAATGACAATCCACCTGACCCTATTTAAGAGATGATGGGGCTAATCAGAGAACAAAGGGATATGATTGCTGAGCTGAGAGAAGAGCTCAAGGAAGAAAGGGTCAAGCGCAATGAGGAAAAGGTGCAGTCTACACATGAGGAGACCCAAGAGGAGACCCGACATGAAGAGACAGTTGAGGGGTCAAATCGATCCCATGAGTCCCTATCTTGCACTGTGTCTAATTAGGAGTCACAAAGGGTACTAGTCCAAGAGGGTAGAGATCTACAGTCTTGGGTTTCTAAATTCTGCAAGCATATGCCTCCTGTGTTTAGAAGAAGATTTGACCCTTAAGTAGCGGAGGATTGGTTAATGAGGTCGGAGAAGATCTTCAGGTGCTTGAGTGCTCATCCAAAGTGAAAGCAAAACTGGCCATCTACAAGCTTGAAGAGAATGAATACCGATAGTGGAGAAATATTGCTATGACTATGTGGGCCCGGAATATGCCAGTGACTTAGGAGTTGTTCCAGGAGCAGTTCAACGACAAGTACTTCCCAAAGTCCATGAGAATTGAGAAGGAGCCAGAATTTCTGGCCATCAAGCAAGGAGAAAATGAGATGTTTGATAACTACCTGTCTCGGTAAATCCATCTAGCCCGATACTCCTTCTACCTCCGGCGGATAGATGATGAGGAATGGAGTTCTGACATGTTGGTCCAAGGGTTGAGACGAGAATTGAAGAAGAGGTTGGCCACATGACAATTCACTGAGTTCAACAAAGTGGTTGAAGAGTGTCGTATCACCGAAAACAACCTAAGAGACATCAACCCGAGTAAGGGTGGTGGTCGTGGCGAACCGGGTAAGGGAAGCTCTTCCCAAAAGCGCAAGAGCCAAGGATTTTCATCCAAGGGCGGCAGTAAGAAGCCATATCAATTTAGGGATCATGAGAACCAAAGATCCTCAGGGCAGTGGATATGTCCTCGTTGCAACAAAGCACACTCTAGTAAGAATTGTGATGGGCAAGTAGTGTGCTTCACCTACAAATAGCCAGGACACTTTGCCAAAGATTGCAATGGGCGACCGGCAGAGTCAAGGCCCAAGAATCAAGGAAGAGTATTCGCGATGACCCATGAGGAAGCAAGGAAATCTCTCGACTAGATTCAAGATAATATTCTTCTAAATGGTAGTTAATTACAAACTCTGTTTAATTCGGGTGCTAGTCATTCATCATAGCTTATGACAGTGTAAAGCTCCTTGGATTACGTGTCCATAAACTGCCATTTGACTTGGTTGTGTCAACACCAATGGGCATTAAAACTGTGACTGCGGAAGCTTGTTTGAATAGTGTTATAACTCTTGAGGGGTTTGAGTCTACCATTGATTTGATTTGTTTGCCACTTCATCAACTAGAAGTTATTCTGGGTATTGATTGGTTGACAACGAATAATATAATGCTGGATTGTGGGAATAAAAAAATAGTTTATCCTGCTCCGCAAAGGGATGTTAATGTATATGGTAGTTTAAATTTCCTCTCGATGGCTAAGGTTGAGGAATGTTTGAAAAAGGGATGCCAAGGGTATATGGTGCTCTTTTTTGTTCAGGGAGAAACCGATGAAACTCTAAAGAGTATACCTATAGTGAGAGAATTTCCTGAGGTGTTTCCGGACGATCTCAGTGGATTGCCTCCAAAAAAGGAAGTGGAATTCCCAATTGAAATAGTGCCTGCAGCTTGGTCTATATCTAAGGCCCCATATAGAATGGCCCCTAATGAAATGACGGAATTGAAGAAATAAATTGAAGATTTGCTTGAGAAAGGATTCATCTATTAGGATTGGCAGGCATAGCGGAAGAATTTTAAGATTTTTACCGATCCTAATCGAGGATCTATCAACGGTGTTTAAATCAAGTTAGAAAGATTCGTACCTTTTTCAACTTAGGATTTTCACGATCTCTAGGAGCCAACACCTCAGGTCCCCTCCCTCTACCGGTATCCACACGAATGCTCTCCAACAGAGACTGCGTGCTAGCGCCTCCAAATGTCTCTTAGGGTTTCCCTTGCGGCTCTGAATTCTCATGCATATATGAGTATACTTGCTCTGTCAAGTTTATAACCTATAAGGGCTATAGATTAATTTTGAAATTAATTAACAATTAATTATCTTGATGACCTAATTAAATAAATTCAATTTAAATTAAATCTGTCCAACAGTTTTAATTTAAACTATTTATTTAATCTAAATAAAGAGTCATTAGATTTAAGTTATCTTCATAAATTAAATATGAGATACTATATCTCTATCATGTTAGTTATTAAATTTAGTATATCTTAATAGATTAAATTTAAAACTAACACAATATAATAATATCATATAATACACACACACACACACATATAAGATATGTATTTCGAAAATATATATCTATATAATATTATTAACGAATTTTATATTATACATATAATTCATCCACCCTAAATTAAACATTATCTCGTGTTAGGTCATCTTGTGTGCGACCCTGTAGGCCCATATGAAGTTGGTAGTAGGCCAATAACTGTACTAACCCAAAAGTCGCAAGCGGCCTCTAGCAAAACATTACGACTACCTAATTCATATGAGGATCGTTAACACGATGCAACCTGTCATACAACCATGTCACGTCCCTTTTATCACACAATATATCGGTCAAGGATAAGACATGAATAATGTCATCCTCTTGTTCCTGACCATTACTTTCTCGATTTCTGAGTAGCCTGACAATAGACATGGAAACTCCTTTCTATCGTAGCATGGTCATGCATTTCTCAGACTCACTCATCAAGGGGCACAGTAATATCTCTCTACTAATGTGAGGGACAAATTCCATCTTGATCATTCATATTCCTCTGCATGAAAAACCACCAAGCCCGATGTAGCCTTTATCATCACCCGATCAAAAGTGACTTTTGACTAGTTCAAAGCTTAGTAACTCTCATGTAGGAATCCATGATGACCTCAGGTCTAAGGGCATTGTGACGTGGTTATATATGAGAAAAGCTTATGACTTGATCCATGTAGCCTTCTCATAGTGGGTCGGTCCAGCATCTTGTACTCTTACAAGTGCCTAAGACTTTGATTCGTATCTCCATATCTTATCAAAGTCATACTGGTCTTGTTTCATCTTTGCTCCCGTATAAATGACCGACCAGAGACATTTTAGGATAATCTTTATGATTTATCCAAGGATAAAATTATCACAGTTAACATGCATATAATATGATAACAGAATGAAGAAATTTCATTAAATTAATAATGTTCAAAGTACAATGATTAGCCCTTTGGGCACAATTTCCAACATCATCCGACCCAGTGTGTCGCCATGGGGAGCTCCGGTATTATTTGTTAAAAAGAAAGATGGAAGCTTGAGGCTTTATATAAATTATAGAGAACTTAACAAAGTAACTGTTAAGAACAAATATCCACTTCTGAGAACTGATGACATGTTAGATCAATTGTCTGGTTTGTGTGTATTATCCAAGATTGATCTAAGGTCCGGATATCATTAGTTACATATGAAGGCAGCAGATATTCTGAAGACTACTTTTAGAATGAGGTATGGGCACTATGAATTCTTTGTAATGCCCTTTGGTTTGACTAATGCACCAGCAGTATTCATGGATTATATGATTCACATTTTCTGACTGTATCTTGATTAGTTTGTGGTAGTGTTTATAAATGACATCTTGATTTACTCTAAGAGTAATGAAGAACATGAACAACATTTGAGAATTATGTTGAGAATATTGCGAGAAAAGCAACTCTATTTCAAGCTGAGCAAGTGTGAGTTTTGGCTTACGGGAGTGAAATTTCTTGGCCATGTTATCTCACGTGAAGGGGTCTCGGTGGATCCAGTAAGGTGGAAGCAATACTTGACTGGAAGAGGCCAGAAACTGTTTCTGAGATTCACAGTTTTCTGGATCTTACTGGTTTCTATCGGAGGTTCATTCAAAACTTCTCCCAGATTGCATTGCCGATGACCAAGCTCATGAGGAAGGATCAACCATTTTTGTGGGATGAACGTTGTAAACAGAGTTTCACGGATCTGAAGGAGAGGTTGACTACTGCATCAGTATTAATTATACCTGATCTCAGTGAGGCTTACGTCGTGTACAGTGATGTGATTAAGCAGGGGTTGGGGTGTGTCCTGATGCAGCAAAGACGTATGGTGGCCTATGCCTCTCGACAGCTCAAAACACATGAGATGAATTACCCCATTTATGATCTGAAGCTTGCGGTAATAGTGTTTGTATTAAAAATGTGGCATCATTACCTGTCTGGTGTAACAGTGGAATTGTACTGTGACCATAAGAGTCTCCCTTACTTGTATGATCAGAAAGAATTGAATATGAGACAACGTCGATAGATGGAGTTGCTGAAAGATTATACCTTGGAGATTAAATATCATCCGGGTAAGGCTAATGTTATCGTAGATGCTCTTAGTCGGAAGGCGGTGCTAGTGGCAACGATGATGATTCAGGAAAGGAAATTGATAGAGGATTTTCAGGACTTCAATCTCTCGAATGATATCCTGTGTGTCAATTATGGTGTTGTCCAAGGGGAGAATGATATGAGGACTGAAATTAAAGAGGCTCAGGTGCAAGATGAGCGAGCTCGGTCTATCCGAGCTATGATTGAGCAAGGAGGGACCCGGGATTATGATTTGTCACCCAGTGGACTGGTTCGTTACCAAAAGAGAATCTATGTTCCACTAAAGGCAGACTTGAGACAGAGGATTCTAGATGAGGCTTATAAGAGTCAGTATACTCTTTACCCAGGTATGAACAAGATGTATCACAACTTAAAATCTATGTACTTGTGGCCAGGGTTGAAGAGTGATGTAACTAAGTATGTGGCACGGTGTCTTAACTGTCAAAAGGTGAAGATTGAACACCAGAGACTGTCAGGGTTGCTTCAGAGTCCAGAAATTTAAGAATGAAACTGGGAGAGTGTGACCATAGATCTAGTGGTGGGTCTGCCCAGGATCAGGAACTATGATGTGATCTGGGTGATTGTTGATTTACTCACGATGTCAATGCACTTCATACAGATAAATGCTAGCTATTTTCTGGATAGGTTGGCTAAAATCTACATCAAAGAGATAGTGAGACTCCATAGTACACCGAAGAACATTATCTCTTATAGAGATCCTCGGTTTACTTCAAGATTCTGGAAGGCTCTGCATGAAGCTATGGGTACACAATTGAGGTTTAGCACGACCTACCATCCTCAGACAAACGGACAGTCAGAAAGGACCATTCAAACGCTAGAAGATATGCTGAGAGCGTGTGTCCTAGACTTTAAAGGAAACTGGGACTACTTTCTTTCACTTGCCGAATTTGCCTACAATAACAGCTATCATGCGAGCATTCAAATGGCACTGTATGAAGCAATGTATGGAAGGAAGTATTAGTCACCGTCGTACTGGACAGAATTGTCTGAAAGGAAGTTGTATGGCCCAGATCTTATTGATCAAACCTCAGAGAAGATCAAAATTATCAGGAAGAGGCTCCTTACAGCACAGAGTGGACAGAAGAGCTATGCTGATAAAAGGAGAAGGCCTCTGGAGTTTGATGTAGGGGATCATGTTTTCCTGAGAGTATCTCCGATCACAGGTATTGGGAGAGCAATCAAGCTGAGGAAGCTGAGCCTGAGGTACATTGGTCCATTTGAGATGCTGGCATGAATCGGACTTATAGCGTACCAGATAGCCCTACCCCCAAATTTGAACCGACTTCATGATGTGTTTCATGTCTCGCAGCTTAAAAAGAACTAACCAGACCCTGAGCATATTATTGAGTATGAAGAGATTGAATTGCAAGATAACTTCACTTATGCTGTAGAGCCAGAACGACTCATTGATCGAGAAGAGCAGCGGCTCATACATCGAAGCTTACCATTTGTGAAGGTGGTTTAGAAGGGAATGTCTCTAAGAAAAGCAACCTGGGAAGCAAAGGCGGACATGAAGAAACAATTTCCTGAGTTTATGCCCCAAGATGTGTAACAAATTTCGGGGGCAAAATTTATTGAACGAGGGGAGAATTGTAACGCCCCAAATTTTGATTAAAGGCTAATGACAATTATTGAGAATGATTTGTGAATTAAAGTTGATTTGAACCATGAATTAGTTATTAGAAATGCCCAACACCCTGTATTTTAGCATAATTATTTAATAAGTAATTTTTGGAGCTAAAATAAGGGTAAATGATGCATGGAAGAAGGAAAAGAATTAAATTATGTGTTATGTGGCAATTTAAGTTAATATGTCATAATCAATAGAGAAATTGAAAGAATGGAAAATTACCGGTCAATTAGTCAGTGATTAATGGAAAAATTAATTACTAACTAAGAAGAATGAGGAGTGTGACTAAATGGCTAATTGACTAGTTAGTGTAACCATGTGGTTACTTATTTGGTGGGAAACAAGGAGATTGAGACACTTGGCAAGATAGGATCAATGGAGAGATGATGGAAAAGTCAACTTGGCATTTTTTTAAAACTTTCTCTTCCTTCTCTCCTCTCTATTCGGCTGTCACAAGCATGGGAGGGATGGGAGTAGTTCATTTCATCATCATATTCACCATCTTCATCTATCTTTCTCTCTCTTGCTCTCATTCGGCTGCCAATGGAGACAAAGAAAGAGGAAGAAAACTTTTCACAAGGTAGGTCATTTGACCCTTAAGATGAACTCCTATGCCAAAATCTCCTTCTTTAAAGTTATTCCCCTTGTTGAGAGCTTCCTTTCTATGGTTTTATAATCTCAAGGAGAGGTGTTTTTGTGCTTGAGAAAAGTTGGAGATTGGTGGAACAAGAACCAAGCTTGGGAAAGTTCAAGAGGTGAATGTTAGCTATTGTTTGGTATATGAGTTGCGACTATTGGTTGAGTTTTGGATTCTTGGTATTTATCCCTGATTTTCACTTGAATTTGGATTGCATGAGTTTCATGTTGCTTTGTTGTGGAAATGGTATATTGTGATGTCTTTTGGACAAATGGATTGGTTTGAATTATTAAATGTTTGGTTTGGCAACTTTATGTTTGGTTTTGTGTTTTGGACAAAACAGGACATGTTGATAGGTTGTGATTTTGGTCATTTTGAGGTTTCCATTTGATTCCTTACGAAAAATAGTGTGGGAGTAGTGTTGGATGTGAATTTTGGACCATTGGAAACTTAAGTTTGAAAGTTGCAAGTTTTGGTTAGTGAAAATCCTGTGCAGGCAGTCAGTTTACATGGATGTTTTGAATGGGTAAATGGTCATGAAAAATTCTGAAACTTTCCAATCTTAAAGTTCACATGCCAAGCTTCAAAATGAACATATAATTCATATCATTTCGATTTGTGAGCTAGGAGTTATGATTTTCCAAAGTTTGGGGTTGAAACTAGAAGTAATTCTTGAGCAGTATGGGATTTCATGTAATTCTGTATTTTTGTGGTTATAGACAGCCTTAATTCATATTTTTTTTCCTGTAAATAGGACTTAAAATATTTAATTAGGGCTTGGGATCACTCCATTTCGATTTTTCTAGAATTAGTTATGATTTTTTGAAGTTCAGCCAAGAAACAAAATTTTTCTTGGCCGCGGCCAGAAGGTTCTTGGTTGCGGCTCAAATGTTTCTGACCTGTTTTTTGCCGCGGCCAGGGGATTTTTAGGCCACGGCCAACCTCCAAAAATCAATATTTTGCACTTCTGAAAGGTGGTTTTTGGTAGTCTTTCCCAACCCTTTAGGGTTATTGTTAGAGCCTTCCGTAGCTACTTAAGGAACTTTAATGATAACCAAATCTAAGTGTTTTTAAGTCAATTGAGTATCGGGATAAGTGATAACTTGTCATCCTTAATTATGACTTTAGGATTTGATATTTGCCCAGAGCGTAGAAGGCATGTGCCTGCTCAAGAACAGAAAGACCAAAGTAGTGACACTTTATCCTATATCATGTTTAATGCAATGCTTGTTAGGTATTTATCATTAAATGTATGAGGGGACGTGGCGGTGAGCCCGGCCTTGAATAGGGGACGTGGCGTGAGCCCAGCCTTGAATAGGGGATGTGGTGGTTAGCCTGGCCTTAAATATTGATATTGCTGCATTGTGATATATGCTTACATGCTTTGTTTAATTATGCATCATATACGTAAACTATTGCTACTGGGATTCTTTTGAATCTCACTCTTTCCAAATAACAATTTTAGCCAGGGCAAGTGGATCTCAAGGCAAACAAGTGAGTAAGGACAACTAGGATTGCCGGTGGTAGTTTTAGTTCTTTTGGTTTTGGTTATTATTTTGGACAAGTGTATATATTTTTTGGACCATAGAATAGTATAATTGTGTAATCCCCGGTATGGGAAGCTGAGATGGGCAATGATGCCTTGTAAAACTCTTGGATTAAAGATATTATCTCAAGTGAATGTCGAGAATTTTGTTAGCACTCTGACATTGTATATGTGACAAACCGAACAGGCCAATTGTTTTTACTTTAAAATGAATAAAGATCTTGTTGTACTGACTTGGTAGAAAGTTTTTAATTACTCCTGATCTCCCATTCTAGTATCAAACGTGTTTAAACACTAATCACGGCCTTGATAAGGATGGGGGTTACACATAACATGTATTTTTCAAAATACCCTAGTCATTTTCCTTAATTCCTCATTCCCTCTCCTCCATTGATCATTATTGAAAGAGCATCAATAGGGGTAAATTGGGAAAAAATGACAAATATGAAAAATACATCTTATATTTAGAAATAAGATCAACTTCCTAAATATATCTTACATTAATGATAGGTGGAGTATTAAATATCGAGGTACTCCTTTGGTCCTATTTACAAGGGAGATAAACAATGTATTTTTGGTCCAATTTATAAAGCATGTCATAAGATTTTTCACATAAATATATAATTTTATCCTTTATTTATTATTGGATGGATAGTTATTCCTTAAAGTATGTAGTTAAGTAGGGGTAAAGTTAAGAAATTGTTAACTTTTCAAGCATAATTAATAAAAGTTAAGTTTTTTTTATGTGTGAAATATGATAGTACTAGCGTCTCACAAATAAGAAAATATGAGTACTAGTAATTCGGTAGCTGAGTATATTAAAAAGTAGACAGTGGGTGTTGTTACATTAAACAGCGTCCCATGCCGCCATATGTGCCACGACAAGATTTGGGTTATGTACCACTGACCGCAGGTCCCAACTATGAAACATCATCAGTGATTGGAACATCATCAGTCCTTGTCTCTCTCTCTCTCTCTCTCTCTCTCTCTCTCTCACTCTGGCCGTAATACTCATTTAATCTTGTTCTATTAATCACAAAATGCACAATAGTCTAACCCCAAACCCCAAATTAATGGAGCCCAGCTAATTAAGTAGGAGTACATCGCTCAGCTCTCCCACGAAATCCACACGCATTCTGCCTCTATATATAAACCCTACTTCACTCTTTGCTTTACTAGTGGAAGCAACCAAAACTTACTTCCCTCCTCTTCTTCAAACTTATCTCACTACGTACTGCACCATTGATGTTGGGGCTAAACTAAATTAAACCAGAGGCCTCCACGTGTCAAAACCAGCAGCCCATGGCGTCATCGTCGTCATCCAAGAGCAAGAGGCACCCACTGTACCATGGAATTCGCTGCCGTGGTGGCAAATGGGTGTCCGAAATCCGCGAGCCACGTAAGGATTCTCGCATATGGCTCGGAACGTTCCGGACGCCGGAGATGGCCGCCGCTGCCTATGACGTGGCGGCGCTAGCCCTCAAAGGAAGCGACGCGGTCCTCAACTTCCCGGACCGGGTCCAAACTTATCCCGTGCCGGCTTCTTCATCTGCCGCTGACATTCGCAGCGCCGCCACTGCCGCAGCCGCACTCATGGCGCCTGATCAAGAACAGACCCAGACCAATGACGACGACGTCGCAGGTAATGTTAATCATGGGAATGATCAGAGCAATAATGTTTCGTTGCCGGAAACAGATCATCAGTTTGTGGACGAGGAAGCCATATTCGACATGCCAAATTTGCTGGTGGACATGGCCGGAGGAATGCTGCTCTCGCCACCCCGAATCGAACCACCACCCTCCGATAACTCTTCCGACGACGATAAGTCGTACGGAGGAACTTTGTGGAACTATTTTTGAGAGCTTCCTGCAGGTTAATTAAAACGTAGTGGGCTCAAGCTTTTACCGAGGACACTGTATAATTTAATTATATATATGCGAATTCATCTCGGAGTCAATGTGTCCTGAGATGTTTCTACTTCTAATCATTTCAAAGGTTCGCTTGTGAGAGTGTTATTACTTATTATAGCACATCCCGCTTTCGTTTTCTTAAAGGGTTTAATGTTTTGTGTTCTTACTCCTTTTCACAAACGTGTGCTTTCCGAAGAATATATAAACAAAACTACACAACGACAGGGACTTGACTCGACCCTTGTAATCCCGCCCGTTGAATTATTACTATTACTGTTAATTAAAGCACTCATTATATTCTTGTTAGTGAGATGATTTTATATATCGATATATTCAAATAAATTAGTACAGTGCTGAGGAAGGAGGGTTTTACCGACTCCAGCTCACAATATCCTTAGTGGGTCCCATTGGGCACAGAATATTATATGAGTATATTAGCACCTGTTTGATTAAGATTGAGGGGAGACAATCGACAAATGATTCATGGATAAAGATGAGAGTCAACAAAGTGTCTATTTGATTTAACTTTTCTCCTGTCTAGTTTTTCTCAGTTTGCAATCATGTCACATAAGCAAGACGATTCATCCCCCTTAATTCATTTTCTTTCCAATCCATGCCGCAGTTTCTCATTCATGAAAAGTGGTCATATATGTGGCGGCTTAACAAGCAACCCATGTACTTAATTAACAATAATAAATAGTTGTTAGCTGAGCTTTTGCACTTAAATTTCGAATAAACATAAAAAATACGAATTTAGTAATAGAATAATGACCTCACTACTACAAAATATATATTTAGCCACGTTAATCTTATAACATTTCTTTAAATAAGTGTCAAAGAAGACTTCTATTTTTAAAAAAAATAAATAAACGTGGCAGCTATAACGCTTAACTAGAAAAGCGTCATGACTGCTCAATACCTTGTATAGCGCTTGTCTGGAGAAGCACCATACGAGGGGTTATTTTTTAAAAGAAAAATAATTACATCCCTTATATGGTGCTTGCCCATACAAGGGGTTATTATTACAATAACCCCTTGTATGGGCAAGTACCGTACAAGTTATTGGGTAACTATGACGCTTTCGTGATTAAACGTAATAGCTGTTACATATATTTCAAAAAAAATAAAAGCCTTCTCTGGTGGCCTTTTTTCCTTATCCTTTTTCATCGTAGTTTTTTCTCCTAGTCTTAACCCTAAACTCAATCCTCCTCCCTTCTCAAAAAAGAAGAGAAATGTCTTAGGAGCACTAGGTTCATAACATAACATACTCAATTTCTTCTTCACTGATTTTAATTTCTCTCTAGATTTTAATTTCATATTGTGACTTGCATGTATAGATCCAGATGTGGAAGTCATCGCTCTGTCGCCCAAGTTTCTCATGTTTGAAGAAATACACAATCCAATCTGATTGGGAAGCTCACACCAAAACTTGTGGTACAAGAGAATATAAGTGTGACTGTGTTATCCTTTTCTCTATGTACATATTAAATTCCCAAATCTCACCTCATAATAAATGCTACTATATATTGTTTGGAAGGGGAATTCATTTATTGCTTCTTTATTAATGTAAATGATTGGGTAATTAATGGGGTACTTGTTTGATTCATTCTTAAAATCAGGAAGGATAGTTTCATCACCCACAGAGCTTTTTGCCAAACTTGTCACTGCAGTTGAACTAGCTAGGAAATTCTGGTCTTTATGTGTCATATTCAGGTTCTTCAAGTTTGCCAAAAATCAATATGCAAGTGCCTCAACCTAAAAAAAAAAAAAGCTAGTAACAATAGATATTTCACCATCTTTTTATTTTTTTATAAATTTGGCACTTCCTACGACCCTTTGCCAAAATTGAAAGTGTCACAGCTTCTTTTAATGACGTTAGAAGCTGCAATGCTTCCAAAACTCCATACTATTTATCAAAATAAGTGCCTTAAATAGCGATTTTTGTAGTAGTGCCTCTTTTTGGTCTTTGCAGCAGTCTTGCCATTCACTGTCTTAAATTAAAAGTGTCCTTTATGAGACTGAGAGAGAAGCGCACAGACCATACTACAAAGAGCCTTAGAACATCCCCTCTTGGCCGCCTCTTATCCTTTTCGTGACATAATATTAAAGTATATCCATTCCCAAATATCATAAATAAATAGCTTGTACCAGGTATAGACCAGTATAAATACCTGTCATGTATGTATGTATACTATATCATCTGGAGAATGATCCATCAACAATTACGCCTATTACTGAAGAAAGTAATTAACAATACAAAGCTAGCTAGAACATTGTGAAATTACATGATTCTTTAGTTTTATTTATGAAGTACTTCCAACATATTTCACACTAACTGAGAAAAACCTTAAATTTCATTAATTTTATCATTAAATGTAACAACTTTCCAACTTCGTCCTTATTTAATATATACTATACGTCTATATCCATTAGAACAAAACACAATAATAAATAAAGAATAAAATTATACATTTATATAAAAAATTTAATGAGGTGCATTGTAAATTATAGGACCAAAAGATTTATTCTCTCTCTCTCTCTCTCTCTCTCTCTCTCTCTCTCTCTCTCTCTCTCTCTCTCTCTCTCTCTCTCTCTCTCTCTGAGTACTTAAATAGGATATTGTGGATCCTCTGGTTTGGTATGTAATCTACTAATTTTACAATTATCTAGTGAGAAAATAGATAAAAAAAATTGACGGACTAAACTTAACTTTGACAGGTCAACAGCGAAAGGATGTCCAGGTGTAGCTAGGTGTAGTGGCGTGTTAAGGAGGGATGATGGAAGCTGGGAATGTAGGTTTGTGAGGAAGGTAGGGATCTGTAATGCACTAGTGGCAGAGTTGTGGGGTGCTATATATGGTCTCAAAATTATTACGCAAGAAGTAGGAGCCATAAAGATAATTGTGGGGGGTTTCCTCGTGTGTAGCCTGGAATGGTGGTAAGGTAAGAAACAAGATTCTTTATTCGTGACTTAGGGAAGCTAATAGAAACATTCAAGTTATGCGCTTCTCTCACTCTTATAGGGAAGGGAACTTTGCGGTTGATTGGCTTGCAAACTTTAATTTGAGCTATGGTGACGAATTGCGTCGGTTTGATGTGTGCCTCCTAGAGGGCTATTTGATGTATTACTCATGAATTTGGTGGGTGTATCATACTTACGCTCCTGTATAGATGATGAATCAAGTTTGATAGCGTGGATTGCCCCTTTTCCCTTTTCTTTAATAAAAAACAAAATCTACGAACTCTATTGGCAAGTGGATTTAGAGTTACCACTCGGTGTGTTATGTACCTAAGTCCTAAGTAGATTAAATAATAAAAGCGTCATAGAAATTTGGGAATATGTTATTGCGTAAATTAATTTATATGTTTTATAAGATTTGAATATTTTAACACTACCTTGCTTAGCTTGATATATAGAGCATATGTATAATAAGAATGGGTGTGATTTATATAACCGATCTAGCCCACTTAGTAAAATAAGATTTGTTGTCGTCATCGTGCAGGTGGTATCTAGGTTTCAAATTTCAATACATGCATCTTTCTTTTACATAAGCAGGGGCAATTTTGGCTCTACATACTTCATTCCATCCATGTATACCATACATTATATTCCACCTATGATTTGATGAAGTAAATTGCTACAGCTTTAATTGAAAAAAAAATGCAATTATGGGAGAAGTAATCAATAAATTGCAAACCAAAACATGCGCGAAAAGCTGCCATGTTCTTTTGTCCTCTCCACAGGAACCAATTTCTATAAAGCAAACACGTATTTGTTTTCAATTATATAGATTACACCATTACAAAGTGTGCTTTCAATTCCAACCTCTGCCTCCATCTCCATGTACTAAAACTGTTTGATATCTACTAAAATGACAAACCCAGGTGACACATGATCTACGCTAATGCTAGGCATTATTTTCTGCCAAAAAAAAAAGGATAAATAAAGAGTGTGAATGGTTAAATAATTCGACTTTCAAAAGGTAGCACGCGTGACATAGATTAATTAACTGTTCTAATGACAACAATTCATAAAATATAATATGTGACACAAATTATCTGGACACTCGTTAAGCAAGATCAAATTTTTATGATGCTACTTGATTTTAAATACAACTAATTAACGTATTGCTCGTGCCATTAATTGATGCGCAAAGGCTAGGCGACACAAATTTAAAAAGTTGATTTTTTTTTTATTTTATTCCAGTACCTTTTTAGTGCACAAAAATCATTCAAACTGCTTAGTCATGAGCGCAGAAGTTTCGCATTAGGATGCCTCCCGGTCATTGTAATATCTTCATTATTTCCGACGACTCTAGTAAGAACGCGGACACTTTTTTTTTTCCTGAACCCTTAACTTGTTATTAAGAACTCATAATATAATCAAAGAATTAAGAAGGGTCATTTTCTGAATTGGATCAAGTTGGCTTTAATTTGTAGGGGTTGGTTGTTGTTTAATTTCTAAGTGTCATAAGGGATTTGGACGAGTTAAGTCAAGCATAAATATGATGAATATTGGTGAGTCAAACATAGTGAGGATTGAGTGGGGAATAGCTAGATAATTAAGTCGGCCGTGAAACCTTTTATTAATGTTGAAAGACGACACTTTGCTGTAGTTTACTTTTGTCGGAGCTAGATTTAGTATTCATCATTCGCAAAACCAATAAAGAGAAGAAATTTAGCAATCTCCAATTGGTGGGGTCTTGATGTGTCTCTGTGTATACCCAAAATGACCAAATCTCACACACACACACACACAGGCACTTGTGTCTATTTATAACTCACTTATACCCCATTTTTGCAAACTAAAAAAAATATTAAATGAATAAAATTTTTTAAAGGTTATTCTTGTTTATGAAAGAGTGCACACTTTGCCTCACCCATGTATCCCTCTGTATTTACACATCTATCACTTTTATTAATTTATTAATATATATATATATATATATAGTTGGCAGGTCAGCGTAAAATTGACAAAAACTCATTTAATACCCTACATATGACATAGTTTAAACAAAACTTTCTGTGTACAAGTGACTTATAAATAGGCACTGAGTGACATATATTACTTATTTCGGTCTTTAATATAAGACATAGTTGACTTTTTTCGGAGAGATTAATAAAGCTAAATAAACGACTTAATTATAATATATGTTGTGTATCATTTGATTATATATTAGTTTATAATTCATACAAATTAGTTTGAAGCAAAAATGATAAATATAAATACTTTAAAATAATTTTTTTAGCTTCCTTAATCCTTACAAAAAAAAATCAATTATATCTTATATTTAGAACAGGTGGAATGATACTCACTCCATCGTCATCTGACATCTCTCCAATTTTGAAACAGTCCAGAAACGACCAATTCTTCTTTCTTTTTTTTCAAAAAAAAAAAAACTATGACTAAAAAACTATGACTAAGAGAGGTTGACACAGGTTTAATATGGCCGACATCAATATCTATCCATCTTCTTCTTCTGCATATATATATATATATATATATATATATATATATCACTTTCTTGTTTCTTTCCAGTTTTCAAAGTATAGGTTTGAACTGAGTATGACTTGGGGTTGGTGACCTTTAGCTTTCTCTATCTCCTTCGCTTAGTTTCTACGTCCTATAAATGTATTCATATGTGTATATTTCGGCAAGCCAATTAAATCAACTGATGTCTATATATGCACGTTCTCTATATATATATATATATATTACTGAGAGAGGTGTGTGTGTGGGTGGTGGCCGACATGCTTCGATTTGATATTTATAATCATAGCCAAATCTTGGCGACCCCACACAATGTCACGACGTATCTCATTCTCACGTCTCTCTTGTATTCTTCAATTCCACCCTTTCCTCCGCCGCTTCTTTGTAGGCTATCATTTTTCCCTTTAATTAGTTGCCTCAGCTCGCTATGAACGAAATTAAATTCATGATAAGGAAATAAATGTAATATGTGTATGTATTTATGAATATATGTGTCTGTTCTATTAGATGTTTTTCTGATCAGAGAGACCAAGTCCATCTATTTTTTTTTTATAAAACAGTAACTATACATTATTAATTAAATTTTTTTGCCAAAGAGCGAACTTCATATATTAGATAATAGAACATACATTAGGTATTTACAATCAAAACACCAAAAAAGTCAGCTTGGATATATTCCTAATTCAGCAGCATACTTCTCAACTAAAGCGTGCAATGCTAGCGGGGGTCTTATCAACCAATTTGATCGACATAACCCACTTAATGAAGCTTTGGCAACCCATTCAGCTACTAAATTAGCTTTTTAGGGAATCCACACATTATTAATTAAAATAAACGTTTACAAAAGATCTTAATATAGTACATACATCACAAAGTAAATAGGTAATTGTCCATGGCACTGTCATATTTGGTTTGATAATTTTGATATGGCTCTTCTTTAACAAGTTGCCATTTAAGAGGAGACCATCCAAGTCCATCTATTGATATTTGCGATGTGAGGTTGATGCTCCCTTTTTTATTATGAAATAAGGGGATTTAAGAGCTGGATAACTAATTATTCATATAGATAAAAAAAAATTAATGAAGTTAAAAATGTGTGTTAATGAGAAAATATAATAAATATAAGAGAACAAAGAGATTGAGATCTTATATATTCAGAAGCAAAACAAAATTTTCAACTAATACATATATTTAGGATGGGAGCTACGGAGCAGTTGATTTGGAACTTGATTAAGTACGGTTGGTGCTTTTTAAAGGTGGGATTATACAAATTTCATTCTGAGTTGCACATTTTTAACAATGATCTTATGTGCACAACTCCACGGCTTAAAAGATATAAAATGGGTATAAAATTTATTCAATACTATTATCGAAATGCATTATTCTTACTTAAAAATTCATTGCTATTATACCTTGACCATATTGTTGTTGGTAATTTTAAATAATTTTTTTAAGATATGTAAAATAATTACAAAATTTTCGAATTGAAGTATAATTAGTAAAAAGCACCAATTTTACTTGAAAATTCACCGAACTCGGGGCTTCAATAAGTTGTTACTAAAAATTGAAAATAAGACTATTTGAAGGATATGAAGTTTGCAAACAATAAAAGAACTGTCAACCTCAGTTTCAAATTCACCAATGTATGACTAGTTGACTTTTTAGGAAAATTAAGGAAAGTAACTAAATTATTTTGAAGTATTTATATTTAGCATTTTTTCTTTAAACGAATTTGCCTAACTTATAAGTTGATATATAATTTAATCATACACAACATATGATGATATAATTAACTAACTTATTTAGCTTTCTTAATCTCTTTAAAAAAATCAATTAAGTTTTATATTTAAGATCGGATGGAGTAATTGTTATCTTCGAGAGAAGTTCGTATACCGTCTTAATGACTAGAGTTGTTATATACTATTTGAATGCGTTTCTAAATCAAGAGTAAATAAAATACACTAGCTTTAGTACTTAGTTAAGTTGAGGTTAGATTTGATCATAAATATAAGACATCAATATACTCTATCCCTTATATTTATCATTTTTCCTTTAAACTATTCTATTAATTGCACATATAAAAGGAGTTTGCATCAACAGGTGATTTTAATGCAAATTATTTAAAAGTTATTTTAGAAAAATCAACAAACCCTTTGAACAAATAATTAATTTAGACAGTTTTTCTAATATATATATTCAAATTAGTTTAGTTGATTTTATGTTAACTTTGTAAAGGATTGGAGGAAATATTATTGTTTGGATATATATAACTTAATGGACACTTGGAAAGAACCTGACTCTTGAATTTTTTTTTTTTTTTTTTTTTGGGCCTGTACTCTTGAATTTTATTATAAAGATTTGTCTTTTTAGTTTTTTTTTTAGGGGGGCGGGGCGGAAAAAGACGGTGAACGCTCGAGAGTGAGCTGTTAAATGTCTTCAATTTTTTTTTTATATATTGGTCCTTGATGTTAAGGGTGAATAAAAGTGTTCGGCAAGGTGATCCAACATGAGGGAACAGGCCCAAATAGGTAACAATTGCTTTGGACAAAAATATACTGAACCAAAAATCCAATAAACCGCAAGGGCCAGCCACATTATTGAAAGGTGGAAAAACTACTTTAGGTCCTATATTTTAGTCGTGTTTAATTTTTAATCCTTATGATTTATTTTCGTGATTTTCTGTTCTTTTTAATTTTTCTCCATTTGAAACATTAGTCTTTTCTATTCAACAAAAAACAGTGGCCTTTTGTTAATATCCTTGGAAGGATCATGAGTGAGTTTAATTGTATTTGTTTTTTTTTTATACATAAATTTTAGGAAAAGGGTTGGGCCCACCCATAAAACAAGGGCAGGACGAAATCTCCCTTCCTCCTAGGTCATATCAATGATGGACAAGACAAACCGTTAATTACCGTTAAACATTTACTTAAGCACCCAGAAGCTAAAATGTCTTTTTAAACGCTACAACTAAAATAACAACTAAATGATACTCCCCAAAAATCAAACATACTCCAAATGATTGTATGTCTCACCCTAAGCCAGCCGAGCCCATGGACGATGCTTTTAAATGTGTTAGTCTCGCTTATATACAATGATTTTCCCAAGAGGCGAAAGTTGAAGAAATAAGGTACGAGGGTTTATTTTGGTCCATGATAGTTTCTTTTTTCTCCTAGCTGCCCGTCTTTCGGAGTTTTGTCTCCGTATTTCTCCTTGGGTGAGCCTGTGTTATTCCACTTGGGATTTGGCTAGATGTGAGTAATTGGTGGGTCGGTGATTTGGGATAAGGGAAGGCAAAACAAATGGCGACGACTAGGAAGGAGACGGCCAAAGAGACTCTAATTCCAATACTAATGATTGACTGGTTCCTTATGCATATGAAGAATCCAAAGGCTTGAGGCTTTATTCTGAAGACTTGGTTGGCTGATGGGGGGCAACCGTGAAGACGATGCAAGGGTCCTCATTTCGAATTGCTACAATTCCTAACTTTGGGGCCCCTTTGAAAACTGCTATAAAAAATATTGTTAGATCTTGTTGCTACTTTAAATTGGTGTTTGTATCCTTTACATTATAATGAAAACTCCTTATTAGGTGAAAAAAACTCACTCATATGGGACTTAACACCGTTAAACCATCACATGACTAGGAAAAAATACAAAATTGTCTGATTTTTTTTTTTAAAAAAGAATCCCACTTTCTTAAAACAACAATGCACAGGTGATGTACCAAAAAAATTTTAAAAAAAACAATGCACAGGTGAGAGGCAGAAGTGCATTATAAAAAATCATTGGGCATTAAACCTTAGCTAAATTATCAATTCATTTTTTTTTTCTTTTAAAAATAAAAAGGATTGATGTTTCAAACAGTTTTTTTTTCCTGCCAACGTTTCAAACAGTAAATAGAAGATAAGAAACCATGAAAATAAATTATAATAAAATCAAAATATAGAGATCAAGAGTCGTATTTTCTCTTATTAAAATCTTTATTTCATCATGAAATGTCACACGCATGAGTCATGATCCTAAAATGTTATCTATAGGGGTGGAACTAGGCCAAGTGGCCTGTGACCTGGCCTATATGTGGTCTGACTTGGCCTAACCTATTTGACGATAGCAGTAGGTTTAGGCCTGTTAGAAGACCTATTTTTCTTAAGAGGTTAGGCTCAGGCCTATTGACAAGCTTGTCAAGCTTACTAGATCAACCTGGGTCTACTATGGATATATAATATTATTTATTGTGTAAAAAATAAGTATTAAATGTAGCATCTTAACTTTTATTATGTGATTTAATTATTATTATGTAATAATTATTTCATGATAAAGAGATTTTATCATGTAATTAGTTGGGTAACAAGAATTTACCTAAAATACAATTTATTAAAGTAAAAGAAATTATTAAAAAGATATTAGAAATAAAAATAATATAAAATAAGAGAATTATAATAAAGAGGTAAAAGATTTAAAAAAAAATAAAATGAGTTAAAAATAAAAAGAAAAGATATAGGAAAAAAAGACTGAAAAATGAAAAAAAAATAATAAAATATAATAAAAAGTAAATATTAAAAAAAAAAGTAGGCTTGTTAACAAACTTCAAGTCAGGTTAGGCTTTTGTACAGAACAGGTTCAAGCCTAAAAAATAGCCTATAACAAGCTACAAGTCAGACTTAAACCTACTTAGTACAAAACAGGCCTAACCTATTAAGTATAAAACCTAATCTAACCTAACCTGTTTCCACTACTAGTTATCCGATCTTTATATACTAGTATATAATATGTGTGTTTGTGTGTAAAAGGTGTCAGTGTTCCAGACTGTGGGGTGTTGACCCAGGTTATCTAACCCAGAAAACCGGTCCGGTTTGGTGACCCGGTCTGTGTCAAGGTTTTTTTTTTTAGAATTTCATATTATAAGTCTAAAATATTTCATTTCTCATCGGTTTGGTTCTGGTTTAACTTTAGTCTGACCCACTAATCATTGATTCAATATCCTGACCGGTTCATCGATCGGTCCAAATTTAATTACTTGGTGCTGACTGATCGCAGCAATGTTCAATATGAGAAAAGGAGACCGAAAAGAGTCATATAGTTGACCACCCGACGAGCCAGTTGGAGTAAGATTCAGCACGTCAACAGGTGTGAACACGCCTCCAACACGTGCCTTACCGTGCTTCCCATTCGCTTATCCTAACTCCTGACGCTCCCCATGTCCACGTGTCAAAATTCTAAGCTCCCATACCAAACACCCCTTGAACCATTCCAAACACTCCAACAACTTATTGACCTTTTTAATGTACTTCTCTTATCCTCTTTTTTGTAAGGAGAAATTCTTGGGTGCACCCGGTGCATCACCTCAAATATGCACTGGCCAATGAGAATTTCACAGCTTAAGTCCTCCAATCCTAGGTGTAGTGCCACATGTCACTACTCCCTCTCTATCTTATTTTAATCATTTTTGTTTTGACACATGTGCTCCTCTCTCCTCTGCCCTACTTTTTGAAAAAGTCAGTCCCCCCTCTCTCTGTTAGCCGCTTTGACTCTCTCCACTCTCTCTGGAGGACCTCGGCTCCACCGACACCACACCCTCTTTTTTGTCCCTTTGGCCCTTCCCCTCCGTCTCTCTCATCCGCAGCATTGTCGGAGAAGCTCTTCAACCAGTAGGTGCTTCGCGTTAATCACCACATATGGGCTTGTTCTTGCATCGCCACTCTGTTTTTTGCTTCCTCGTCTAATATGTTCACCAACCTTGTCGTCATATAATCCTCACTCCTTGTGCTCCCTCCCACACAAACTCTTTTTGGTGGCACTACTAGAGGTTCTGCACCCAGTTCTGTTTTTTCAAAAACCCACTTGGTTCTTCTCTCAAATCGTGTAGTTTTGCTGAATCGTATCAATGTCAAGCCCTTTCAGATTTTTTTTCCAATTATAAATAAAATTAGAGGAGTATCATGTTTTATTTTCATTGAATATAATCAACTTTATTTAAAATATAATCAAAGGAATATCATGTTTTATCATTCATTTATTAGTAAATAGAATTTATTTTTATTGAATATAATGTATATTAAATATAGATAAAATTAAAAAATATTTAAAATTTATTATAGAGTTAACCAAGTTTAGAATTTTTTCCTCATTTTTGTAAAACCACATGCTAGTAGTGAATTATAAATAAAATTAAAGGAGTATCATGTTTTATTCGTATAGTAACTTTTTACCATCACTATCATTTACTACGTTTTTTTTTTTAACTTTTTCTGGAATATTATTTTAAGATTTCAGATTATATTCGCTGGCCAAAAGAAGAAAACAAAAGATGATGGTATTCATGCTACGTGGCACAGAAAAAGAAGTTCCTCACCAAAAGTACACACTTCATACGGGGAACCTAGCACTCTAGAGGCAACAAAAGCAAGTGATAACCGTGGGCCAGTAGTGCCCGTGTTCATTAATAAATAGCCAACGGTTCCCGCGTCCGTGTCCACCACGTAGGCACGTGGGTTTTATCCATCTTGTTCACTCTTGATATTCAACTCTCCAGTCTCAACCGCGCTAAGCTATATATACTCCTACGCCCCGCACTTGACTCCTCAGTTTCAATCTCACACCATTTAGCTCAAACCTTTGAAATGAACGCTTTCTCGACTTTCATAACTAACTCGGAGGGGTCCAATTCCAACTCATCATCGCACTCCGACGAAGAAGCCGCCATCACATTAGCGTCGGAGAAACCGAAAAAACGAGCCGGACGCAGGGTATTTAAGGAGACAAGACATCCCGTGTACCGAGGAGTGCGTCGCCGGGACAACGACAAGTGGGTCTGCGAGGTTCGTGTTCCTAACAACAACAAACTAAGGATCTGGCTTGGAACTCATTCGACACCTGAGAAAGCAGCCAGGGCCCATGATGTTGCTGCTCTCGCACTCCGTGGCAAGTCGGCTTGTCTCAATTTCGCTGACTCCGCATGGCGGCTCCCGGTGCCAGCGTCCACCGATCCCGACGAGATACGGCGAGTGGCGATGGAGGCTGTGGAGGCATTTGATGACGTGGACGAAGTGTGTAGCAGTATGGGGACGACAATGGGATCATCAGAAGAAGAAGCTAATAATAACAAGGGTGGTATGAGTATGGAGTTAGAAAGGTATGTGAATAATGAGGTTTTGTTTAGCATGGCGGATGAGCCGTTGAGATCTCCACCAGCGGCTTATTCGCCGGGAACACATGGATGGGAGTGGAGAGACGAAGTGGACCAGGTGGATAGTGAGGTGTCACTTTGGAGCTTTTCCATTTAAAATTCGTTTGATTGATTTGAAATTAGATGCTTTTCGTCTGACTTTTTCGTAGCATTACTGCTTTCTGTGATTTTAAGTGGATGTTTAGGCAAGCTTTTACACCACACAACCACAAGAATGAAAAATAGAGGATTGTAAATGTCTTCATCATGTGCCAAACACTTTTTGGTGAGCATGAGTGTTTTTTTTTTCTTCCCAATGGAAGCTTGACCGTTAGTTTGAGCAGGAAAAATAAGTGACTGTCTTCCCGCTGGACTTTTTCCGGTAGGCAGGGAAGGATCCTAAAATTATGTAATTAATTTGTCTATTTCTTTCTTTTGTATCATACTTTTGTTCAAGGTTACAAAAAAAGTTTCAGACTTTTCTTTATACGAATGGATAGTTTCTGATTTTTGGCAACTAGAGCGTTTACATCTACCAAAGAAGGTCTACCCTGGTGCAGCATTGACCCCTTAACCAATACTAAGTTCGATCTTTGAATATGGGGAAAAAAATTTGTGGGACACCTCAGCCCTTTTAAGTAGATATTTGTTAGGTGGAGTCGGATTAGTTGATTGATTGGATATCTAGTAATAGGTATACA
Source organism: Inga laurina (assembly GCA_963855925.1). NCBI lineage: Eukaryota > Viridiplantae > Streptophyta > Magnoliopsida > Fabales > Fabaceae > Inga > Inga laurina. The sequence continues at coordinate 48,323,925 of OY979712.1, forward strand.
GTCAAAGTGAGCTACTTTCTTTGGTCCAAAATAAAACACGTTGTTAACTAATACATATGAATAAGGAAATGCTAGTTAAATTATTTAATATGTTTTATATTGATAAAATTCATTTATTTCACCTTTATTAAAGATTGTGATTTTCAAATATCTATGAATTATCTATTGCCTATTTCTCTCTTAAAGGGGTAAAAGTGAAAAATAATAGTTAATTATCCTATCAATCTCTTCTATTTTATATCAAAATTTTCTTTTAGCCCAATTTCATGTGGACCAATTAGTCTTATTTGCAAGTAGCCTTGTTGGACCCAAAACAACGGAGTTTAGGCCTACATTGATTCTTTAGTTTTCACTCTCTTCAGTCTGTCAAAAAATAAAACTTGTTCCAATTAAGAAAAACAAGTTAAATAATTAAGTAATTCGTGATTTAAATTATTCTAGCTATAATATTTTGACATGCTGAAATTTGTCTAAAACAATGAGAAACAATGTTGGATAAATACACGAGTGTACTAATGTGGACTTCTATTTAGTATCATTGTTTTACTTGATTGGTTGAATGATATTAAATATTAATAATAGTTAGGTGAAAACCAAAATTTAATTAAAAATATCAATTGATGGATGTCATATTCATAATTGAGACATGTTAATCAATTCTAGTTCAAGGCGGTAAAATTAAAAATGGTCATATGAGATGGTGAGTTTACAGAAACCTAAACAAGTCTACTATATGAAATAGCAAACCTAACTCATTCTAAATTAACCAACAAGTTAGCATCTGTCCATAAGCATGAAAATGGACCAATGGAAATGAACTAACTCAGATGATGATTCACTCATGTTTATAAAGTTCTTCTTACTCACAGTCACCAACAATATATCTCTCTTTGTAAAGAACTTGTATGGCTCTGATACCACATGGAGTGAGTCTCTTTATGAACTCTGAGACCCAGTCCAGGATAGCTATAGATCTTACCATGTCAAGGTCATTTTTTCAGTATTCCTCAGCCATGTAGACCACGTCAGAACCTCAATCTATAGATACCTAGATTAAACCACGTTATTCATGAAGAAACCTAGATCCTAAGGATCAAGGTCAGATTCTTTCTATTATATAGGATCCTCAAAGGAGACAAGTGTATAGCATAATAGAATATCTTGGAGAAGATCTAGGCCTTTGCGAGCTTGGAGGCTAGAGTATTCATCTTTGGAAGAGAAAATTTGTCATCTTGTAAGAACATATTAAGAGGCTTGTAATCAATGACCAACCTCTTCTTCCCTCGGATCTATTCAGATCTTTTCTCGACATAAAAAGCTTGACAAGCCCAATTTAACTCTGTGGGCTCAATTAAGTCTTGGGCCAATAATGAGGCACATCTTGCTTGGTTAAGGCCATATCATCTGGATTATTCCAGAGTGGGTTGCCTTAGTGGCATTGATATATTCATTCTTCTTGAAGGGCAATATGATGTAGAAGTCCTTGCTTCTCTAGAGTAGAAATAGGTGTTTAAACTAGTCATGGTTGTCTGAAAAAAGGTGGAGTAATTTGTCACGAATGTGTTCATAACTAGTAGGAGCTTGATTGATTTTAAGGGTACTAAGAGTCTAGAGATAAGGACTGAAGAATTTCTTGAATCTAAGACCTTGTGGGATAATGGAAAGATGTTTGGTTATGTCAAATGCATCGAATCCAAAAAGGATATCCCTTTCATGGAGGTAACTGCCAAGGACTCAAATCCGAACAATGCATATAGGGAAGAACTATATCCCAATTTTTCTTTTGGATATAAATTCTATATGAAAAACTTCTTGGTTGACTGTGGTGAAGGGTTTATGAAAAGGAACCCATAGATCACTGAGTAGAATATGGAGCTTCATAATGGTAGCATAGGAACCAATGCCAATAAGGGTAATAACTTTTATAGGTTTGTCATATTTGGGGGGAAGAATGTTGGCTTCAATGTTAGGCCTTGGACTATTGTCTATTTGAGACATTCCTAAAGATCTAAGTGATCCTAGGATTTGGGTAGGTTCTTTGGAAAGGCTTAATGGTTTAAGGGAGCAGATAGACCTGTGAGGATAAAATTCATCATCATCATCATAAGAGAGATCTTCTGAATCAATGATATGAAGAACATATTGTGTCTCTTCATCTTCATCTGACTATTCTTCAAAAATGGATTCAATATCTTTAGTGTCATCAATAGGTAGCATTTACTGAAATGACTGAAGCATTTTTATCTCCTTCTTGTTTCTTCTCTTAGGACAAAACTTGGCATAATGTCCTTTATTTTTGCAAAGAAAACACTTATTAGACTTCTTAGATTTAGCCAAATGCTTTTTAAAGTATCTGAAATAAGGTTTATTTCTCCTTCTACGAGTTTTCTTAGGCCTATATTTGTAGAGGAGAGACTTCTTCTTTGTTGAGTAGCGGCAGGCTTCTTTATCCTTACATTTGATCTTCAAGTATGATTTGTTGCAAGCTGGCTTAAGCTTAAACTTTCCTTGAGCATATATTTGAAATATTTTTGCTGGTCGCAAACTTGTCAAGAGCAGAAAGGGCCAGTTGATAAATTTCACCCAAGGTGAGTTGAGAATCGTCCTTTTGAAGGGCGGCAATCATTCTATGAAGTTTAGGATGTAACTCATCATGGAGAGAAGCAATGAAAACGTGTATGGGATTGGGATTCTAAGATCCTCCTAAAGGATAGTATTTTTTAGACATTTAGATGTATTGTTTCTATAAATCACATTTGTTCATGGAACAACACTTCATGTCAAAATATTCTTGATAGTGTTGCTTTTGAATGACATTAAAGTCACCAAAGAATTCTTGGTGAATGACCCCAAGGAATGCTCCTGGGCTATCACAGCGGAGAATCTGAAGTTTTTGATACTCATTGATATAAGAGAACCATTCTCTTAAATTTCATGTCATTTGTGCAACAAACTTAATAAGGACTTGATGAAGAGTAAATTGGGAGTTTGTCATGTGAGAATCTATCCAGACACCAAACTCATGAAGATGATCTCTCCATCTGGTAGGAGGGATGTCATCAAAAGTAAAGTAGGAACCATGTACTTGGTATTGAATTTAGGAGCTTATACGGCTATTTTGCCAACTCCTTCTTCTTCTGAGGAAGGATCTTGAGTAGTGGGTTCGTTCTTGTTATAACTTTCAACATGTTGTGGATTAACCATAACAATTGTGGAAAGATTAGCATAGTGATTTTCATTACTAGAGAGCTTAGATATTTTTGAAGTCTCTTATGAAGATGATTCTTTAAAGGTAGAGGGAACATAAACTGAATTTGATGTTTTAGAGTTTGAATTTGATTCTTCAGTAGAGTTAGCAAAAACTTCATATTGGTTTCTAGTAAGAGTACTAATTGTATTAGGAGATGCAAACAACTTATCAATAATTCATTTTCCTCTATATATGGGTATCAAGGAAGTAGGTATAGACGTTTTTGGAGGAGGCTTGGGTGGTGAATGGATTCTTAAGGTAGAATATGAAGAGGGGGAACCAGGTTGTGTAGTATGAGGTAGCCTAGTTTTTGGCCTGATATAGGAAAAACCAAGGCCAATGAATGATGTAAAAGAAGTGGGTTGGTAACTGGAGGTGCCTATTCTAACTGGCTTCTTTTTGAAAAGTTTCTTGAGAGAATTGATTTGTCTAGGCAAATGATAGGTAAATTGGAAAACTTTATCATAATTGGTAGAGGCAGTAGGTGGGGAGTATATTGGGTATAGTGGAGGATAAAAAGATAAAGGGTTTATAAAAGGAGAAGATGGAGGATATTGAGGCTTGACAATATCAGCTTCAATTTGTTTCAATTCTTCCTTGATCTTTGAGAGCTCCTGCTCCTTTCTATGAAACTTAGGTCCATAGTATCTCTGATCAATATATTATCTAAGATCAGCATCAAGCTGTTGTGCTTGGGAGGAAAGTCGAAGATGCAACTTCTTGATTTCTTCTGCAATAATGTCAACCTTGGTAGTTAAATCCTCTATTTTGCTAGTAAGACCATCCACCTTGGAGTCATTCTTGTGAAGGAACTTGTTTTGGCTTACAGCATTATCTGTACGCTAATTAAGAACTTCTTCCGCATGAGAGGCTGACTTATATCCTTGAGGGGTGACTTCTATGGCCGTAACATACGGTCTCCTAATCATGTTGGTATTCTCATTGGTTCGTACCCCGAGAGCTAGAAATTCTTCTTCATATGTGTCAAAGCACAATATAGCAACATAGGGCAAAGGTTGTAGTTGAAGATACAAAAGGAACTGTAGGTTGTACAGGAATCACAGGTTGTAGATTTGATAGTCGTTTTTGAGAAAAAACATTATTAGCAACAAGGTCATCATGACCTAAATCTTTTAGATGATCCCAGATGGAAAGATCTTTAGAAAGAACTTCAGGAACAAGTTGAAGAATTCTATTTTTAGGGGCTTGATCATTATCATCCTTATGTCTCTTGGGGTATGGAAAACAAGAAGACCAAGGTTTTTCTTTTTCTTCTTCTGTGAGCTAAAATCAACAAGATCATCATCATAGTTGTCCTAGAAGTTATGATATTGACAGTCATAATTAGGTTCACACATACTAGATTTAAATCCTTAATAAAGTGACTATTAACATGTGACATAAAGAAAAGCTGGGCTTTTGGGGTAAAATTATGAACTGGAGGTTTCTCTTCACTTGCGTAAGCAGGTGATATGGTTGTAATTCTTTTAACAGATGCTAGACCTTCAATGCCAAGTCTTTAAAAAGTAGTTCTAACAATCCCGTCATCTATTCTTGCAACAATAAGTGGAGCAATGGTGTGAATATAAGCAGAAGTAAAGTTGAATTCCCTTTCATAATTGGTGATCGAGTTCAATGGAATGATTTGGGCCAGCTCTTTATAAAAAATTTTCCTAGGAATATTAATAATAGCAGAGCCATAATCTCTATCAGTGAACAAAAAAAGGGCATCTCTGGTGGAGTTTGGAAAATGGAGATCTAGGGGATGATTCTAAACTCTACAAATAAGCTGATAATAGAAGGTAGCCATGGTGGCTTTAGAATCTTGTTTGGCACCAATAATTTGAATATGAACTTCCATCCTTTGAGAAAGGGTTTAATCAAAGAGTTTTATGTTGAAGTTTAGGGTAATGGTTAAAACAACACTTCCATTGCTGAGAGTAGTAACCAAGGCTCCAATTAAGGCATGCTGGCAAGATTTGAAGGAGGTGTCTAATAAGGCTGCTTTGACAGAAATAGGGAGACCTTTTCTACTGTGAAGAGTAAGTACAAAACAAATAGCTCCAAGGTAAAGGTGAGTATAACCTTTATTAATGTAAGAATTAATGAGAACTTGCGGGATTTCAAGGGTGACATATTGCTTAGTTGTAGTGGCTAGTAAACTACATTAATCTAGCTTTGAAATGAGTGTTCAGATATTGTGGAAGGAAGAGTGTTGTCGGTGGTATAGGGAATAAGGCTTAAGAAGAGGGAGGTTAGTATTCCGAATGCGAGCATCATCTGGAATATGAGTAAACTCAACTAGGTTTTCTATTTGGTTAGAGAGGGTGCATCGAATAGAAGAAGGCATTCGATCTAGTGATAAGGTTGCAAACTGGCTCACACACCATGAGCTGTCTACTACATGATTATCTTTTACTTTATCATAGTGTTTTTACTTTTGCATTATTGTACTACCACTTATGAGTTTGCCTAGTTGTATTACACTACCAAGTGTGCTTTTACTTTTGTCAATCACGAGTGTGCTTAGCTTTCTTGCTTTCTACTAGCTGGCTTGTAATAATTTTAGTTTGTCATGTTGTAAGATTCAGTCTTTATAAAACGATGCTCCAACACTCCATAAGGATCATCGAAGGTTGAATCAGAAGTTTTATTCTCTCATTTATGAATACACGAGTGTTTTTCAATATGAATTCATTCTAAACTCATATATTCTTCTAAAAGTCTTATCTTTCAATATGTCTCTTCAAGAGATTCTATTATGCTTTGCCCTTGCCTCCTTTGAGGATCCTGTGCAACAGAAAAAATCTGACCTTGATCCTTAGGACCCAAGTTTCTTTATAAATAACGTGGTTTAGTCTGGGTATCTATAAATTGAGGTCCTAAAGTAGTCTGTATGGCTGAGGAATGCCGAAAGAATGACCTTGACATGATAAGATCTGTAGTTATCCTAAACCGAGTCTCAAAGTTCATAGGGAGACTAAGTATCTCTTCTGGGGGGATTCCAACCTTTACTCTCTTTTTTTATGATAATTGATTGTTAACCTTTTTTGTAAAAAAAAAAAAAATCAAACTAGGAAGCCTAATGCATTAAATGACCCATCATATCATCATTAACCCTCCTTGTGACAAAAAAGAGTAGATGACCATAAGTGCAAAAAAATCATCACCTATAGGCGATAGCATGAGCAAATCTAGTTAATATATCTATTAGCACATTTTGTAATTCTCCATATGCAAACTAAACCTAAAAGAAATGAGAGAATCATACAGCAATTTTTTTGGGGAAAAAAAGAAGAAGCATATTGGCTTAATCCTCTTTAACGTTTTTGAAAGTTAACAGCCTCCGCGCAGTTCCAAAAGATCTCTACTTTCCAATTACCTTTCTGATTGTTGGCTTAGCTGATCTCTATTCTTATCTGATCATGGATGCCTACGATGATGGAAAGGGCCAGGCTTTTCCCACACTTGTCAAGGACATTTTGGGCATATATATCACATTTCTTGTTTTATCTTTTTTCTTTATTTTTGATACATACATCAAATAAATTTGTTTTTATTACACGCCAAACTAATTCGGATTGAGCCATGGTACGACCCTTATAGGCGACAACCCTAACATATAAGCTACTACATTCCCAAAGAATCAAACCCATGATCTTTGTTTAAAGTGGAACAATTACTACCAATTAATCTAAACCCTCGGTGGTACATCGATCACACTAACTTTTATTATTATTATTATCATTTTTTTTATTTTGAGTTTGAAAGATCGGGCCATGGTACAACCCATATGGACAAAAACCCTACCACATGAGTTTAAGGTGTCACGGCTCCTATTAGTTGATTCAGAGTTTCAGACCCTTGGTGGTATATCAAATTAACCTCTCTTTTTTTTCAGTTTGATAGGAGACCAAGCTGCCCTGCCAGGGATCAAACCCACCGCTACTCTTATACAAGGGGATTAGTTTGGCGGTAGGGTAATGCACCGTTTGCGGTACATCAAATTAACTTTCTTTCTATTGCATGTAATGTAAATGTGCATGCCTACGGCTGAAGTTTTCCCCTTTCTATTCATTTCATTTACTTTCTATCAGAAAAAACAAATACAGCAGGAACATCCAAATGAAACTAAAACTTCAGTAATTGAATATAGAGAAATAACAACAAAGGCAACACTTATAATAGCTATAGGAAAAGCTGTCCCGGCTGATTTGGAAATGAAAAGGCTTTATACAATTTTATTACCCGCTGCATGCAGATATAGTCCGATCGTAGCAGGATCAACGGGAGCAGATATTAAGCATTTGATATGTTGTAGTAATGAATTAACCTGTTTTTGTTTTCACTTATTAACCACTAATTGTGGAATCTAGTAAGCTTTTCTTTCTTTCTTACTGATCAATTACTACCGTCTACAAAAAGCTTTGCAGCTCACCGTTTCAAGTGTATAAAAATTGAAAATGAAAAAGACCGTGAAAAGAAACGAGTAAATTTGACCGGGAAAAGAGGACGTACAGGAGCAATTAATGAGAAGGAAGCTGCAGGTCAACAGCATGAAAGGGACACGTGACTGAGCACGTGCAGAGAGGAAGTGTGCATATATTTGGTTAATACGTGGTATTCAATTTGCATTACATTACGGTTATTAGATTAAAACAAAAAAAAAGAGGTCAACTACTGGTCTCCCTCAGTCCAGAACCCTCCACGAGCATCACTCAGAGGCTCAACTCAACTAATATTAATTAATTAATGTAATTATTAATTAATCTCATTTTCAGATTCAAATTTGAAGCATCGTCCCTCCTTCTTCTATCACACCCTCCCTGCTAGCCTGTTATTATAGTTGAAGCCTCACTGTCTCATAATGATTCATTGAGATCTTCACCGCCGAACCTTCTTTTATCTTTCACTTTCCCTCTCCTATAAATTTGTCTCCCTCTTCACATCTCTCTCTCTCTCTGTGCTTGTGTGTGGCCACTGAAGCTCCCAGCCTAAAAAGCTTCTTCCTCCTCTGAATTCTCTGTTTGCTCTTCAGAATCCTCATTTATGGACCCTTTCTTTCCTCCTCCTTCTTCCTAGTTAACCTCTTTGCTTTCATAATTAACTTCTCTGAGATTCTGTATATCATCGACCTCCTTCTTCTAGGAGAAAATGGCTTCTCAGGGTAACAAGCCCTTGAGGGATCAAATGGCGCTGACTGCCAAACATCTCCGAAGGCCTTCAAATATGCTGCTTAAGGACTATCTCATCAGGGACGATCTCAGTTCCTGCTCATCCAGCGGCTTCAAATCTGTTCCTCGCCGACAGTGCTGCACCACCGTCCGATTTGATCTCCTCGAGAAAGATCTCCAGGCCAAACGGAATCGCCTCCTTCGATCGAGTAGTGTCATTAGCCACCGGAGTTCTTGTTCTTTCAAGGTTGCTTCCTCCACCATATCCGCCCTGCACAAGGCCTCTCGAGCTGTCATCAACGCCGTTAAATTACTTCCGTTCCTGTCCATATCCCCGACGCCGTCCTCCTCCTCCTCCTCCTCCTACAGAAAGAATAATAACTCCATGAAGCGTCTCCTTTCCCAAAGCTTATCTAGCAAGATGTTGAGCAGAAGCTTTTGGAGAAAAGCAATCGAGGAGGAAGAAGATGAAAGCGAGAATCCACGGTGGAAATCATTCAGGGAGTTTCTAGAAGAAAAAGATAAGCCGTTGGATCAACAAACACAGAGCTCGAGCATGATCAGCGTGACTTTGGGAAGCAGTTGCACTAGCGGAAGTAGCGGCTGGAGTAACGGAAACAGTTGGGGGTCGTCGAGCGAGTTCACGTGGGAGATATTACGGTCGACGACGACGGGCGATAATACTTCCGACGTCGGAGTTGTGAGCAGCGGTGAGAATAGTACAGTGCAGAAAACTAGTACTGCCACCATGACGTCGAGTAGAGAAGAGTCCACCGACCGCTGTACATTAGAGAAAATAATGGTGAGTTAATTTAATTATGAATGTTTGATTTGTTTAATATATTTTGAAAATTTCTGATTCGCTCGTGGAAGATGGTCCGGCGATCTGATCCTCTGGCCATAATATTGATGGAGGAGGCACAGCTGGACCCGAGATTGCATGAAGTCCACGTGCGGGGGAAATTATACGCTACTTCTCGGGGACCATATATATAGTTAATTACCAATCAGCCCTCGCTCCATCTTGGAGGCGCTATCTCACCCCGGCGACTATATTTGTCTTTTACTTGTAAATTTCATTTTATTTCTAATTTTTTTCCTATGAAAAAAATCTTATTAAAAGTTAATAATTGTTTTACTATAGGGGCCTACCTGTACGACTCTCACACGAATATATATGTGCATGTAATGTAGCAGGATTGGTCTGGGGAGGAGAAGGAACAACTGAGTCCTGTGTCGGTACTAAATGGACCGTTTGGGGACGATGAAGAGATCAACTCTCCCTTGGATTCTACGACGAAGATTCGACATTCTGATCACGAGGCTTCATCACTTAAACCCATAGACTTGGAGAAACGAATAGCAGTGTTTTCAGAAGCTAAAGAGAATATCAAGGGCGGTGAGGAAGAAACGTGGAAGCTGATTAACGAGCTTGAAAGTTCAAGGCTCAATAGCGCAGAGAAGAAGCTATTGTTTGATTTGTTCAGTGGCAGCACTGAGAATGAAGACCAAGTGACGAAGATGGCGAAGGAATGGATAAGTGGGGAGTCACAAGGAGTGAGTAATATGGGTTGGCAAGTTTGTGTGAGGGAATTGGATAAGTGTGAGAGATGGACAAATATTTCAGATGAACAAGTGGGGATACAGCTGGAATTCGAGGTTTTGACGAGTTTGATGAACGAGCTCGTACTTGAACTCATTACATCGTCACGGTCATGAGCCTTCTTTAATTGCTTTTATTATTTGTTTTGCCGGGTCCCCATCTTGGGGATAGATAGAGATCAAGCCGTGAAGTTTTGGAAGGATCCATATATATATATATATAGTGGATCGAAATTCGGATTTTTGTTGCTTGCTTGAATTAATCCATTTGAGGCTTTGAATGGTCACCGTGATTCATGAGTAGTTCTGATTAATTTGTTCCCTTCCCCGGGCTTAGTATCGAGAATCTAACCACGAAATCTGAGGTAGATTTTGCTTTATTATAAATTTAACGTATTAATATTGGGGTCCAAGTCCAACATGTGTGCATTTATTTCATGGTACTTGTCTAATATCGGAGGTGCTATTATGGATCTTAGTTTTACCCCATTTTTATTTCCATCCACAATGATCGCCATCATAAACGTGAATTTATTATGCACGTACGAATCATCTGCCATTTTTCATAGCAAAGAATATTTGTACCAAGTAAGCAAACATGGCCTTAGCGTAATCGTGCAAATGGATATTAGATCAGTGGTTTTCTAAGTTCTGATTGTATAGAGTCTGCGGGGAAAAGTCATTTACATAGAAGCGCATTAATTATTGAGAATACAATATCAGCTTGGAAATCTTTTTTTCTAATATCTCGTATCAGTGGTGATATTGTTTGAGGTATTGTCAAGTACTAAATGTGAATGCCTTTCACAAGGAGGGGCTACAAATTTAAACATTAATTTGTCATATTATGAAAGATTAGCATATTCCACTATATTCAACTCCCATGGGTAATGGAATAATTAAAATCTGAAGACAAATGTCAAGATTAAAAGCCTTCACAAATAATGGCCATTTGTAGATCCTTGAGGCCCAAAAAGCTGGAACCTAGGACAAAATTCTAAGAAGGGCCAACCACGAGGCTTGAACCAAAGTCCAATACTCCAATCTATTAAGTCCGACTTGAGTTTTTTTGTTTTGTCTTCTTGGAAAACAGAACACATATACACCAACGAGATGCTCCCAGGCCCGAATCATAATTTTTGCACGCAAACACGCCCTCGCACACGTGGTCTCACACACACACACACACACATTTACAATTTGAAAACTTAAAGCACAGTGGGCGTTTAGCTGAGTTCCTTAAACATCGAGTTAGAAGTTCAATCCCTAGTGATGTCACAGTATGTATGGAGAAGGTCTCACGGCCAGTACTAAAGGCCTTTTAAGAAGTCCACAAAGCGAGAGAATTAGTCACTACTACTGGCGATAGGTACCCTAAACCTTAAAAAAAAGATAAGCTGTCCAAATTAAAATTTGCAATTTCAGGATTTCTTACCTTTTTTTGCCAACTTCAGAATTTCTTAGCTACACTTGTTTGCACAAATGGTATGATAAAAACACAAGGTGGTAACTGGAGTAAAAAACAAAAAAAAGGTCCAATTACTGGTTCACCATCCGGACTTAGACAAGATTTTTTTTTTTTGGAAAAAATGGTCCATGTGCTTCAGTTGTTGGTTTTGATGCAGCATATTAAAACCATGAACTACTAACAATGTTGGTTTTTAAAAATATATATATATATATAAGCAGTACTCCACAGAAGATCATCAGTTTTGGTAATCATAATGCAAACAAAAAAAGAAATCAGTGTTGGTAATAATGAAAGGACGGAATCAATGGAGAGATTGCTGTCCCCAATGTACCCGCCAGCCACTCTCCTCTGCACACTATTGCATTGGTCACGTGCTGCATAGTACTTACCCAGATTTTTTTTCCCTCCATACCCGATATACCCCTCCCCTCTCAAGTAGGAAGTGAGGTTTCTTTTAGTGCTAATTATGAGTCCCACTATTAAATTTTTTTATGAATTTGCAATTATGCCTATCATTGATTGGCAAAAAAAAAAAAAAAATAGTGTAAACTTTATTCATATAGTGTATTTTTTTAATATAAATTTGCAATTACACCTATACCTGTCATTGATAGTGTAAACTTTATTCATATGGTGTATAATTAAAAAGAGTAAAGTTAGAATGCTATTAAATTTTAAATTAAATTTAATACATTTTAATTTTTTTTCTTTATTCCCATAAAATATGTTAGAAGTGATTTATAAATAAAATCATGAAGTACAAAATAGAGTAGTAGTACATAACCATTTAAAAAATTGAGAGAGAAATAGAATATGAGAGAATAAAAAAAACAAAGACACAGTTTTTCGAAAAAACTACATTTTCTGAAAAATTATAAATGACCGGGAAAACAAAACATAAGGACAGAAGAACCTAAACAGGCCCTGCCCATGAGTTTTGTAGAGATTTGTTGAGTGCGTGCCACGGTTCAGAGATCCTTGCCGCATGCACAATGCCACGGACCTTTTCTTGCTTTTGGGTCAATATCTTTTTTTTGACTATTCAAATTTATGATTAATTTGATTTTGATCTCTCAAATTATAAATTATTGATTTTAGTCTCTCTAATGATAAGATGGTCTGTTTTTTATTGAGTTATAAAGACTAATAATTTAAAGAAGATAAAATTTAAGGGATTAAAATCTATAATTTAAAATCTGAGGAACTAAAAATCTAAAACTAAAATGAGAAGAAACTTAATAAATTAAAGATTACTTCAACCATTTTTTTCTAATAAAAAGGTTATGACACAGAAAAGTTCATAAACTTTTTTATAGGTGTACCTAGTGACTGAGCTCATTATTTATATATATTATATGTCTAATCCTATGCTTTTTAGCACTTTATTATTAATAAATCGGGTATAAGTAATGATAAATTTGCATAAAGGGTAGATGAGTCATTTATGAGGTTTTATGTTCTTATTTATAGATTTTGTGTGATTTTCTATTTTATGACCTTTAGTCTATTTGGCTTGTTTGCACTTACCGATAATCAATTAAATAGGAATTTTTAAAATTAAAAAAAAAAAAAAAAAAAAAAAAAGCAATTAAGGATCTGGATTGGAACAATTACAGTCGAGAGCCGGAGAAAATTAAAAAACAAGACCCCAGAAGTTCAGAAATGACAATTTGGTCCAAAACCCTCGCGCAAAAGTCCAATACTTTACCACTGGTAGGGCCCACTGATGCCCACGTGTAATATCCAAAACCAATCAAAACACGCCGCTTCATTTCTTCTTACCTCTCCAAAATGAATAAAAATTTACATTATTCTTAAATAAACATTTATAACCTCATCAGCTTGACAAACAAATCCCATTTGTTACCACATGTGTAATTGGAGTTTTTAAAAATAATTTTTTAATTACTCTTTACGATATAAAAGATAAATATGTAATAAGAGTTTTATCTCAATTTATATAAATAAACACTTTTGAAAACTTTAAACATGACCCAGACAAGCATAGTCAATTTACTGCCTTATGGTTTTCCCAGTTTTTTTTATGAAGCCCTTTTTTTTAATGAGGTCTTCTTCCCATTTCCATCCTACCTAGCTGGTTAAACGACTGAAAATATGTTTGTTTGGAATGGGGATCAAAATCTTTAATAGCAACTTTTTAATAATAATTTATAGTATATGAGATAAGTATGGGAGAGGAGTTTTATTTCGATTTACGTAAATCAATACTTTTGAAGATCCCAAACTTAATCCCGAACAAACAAAATTAGGAGTGTTCATCAATTTCCCGTCCCGAAAATTTCTCAATTGGGAATGTGATTTTGGGAATGGGAATGGGACTTCCCGATCCCAGATATGTGTGTGCGCGCGCGCGCGCTTTTTTAAAAAATATTTAAGAAAATAAGACCAAATGTAAAATAAAATGTGAAAATCCCTAACACCTTAAGGTAATATCTATTCTTTTAGTTTATTTAGTTAATTTCATTTATTATTTATTAAATAACTCTACTTTTTTCTTCTTGTCTTTATTCTTTTTGCAGCTGAATCGACAACTTTAAGCATGTATTTGACTAATTATATATTTGTATTAGACTTATTTGGTACAATATGATATTAGACAAATTATATATTTGTACTAGACTAAGGGTGTGTTTGGTTTGAGGGGAGGTGGGGGGAGGGTGGGGAAATTACAATTTTGGACAAAAGAAACCCAAAATTTACCTTCTCATTTTTTTAAATTTTAGGATCCCGCCCAAAATTTACTTTTTCATTCTTTTTAAATTTTGGATTCCCGCAAAAAATTTAAATTTCTTCAACCAAAAAAGGTAATCTATCCACCCTCTCATTCCCTCCGTCCCCTCCCCTCCCCTCAAACCAAACACACTCTAAAGGAAACACAACAAAAAATTCAATATAAAGATTTTTTTTTAAAGGAAATCTGGGATCGAAAATAAAACTCCTTTCTGAACACTTTTCGAAATCGAAAATGGTATTTTCCGATCTTATTCCCATCGGAACAGCCCTAAGCAAAATGTGAATCCAAGCAAAAAAGAACAGAACAAATTTAACAAAAAAACTGAAGAAGGAGAAGAGGAAGAGTGAAAGGCGGAAAAATCGGCAAAAAAAATAAAGAAAGGAGGAAAAAAAGAAAAGCCATATGTTCTTCGCTGTAAAATCCCAAAGTAACAAGCATTTTTTCCCATTTAAAAAATTTATACGTAATTGTTGCACCTGTATCGCGATGACAGGCTTATATTTATTTTAAAAAATATATAAATAAAATTATAGCATTTCCACAAAACCAGGCTCTATTACCAAAACAAAAACTCACTGCTTTGTTTTAAGTGAGGTTTTTTTTTTTTTGGTACAAAATTTTTAGGGAAGGGATTGGGCTCACCTACAATTTAAAGGCATGGTGAAGTCTCCCTTCCTCCTAGGTCATACCAATGTTGGGCAGGACGAACCGTTAATTACCTTCAGGCATTTACTTAAACATCTAGAAGCTAAGATGCCTCCCCAAACGCTATGGTATAGACACTTTATGCCACTTTCAAAAATCAAACCAGTACCAAGATGGACAATCAGACGCAAAATCCAACCCCCTCACCACTCAACCCACGGACTATGGGTTCTGTGAGGTATATTTTGCTTTTAGTGTATTGGTGTTTTATCATAGAGTAGCAAACCATCCGGGGGGAGCAAACCCATCAGTTTTCTCTCCACTTTCTTCTCTTTCCTCTCTGATTGAGCTGGTGTTAAATAAGTATATTCATATAATTTAAGATAAAATTTTTTTCATATATTTATATCGTATATTATAAATTAAATTGTAAAAACAGCTCCACTGCTTACCTAAATGGATACTAAAATTTGAGCGCTTCATATTTCACATTTTATAAAATAATCTTTTAATTTATTTTTCTGTTATTACAGTTTCAAAGTGTTTGGTCTAAAATTTCATGGTGACGATGAGGATTGATTTATAAAAGAAGATCAGGTGGAAGGCAAGCCTGTGGACTGTGGTTAACAGGAGAACATGTGGGGCCCAGAAAGAAAAGATGTGAGAAGAAATGAGATTGGAGTAAAGAGGAAGCGATATTCCCGAGTGGTTGCCGCTTGCCCCCTAATCATTCACACTGTCAGACCAGATCACCCCATAAAATAACAAAAAAGGAAAAAGAAAAAAGCTGGTCTGTATGAAGACGGTCTCATTATTATTACTATTGGTTGATTGTCGAGGACCCACACTTCTGATGAAACAGTAATACTAGTTGGAAAAGGAAAAGTGACTGTGCACGCTCCTTTCTACATTTTGGCTTTCCACCCCTTTTCACTCCCTTCGGCCGTCAAGCCCTTTCTCTCTCTACCCCTAGGCCTAACCTAACCTCCCATTGTGATCTTATTTTTTTTAGGGTTAGGGGCAAAAAAATACTTACAGATTTTTATAAAAAAGTGTACCTTTCACTATAAATTGTTTTTAGGTGTTAAAGTAATTATACATTTTCAAAAAATTGGATAAAAGTGACATTTTCATTAAGGTAGGAAACATCTGTTATCTTTGGGACCCACGCTGTTTAAAAAATAAAATAACCTAAATTTCTTAATTTCCTATGCTACCCTCCATCCTCTCTCTCTCAGACTCTCCCTCCCTTCCTTGACTTCCCAATTTCTTCCTAGCTTTTGGTGACAATGGTGATTGTGTCCACCAATGATGTCATTGTTGCATCTTAGTTAGAGGAGGATGATGACGCCCAATAGGGGGCGGAAAGATCGAGGGCGTGGAGGAGAGAAGAGAAGGTGGCGACCTCCTCCCTACCACCTTTGCTTCTCCTCTTGTTGGCATCGCTGTCATGTCGTGCTACCGTCAGTTGTCACTACCCACTCTTTCACTCTATCACAAGGCGCCTTCACGCCTCTGTCACTATTTTAGACTTGTCAATTTCATTCCTTCCTCAATTTTTCTTCAAATTTTCCGCTATCAAGTTTTTCGATCTCAGTAACTTCTTCGATGATCTCAATCGTTTGCTTGCTCAACTTTCCAAATCTCGATTGGCCTTCAATTTCCTCAATATCTCCATTCAGAGATTCGTTCCCACCGATGAACTGAAATAATTGGGTTTGAAGATGAGAAATATTCGGAGGGTTTTGATTTGTTCCTAAACTTATAAAAATGACAAGAGTGATAATTCATGTTGGAAATAGACACAAATGAGAGAGAGGATTGAAAATGTCATTGATAGATGATAATAAAATTGAAAAAATGTATCCATTTATGATATATTTAATGAGTAGACTAACTCTCCTTAATATGTGAGAATTAAATAACCATGTTAGTGGGATAAGTTTTAACGAGCTTAATTTTGCAAGAAAAAGAAGAGAGCTTAATTTAATAAAAATTTAAAGTTAATATTAAAAGATTTAAATTAAGTTTTCTATTTTTTTATCTTGTATATTCTTTTTATTAAAATTTCTAACCACACTCATCTATTTTGTTTAAATTGAATTCATTAAAATTTTCCTTCATCTACATTTTCCTCATGCCAAATAGGCCTTTAATGACTAGTTTTGATAGATTTTGGACAAAAATTAAATTAGTTTAACTTATTGATGTTAGTGAGGATTGCACCCATAAAAATAAATCAATGCTAATTATAAAAACATAATACTTAAGTTAGTGAGTTGATTAATTGTTTTAATATTCCAATGATATGTATGAAATTATTAACAAGGTGCATCTGTGCCTTGTTAAAACAGTATATCAATAATACGACTAAAATAATCGAGACATAAACATAATTAGTCATAAGATGGGCAAGTGCAGTGCTATCCCAAGCCACGAGGGCAAAATAGCATTAAGTTAGCAATATATCAGTTGAGATAGAATTTTTCTCACATATTTATCTTATACACCATAAATTATATTAAAAAAATAATTTTTACTATTAATTCAAACATGCGTTAATTTCTAGAGTGATTGCGTGCATATTTGGAAAATCACAAAACCATAGTTTTAGTAATGTTATTAAATGGATCGAACTGGCAGGTTCAACCTAGAAACAGGTGAACCGATAGATAAACCTGTCCAGTCCACGCATCTACTCGGTTCATATTTTTTTTAATAAAAATTATTTTTTTTTCTTTATAATTTCATATTAATAATTCTAAAATTTTTATTTTCTCACAGGTTAGCTCAAATTTGATTCCAGTCTAAGCCACTGACACTTAACACAGTACCCTGTGTCGCTTTTCTGTTGCTAATTGGTTGGTATCTTTAATCTTAGGATGGTTTATTACTTTATTTTTCTTTTGTTTTTTAGCTGTAATTGGGTTTATGCAGTTCTTTCTGGTCCTAACATAAAAAGGGGTCCAAATGTTTATGTATCGTTCTGCTTTTTAATAAAATTGTCTTCATGTATAAAAAAAAAAAATTGAATTCTTGAGAATCTCAATGTTAATTTAATAATTTATCGTGCTTCACACGAGGATAAGAGATAGTGACTGCTGGAGGGCTGGTTTAAAAAAAAAAAAAAAAAATTGAAGCCATGACTTGATATATATCCTGAATTTATAAGGCCAGATTTACATCACATTGGGACATATGAACTTGCAGCATTGTGCAAATAAGAAAGAGGATAAAATAAAATTTTGAATACAACGAACGTAACTAAACAGTCTAATGAAACTAATGGGTGAATAAATTAGGGTTTGTTTGAGTTAGCATTTAAAATACGCATTCAAACAAGTCAGGACAAAACTATTACCACATACTTACCTCGTACAATATAAATCATATTAGAAAAACAACTTATACAACTAATCTACGTGCATGTTTGAGTTAGCGGTAGAAGCTGTTTTTCTAACGTGATTTAAGATAGACTAGATAAGTATGTGAAAAGAATTTTATTTCGGGTTGCGTGAATGTGATTTTTGAACTCTGACTCAAACAGGCATAATAGGCACTTAATCTTATGTTGATACAAAACTTGATGAGTTGACAATAATTCATAAAACGGTCAACAAAAATGAAATCGGGATGGAACCATGGTTATCAAGTTTGGACCGAACAGGTCAGGTCAACCCACAAACCAGCGATCCAGCCATGAAACTAGTCCAAGCAGGTACATAAACCAGTGTTGTAGCAGCTCGGGGCGACCTGGTCGTACTCAGTCAATCAATTGAGTTGCTGGTTTGACCCAAGCGCTTTTAAAAAATTAAATTAATTTTTTTTATGGGGGTATGAGTTGCAGACGACAATTTTAGTTAAAATTAATGATAATTTTTGTATTAATGACTATTAGTTTAGCGATTAAAGAATTGTAGGTATGAATATCTTGTTATCACTTATCTGTATTGATAATTTGTTAGGAAGAATAGTAATTATTGATTATAATTTCATTAGATTGTGGATTAATACTATGATGTCAATAATTCAAAGAAATTGTAAGGAATGTTTGGATAAATATATGATTATTTTGTTAGTAATTCAATGTATTGGATTGATTTTGAATGAGTATGATATTATGATGAATATTTAAATTATTTTTAAATTTTTTATTCGTAACCGGTCTGACCTTTGGATTGACTCCGATCGGACCTATTAACCCTTAACCCAATACCTTGATGGGTTCAATAGTCAGTCCGGGTTTATCACTCTATTCATTTATATAAATCACTTGTACTCCATTCTCTCAAAACAAGAAAAGTATTAAATAAATACATTTTTTTTTCATATTTATCCTTATTTATAAAGTATGCGCATCTTCTCTCACTTCCCTTTATTTTTCTACATCCGCATCTCTCGCTCTTTCTCTCGTTATTAATAAAGGGTAAACTTGTCAAAATCATATTTATTACCCTACAAGTGACTTATATTTTAGAGTAAATATGTTAAAATGATCATAAACTCTTGTGAAAAGTGCAATTGTAATCATAAACTATTTTTTTGAGCAAAAGTAACCATGAACATTATAAAAGATGACAAAAGTAACCACAGCGTTAACAGACGTTAACGTCCGTTATTGTGAACTTTTTAGTAGAATGTTAAGGTGCTAAAATAGCGATTAACTAATATCAAAAGTGCAAAAGTAACCATAAACTTTTTATTGAATATAAAAGTAACTTCTTGAACATTAATTCATAATTTTTTTTTTCTTTTGTGTTATCAGTGTTTTATCAATCTGGAGATTAAAATGACAAGAGTAAAAAAACATATAAATTAATGTTCAAATAGTCAACTATTTTATAATTAATGTTAGGGACTTTATCATGGTTATCGGACCTGAAACCGGCCAACCGGTTAGTAGATCTGAGTCAGGTTTTAAATTTTCTTTTTTAAATTTTTTTTATTCTTCCTTTAGAATTTCGTACTATAAACCTAAAATTTTTTATTTCTCATCGGTTTGGTCCCGGTTTAACTCCGATATAACCCATTGATCCTTGACTCGGTACCCCAGCCGGTTCACTAACAAGTCCAAGTTTAATTACATTGATTTTATCTTTTAGAGTTAGGTGATAATGTTCTTTCGTTTTGTCATTCTTGCCAAAATAAAAAAAAAATCGAATTTTTGAATATTAATTCATAAGTTTTGTCATTTTAACCCTCGAATTGATAAAACACTCATAACACAAAAGAAAAAAAATTATGAATTAATGTTTAAGAAGTTATTTTTGCATCTAATAAAAAGTTTATGGTTACTTTTGCATTTTTGGTATTAGTTAATGACTATTTTAGCACCTTAACATTTTGTTAAAAAGTTCACATTAATGGACATTAACGTCTGTTAACGTCGTGATTACTTTTGTCCTCTTATATAATGTTTATGGTTACTTTTACTGTAAAAAATAGTTTATGGTTACAGCTGCACTTTTTACAAAAGGTTATGGTCATTTTAGCACATTTACCCTATATTTTAAAACAAACATTTTGGATACAAGTGACTTATAAAAAAGAAAAAAGTGGAATTAATTTGTATAAGTTAGACATATTAGTTTTGAGAAAAACGATAAATATAACTAATTTAAAGTGATTAATTCAGTTTTCTTAATCTCTTCAAACCAAGCAATTATATCTTATACTTCTTCCAATCCATAATATAAGTCATTTTGAAAGTAATTAATGCTGATTCGTTAATTTTATCCTTGTAGTTAATGCTTAAATGTGCCCTTTTGTATGTTTTTTCATATTAAAAATATTATTTAATATGGATAAAGTTTAAAAAAATCAATTTAAGGCCTATTAAATGAGTTAACCGCCAATTTTTAATTATACCATATTAGTTGAAATATCTTATATTATAGATTTGAGGGTTATTAATGATTAGAGAATAAAACTAAATTGACAACACTACTTAAAAAAAAAAAAGTAAAAGAAAATATACAAAGGATAATAATCACTCTAAACAAGAGGTGGTAATGTGGCATTAATATTGTGCCACCCAAGAAATATGTCGGAATGGGAAAGGTTGGACGGGGCTGCCCAATGGAATCTCACGGAATAGGAAAAGGTCGACAAGCCTGCATGGAATCAAAATATGGCAGTGTGCCTCACCCTTTCCAACTAGTCTTCCGATATACCTTTTTTTTTTAAGATAAATATTGGAAACCTTATATCAAAGAGATATTTCATCCAAACTTAGAAGAGGTTGAATCTAATCTTTGTCAATATCCGCCTTTTGAATAAAAGGAGGAGGTTAATCAAGAAAACAAAAGACTCCCTCCATGTTATGTGAGTACCTAACTAATTTATTAGTAGTGGTTATGTGCTCTTTGTAATTATGAGCGACCATAACTTGCCAATCTCTATAAAAAAGTAATCTAAAATCATCCATAATGTCATTGAATGGATGATCATTATCACAACCTCTCAACATATAGTTGATAGCCTCTATACAATCAGAAAACAAAAAAATCTTCCTATACCCTTTGGACTAACACAATTGCAAGCCTTTAATACATCCAGGCATTTCTGCAAAAACAAGAAGAACGTTTACTAATTTGCAGCTAAATCCACCAAGCTATCTGTCATTGTGATCTCAAAAGTAGCCTCCGCACCCACTCCTTCCATCCTCCAACACCGAGCCATCAACTTCTAGCTTGACGAAGTCCCCCTCTTGTTGATGTTGATTCCCCTGTGGTAGTCTGATCCTGCTTTCCGTAGCTCATGTTATGAGGATATCCTTATCCGAGCATGCTCTAAAGAAACTGTGATAAGCATTGAGTCGCACTCTGATGTCTTCACTATTAAAAAGTTTGTTACAACGTGAAACCCATACATCCCAATAAAGATAGCCAAACAATTTTGACCACGAGACTTTCTTAGTAAAGTCTTCTGATATACTTATAGGCTACTTTCAATATGTTTTATTGGAATAGAGAAAAGCATTAAATTTTATTAATTTTAATAGATTTTTTACTCTATCCTTCTTTATTAAGTCTGCTCAATAAAAAATGGAATATAAGATTATATATTTATATAAAAATTTGATGACATGACTTTTAAACAGAAAAAGGATTTTCTTTTTGCCTTGAAAATAAAATCATCCAATTAGAGGAGTAAATCCGTTTCTTAATATAAGATTATTTAATTAATTTAATTAGATGAAGGAAGTTTGATAAATTAATTAATTATAATAAATATGATACATTTTTCCTAAAATATTTTTATCATCTCTCTTAATTAATTCCCCCCATCTCCTATTTGAGGGAGTATCAATAGGAATAATTTGGAAAAATTTGATAAACATAGGAAATATGTCCTATATTTAGGATTAATATTAACTCTTAATCAGGTTATACATTAAGGATCAAGAAGTTATCGCTATCTCTTGTCCTTAATATAAAACATTTTTACTTAATTTGATTAGATTAAGGGAGTTAGTTAAATTAATTAATATAATATGTGTTTTATAAAACACCTCAGTCATATTTCATATTTCTCTTATTCTCTCCCTCCTTAATTATTATTGATGAGGCATTAATAAGGATAAATTAAAAAAATATAAGAACATTGTCTTATATTGAAGACAAAAATCAACTCCTAAAATATATTTTAAATTAAAGACATGAAGGAGTATTATTAATCTTTTTTTTTTTTGGTCAAAAAGGAGTATTATTAATCTAAACAAACATAAATGACACTAGAACGAATTCAAAAATTGGATCCCTGATCCAAACGCGACGGGAAGCGCTGCCATTGGAGGAACACGTCATTGGCACTTTTTTGGAATTCACTAATGTATCAATCACACGCCCAAAAATGTATTCAGAAATTTAACTTGGAATAAGTTTAAACATATTACATAATTAACTAAATTATATTGCACAGATTTCACTGGCCAGAAAAAATATCATATTGAACAACCAATTGATAGTAATCACGTTGAGTTTTTTCACTATAGCAGTCATTTATGCATTTAATTTTAGATTGAGTTATTAATTTATCGCCAGGATTAAAATCTTTAGATTCTGAAATAAAGAAAAAAAATATTGACAATCTTAACACACGAGTCAAGAAAGGAGAAACTATAAAGGGTGCATCATACGTGATCAGGGTTCATGAACAGACATCATACACAATATATGTGTGTGTTTTCTCCCTAACGATGAACATGCACCAATTTAAGACCTTTTTTTTTTGGATCGGCAAATCAAATCTACACTCATGAATGTTGACTCGGTTGACCTAAAAAAGGAATTTTGAGTTTGGCAAGCAGAGTGTGGGGACAGCTATTGTTGTCAAACTCGCGAGTTGACTCTCTGAATTTACTATTTTTACGTTTCTAACCTATGAAATCGAGTCGAGTCATTGGTAAACTCGTGACCTTTGTAAACTCGGTTAAATTCATGAATTTATACACCGAGTTTACCGTTTTCACGTTTCTAACCGACAAAACTGTGTTAAAGCACCTTTAAACTCGTGTTAACTTTTTCAATTTGATTATACTCAACGACTTTATATATGAATTTTATAGAAATTTCTTTGTTAAATACGATAAATTATGAATGTTGATAGATTTAATTTCAATTATTTGTATTTAAAATATATTTAAATCATATTGTTGTCAACTTTTTATATTTTAATCATTTAATTATATACTAATAATATCTATTTAATGATACAATTAAACTCTTACGAGTTTACGATTCGAGTTCACGATACGAATTTACATCACTATCACAAGTTTGCTTAAACTCGCGAGTTTGACAATCTTAGGGACAGCAATGCTGAATCTACAAGAGTGTGGATGGAGTAAATATAGTCATTAATTTAAGATATAGAGTATTTTCGGGGTTATATATTTATAACAAAGAAGTTGCAATTTTGGGTAAAGTAGCATTTAGCATCGTAATATTATTTTCAGTAGCATATAGCACCCTAATTTTATTTATGGTGTATTCATACCCTAATGTTGTTGTCTCGGTCCATTTAGGTCTAGCACCACATGATGCTATTCTTCAGTCACATACTCACATTTAATGCTCCGATCTCATTTATGGTTTAGAGTGCTTTTGAGTGGAAACCATTTCAGTGTCTATTGTAATGATGAGGACTAGGAGCTAATCATCACGCCATTTAAATATAAGTTGAATGGGTCATATTGATTTATTCTTACTCTAGGTTTTTTTTTTTCAAAATAATTATCTTAATGTGTACAGGATCTAATATAAAGATAATATCTTGACTATCAATTTTTCAAAAAACATATTTTATTTAATAACGATTATTTAAAAATATTAAATCTAAACTATTAAGATTCTATTTGAATTATACAGATCTTCCTACATTTATTTACTCTTGTTGTTTATGGTTGCGATGAGCGCTGATTTATGAGTAAGGATGGAGTGATGAAGGTTGTGTTTGGTTTGAGGTGAGGTGAGGTGAGAGAGGGTGGGGAAATTACCTTTTTGGACAAAAGAAATCCAAAATCTACCCTCTCATTTTTTTTAAAATTTTAAGTTCCCGCCAAAAATCTACTTTCTTATTCTTTTCAAAATTTTAGATTCCCGCTCAAAATTTAAATTCTTTTAACCCAACAAGGTAATTTCCCCACCCTCTCCCACCTCACCTCAAACCAAACACAGCCAAAAGCACAACAAAACTGCTAGCATTATCAATCAAGCATGTCATACAAAATTTATGAAAAAGTTATGCTACTCTCAAATCGTAGATGACCATGCATATTTACTTTAAATCTCTTGCAGCGCATAGCTAAACCAAGTGGCTAGTTGAAATAAAAAGAATTGAACATAATTTCGAGATCACAAATAAAGTAATCTTTTCACTGTTATTTGTGAAAATCTCACTTAAGTCCAAAGAACAAGAAAAAATATAAAAAAAAGTCATAGTGTAGATTACTCCATCAAAACAGTTTATAAGGATCTCAGTAATATAGATTCTAAATATGAACTCACCTTATTGACAAGTATATGTGACTATATTGACAAGTCATAGTAACCATTGACAAGCTCATACATGTTAATTAAAACAATTCCCGTTGACAAGTGTATGTGACTATATTGACAAGCTCATATGTGTTATCTAAACTAGCTTCTGTTGATAAGTATATCTCACTATATTGACAAGTCATAAAATAACTATTGATAAGTTTATCTACGTTAACTAAAATAGCTTCTGTTGATAAGTGTATATGACTATATTAACAAGTTATAAAACAACCATTGATAGACCTATCTATGTCACTAAGGTCCTTATGGACGTTTTTGACAAATAAATCTACATTGGGATATTTTTTATAGATGAATTTACACTAAGATTTTTTTGATATTTTTTCTTGTTCTTTGGACGAGAGTGAGATTTTCCCTTATTATTTTGGACTCGCCTTTTTAGTTATGTCCATTGAATATTAATCCCATCGATGAATATGGACAGAGATAGCACATATGATTCTTTGATTCTTCAAAAGAGGAAACGGACAGGGGAGCTAGTCAGCGTTCACTCACGAGGCACGCCCCCGAGGGCGCAAAGGCCAAGTATTTATTTTGGATACGCGTAATATTATATATATATATATATATATATATATATATATTCTTTTTCTGGAAAAATACCTGTATAGTGCATACCACAATCTGATTAAAGGAAGAAACTATTCCTAGCTTTATCCTGCAAAAGAGACCAGGCTTGAGGTCAGAATCCCTATAATAACTGCCATATATTTCTACTTGCTTCACCCACAATCTGATCTCCATGACCATAAAGGCAGAATCTTCTCGCCCAGAAAGTCTGGTAAGGCTTTCAATAAATTCATTACAATAACAAAGAAGACAACAAACTTAAAGTCTCTTTTTCCCCAGAAAAAAGAAGAAGAGAGGCATAAAGTTCAGCTTCCCTGGATATAAGCCTTGCCTGGAATAGTGTTAGGTCAGCCACTTGGAAACAAAAAAAAACTAATTAGATGAGAAAAAGATACTACCATTTGACATGATTTTGGGGGTATTTGACCCTTTTTCTACAAAAGCAATTGTTTATGGTTTATGGCTTTTCTTCACATTTACATTTATATTTATTGAAACTGATTTTTTAATATATCATATAAATAAATTTTCGTCAAATTAAGTTTTTTTAAAAAATATATTTAAATATACATCATGCTATACTAATTACTTTTTAGGAAAAAGATAATAAAATGCCACTTGAACTTTAAAATCTCAAATCAATTTTGTTAACTATAAGAGCATAGTATAGCAATGGATAATTCATTTTAATAAAAAACCACTTATCTAAAAATTTAAATTTAAGTGGTATTTTTTTTATTTT
Organism: Inga laurina; assembly: GCA_963855925.1. Taxonomy (NCBI): domain Eukaryota; kingdom Viridiplantae; phylum Streptophyta; class Magnoliopsida; order Fabales; family Fabaceae; genus Inga; species Inga laurina. The sequence continues at coordinate 48,350,198 of OY979712.1, forward strand.
TCTCCAACTTATGAATAAAAATCAGTTCAAAGTCACCTTTCTAATGCAAACAAGAGGTGTTTCGAAACTTGTACCGGATCGGCCCATCCAGCTCGGGAACCGGCTAATCTGCTGGGAAACCAAACCTGACTAGTAATTATTATATTTAAAAAAAATTGATTTTTTTTTAATTTTATATTAATAATCATAAAATTTTTAGTTAGCTCTGATTTGATTTTAATATAAATTATTGACCCTTAATCCAATATCTCAACCGATTTAGTGTGTGTTTGGATTAATTTTTTTTAATAGCTTTTACAACTTAAGAAATAAGTATGTGAGAGGAGTTTTATCTCGAATTACATAAACTATGATTTAAAACCATAATTTAAAGATTTACCAAACACGGACTTAATGGTTGGAACCAGATTTCATGGCCTGGCAGACAAGGCACTATGTTTTTAATATATCAAGGTATTCGGCTGGCCACGCTTTCCGCCCCTCCTGTGGGTCCCACTGGATCAATTTTAAATTTTTTTTTTGATCAACTTGATTATTACTATTTTTTTTGGTTTCTTAATTTCCTTATAAGTTTTTTTTGCCACCAATTTCCTGGTAAGTTATAATAACTGCCCACACATTGATTCGTATTTCGTACCAAGTCACAGAGGTTAGGTCAAGGCCGTAAATTCAAGAAGAACGGAGGGTTGTATTTCTGACGCCAACCAGAACCTTTTCCCTCAGTCCCTGGTCTCAAAAACAGTCCTCCTCCAACTCGCCTGTTTCGTTGAAAGTGACCGCCGGCGACCTCACTCCCTTACTCTCCTCCTCTCCTCCTCCTCTTCTTCTTCGTCGTTTCTGTGATTTCTTCTTCTAAATTTGGCTCCCTTGGCTCTGTAATCCGTAGTCGCAGAGCCGCTTACGAGTGAGCTGCGATATTTGGTTCTACTCTACTTTGCTCCGTAAAGCAGCATTCTTCTCAACAAGTGAGTACAAGAGTTTCGTGGTTTGTATTCTTCCAGGACAGTTTTTTCTTAAGTATTTTCTATTCGTGGATATTATGTTTCTGTTTCTTAGAAATATTGCGATCACTGCTTTTTTTTTTGGAACGACCACCGCAGTCTCGTCTATAATGTCAAGTTTTTGGGTTCATTGAGGGTTATTTGTATTAAGGGTGCATGACACTGCCTTGCATGTTACATGATCATGCCTTTTGAGGTTTGAGGGTTGGTGTTTCTGGCAATGTGCCTAGATTTTCCTGCGGAAGTAATTCCGTATGCTGTATTAATCCATTCATCTATGGACCAGTTTTCTCCGTTTTTTTATGTAATCAGTTGGCTTCTGCGTTTTCTTTTTCTTTTTTGCCAAGGCTTCTGCGTTTTCAAAAGCTAAATTTTACTCAATATCGTGCCGGATCATATAAATATAGAGGAAACCCTTTTTTCTACCATGTGATTGTTCAATTTAAAGATAATCACAGGAACACGTTTACGTGTAGGCTTCACAAATACACATTCCAGGCTGAGCTCTGAAGTTTATTTAAAAAACATGTAACACTTTAGGATACCGTTTACATTCTTTAACTTTTCACTCCATGTTGATCAAATTGTAAGTAAAGTTCGTCCATGCCATACTTGGTACACTGTAATGTGTAACATGACTACGCAACGCAGCAACAGGTTTAAAGAGATCGCTTACCTAAAAGAGGATGAGATACTAGGAATAGTATCACTGAAACCCAAGAAAAAGGGAACTTATTTACCTCCAAAAGAATGATATGATATTTCAAAGATCTTTAATAGGTTGGGTTGGGACAGGGTAATGGTGTTGTCTGAGATCAGCATTACTGTTCTGCAATAACTGGCAAGGGATAAAATGTTCTGGCTGGCTAGCTTTGGATGAAATCAGAAGGATATATATCCCCAATGATTTACTGAATTATGTTCTTGATTGCCAAGGTTGAATTTCAAATTTTAATTCTAATGAATTAATCAGTGGGTAAGAAAGATGAATTATTGTTGATTGTTGAAACTTGACTTAGGTTGGTGTGTGTGGTAGGGGTCTTCGTGTTTTGAGAGCAAGGAACTGGAGATTCAATTTCCAGCATTTGTATATGAAGCAAATCCAGTTTTTTCCTTTTTCCCTTTGTATTTTGAGGAAGATCAGTTTCTAATATTGGCGAAGGATATTCCTAATGTCTCACTAGAGGCAAAAAGCATGAACTTGCTCTCCATAATGCTATTTTCTAATTATTATCTTTTCTTCGTGTTTTGAGAGCAAGGAACTGGAGATTCAATTTCCAGCATTTGTATATGAAGCAAATCCAGTTTTTTCCTTTTTCCCTTTGTATTTTGAGGAAGATCAGTTTCTAATATTGGCGAAGGATATTCCTAATGTCTCACTAGAGGCAAAAAGCATGAACTTGCTCTCCCTAATGCTATTTTCTAATTATTATCATTTTAATTATTTGTGTTTTGACACAATGACTCTATGCAAATCTTAATTTTCTCAGAAACAAGAAGGACTATGTCTGATGATATACTACTGATAAGTAGGGCTCTATTTTAATGTCTGTCAATTGTTGTGCAGGCTTTTTTATTATCTGCTGAAATTTTTCTAATGTGTGTTTTTATTTCTCTTATTCTTATATAGGATATAATTTGTGTGCTTATACATGACATATTCTGCATTTTGCACAATAGTTATTAATGTCCTTCTATTACTGTCTTCTGCTGGATTCCTTTCCCTTGAAAAATGCATGCTCCCCAAAGAATGATAAGTATGGCAATTTTGATATAAGGGCATGACAACGCACCTTAGAGAACATCTGAAATCAATGCGTTGTTTCCCTTATCACTATTAATAGAAATCTATTCTAAGGAAGATTTCTTTAAAGAATTTAATTCTTTGTTCTGCTAGCTCTAGATGGAGTTCATTAATTTAGATTTTGAATAGCCATGTTAAGTTTTGATAGGTTGATTATATTGTGTAGCTCAAAAGGTTGAAGTTGTCAAATAGTAAAATATAGAAAATATATTACTGGACTAGCTTTTGGTGAATACCATGATGGGAAAATTTACCTTGAGTAAAACAATTGTCAAGCTAGATAAATGAGGTTAATTTTCTACGATTTAAGCATAAACATAAACTGTTCTATACTTTGTTCTTTGGGCTTATTTATTTTATCCTATATTATTCATTCATTTATTTACTTTTGCAAATGAATAGGCTTGAATTGTGCTGAATACGAAGATACCGTGCCCCATGGATGATGACTTCTCCCTAGAGCAAAAAGTGCCATTTGGTCTCGTAACGGGGATAAAGTTTGACATTTTAACTGAGACAGATAGAGTTAAGTATAATTTTGATCTTATATTGACATCAGCTACTTCTTTTCTTTGCTTTTTCAGCTTGTTCCTTTGGCATGCCTGTGTGGCATAACAATGTAGTAGATTAAATGGCATACCATGTAACACGAAGCATGGAGTAGAGGGTGGGAGACCCTGTTCATTTATGTTTGGGTGCATAAATTGCCCTTTCTGGTCAAAAAGGAAGTTGTAGTCTGCTGATTTGGTCATAATCATAAATATCTTCTAGCGGCCTTTTAATTACTTTTACCTCTACAGGAGTATATATCTGCACTGCAGATTAATGCAGCTGGGCAGGTCACCTGTTCTGATTTGGGTTTTCCAAATCAATCTTGGGAGTGCTCCACATGTGGATCTAAAGAAAGGAAATTCTGCGAAGGTGTGTATGGATATCTAACAAGGAAACATGATTTGGGATTCACTTGAGTTCTGATCAATGTAACCTCACTAGTAGATAGGATACTAACAGATATTTATTGAATTTCAGGTCATTTTGGTGTTATCAAGTTTCCTTTTCCGGTGTTCCACCCATATTTTCTCTCTGAGATTTCAGAAATTTTGAACAAAATTTGCCCTGGATGCAAGTCTATCCGACAAGAATCACGGCTCGGCCTTAAGGTCAGGTAGCTCCTACAAATACATTTAGTTTGTTTGTCAATGAAATTGTTCATTGTATATTTAGATTTTAAATTTTCGTCTGGAAAATTATCCATGAAATCTTTAAAGTCAAATTTACTGTATGCTCAAACTTTGAGTTTTCATCTAAAGTGCTCATATCAAAACTCATTACTTTTCACCTTATGAGCAGAAATAAATGTCGTATAACAATAAAATTAGAGAATTATGGAGTCTCTTTGACATTCCTTTCATTTTCGTTTCCAAGTTTTGTCTCCCTAAATCATGTGCTTATGTTAGTAATACACTGGTTGGCTTCTATGGGCTTGCACGCTTGCTAGGGTACACACTGATAGTTCAGATTTCTTCTTACAGGGTGCTCATTCAAAAAACAAGCACCTTGTAGGATGCAAATATTGTGCTGTAAGTTTGAAATGCTTCCCTAACTTTTTTTTTTTAAAATAATTTTTATTCTTCTTTCTCCTTTTTACTTTGCCACCAAAGAATTAACAGCTTGTGCAATAAACAGGGAAGTTCAACGGGGCTGTATCCACCAACGAAATTCAAAGTTTCTTCCAATGATCTATTCAGAAGATCTGCAATTATAGTGGAAGTAAATGAGAAAAATCCGAAGAGAATTTTGAGAGGATTGCCGGCTGATTATTGGGATTTTATTCCAAGAGATGTTCAACAAGAAGAAAGTTGTATGAAAATGAATAGAAGGGTTTTATCACCTGCGCAGGTAGCTGTGTGCTTATAAGAATTTCGCAGCAATGTTGTTTCTTCTTTTGTTATATACAATGAATTTGCATGGAATTTGATGATTCCTAGAAGGTTATCTGTTCGTATCCTTTTTCACAATTTTGATATATTTGGTAAATGCTCAGACATTTTTCAGTAGAAACTGCCAAATAGGAGAAAAGGATATGATATACACCTTTTATTTTGCCACCTAACTTTATAATACATCAGATCCTGAATTATATTATGGAGGTGTTTGTACACGTAGTCTTTATACCCACACGTAGTTTTTAACTTTTTATACCCAAGTTAGATGTCGAAGATATGAAATCTTAACTAGTTTCTCATCTTCTTTCCTTAGTATTACTGTAGTTTCTTGGCTTGTGATGCCTCCCTGAAAAGGTAGGAACCTCATCTTCCCTGATAAGAAGGCAGGGTTTCGCTATTTTATATTTCTTGGTGAAGCCTTTTAAGACTGAATAGCTTAGCTTTATGCACGTTCAAATGTGATATATATAGGGGAGGGGAGATACAGCTTATCAGACTGAATTTTCTGATAAGAAAAAATAAATATTTTCCTAATCTGGCCGAATCATGCAAGGCCCAAAAATAGCATTAAATAATTAAACATTAAACCCCAAAGCTAAGGAGAAGACGGCGCCCAGGGATGCTAGTAATTGGCGCACTCCAATACTTGGAATGCCAAATCCTAAGCTGTTCTTTTCCTCTTTGGAATGGTCTATGATTGGCATTGCTGCTTGTTTTAACCTTTTAATTGACTAATTTGGCAAGAATCTCCTATAATAGTTTATACTGTGAGCTGTGACTTTTAAAGCTTAAGGTGATAATATTTTTTTCTGGTTGATATTATTGAGAATTTATACCAATTACTGATTTCCAGGGTATTGACCTCAAGATGCCTACTCTTTAAGAGAAAGAAACTAAGCATCAGAGTTACTTGGGGTTGCTATTGGCCTGACCTAGGAAAGGGTTGCATTGGGGTTTGTGAGAATAGCTTTTTGGACTTATAATAGTTGTTGGTTTCTCTAGGGGAAGGCGTGGATCATTTTGTATTGAGACTTTGGTGAGGAGAGTTCTGGCCTCTCCAATCCCAGGTTGGGGGTGGAGGATGACCATCTCTCTTCATCATTTTCTGTTTCAGTTTCAGAGTGTTTCGTTTTACATCATCTGTGTAGGCTGTGTGCGTGGGTTTTCTTATTTTGTAACTCTCTTTCATTTCATTGAGGGGAAGAGTATTTGAATGTAAATCGGTGCCAGTTTTCCATCATTCTGCTTTGGGCTCTATCATATTCATATGAAATCGTGTCCACATGCATGAGTTGTCAACAAGAAAGATAGTGATATATGTATTCTAGTGCATGTTTGATTGCAAACAATGACATGCATTGCTGACCCAAATTTTGGGAAATAGATTTGGTAGGACTAATCAACTGGTTTTTATTAATCACTCACTTTGCTGCGATCCTGCATAGCAAGGAGGGTTATAGTGACTGGGAAGGACTGGAAAACCAGGTCTGCTAAAGAAGTCTTCCATTCTTTTCAATTAGGAAGCGTTTGCCCCTCCTGTCATATCTACACACCTTCAGCTTAATTTAGTTCATCATGTTCTGAATCATTTTTATCATCAGCCATGGTGTTTTTCTAATGCTAAGCTGATGAAATTTTTATGTCATTTTGGTTTGCAGGTTGATGATTTGTTGAGTGATGTTGATCCAAGTTTCATTGAAAAATTTGTTTCACGGAGTGATTTGCTTTTTCTCCATAGCTTCCTAGTGACACCAAATTCTCACCGTCTGACAGAAATCATGCACGCTTCTTCTAATGAGAACCGATTGTTTTTTGTACGCATCTTTGCCTCCAATTATATATTGGTTAATTCACATAAAAATGACTCCGGTTTGCCTTTTCTTATGTGCTCCTTTATTGGCTTAAATGATTTAGGATGACAGGACAAGAGCTTACAAGAAAATGGTTGACTTCAGAGGCTCAGCTGATGAGTTAATTTCTCGTGTTTTGGATTGTCTGAGGATCTCTAAGGCATGTAACTTAGTATTTTTTCTGCTCAACAAATCTATCTGGAATACTGCTGGTTACTTATGATTCTAGTTTAATAATGCAGCTAAATCCTGATAAAACGCCAGAAAATAGTTTTGCGGCTCTCCAGAAAAGAAAGATTAGAGAAAATGCTTGCACATCGTCTGGTTTGAGGTGGATGAAAGATGTAATTCTTGGGAAGCGCAATGATCATACATTCCGCACTGTAGTTATTGGTGATCCAAATCTTGAGCTTGGCCAAATTGGTATCCCTTCTCAAATTGCAGAAAATTTGGTGGTTTCTGAACATGTTAATAGGCAAAATAAGGAAAAATTGCTTGACCGCTGTGGGCTGCTTTTATTAGACAAGGGGCATATACGTGTGTCAAGAAACGGTAAACCATTATTATTGTATAAAAAGGAAGACCTCAAGATAGGGGACACGATTTATAGGCCTCTTAGGGATGGGGATATGGTCTTGATCAATAGGCCTCCTTCAATACATCCACATTCTCTGATTGCCCTTTTTGTTAAGGTCCTTCAGAAGATGTCGTATGTGGTATCCATTAATCCATTATGTTGTTCCCCATTGCGTGGTGATTTTGATGGGGATTGTGTGCATGGTTATATTCCACAATCAATTGGTTCAAGAGCTGAGCTGCATGAGCTAGTTGCTTTAGATAGGCAATTAATAAATGAGCAAAGTGGTAGAAATCTACTTTCCCTTAGTCAAGACAGTTTAACTGCGGCTTATTTACTTATGGATGATGGGGTTTTGTTAACTATTTACCAAATGCAGCAGCTACAAATGTTTTGCCCCCACCCCGAATATATATGGCCTGCAATAGTAAAAGCTCATTTTAGTAATTCCTCTTTTTGGACTGGCAAACAAGTATTTAGCATGCTCTTGCCTCCTGATTTTGACTACTGTCCTTCAAGTGGTGTTTTTATTAGTAAGGGGGAGTTAGTATCATATTCTGATTCTTCTGGTTGGTTACGTGATTCTGACTGTAATATTTATCAGAGCTTGGTGCAACATTACCAAGAGAAATCTCTAGGCTTCTTGCATGTAGCACAGAATGTTCTTTGTGAGTGGTTATCTATGACTGGGTTTAGTGTATCACTCTCAGACTTGTACCTTTCTTCTGACTCCTGCTCGCGCAAAAATATGATGGAGGAAATCTGCTATGGCTTGCAAGAAGCAGAATATGCATGCAAGTTTAAACAGTTATTGGTGGATCATCACCGAGATGATATTTCAGGAAATGGGGAAGACAAACTAAATTCTTTGGTTGTTGAAGCAGCGCATCTGAATTATGACAGGCAAATATCTGCAGCTCTCAGTCAATGTTCAGTTGATGCATTTAGACAAGTTTATAGAGATGTTCAAAGCCTAGCCATCAAATATGGATCCAAGGACAATACTTTGCTTACCATGTTTAAAGCTGGAAGCAAGGGTAATTTACTGAAGATAGTGCAGCATGCCATGTGTCTTGGCTTGCAACATTCTCTGGTTAACCTATCTTTCAAGATTCCGCATCAACTTTCATGTGCTGCTTGGAATAGTCAAAAGGAACTTGATTCAATCCATATGTTTTATGATACTCCTGTATCCGCTCAGTCTTATATTCCATATGCTGTGGTTGAAAGCTCATTTCTGACAGGGTTGAATCCTCTTGAATGTTTTGTTCATTCAGTTACAAGCCGGGATAGTTCATTCAGTGACAATGCAGATCTACCTGGAACTTTGACGCGAAGACTTATGTTCTTCATGCGTGATTTGTACCTTGCATATGATGGAACAGTGAGAAGTTCATATGGTAGTCAACTTATAAAGTTCTCATATGATACAAATGAGGATTCATGTGCTGAAGTCTATTGTCACGAGGGCACTATAGGTGGCCAACCTGTTGGAGCACTTTCATCTTGTGCAATTTCTGAAGCGGCATACAGTGCTTTGGATCAACCAATTAGTCTACTTGAACCATCACCTTTGCTGAATTTGAAAAAAGTACTGGAGTGTGGTTCAAAGAAAAAAACTGGTGGCCAAACAGTATCTTTATTTTTGTCTGAGAATCTGAATAGACAGAGATATGGGTTTGAATATGGAGCCTTGGAAGTTAAAAATCATTTGGAGAGACTGAAATTTTCAGACATTGTTTCTACTGTCATGATAATATTCACCCAGCAGAATTGTATGCCACGAAAATTGAGTCCTTGGGTGTGCTATTTTCACATAAATATGGCAATTTTAAGAAAGAGAAAGCTTAAAGTGCACTTGATCATTGACGCTTTGTCCCAAAGATGGAAATCACAAGCCCAAAGTCGTAAATCGCAAGCTGCTCTGCCCAGTTTAGAAATATCATGCGAGTAAGCTTTTCTTTGCTATTACTGTTGCTTCAAGAGTTGCTAATTTTAAATTTTCTTTTTCATTAATATTATGATAAATTTTGTATGATTAATATTGTCCTACTTCTTGATGTTTAGTGGCGTTTGTGTTTGTTCCTATATTCATAGGACATGCTTGAGAAACATGACTTAATGATGATACAAATATTCTGCTGTATTTCTTCCATCTTTCCTCAATTCGATCAGTACATTTGGATATAAATCCGAACTTCTAAATTCAGTTTCCTGCCTATACACTGATATATAAATTATATGGGAGATAGCCTGCATTTAAGCTTGTTGCACTTGTACATTTACTTCACATGCATGTCACACCACTAAAAAAGTTGCCTATAAATCATTACTAAAATCCTCTGATACTATTTGAAAGACACTTGTAGAGAACTATTGAAATGAAAGAAAGCAACTGGTGGGGTTGAAAATTAGAAGATAGACAAATAGGTTTAAATGAAAATAAACGATTCTGTGTGATGCTAATGTGCGCTGAATTGTTCAATTTTGCAATGAAGGGTTATGATTATTATAAAATGAAATTCTGATCAAGAAAGAACAACAAGTACTGATATCAGGTTGGGTGGTTTTCTTATATAAATGAAACTATATCTAAGCCCCTGGGCAAGTTGAGAAATGATCCACATTGTCCATATCTTATGAATAGTATGACTCGCTATATATTTTATATTTATATTGATTTGTTAGCAAGCTATCTTTCTGCATACTTCTTTACCTCAGCCAGTGGCAGAACTTCTACATTCATCTTAATTGATTTTGATGGTACCTTTATTTAATGTTTTCAAATTGAAATTGCTTCTGTTGCAATTATCAGCTACTGTGACCACTTAATTCTTTAGAAGATGAGTGTGGTATGAGTTGATAAATGTCTTAAATGAAAATATAGAACTCACATGAAAGTAGTATAGTCTGATAGGAAATATAACTTTTTGTGGCTGACATGATTTCTGTTGCCTCGGACAATAACTTGTCAGGAAATGTTCTATGCCTTGCAACGGTGAAGAAAATTTTTGCATTACTGTCACACTAGTTGAAAATCCTAGGGACCCTATACAGCTGGATTTTGTTCAGGGCTGGTTCATACCTTTCCTTCTAGGAACTGCAATAAAAGGTTGGTAGTGATCTAAATAGTTGCTTATCATTGTTTTGCATGTCATTTTTACATTAGATAAGCAGAATTATGGACAGAAAGTTCCTTGTATTTGTGCTCAAGTCCTAAGTGTCTTTGGCATATATATTACAGCTAAAGTCTGCCTTATAGTCAGGATAAATTCCTTGATTATCATGTTTACGATAAATGTTTTATTTAAATTTATCGCCTACAACCAGTGAATTAATTCTTATGTACCCTTCCCCCCATTCATTTTATTGAAGGCCGCGCCTATGAACAAATGTCAAGTTCTTTTTTCCATTTTCCAATATTATACTCAGATGAAACTGTTGTTCAAATTATATGAGGTTGTTGTCTGAAGGCAAACTGCGTCTGCTGCTGGACTGTAAATTTGATTTTAGAGGATTGCTAAAGTTAATTTTATTTTAGAGCTTGTGTATTTCGATGTTTGGAAAGTCAAATAAAGCCATACTATAAAACATTTGAGAAACTAGATGACCTTGTAAGGCAGAAATTCTGAATTTTCAGTTAAGTTGGAGTACCTTAGTTTTTCCTTTTCTCAAGCTCTTTCTTCTCTTCAACTCGATGAGTCTTTTTTAATGCAATTACATGTGGTTTGGCTAAGCCCTTTCGAGACTTAGTGGGCAAAGGGTTTTCGCCTTTGCCAACAATTGTGCTTCCCGGGATTGAACTTGTGTTCTCATCCTTACGGGGTGAGGCTATTTACCACCTCAACCAACAGTTTGCTGGTGTATCACTTTAATTTTAATGAAAGTAAAACTCTAGGGTAACTAATATATTCGCACTATACTTTAAGGATTAAATGAGGATGATTATGAGGTTCAATGATTACCGTTGTATGCAGTTTAAGTGTTTTGTGCGACTTTCCTGGCATTTTGTTCTAATTGTGCAAGTGATTTAAAAATTATGCCCCCACAATTATACTAATTCGTTTTTATACAACTTCTACTACATCTGGCATTATATTGTGGAGTGGACAATTAACTTACATGTGCTGTCATTATTGTAAATTCCTGGATGTCCTTTAGGTTTTCTGGAGATCAGAAAGGTGGATATCCTATGGAGTGATCGGTCAAAAGTATCAAAATCTAACAGTTCTTCTGGTGAGCTGCACCTGAGAGTCACTTTGTCCCGTGACTGTGGCAGTGGAAGATTCTGGAGTACACTTGTGAATCATTGCCTCCCAATAAGGCATCTGATTGATTGGACACGTAGTCATCCAGAAAACATACACCACTTCTGTTCAACCTATGGAATAGACTCGGGGTGGAAATATTTTCACAATGTGTGTAGGTTTACCCTTCAGATTCCAGTTGAAATTTATGGCGCCATGTATTTCATTGACTAATACATTTATAAATGTCAGAGTTTGGAATCTGCAATATCTGATACTGGCAAGATAGTCGTTCCTAAGCATTTGCTTCTAGTTGCTGATAGTCTATCAGTTAGTGGAGAGTTTGTGGGATTGAATTCCAAAGGCATGACGCAGCAAAGACAACATGCATCTGTGTCATCACCCTTTGTGCAAGCATGCTTCTCTGTCAGTTTTCACACTTATGATTAGTCAAATACTTTCATGATGAATAGCATGTACAGCCATATCCACCCTCACGCTTATCTCTATTGCAGAACCCTGGCAGTTGCTTTATAAAAGCTGCTAAAGCTGGAGTTATGGATGATCTCCAGGGGAGTCTAGATGCTTTGGCTTGGGGAAACTGTCCTTCCATAGGGACAGGTGGCCAGTTTGATATAATGTATTCTGATAAGGTAAAGTCAGTTTGATATAATGTATTCTGATAAGGTAAAGTTAATTGCTTCCCCGTGTATGATATATCATGCTTGAGATCAGATTTTAGTTTATTACAAATATGACTGCATTGGGGGAAGAAGCCTCAAATGTGCAAGGAATTCAAAGTGTGGATTCCATAATCTATGAAAATCCATTATCTGTCAGAAGTAAATGATCTGTCTCAAATATTCAAGCTGTGTTTAGTTTATCCTGTTGATGGTGGATTTTGGAATTTTGATATCTTTATCTGAATCCCTTATTATATTTGCGGTATACAGTGCAAGCTTGTTGGGTGAGAGGTTTTCTTATTGAGTGTTTGATAGAAAATGAGAAAGTTGGAATTGCTGGAAAAATAGTTTGGGAATCTCAACATTATATCATTCCAACAAGGTTGCCCATGAGGAGAAGACAAACTCTGAGTAACAGTTACAAATAATCTAGATGAATGAACAAGCTAAGGTGATCTTACACGGGGCTTTTATACTAAATATTCCAATATTATTTGCAATGTTTGACAATTTAACATAGATAAATAAACTAGCAATAATAACAAGAAAAAGCCTTATCTCACAAGTGGAAACAGAGAAATAAAACTTCAGCATAAATAAATAGCATACTGCCTATTCCTAATACTATGGTCTCCGTGCAGCTATTAAAGAGGTTTTTGCTCCTGCATAAGTTGGTGTGTCATTCGGTTGTTTATGGTTGAAATGGTCCATGCTTAATAAACTAGCCTGACTTTCAGGGGACTGCCCCCTTCCTGAAGTATGTAGGAAAGAGGCTGTTGCATCAGGGTCTCCTAATTCTAGTTTAGACAATGGCACTACTGGCTTTAAATCTAATTGATTTTTTTGAGAGGTTGTTGAAACATAGGGTTTGGTTCTTGTAAATTGCCATTATTGATTTATACGCATTAATTTGTCATTTCTATTAGACTTGCATCGTTTTTGTTCCTTGCTTTACTAAGGGATTGAAAAACTCTTTGAGCTGTTGATTTTTCTTTGTTTTTTCCCCTTCCCTGGTTTGGGAGAAATCCTTGTCCTCTGTTGATCTGTTATTTTCTCTTTGCATCAAAGAATTATTTTTCAATTAAAAATATTTTATGCTTTCCCTTTAATATTTTGTTTAACTATATTGAAATTTATCAGGGATATGAACTTGATAAGCCTGTCGATGTGTACAAGTTGCTGGAAGACAGTGTGGATGTGCCGAATCAAAAGATTGGTACTTGGGAAGCTCAAACGTATTTATCTGACAAATGTGGCGCTAGGTATAAGAAAGATTGCTATGACTTTGAAGAGATCAAAGAGGAGCTTAAAGATAAATTCATTAGAGAGTGTATAAGAAAACACCTTACAGTTGCTGATATTATGAAGCTGGCTAACAAATCAAAGCGCATGTTAAAAGAGTAAGTTATTTCACATGTAGCTTTTTGTTGCTATAGCATGGTCTGATTTTACTTGTGATATTTATCGTTTAGTAGCAGCAAATTATGTCTCTACTTTAACGAGTTCTGTATCATCTGCAGTGATATTTACAAATACCATTTATAGTGTGCATTATATTGAGTCGATCAAACAAGAAAGCAAATTGGGTACATGGTCTTTCCAACCATGATAAAGACTTTTGCAGTCAAGTGCTTCCACCCTATTATTTTTTGCTGAATAAACCAAAAGTCAAGTTTTCTTCTGGGCTTGTGTTTTCTATAGTCAGGATGTAGTTCTGAATGTTAGTCCTGCATTAGAAGTCTGTAATAGGCTTATGCTATGTTTTGCATTATTTGCCTCATATGGTGGTGGTGGTTGAAAAGAATTAGGCCCTGTATTTACATTGAAAATTTCTATTGAACTTATAATCTGTGGAGCGGCATCTCAAGGTTATGTACCACGTGCTTTGAGATCATCTTTTATATTATCTTAGCGTATGCCTGGAATTAGGACAATGGAGAAAGGAAAGGCATTTTTTAACTAGAAAATTTCTTGATTTAATTTGACATGAAATTTTTCTTTCCTGTCATTCTGAAAATTTTTATGTACTAATTTTATGGACACTTTCTGCATTTTGTGGGGTGCACAACCAAAACAGTTACATTCATATCAAATCAATTCTCCATTACTGATTCTGATAGGCTTAGAAGGGTTTTTTATCTTATAAATCTTGGTGTTTTCTCTTAAATGGAAGTTGAAAATTTTTTCCTCTGTTCAAATTAATCAGAACTTTTGTTTGAGAATTCCTTTTCTTACATAAATTGATTTTGGGCTTCATCCACTGCGTGTTATGTCAGCCCAATCCATGCATTCTTTATGGTAGAGCAATCATGGTGTTAGCCATCATAACGATTAAATTTAGACCTGTGAAATTTGAAATGCACAGAGGATCTACTAATACATATATCTTTGATATCAAATATTTGAAAAATGGTTGCTAGAGAAGACATTAATTGGGAAATTTGAGATGATCTTTAGGCCTTTGAAAACATGTAGTGGGGGGAGGCCTAAGACACTTAAATTATAGAACAGCATCTCATGGTGGGGATATGTTTGAATGGTCAATTGTTGATAGAGTATCATGCTATCTATGTAACAACCTTTTTTGTGGGGTAAGACTAGTTATTAAATATTTAAAAGGGGAATATTGCTTTGAAATGTAACATATAGTCTGCGCATGAAAATAGAAAGAGTAGATTATGGAATACTATGATAGTATGGAATACCTAAGTCTCACATTGGATGCTCTATGAGTCTATGGGATATTTAAGTAGGTTGGTTCTCCTGCTTTAATGGCTGGCTTTTGAGAAAGGTTTCCCCACCTTAATCAAGTGCACATAAATCGGTATTATAGATGGTGGTCAATGGTTTCAGAAAGGGCTCGCTACACAGATTTGTCTATCAAAAAAGTTGATAGAAAAAGTGTTGCAGGGCTTACTGCTAGGATGTTGGCTCTCCAAGGGGGGCCAATTTATAGAGACTAAGGTAGTATGGAAAGCCTAGGTCTTACATTGATTAGTATGAAAGGCTTTATCTGGGTATCTAAGTAGGTTATCCCACTTCAATAGCTAGCTACTTAGGGAGAGTTCCCCACCTCAATTAAATGTTGGCGGGACGCTAAATGCTTGATGACCTTGCCTAATATTGAATATCACTCTGGTTATAACTCCAATACGCTTGTTTTGTAAAATGCTACCAGGCTCAAGGTATATGTTCCATTGGATGTGGTTCTTGTGTTCATTAGACTAGATTCTCCCAACATATTGAGGGCCTTGCATTTTCTGGTATAACTGTTAACTGCAACTATTGTCTGTGTAGATATTCTGAGGACCAGCAACTAAGTGAGGAGGACAAGCGAACCATGAGGTGGGTTATTTGTTGTCATCCTAAGTGCGTTGAAAAGGTTGGTGATGGAGTGACGGACATAAAGGTACGTGTACTTGTACTTGAAGTTAAAACTACAGCATTTATTCATGGCAGTGGGCTCAGAGTAATTGATAAAACTTCACTGGTCAGGCTTTACTGACTGTATAAAATCAGTGAAATTCACATTCTGATCTAAGTAGAAATTTACTTTTCTAGAAGTTATATGTTTTGTAGCAGTTTTTTATTTTATGCTGGGATTTCTTTCTGAGGTCTGTTCTTATGCCCCCATTGGTTGTGGAAAAGGATCACCTTTTTCATCCTCTCTATATTGTGTTTATTTTGTTTTTATAATCATTCCTCAATAGTCTGCGTGTGTGTGTGAGAGAGAGAGAGAGAGAGAGTGGATACAAAAATCATTTCTCTTCAATTTTTTTAAAATTCATTTCTTTTCATTTTGCACAACAAACTGACCCTTAAAAAGAATGTAATGCCACAATTTATCATTTTCCCTTGATTGAGTTTTTGTTATTTTTTGGTAAACAACTTCAGAACTATCTAATTTTAGCAAGACGCAAAGTATAAGAATAAATTGATCAATTTTATGTATATGAATTTATTTTTCTTGAAAAACAATTTTCTCCTTTTCCGCACTGTATTGTTTGATGTGACAATAATTAATAAACCAATGGTGCTATAGGTTAGCGTTTATCTCCACAGATCCTAGTGTCATTAGTATAACTATTTCGGATGCTGCCTAGCCTTAGGATAGTTATAGGTTTCAGAATAAGATCGTGCATGAGAATATGTGATTAACCAGAGTTTTTTCCTGTTTTTGAATAAAAAGAGAAATTTTTTCCTGTTTTCAAGGCCTTATAACTATTGAAGTCTGCACAATATCCAAACTTCTTTTCCTCTGTGAAAATGGTATCTAGAGAAGTCTTCATGCAAGAAACACTATGATTACATTTGGCATGTGGAAAATGCATTTAAGGAAAGGGAAAAGTTGAGGGAAAGAATTTTTATTGTGTTTGGCATATATGATAAAATGGAAGAGAGACTCCCATATTAATAGGAGGGAGTTTTCGTTTAAGGATTCTCATTTTGTTCCTCATTGGCCCTATCAATAATACTAAGTTATAACAAAGAAGAAATAATGTGGCTTCAAAATTCTAATGCTGCAATACTGAATTAAGATTGAGATACGGAGATGGGTTTGGAATTTGTTTGAGTTGCCAATGTTAGATAGTACATCCAGTACTCAAATGCATCGTGTTAAAATGCTGCCTTTCATGTTGTTGGCCTGACCCATGTCCCTGCTCTTTTTGATATACAGGTTGGAAAACATCCTATATATAGGGATACTCGCTGTTTTTTTGTTGTACGGAAAGATGGTACTCTTGAAGACTTTTCCTATCGTAAATGCATTCATCATGCTCTGGAGATCAAAGCACCTACCAGGGCAAAGCAATATCAGGAAAAGTGGTTGGGAAACAGGCAAACCATCTAGGTAAGCAGCTATTTCTGTATGCACGTCCAGGCTTAATAACTTGCAAATAAAACATGAGGGATGTTTCCTCTGAAGACATCATGATAATGTAAAAAGCTGAAAGATGACTAATCTGGAGCCTTCTTTTGTTGTAAGCCTTCTCAAAGCTAGGGAGGGTAGCACCTAACCCATCATAGTTTCTGGAGTTCTATTCTTGGGAAGCTGTACATTTTCATTTCTGAGCAGAAGATCATCCAGAGGGGACTACACCGGTTGAAAGCTCCAGAAAAAAGTATATTTTTTTTTGTGATGGAACAACCTAGCTTATTTAATTCAAAACATATTAGTGGTTCCTTTCCCTCAGCTTCTTTTTGCTACTTCCGCTAATGCTTTATTTGCCTTGTTACGTTGGGCAAAGAAGATCTAGCGGAAGTAGCAACGAGAAGCTCGTAAAGGTCAACCCTGAACTTGATGTATTTGTGAATTATATAATGCGGCAATGGGAAAAATATCTGTCTCAACTCTTTCAATATTGATCTTTGTCATGACATTCGCCTAAAGTTAAAACTGGAAGATGGCTAAAAAGTTAACGAGAATGCGTGTGATAGAGTAGCAGTGTGCAAGGTATTTGTGGAATTGAATTAATTTGATATTTATTTTAAGTGGTTAGTTTAAGTGCAACACTAGTTTAGGAGCAAGTGGGTTTTGCTAGTCTCAAGTTTAATCACTTCAATGTCATCTTCACGTGTTTTATATCTAGATATGGACACAAATGCTGCAGACTTGGGGTCCGTTTGGTTCAATTGCTAATCTTCTGATAATACATTAATGATTATCATCAACATGTTTGGTTGCTTATTAATAATATGTGGAGAAATTATTTTTTATGTTTAAATTGAGTATAAAAGGTTCAAAATACCCCTTAAACAATAAAAAAAAACCCTCCTTCCCCAATCATCTCCCGCCCCAAATAACAGCGTCAGTGCAGAACTAAAACAAGAATAAACAAGTTAAAATTTTTTTTGAGCAGATCTGAGCAGTAAGGTCGCATACTAACGAATTGAAAGAAAAGAAGTACATGAATCAAGTTAAAAATGTGGGTTCAAATTGTACAAAGGGACAAAAAAATTAATCTTCTATATAGATCTAAACCGCAAAACACAGATCTGTCAACGAGAGGTTTACAGATTTGAATGTTCATAGAGATCTAAAGACAGAGAGATGATATGCGTTCACAACTTCAACCACTGATGGTGGAAGATGGAGATAGCGATTGGTAATGGAATGAAGGAGACAAAGGAGAAGAGCTGAGAAGGAGACGAGGAAAGTGAAGGGAAGGAGAAAACGGAGAAGGGCTGGAGAGAGAGAGAGAGAGAGAACGCTGCCCCGTTGACAATGGAGAAGGAAGGAGGAGATGGGAAAAAAAAAAAAGTGATTGGAGGGTAATAAGGCTTTTTGAACTATGCAATAAGTGGTAAGTGGTAATGGAGATTCATAGGGGGAAGTTTTGAATGATCATTACCAATTTTTTGGTAATTATCATTACTATGGTAAAACATATTATCAAGTTAAAGAGCAATCAAACATGTTTTTCCTAATAATGTAATGCTGATTATCATTGTAGACCTGCAATACAATTGAACCAAACAGGCTCTTGGTCTTCTTGTTTCATCAGCTTAGTGTGCCAAGTTTGGTGGTCCCATATATCAAATTCTTGCCTAGACATTGGTGTGGTGCTAAATATAAGACTCAAATTTTTTTTTTTTGGAGAGATTAAAGAAATTGATTAAATTACTTTAAAGTATTTAAGAAAAGAGGAAAAGGTGAGGGAAATAATTTTTTTTGTGTTTGCTATATATGATAAAATGGAAAAGAGACTCCCATATTAATAGGAGGGGGTTTTCATTTAGGATTCTCATTTTGTTCCTCGTTGGCCCTATCAATGATACTAAGGACCCGTTTGGTTCGATCCCATTACACCCTGCGGTATAGTGCAATGTGATACAATGGTAATGCAATGCAATATTAATTACAGGGGTAGCGTTTGGTTTGATTTTCAAGCAATGTGCAATGAATTAATATTTTAACAATTATTTAAAATTAATATATTACACAAAGTCTATTTTACCCCTTAATATAATCTTTATAGAAAAAATAGTTACAAGCCGGCGACGGCGGGGATGGAGGAGGTGGTGGTGGCGGCGGCGGTGGGCGGAGGGCTAGTGGCGGCGGCGGGTTGAGGTGACGGCGGTGGAGGAGGTAGTGGTGGCGGTAGAGGGTGGAGGTGACGGCAGTGGAAGAGGAAGAGGTTGTGGCAGTGGCAGTTGTGACGTGATGCGGCAAGTGAAATGAGATAAGTGAAACAAAGACAAGGGAAACTAAAGAGTAAATTGGACTTTTTAGACTATGCAATGAGATGGTAATGAGGATTCATAGGGGGGAGGTATGAATGAAGATTACCAATTTTTTGGTAATCATCATTACCATGGTAAATCTTATTACCATGTTAAAGAGCAACCAAACACTCTTCTTTTAATAATGCAATCATGATTACCATTGCAGGCATGCAATAAGGTTGAACCAAATGGGCTCTAAGTTATATGACAAAGAAGAAATAATTTGGCTTCAAAATTGTAATGCTTCAATACTGAATTAAGATTGAGATACGGGGAGAGGTTTGGAATTTACTTCAGTTGCCAATGTTAGATTGTACATCCAGTAGTCATATGCATTGTGTTAAAATGCGGCCTTTCACATTGTTGGCCTGATTCCTCCAATATATAATATGATTGAGTAACTTATTTAACTTTCATAATCTCTCTTAAAAATATCAACTAGATCTTATTTTTAGCATTCAATCCACCATGCATCAATCAGATTAAGCCGCGTTTCAGTTCTCTAGAACTTCCTTTGTTTCCACAAAACTAATCATTTCGGAGACTCACCAAAAAGAGTGCACTAAAGTAATTCTTTCAGTGTAGTGCGGTGTGGCCTAGCTTATCAAAATCCAATGAAAGCTTATCCCTTTTTGGGTTCCTGTCGCTGCCTCACCAGTCACCATCACTCTCTCCCTCCCTTTCTCTTTTTGCCTAACCTGCAATCTTTATGAAATAACAGGCAGTGAATCTTTTAGCCCAATATATAGTAATCCCGCTATGTAAAAAAGCAAACTCCTTTTTATTGTTTGGCTTCTAGATACGCGATCATTGCGTTGCATTAATCATGGATTTATTATTTATATGCCAACTCAATAAATTAACCTAAGAAATGAATCAAATCCATATGATTCAATAAGTCTTAACTAGGCAACTAATATTGATGAAATACGTCGCCTGGGATAATATTGAACTCCGCCAAATGAACAAGATGTGGGATTCATGTTATATTATTAACATGTTGGCAATTATTGCCTTTTTCAAGTCATCTGTATATATTCTATTCGACGTGCATGTGAAAATAACAAAGCAGATATCTGTCTACGCTAAAACACACCGGCAAATACGAAATACCCATGTTGTCTTATTTTCCCACGTTTCATCTCATGTTATTAAAAACCGTAAATACTTCTGAAGAAGGAACATCCACACCTTTTCTCAACAATAAAACTTGTTAATTACTGGTCCGATAAAAACGTGGGGGAAAGAAAACTGTGATGATGATTTATGGGTATGATGATCACTGAGCACTACCTGCTGCTTTCTTAGCTATAATGAATCTCTAATTGATTTTTTGTCAATTCAATAATTATTAGCGATATGAATCAAATTGATGGAAAAAAACAGCAGGAACAAGATAACGACCACCTTCCACTTATGTTCAACCTGGTAATCATGAGATTGAGGGATCTCGCAACGTGTGGAACCTGGATTGGAAGTTTTGAACCTATTCTCGTGTCTCCGGTCGGGAGCTCCCACGTATATGGCAATTTCGTGGTTAAATTATTATCAAGCGGTGCAATGTACCTTTGCCCTTGAATTGTATCTAACTCTGTTGTTCATTTGTGAAGTCGCCATTTCTTCTTGCTTGGGGGGCACTTCGTGGTGATGAGGTGGGCCTATCAATGGAATGTAGATTGCCGCATATCTCATTTTGATCAAATAACATTCCTTTAACGATGCCGATGGGGTTGTGTTTGACGGAAGGGGTTATAACGGAAGGTTTGAATTCTCAGTGGGAGAAGTGTCCATATTTAGAGTCCAACAGTACCTCGAATAGGATTTCCTCCAATAAGAGAATACCTTGCTTAGCAAAAAAAAAAAAAAAAAAAAAAATCCTTTAGTGACTCAAGTTAACCTGATATTACACTGAAGTCCCTATTTAGCAATTTTATTGGCCAAAAGGACATGATATATTATCCATAGTCCATACAAAGAAAATACATGTATTCTAAAGGATTTTATACATGAAAAAAAAAAAATCAGTATTCTAATTCAGGTCCTTCTAGCAAATCCAATTTTCAAATAGAACTTTTGACTAATTTTTCCTTTAGAAATAATTTAAATCGAATATGTATATTTTTATATGACTATTTGACTGAGTTAGATTCTAGCATTATTGGCTTTGATTGGAGATAGCTCTTTCTAGGGGTTTTCAAAATTTTTCTGTCCTGTGAAGGGAAAATGTGGGAATGGGAAAAATTATATTTGGAATAGGGAACGGGAATGGAATTTTCCAATCTTGTCCCGTCTTGAATATATATATTAAAAAAAATACCTAAAATCCTAAATGGCTTCAATGACAGTATTGTTGTAGAATAAGGTAATGTTTATTCTTTTAGTTTATTTTATTTATTATTTATTAAAAAACAGCCGATAATGAATATGATGTCGAGTTTTCTGTATTCCCTGCAGTTAATTTGCTGGGGAAGTAAATCAGGAAGTTTAAAGTTTTTACTTTTTGACCAACACATTTAGCCAATGAAAACCTATAATTTTCTCTTCAGGCTGCAGCTAAATTGATCCTAAAACTCATCAGTGAAATTAAATCAAAATCAAGTATCAGCAATGTGAGTAAGTTTTGCAATAAAAAGCCATCACGCACATGTACATTTTTGACATGTCAATGTAGTTTCAGCAACAGAGAGGCTACGTAAAATAGCAGCTACCCTAGCTAGTTGACTTTTGCCAAATTAAAGCATAGTGCAAAAGGAAGAAATAGTTACCAGTAAAAACAAAAGAAGAGAAAGTTATGAAATGACTGGGAGGTGCACCTTGAAGATCGACCAACAATAATACTTAAGACTTACAGAGTGTTAAAGATATTGGTTGTGTGTATGTCACTTGTTATAGTTTGTAGCTAGGTATTATGTGAAGAAATGATGAAAAAAAAATTTAAAATTTTTGGAAAATCCCGATCCCGATCCCAATCTCGTCATGACGAGAAATTCCTATGATCAGGATCGGGACCAATTTTCCTTCCCGAATCCTTCTTTAAGACGAGAACGGGAATGGGGTTTCTAATCCCCGTCTCGTCTCGAGAACACTCCTAGCGCTCTCAGAGACGTTCTTTGCATTAAAAAATTAGCTCTCTTAGAAATGTTCTCTGCATTAACACAATTGGTAATCGAATTTATGTTCTCCAATAGTTATAAGATCTGTTGAGATGGATAAAGATCCTTTTATACCTCAAGAAAGTGATGGAGAAATGCTTGGTTTAGAAGCACAATGTCTCTAGACATGGAGAATG
The DNA here is from genome assembly GCA_963855925.1 of Inga laurina. Lineage (NCBI taxonomy): Eukaryota > Viridiplantae > Streptophyta > Magnoliopsida > Fabales > Fabaceae > Inga > Inga laurina. The sequence continues at coordinate 48,372,822 of OY979712.1, forward strand.
TTATAATGAAATATTTGGTCTAGAAGTACCATTTCTTAGTATAATTGTAACACTTACATATCTTGTTAATCACACATGACTTAATATATCACTTGTTGTTAGCAAGACATAATTCTTTATCAACATAAAGATATTGCAATGGAATTTGTTCACTAAATCACTTTATGTGATAATTGATAAGTAAAATATTTGTATATTTATTTTCTATTATATGATGATTTTATAGATGCTATTTGAGCTCAATTTAATAAATTTGGGTGTAATTAATAAATAAATAATGATTTTGGCATAAAATAAAATTTCTTGAAAAATACTAAATTAGACCCTCTTTCAGTTTTCAGGCAATATCTGAAGCTCTAGATGTCGGATTGGGACGTTCTTTATATGGATAAAAAGCTAAGAAAGAGCTCTACAACTTTGATGTTAAGACCAAAATCCAGTTATATCACCAAGTGTTTCGAATTTTACTTGGAAGTTGAAAACAAGAATCATCTACCATTCCACCAACTATTTTATCTACCACTTCATCTTCCTTTTCACCAACTACTTCATCCACCACATTTCATCTTCCTTTTCACAAACTACTTTAGTTACCACATTCTAGCTACTATTTCACCTATCATATTTCATCTACCACTTCATCTACCCTACTCCATTCTTCCCTATATATAGCCACCCTCTCCTTCATATTTCACAACTATTTTTTTCATATCAATTACTTTCCTCTCTTCTATTTCTGCTTGCATGACTTCTATATGGAAGGCTTGAGATTGTATTACTTTTTGCATGCGGCCTACATGGAAAGTTTTACCTCCTAAATGGACGGCTATATTTCTCTATTTTTCATGCATCTTTTGGTTGTATATTTATGTTTGAGAATTTAATGCAGTATTTATGATAATTTCATTCTAGTTTTATGTAATGTTAATTTATTTTTATTTTTATTTTTTGATTTCATCATGATGTAAATTTCTATTTTCCTAGGGTGATGACATAGCTTACTAATGACGGATTGAATCTTAACTTATTAAATCTAGTTTTAATTTCTCTTTTATGATTGAGTTTTAATTATTGTTCTTAATGCTTTTGATTGATTGGCCACCTTTTGAATGATTTCAATACGCATGTTGAGACCGGAAGGAGATGCAAGTGTGTAGATCCTATAATTAAAACTATGACTTGCATATGAAATAGGAATATATTCATATGAGTTGTGTAGTCTTACTGAGTTCCATAAATCTTAATGCATAATTAATTTCTTAAATTCATATAGGAATATATTGGATTATCAATTAATTATAGAATTTTTTTGACCTTGGAAGAGGCTAGTAATTAAATTAGGGAAACTCGACTATCAATCATGTGGAATAAATCGGGCTATAATAGATAAGTGATTCAATTTGAAAGTTGTTAAGTGAAATGTGACCTCTAGGGCTTTTTCTCATATTTGTTTTCATATTATTTGCACTCATATTTAGTCATTTTATTTTGTTCTCTCAACCACCAACTATTCGATCGACTAAATAGAATTAAAAATTACCCATTTTGGTATTTAGTGATCAATCCTCATGGGAACGATACTCTACTCATTTCCATATTACTTGATTACGATAGTATACACTTACACTTTTTAATGGACCATTTACACTCGTAACAACAATATTTGAAAAATTTGTTCATGATATCAAACTAGGCACATTGCTAAGAGGGGAAGCTAATATGTGCTGTAATCTTTTTCCCTTCTTTATGGTTTTACGACAATGAGTTTTTTTGATAAGGTTTTTAATGAGGCTATATTATGCAATATTTACTCTTTTTCTTCTACTACGTTTTTGCCCCACTAAATTTTCCTTAGTTGAAGGTTTTTTAACTAGCCACATGAAGTAGTGCAAAACTCTTCACTGCTTAAAAGTGTCTTTTAATACTGCATTAGTGTTTGGTTTCACTTTTGAAACCATTGTTTTGGCCTAAACTATGATTTTAAAAGTGAAGTTGACAAACACTTGTAGAAAATCTAAATTAATTTTTAACCCTCAAAATCATGGTTTGAGATAAGTTACCTAAACACACTTAAATTCTGCTTAACCATGATTTTGACTGAAAACCATGATTTGAGGGTTCAAAATCATGATTTTCCAAAACTTTTTTTTTACCTTTTACCTTTTCAGAAATTATTCTCCATAATCTATTCTTTAAAATAACTTTTTTTTCTTTTTTTTCTCTAAAATCTAATCCAAATACTTCTTTACAACCAGCTTTGGATGACGATAGCTTGCACTGCACTAATGTTAAGAAGACAAGAATAATAATTCATGAAGTGAACAATGCAAGGCCCTGTTTGTGGACCCACACAACCACTGGTGGGGGGGATTTAAAAATTTATTACTACTGGGGCTTGGCTCTCCTGCAATCAAAAAGTGAACAGATTCGGTAGGGGTTGATTGAACGAATGCGATCTCTTGGATCTATCCACCGGATCGACACACACACATGTTTGTGTCAGAGAGCACCAACTGGGTGGTCGTGTCGTTTTGCATTTTGATGATCCATCCATGATCCATCTGTGTCAAACAAGAGAGGCTGTCGTGTTCTTTTAATGAACAGTCACTTTCCCTGCTCACGAGTGGGCCTCAGTCAGTGGCTTATATGTGTTGCAAACTCAAACGCAACCTGGTCTTGGTCTTGTGGTTCTCCTCGCACACTAAACCTGACTTGTGAGAGGATCTTGTAATAATATTTATCTTTTTCATTTTAATTATAAGATAAAGTTAATATTTTTAGAAAAATTAAAAAATTGAATTAAATTATTTTAATGTATTTTTATTTTATTTTTTTTAAAATTAATTAGTTTGACTATCAAACTAATATATAATTTAAGGATATAAAACATTTGATATGATTAAATAACATATTTAACTTTCTTAATATCTAAAAAAAAATCAGTTAATTATCTTATATTTAGAATTGAAGGTAGTATATCTTTTATTGATATTTAATATATTCTCAAGATATTATAAAATAATATAAAATATATCAAACATCAATTTAGGAGATATAATATCTTAACACGATAATATATCAAATGTCAATATAATAAGATACAATATCTCAACATTATTAATGATCAATCTGTAAGTATATCTGCAAAAGTTCTTTAAATTTGAAAATATGTCCAGTGCCTAGTAAAGGATCGGACCCTAATTTACCTAAACTTTAACTCAACAAGAAAAAACTAAAAATTTCACTTGTCTCGCCTGTAAACTATTTAACTCAGAAAAATAAGCGTAGTGTATTGTGTTTTATGGATGATGTATTAAAGAGTGAACAGTGAAGAGTGCAATGCCTGGTTTATGTGGATCGTATTTTTGGAGTGTATTGTGTTCTTTCATTTTTTATTTTTATTTTTATGAACATTGTCTCGAATCCTAACTAACAAACAGGTAACTGCCAACAATAAATAGCCTCCAATAGTATCTCACGTTTCAAAACGGTATTCTTGTGTGAGAATGAGATTCTTTCCGACGTCAACTGTGAAATAAATGGTTTTTATTGTAGGCAAGATATTTGATCAAGAAAAAAAATTGTAGGCAAGATATGAAAGTTTAGATTTGATCTTAATATTATATGTTTGTTTGGTGCAATTGGATGATGCTTGGCATCCTTCGGTTCTTATTGTAAGGATATATTAACAACTTTATATAAATTGAGAAATTTAGTAAAATTAATAGTCAATCCTTGTAATATTTTAAAATTGTCCTATCATAAATTAGAGGATATCAACTCAAATTATATCTAATTAGGAAAAAAAGTAATGCTTTAGATAAAGAGTTATTAAGAATAATGAGGAATATAATGGTGGGTTAGGGGAGGCATTATCTTTTGTTTTTCCAATCGAAACTTCTCATTCATTCATAAAATCTAAACTTAAGCATTCATTACATACCATAACCAACAGAAACTATTAACATAATATATTTACAAAACCCCTTAGATTAACATTAGCCAGGGGCTCTCAAAAAACTACATGCATCCTTCTCTAAAAGTCTACTCAACTCCTTTGGTGGTCGCAGCACCCAGTCGGACGGGCAAGACCCACCTAGTGCAGCTTTAACAACCCAGTCAGCTACTAAATTTGCACTCCTGGAAACCCAATTATAAGAATGGTTTTTAATTAGTTTCCTCAAAAAAAGAATATTTTCAAGGATATTACCACACCTCCAATCATTTGGAGAGGACTCCTCTGAAAGGCATTTAATCAAGTTTTGGTTATCAGATTCAAACTGAATGTCTAAGAACTAATTTAGCTGTCCATACTTAATAGCATCAAGAAAAGCAATACTTTTAGCCATCAATATAGAGCGAACATTTACAATTCTAACATCACCATCTAATAGCCACCTATTTCAGTCCCTCATAACAAAGCCAACAGTTACTCTATTGTCATCCAGGGATGTAACACAATCTGTATTGATCTTAAGAAAATTACCTTCAGGTGGTATCCAGAGATTTTGCTTTTCTGCCGAAACCTCCCTGTGTGATAATGCATCTTGCACTTGGTTTCATCCTCTTGCAGGCTAGAACTCGTTGAGTAGAATACCTGCCTGTGAAGAAATAAATATTGGATCAAGCTTAGCATTTTCAAAAACAAAGGCATTTTTGCCTTTCCACATCTGCCATAAAGTCATAGCTATCAATGCCTTTTGCCAAGAGGAGAAGCTTTGTTCACAGAAACACCATGTCACCCACTGTCTTAGATTCAACTTTTCAAACTCATCAATTCTAAAAGAAAATATGATATTAAACCATGTTCTTTTTGCCCAATCACATTTAAGAAATAAATGGTCATCGGTTTTAGTGTGATTCTGACATATTAAACACAAATAAGCTACACAACAGTTTCTTCTACAAAGGTTTTGAAATGTTGGAAGAGCTTTTGATACTAATCTCCACATGAAGTTATTGATTTTTGGAAGTACCATTAGATTCCATATTTCCTTCCATATCTTCTTATTCTCACTGTTGGATGAATCCAGAACATTTTCAGACCTTCTCAACACATTCTTTTTTGCACATTCATACCCATGTTTCACTATATAATCACACCTCCCCCCTTCCATATCCATCTATCCTCACGGTTTCTAGGGCCTAGAGTAGTATTGACAATCGCTTCTTTCTCTATAGGGCTTATCCAGCCTTCTATTGACAATAAATTCCAGCCCCCTTTGTATTAAGTCTGCCACCCTTAGGTTTTCAAAGCTCTCATGTGGACATGGTGATCTTAACCTATTCCCCAGTAATTCCCCAAGCCATGGATCTCTCCACACCTTTTTATTTTCCCCATTTCCTATACTTAGCACTACATGGTCTTCTACTACCTTCCTCCCTTCCATTATACTTGCCCATAACCAGGACCCTATCCTTCCCTTCCTTGCTTCCAAAAAAGTGCAGTTTGGAAAATATTTGGCTTTAAGCAGTTTTACCCAAGTTTGATCTGGGTTTTTTAGGATCCTCCAACCTATTTTGGCAATTAAGGCTAAATTAAAGGCCTCAAAATCCTTAGAACCTAACCCTCCCTTCATTTTGTGCCTCTTCATTTTTTTCCATAAAGACCTAATGTATTTTCTTCTTTGTATCCCCATTCCACCAAAATTTGGACACAATGCTATCCAGCCTCTTTAACACATTTTTCGGGTATAAGAAACAAGACATCGAATATACAAGTATGAAATTTGCCACAGATTTTACTAGGTACTCTCTATCCGCTGTGGACAGGAATTTTTTCCTCCACCCTTGGATCCGTTTCTCCACCCTATCCAACAAAGAGTTCAGAGCTTAGGATTTGGACCTTCCCCAAATGATTGGTAATCCCAAATAATTCTCGGGGGTGTCCCCAGCATGAATCTAAAAAATATGACCAATTTCCTCTCTAGCAATCTCAGGGGTGTTTCTTGAAAAATAAAGACAAGATTTTCCATAATTTATTGCCTGGCCTGATACCTCACAATACTTATTGATTATATTTTTTAGATTCCTACAAAAATCCAGGTTTGCTTGGAGAAAAAAGACCGAATTGTCAGCAAAACAACTATGAGTAATCTCTGGGCTTCATCTATTCACTAATATACCCCTGACGCACTCCCTACTTTGCTCTTTCTCAATCATTTTGGATAGCACATTATTAACAATGATAAATAAATGGGGGGACAAAGGGTCCCCTTGTCTCAATCCTCGCTTTGGTTGCACTTTAGACACTCTTTTCCCTGACATCATGATAGAGACATTCACAACATTCAGGCACAGATTGAGTCTATCTACCCAAGCACTACAAAAACCCATTTTCAAGAAAGTGCTACCCAAAAAATCCCATTCTACTCTGTCATATGCTTTGTTCATATCTAACTTAAGTGCCACTTCCCCCTGGCCCTGTTTCTTTAATTTCATGTGGTGGAATATTTCATGCACTATAATAATATTGTCCTGGATTAGCCTACCTGGTACAAACATTCTTTAACTCTCATCAATTGCTTTTCCTAGAAGTGGTTTTAATCTATTGGCCATAACTTTACAAAAAAATTTGTATAAGAAGTTACATAAGCTAATGGGCCTATAGTAACTCACCGTTTTAGGGCATTCTACTTTCAGAATCATCACTAAATCAATATATTCACATCAGTCAATGGAAAACCATTCTCAAAATAACTTTTGACAAGATTACTCACCTGATCCCCAATGACTTCCCATGCCTTCTGATATAACAGTCCTGTGAATCCGTCTGGGCCCCGTGCCTTCTGTCCTCCTAACTGGAATATTGCATACTTCACCTCTTCCCTTGAAATTTTTGCCATTAAAGTTCGATTGTCCTCCTCAGAATGATTTCTTCAACATTATCCAGTACCTTCGTGAAGTCTCTGGGTCCTATGGTCAGAATAAAGCTATGTAGAATCCAGCAAAGTGGTCACCAATTTCTTTCTCGTTGTCCAGCCATTTATCATTGGTCCCCTTCACCCTTGTTATTTTATTTTTGTACCTTCTTCTAATCGTGGCCATGTGAAAAAATTTTGAGTTCTTATCCCCACATTTTAACCAATCGATTCTCGATTTTTGTGCACAATACATCTCTTCCTATTCCCATAATTCCTTGATCTTCCTCTTCAACTCCTTCACTTCCACTGCAATTTCATCATTCCATCCAATGTTTAGACAATCTTGAACCTTCTTCACTAACAAATTAATTTGCCTTTGATTGTTCTTGAATTCTCTTCTACTCCAAATCTTGAGAACTTCTCTTAATTCACTAAAGTTCTTCACCAAATCTGCCAATTCTCGTTGATTTACATCCTCTTTCCAATTTTGCTTGATCAAGTCCAGTAGGTTGGGATGAGTGAGCCATCTAACATCAAATCTAAAAAGTGGAGGGGTTTTTAATTCATTATACTCATAATTAATGAGGATAGGGAAATGGTTAGATCTAATTGCTTCCAAAACAAGGCCTTGGCCATTTTGAAATTGAGCTCCCCAGCTTGGATTAAAAACAATCCTGTCTAATCTTTCTCTGATAAAATTCCCATCTTGTCTGTTGTTCATCCATGTGTATCGGCCCCCTTTAAAATCAAGTTTCGTCATATCACAATTTGCCAAAACTTTCTAAATCTATCCAAGTTTCTCTACGAGCATTCTCTATCTCCTTCCTTATCTCGGCATATAGAATTTCATTGAAATCGCCAAAAATTATCCATAGCATCACCGGATCGGGATTTAGCTTCTCGAGTTTTGCCCACCACTTTTGTTTCAAACCCATATTATTTGGACCATATACCATTGTAATATTTCCCATATTTCGTCCCCTTATTTGCACCTCTTCTAAATAGATGATGAATCTACTGGTGAACCCAATTTTGAACTCCTTCTTTCCACCAAACCGATATGCCCCCTAACCTTCCTATTGGATCAAAATATTGCTTAGAATCAAACTTCAACTTTCTTCTTATTTTTTCTATTTTCTCACGTTTCATTTTTGTCTCAGAGAGGAAAACAATCATCAATTTGAATTTTCCACATTGGAACTTTAGATTTCAAACTGCCAAGGTAGTCCCCAGACCCTGGGAATTTCATCCAAGGCAAATTATGGCTCCTTGGTGGTTGTTTCAGGCCAGCTACCACCACCCTTAGCTTCTATACTCGCCCCCTCTTCCTTAATCTCCCTAATATCCACATTACTGGACAAATATGATCCTAGGACAATATTTAATTCGGGATTATGAGCAATAAACAATGATCTCTTTGCCCTTATTTTTGGCTGCCCATCACCTTTTAACAACGACCCAATCTTAAAGTTTAGTCTACCATCATACCTGTAGTCGAACACTATTGGCCATTCTGTTTCGTTGATTTTCCTCAGCTTTTCCATAGCCTTCCCTCTTTTTCCTGCACTCTCCGGTAAATCTTGGTTGAATTCTCTTCATCTCTTATTTGCCAAAGCATCTGGATCCTCTTCATCTGCTTTTCTCTTTAGTGAGACCCCACCAAGTCTCTGCGATATCTCCCCAATCTCCATTTGCTAAATTGGAATTATTGCCTGTTTGGACCCATCCTCACTGTCCTCTTCCAACTCCACCCAGTATCTATTTTGATTTTCCATTAATTTCTTTCTTTTGGCCTTTAGCACACTACTAGTCCCGTCCATCTTTTTGGGCTTCTTACATCAAAATTTGGAGCCCACTTATTAAGCCCACTTGTTCAATCACACTATGCTGAGAGGGCCCCGATTGACTATTCTTTTTTATTTGAAAATTCCTTCCATGTGACTTGACTTCAGCCATTAATATTTTCAGCTGATGTGGGCCCTTGAATGATGTCCCACCACTCTGCCATATAGAAGGCTCACCAACTTCCTCAGAAATACGTATTTATAGGCCTCTCCCATGCTTGTACTGACTGCACCCACCTTCCCCATGTATTGTTCTCTTTTCTGTCAGCCATGGAGGACTTCAATACACTGGTGGTTTCGTCTTGTTTTTCAGCGCCTGGACACACATGCTGGCATCATATCCCCTTAGTACCCCATTTATTGTGAACTCCACATTTCCTTCTTCACATACTTTGCTCTCATGGCCTAGCCTACCGCAGTTGAAACAAAATCTGATAAGCTTCTTATATCTGACTTGTATCCATATATCTTCCAGTTCTTTATCTGGTCGAGGAGCTAGAAAACTCGGAACTATAGGTCTTTCAACATCCACCTCCACTCAGGCATGCCCAAAGCTTCGATTTGTGAATCAGTAATCCTCAGGGTCCTCAACATCTATTACTCTTCCCACAATGCTTGCCATAAGTCTAATATTTGTGTTGATTCTACCTTCTGGAGGGAGATTATGGAACTGAATCCAGAACTCACATGTGTTGATAACAATTTCATTGTCACTCAAGAATGGCCTTCTCCTTTGCATGCTTAACATGTAATTCCTAACCACCCAGGGATTTTCTTTTAAGATTCTGTTTGCCTCCTATACTTCTTTAAATTTGAAAGTATACAGACTAAACCCTATCATTTTAACGTCAATACTTCCGCAACCCCTCCACGCCGTCGTTTAGACATCCCTTACCTTCGCCAATCTGACACACGTGTTTGTGATTATTTTTCCAATCAACTTTTGTCCTTCATCTGCATGTGTTTCTTTCTTTTTCCATTGAAGCTGAATGTCCAGATGATTACGTTCCATTTTGACATCGCGTAATTCCTCTACCGAGGCCGATTGATCACAGTAACCTTCAGTGTTTTAACATAGCACTTAGGCCGAAAGCACCATTCCGACGAAGTTAAAGGAAAGCCCTACCACGCTCTCACCCGGGAGAAAAGCATTTTAGAGGAGGCATTATCAACATCATAATCTCACTCAATATAATTGAGGGTGACTTTAGAATATGGATCATCTCTTCAATCCTTTCTATTATTTTTTTCTCATTCCATCCTGTTGTGGGTTAAAAATGGATTAATATTTTTTACAACTACATATTGTAAGATATCATGAATAAATGAATATAAAAAATTAAAAGGAAAATCCCTATAAAATACCCTTGAAATAGGGAAATCCTTAATCAGTACATTGAAATAAAAAAATCCAGATCAGCCACGCGTCAATACGGATGAACAGTGCGGGTGGCACCAAAAGACGATTTTGCCCTTCAGCTCTCATTCTTGCCACTTCAAAAATAACAACACGCGGTTCTTAATTAACAACTTCAAATTCTTTATTAACAACTCCGTATTTTTGTTTCACAACTTCCTCATTTAAATTTCAAGGCCAATAACAACACCTTTTTTTTTATTAACAACACGCCCTCTTAATTAACAACTCCGGATTCTTGATTAACAACTCTGTATTCTTTATTAACAACTCCGTATTCTTGATTAACAACTCTATTTCATCTTTTTACTTTCACAATAACAACATCAGTGTTGTTATTAACAATACCATATTCTACATTAACAACTCCATTTTTTGTTTCACAACTTCGTAATTTAAGTTTCAGGGCCAATAACAACACCTCTTTCTTTATTAACAACACCTTATTTTACATTAACAACACTATATTTTTGAGGTGCGAATATGTGGAAGAATAAAACGGAGTTGTTAATCAAGAATTCGGAGTTGCTAATAACAAGACCTGTGTTGTTATTGTGAAAATAAAAAGATGAAACTGGAGTTGTTAATCAAGAATACAGAGTTGTTAATCAAGAATCCGGAGTTGTTAATTAAGAACTGCGTGTTGTTATTTTTGAAGTGGCGAAAATGAGGGCTGAAGGGCAAAATCGTCTTTTGGCGCGCGCCCGCACTGTTCATCCGTACTGACGCATGACTGATCCGAATTTTTCGATTTCAATATACTGATTAGGGATTTCCCTCTTTCAAAGGTATTTTATAGGGATTTTCCCAAAATTAAAATGTAACCTCAATAGTTCAAAATTGTAGGCTGCTAATAAAATAATGATTTAATCTATTTAAATCTCAATTGTTTAATTTTTAATCCAGTGGTTAAAGTGGGATGATAATAAAAAATGACGAGGAGAGGATTTAAATTCATGGGGTGGATTTAAAAACCCTATCTAAAAATGGTAGGTAACACTTTTGGAGTAACTTGCTATGATTAAAAAATAAGTTGATGATTGTTTACATGAGTAAACACTTTTATTATTATTTTTTAGAAAAATGTCATCCCGTGAAAAAATAAAAAATAAATGAATTTTTAAGAGAATGACAAAAAGTACATTTTCCACTTAAGTAAGTTAAGTTTTAAATGTAAGACATCGATTCCACTTTATCCCTAAAATTTATATTTTTTTAAACTATCTCTATTAATTGCATTTATTAAAACAATAAGTTTCCATTCAACTTTTTTTCAAACACAAATAATTAGTTTAACTAATTTTTTAACCTATACAAATTAGTTATTTAATCCTATATTTAAAAGTAGAATGGAATATATCGCTGTGCATCCAGACATGAGCTCCCACCCCCATGTGACAATCAGCTGGAATAGTGCCTTACAGATAAGTTAGATCAAACGAGAGGAAATTAAAAATAAAAAAAAAGGCAAAAACTTTAGTATATTTATGTGTGTGTATTTTTATGTTTTTTTTTTGACCTGGTTTTTTTTTTTTTGTTTTGACCTGGGTGTATTTTTATGTTGAAAATATGTGTGTATCGAACTTACTCAATTTAAAACCACATAATGTGACAACGAGCAAGGCGGCCATACCGCTAAAGTATAGTATACGACACGGAATTTTGAAACTAATCTGACTTCAATTTTGCTGCTTTCTCTGATTCTCTCCCACTCGCTTCCTTTGCTCTTAATTCATTCAGAAATCATATTTTCAGTTTGTTTCACTTTCACGTACGGTCCCCATCCCTGGACCTCCTGCCCAAAACCTTAATTTCAGAGACAAATTTTAATTCCACATGTAGCCCGAATATATGTTTCAAAATTAAAAAAATAGCTTTTGTTTATGGGTTAAGTTGAATCCAGCGCTTTGAACTATTTTTTCAGATGTATCTAACACCTTAAAATATTTTGTCAATACCTTAAAATATTTTTTTAGGTTCACTCGTCACTCTAAGTTATTTTTTTGATATATTTAATACATTGAAGTATTTTTTTTAGGCTTATCTAATATCCTAAATTAACAAAGAGTAGTTTAACTTGACGGATACATATAAACAAAATACTTCAGGATGCTAGATGCACCATTAAATATTTAAAGGTATTAGATGTATTAAAAAAATATTTAATAGTATTAGATGCACCTTAACCCTTTATTTATTATCATTCTAAAAAAAAAGCAATAATTTAAATTATAAAAAATTACTAATATGAAAATACAGAGGATCTGTAAATTTATTTGGATACCAAAACTCGAAAACTTCCTATTTTCTCATAGCCAACATTCATGCGTTTAATCATTAATTTTCAAGATTCAGTGTCAAACATGGATACGGCTTCATGCGCCTCCGTTCATTAGCCAGCCGAATCAATCTCCTTCCCATTTATGACGCCCCCGCCTCCGTTCAAATCTCGCTCTCTTCTCTGGGCACCCTCTTCTCTCGCTTCCTCTTTTCTCAAATTTTAAATCTTCTCTGGTTTTCACTGTTCAAGGTTTCACTCTTTAGCGAATGTTGTCAACATCCTTCTCCTTTTCATTTGCTTCCAGAAATCGTTATTTTTGTCTGTGTTCGTTGATGGTCATCTAAGTGGAGCGCGCTTCGGTCACGTAATGATAATTTTTATTAATTAATATTTGTCTTGCTCTTTGGCATCTTCCACATTCCATATAACTGATGCTCTGTTTCGTTTCCTGAGATTCCGGCAGGCACAATCTTGTTTCACGACGCGGCTTGTTTTCTCCAGCATCAAAAAAGTGTGTTATAGGGCACCCTGTGAAGAATTGCGGTGCGTGTGGTTGATTCTATTTAATGATTTGAAAACGTCTTTCAATTATTGGAAGTACGTGCTTTGAACGACTGTTGTTTCGCGGACGCTTTCTTTTTCCTTTGTGCGTGGGCCTCATTGAATGGAGCTGATGAACCTGTTCTTGTTCATTTAATGTGAAAAGTTCGACTAGCGTCGGTTTCAAGTCTGTTTGGTCGTTTTGAAATTTTAGCGAATATGTTTTGGGCTATGGCCGGTTTATGCAGAGCCATAAGCTGCCCTAAGCTGGACAGAATCGAATTTACTGTTCTTATGTATTTAAGTGACATGGCTGATTTTAGTGGATTTGTGTGTGCATGTTCATGTGTTATAAATTCCTAACCATCTATGAGAGGGCATCAGAACTTTGCTAGTGTGCGAATGAAAATTTCAACTTTATTCGCCGCAATAATTTTGCTCGATGGATACCGGCTTAGTTTGGGAGAAAAGAAAAGCAGGTTATACCTTAGTTAGACAAAGATTCTTTTGCAATGACTATCAAACTTGGTATGCTGATTTGCATATTGAATTCACGCCATTATGTGTCAGAGATCCAGATCAATTTTGTTCATTATGAACTGAATCTTGTAGTGCACATATTTAGTAAAACCATAAATGTATTCTTCAATGTTTCCTCTGCTTAGCTTTTTTTTTTTTTTTCCATATTGTTTTTATCAACTTCCATAAAATGACCTTTTTTTTGTTCAATTTCAGAGAGAGATGGTTGCCTTTGGAAAAAAGTTAAAAGAAAGACAAATTCAAGAATGGCAAGGGTATGTTTGTATGAGACAGTTTTAAACTTTAAGTCCAATATTTGTTACACTCACAGATTAAGCTGTCAGTTCATATGTATGCATATTGATAATTTTGAGTTTTGTTTTAGATATTACATAAATTACAAATTAATGAAGAAAAAAGTTAGACAATATGCTCAACAAATTGAACTTGGCACACAAGATCGGCGGCATGTACTCAAGGATTTCTCAAGAATGCTCGATAATCAGGTGTGCTATCTTCATTGTTCAATACATATATTGTATGATATGTGGACCTTTCCATTGTCTTTGACTTCTCAAAGTAGATGCTGGTTACATGAGAAAATGACAGCCTGAGAAAACTGAATCATGACCATTGTCAAATTCGGGGTTTTATCAAATAATGCGTGGCATTCTTTATCAGTGTCTTAAATTTGTTTCACTTACTTTCTTGTTATTAAATTCAGATCGAGAAGATTGTCCTTTTTCTGTTGGAACAACAAGGGCTTTTGGCAAGCAGGATAGCTGTGCTCGGGAAGCAGCATGATGCTCTTCTGCAGCAGCCTGATATATCCAAAATGTCTGAACTACGAGAAGCTTATAGAGCTGTGGGAGAAGATCTCTTGAAGCTTCTATATTTTGTTGAGATCAATGCTGTTGGTTTGCGGAAGATTCTGAAGAAGTTTGATAAACGTTTTGGCTACAAATTCACTGATTATTACGTTAAAACTCGAGCAAACCATCCTTATTCCCAACTGCAACAAGTGTTTAAGCATGTGGTAATATGTTGTCTACTTTAAACAAATAGAGCTTGAGCAGAATACAATGTATATGATGTTCTGTATGAATGAATATAGACTGAGACACATGGAATTTGCAGGGGATAGGAGCTGTTGTTGGAGCCTTATCTCGCAATCTTCATGAACTCCAGGACCGTCAAGGGAGTTATTTATCAATTTATGATCAACCCACTCTTCCCCTTCAGGTTTTTTTTTGCATTTGCTCTGCTTCATTTACTGATTTTGACCTTATTAGCTTATTAATTAGTAGTAATAAGGTCAGTATTGTTCATTATACTTAACTGAATTCATGTGCAGGATCCTGTGATTCATTCAATAAAAGCAGCCGTAGACAGGTTGACTCACTCAACAAACTTCCTTAACTTTATGGCACAACATGCCTTCATTATGCAAGAAGAACTACCGGCTCCCACCGAGGAACATGTCGATGATCAAAAATACAATTTTATGTCACTTATTCTGAACTTAGCAAACACATTTTTGTATATGGTCAACACATATATTATTGTCCCTACAGCAGATGATTACTCAATGAGCCTTGGAGCTGCAGCAACTGTTTGTGGTATTGTGATTGGGGCCATGGCTGTTGCGCAAGTGTTTTCTTCAGTGTATTTCAGTGCATGGTCTAATAAATCGTACTTTAGACCTCTTGTATTCAGCAGCATAGTTCTTTTCCTGGGCAACCTTATGTATGCATTGGCTTTAGATCTCAATTCAATATGGGTTCTCTTACTTGGTCGTGTTTTTTGTGGGTAAGTCGTCTTCTATTTCCATCCATTTTGTCATTACTTGATAAGTTCAACTTTTGAGAGTGTATCTTTATTCATTTTACTTTAGAAAAGAACTAAGACGTCTTTTCTTCCATCTTACCATAGTTTTTTGTGATCCATTTGGTTGTAAATAGGTACCTTTTTATAGGATCATTGCCATGGGGCATGGAATTTTCTTTTTTACTTGAGATGTACCCTATGAATAATCAAATCATCACCATTTGCACTAGGATTTAGGAAAGTTGGGGGTTAAGTTTGTAGCTAGGAATGTTGTGAGATGTTTTCCACATGTAGATGTTATGGTTAATCAGTATGTTAATTCATTGCAGATTGGGTTCTGCGAGAGCTGTTAATCGGCGTTACATAAGTGATTGTGTCCCTCTTAGAATCCGGATGCAAGCATCAGCTGGTTTTGTAAGTGCTAGTGCTCTTGGAATGGCTTGTGGCCCTGCATTAGCAGGCTTACTGCAGACAAAGTTTAAAATTTACAAGCTCACCTTCAACCAAAACACCTTGCCTGGTTGGGTTATGTCTGTTGCTTGGCTAGTGTATTTAGTTTGGTTGTGGATCACTTTTAAGGAACCTGTCCATGATGAAGTTGAAGAGAATCATGAACCTCATCAATCCAATGCTGGTACTGTACTTATTTGCCACGACCTTTTTTGCTGATAAATCATGTAATGATATTCTGCCCTTGGGTCTTTAACGTGCTTTCATTGAAATTATCAGATCTCTGATTTCACTATTCTATTTAAATATTTCTGTTTAAATGGTTCGCTAATCAGAGGAGAAATTTATATTGGTGATCCAGATAATTGAGTGAATTTTTCCTCATTGTTTCATATTACATGGATTTTGTATTTACACAATGACATTGTTCATTATGTTGGTCCCCTTTTCTTATTCTCTTCATTTTTCTCAGCAGAAAATCATGATGCTCTTGAAGAAGGTGTTAAACAACCTTTGCTGATCACTTCAGAACGTAAGGAAGATGAAGATGCTGAGGACTATGATGATAGTGAAGAAGCTCCAGAGGAATCTCGTAAGCCTGCCAATTCACTTCGATCGGCGTACAGACTACTTACGCCCTCTGTAAAGGTTTGTGGTAGCCTCTAAATGCTTCATGATCAACCAATATTGATCCTTATCAACTGATGAAAACCCAGTAAAGATAAATGTCTCATGTCATTGTTGATTTTTTTTTATTTTGAAAAAAAAAAATGATGCATCGATGTGAAAGGAAATAAGTAGAGTTTAACTTTTTTAAGTGTTCTGCATGACAAAAAACTACTTTTGGAAAGTTACAAATGACACGTGATATGTTTGGTAGAATTTATCTCTGTTTCTATTCTTAAACCCAGATGTTATCATTTTCTTATTCAGCTTATTAATTATTTTCATGTAATTTAACTTTCCTATTGGAGTGAAATCTTTAAGATACTGTTTTTCTAATTTGATATTGCAATTTATTAACATCCTCAACACATTTGTGCTGAAGATTGTTAAATAGAACAAAGGAATGTGTTTACTGTATGCTGACCAAAATTTCTGTAACATGTTCAGGTTCAGTTACTAATATATTTCATGCTCAAGTATGCAATGGAGGTTTTATTATCAGAATCAAGTGTCATCACAACATACTACTTCAACTGGTCAACTAGCTCGGTAGCAATTTTTCTTGCTTGCCTTGGCTTGACGGTTCTTCCTGTTAATATTATCGTGGGAAGCTATATAAGCAACATGTTTGAGGACAGGCAAATTTTGTTGGTCTCAGAAATTATGGTTTGCGTCGGCATACTTCTGAGCTTCAATATATTCTTCCCTTACACACAGCCACAATACATCTGTTCAGGTCTCCTTATGTTTGTTGCCGCGGAAGTCCTTGAAGGTAAGATTTTATTACTGGTTTTTTAAATTTATCGCAATAATAATAAATATAGTAATATTGTGAAGGCCCACGGGAGGGAGGTATAGAAGACTTGTTAACTCAGTTCTTTATGCGCATGTATTTAGATCCGTGTGCTCACAAAAGCTGAGACAAAAGTTTTCTTGCATGCTTGCACCGTACACTATATAAATCACAATTGAAAAGTTGTTTTTGAATGCTTCAATCTTCATTCTAAACCATATGATCTATGAGATGTTTGCTGAGTTTTCGTTTGTTTCAGAACATTACATTGAGCTCCATACTCACAAAAATTACTTTGATATGTTACCATATTGACACTGTAGCTTTTTGTGCTGAATCATTGTGTGGACTTGCAGGCGTGAACTTGTCACTCCTTTCGCGGGTGATGTCATCGAGGCTTTCTCGTGGGACCTACAATGGTGGGCTACTGTCAACAGAGGCAGGGACGATTGCAAGAGTGGTGGCAGATGTAACAATTACTCTGGCAGGCTATCTGGGAGTGAGTAGGCTCCTTAATATCACCCTCCTTCCTTCTTTCTTCATCTGCGTTATCTCCATTATCGCCACTTGCTATACCTACAACTCCTTGTATTAAAATCCCATGGCAAGTTCAACTCAGCCTCATTAATTGGCCTTCAATGCAATATCCGGCCTGCTTCTAACAAAGCTCCCTCGTCTTCACTCTCTCTGTTCTTTCAGAAATTCATAATTTTGTTCCCATTCAAGTCCTTTGGGGTTGGCTCCATAAATTGGCTGGTGATACAGCTAGCCTCATTTGTGTAGGCCACATGCAAAGGTGACTTGTTTTTATTTAAAAGGTATTTAATTATCTTGTAGAAATAAGGAAATCATGATTACTAGCTCGTTCTACTTCTCACTTGTCATACTCAACTGCGTGGAGCCCAAATTTCTTGGCACTCGACATTAATGAAAATTGAAAGGCCTGAGCTGAGATTCACACAAATACACCAGCATGCGCTCGTCTAGGGAGAGCGGATGTGGAAAAAAAATTTGTTTCTCACCATTGTCAAATCATTCATTTGGATAAATCTAGTGTCCAAATAAAATGGAAATTGCATTTCCAAATCTAATTTAGGAAGAAAATGACATTATAATATGTAGGTTTCAAATATAATTCATAATCACATACCTTACAAGTTGATTTTTCTTATTAAATGTGTTGTAAATTAAAATAATCAAGAAAAAAGTGTATTCATACCATCTCTCATCTTTATTAAAATAATTTTAATTTCTTAATTAATGTCATTAGCCTTTTGGCAGATTGATTATGGAACTCTACTTAATTTGTACTCCCATCTGACTTTAATATAAAACATATTTATCTAATTTGTTTAGATTAACGAAGTTTGTTAAGTTAATTTATATTATATGTATTTTTTAAAACACTCACATCATTTTCCTAAATTAATCCATTCCTTCTTCTCCTTTGTTATTTGTTGGAGGAGCATCAATAGAGATAACTTAAAAAAACATTAATAAATATGAAAATTATGTCTTATATTTAAGACTAAGATTAATTCTCTAAATATGTCTTATTATATTAGAGAATGGAGAAGAAGTTAAATAATTTTCGTCAAACCTAAGCATCTTTTATTGTGTGAGTGGACCAGCTCTAATCCTCGAAGTAAGGCAACTCGAGAGAAATTGTAACTTGTGGTCTCAAAAACCTATAAAATACAAATTCCGATCCGATCCGATTCTTTTTCCTGGGGGGTGTCACATAATCTGCACTTTCTCGAATCTTTTGAGCGCGTTGTTCTCCGCCGATCGACGTAAAAGGAATCACACAGTAAAACATGTTAATTTCGGCGACAAACAATACCAGTGCTCTTTATATTAGTCAAACTTATAGGAGATATCTATATCTGTATTATATAAATAATCAACAATAATGACCCGTTTGATTCAGCATAGTTAACGTACGCAGCCAAAACAAACCCGGAATCGCTAGTCCTTCGCTGCATTAATGGGTGTTTCCTGGTGGAGACTCTTTGCTCTCTCTGCTCTTGCCGCCATTTTCTTTTCCCCTCATCGTCACTGCGCATCCCAGGAAGGTAATTACAGTATATATCAATTTTAGCAAAGCTGAAAAGTGAATAAAGAAGAAGTAATAATACGTATTAAGGAAGAGGTTACGTTGTTGCTTGTGTTGCAAGGTACAGGTCCCAGGTATCCATTCATGAAAAATGCAGCGACAGCTCCGAAGGTGTCGTACTACGACTACATAATAATAGGTGGCGGCACAGCTGGGTGCCCCTTGGCGGCGACGCTGTCCCAAAATTATACGGTGCTCCTACTTGAACGCGGTGGCTCCCCTTATGGCAACCCCAACATCACCAACTTGGCCTCCTTCGGCCTCCCTCTCGCCGATACTTCCCCTGCTTCTCCCGCCCAGCGCTTCATCTCCCAAGACGGCGTCATTAACTCCAGGGCCCAAGTTCTCGGCGGCGGAAGCTGCCTGAACGCCGGCTTCTATACTCGTGCTGACCCTCTCTATGTCAGGTATATATCATTGCATGCACAGGCATAATCTTTTTTATGGAAAAAAATAATAAAAGACCACTTGAAATTCAAAATTCAAAATTAGTCATGTTGTAAAGTATAGGTATTAACTATAAGAGTATAGTGATTGAGAACTAGAAAATCATAAATTTGAGATTTTGAAATTTAAGTAATATTTTTATATTTTACCCTAATATATATCTGCCACAAACCATGCAAAATTTGAACCTAGAGATTCTTTATTGTTAGGAATGCTGGTTGGGATGGAAGGGTGGTGAACGAGTCGTATGAATGGGTGGAGCGGGTGGTGGCGTTTGAGCCGCCGATGCGTCAGTGGCAGTCGGCGGTCCAGGATGGATTGGTGGAGATCGGAGTGCTTCCTTTTAATGGCTTCACTTATGATCACATGGAAGGCACCAAGGTTGGTGGTACCATTTTTGACCAACAAGGTCAAAGGCACACTGCTGCTGATCTCCTTCAATACGCTGATCCCACCAGAATCACTGTGCTCTTGCATGCCACCGTCCACCGCATCTTCTTCAGAGTTCATGGTCCGTTTCACAATTCACGAACATGGTTCATTCTTTCCAAAAGGAACACAGAGTCAAAGAGTCTCAATAAAATAATAGTCAAACAGTCACCAGCATGCTTACTAGTCTGTGTTATAAACTTATAATTTTCAACAGGAGGATCAAGGCCACTGGCCCATGGAGTATTGTTTCGAGATGCTTCAAGGGTGTTACACCGGGCCTACCTGAGAGATGGGCCGATGAATGAGATCATAGTATCAGCCGGAGCCCTTGGAAGCCCACAGCTTCTGATGTTGAGTGGTATAGGCTCAGAAGCCCATCTCGGGGCCCATAACATCAGCGTAGTATTGGACCAACCCTTGGTGGGCCAAGGCATGTCAGATAACCCCATGAACGCCATATTCGTGCCATCGCCTATCCCTGTGGAGGTCTCCCTTATTCAGGTGGTCGGCATCACCCACTCCGGCAGCTACATCGAAGCCGCCAGCGGCTCAAGCTTTGGCCGCGGAGACCCCAGAAACTTCGGCATGTTTTCACCCAGAGTAAGCTTCATAGTTTCTCGGTGCTTCTTTTGTTTTGATTTTTAATACTCCCACCGTTTCTTAATATAAAACATATTTACCAATTTTGATTAGATTAATAATGTTAGTTAAGCTAGTTACTATGATATATATTTTTTAAAATACGCTGGCCATCTTTCTTAATTTTCTCCTTTCATCTCTTCCTTTCAATAGGGGTAAATTAAGAAAAGATTGATAATATGAAAACTATATCTTATATCACATCCCCCTTAATATAAGAGTCATTTAACTTTTTTTTTTTAGATTAAAGAATAAAAATAAATGACTTTAATGTATTTATTATGTTTATCATTTTTCTTCAAATTTATTGCCTAAGTTATAAATTAATAAAATAATTTAATGATACATAACATATACTATAATTAAGTAACTTATATAACTTAATCTCTAAAAAAAGCCAACTAGCTCATATATTAAGGATCAGGAAGTATTTAAGACCAATATTAACTTCCTAGATATGTTTTATATTAAGAACTAAGAGTGTTTAGTTGTTTTTTAACATAGTAATAATGTTTACCATGGTAATAATGATTACCAAAATTTGGAATTTCTCATACATACCTCTCTCCCTATGAATACTCGTTACTACCCCATTGCATGATTAAAAAAGTCCAATTTACTCTTTAGTTTCTTATGTCTTTATTTCGCTTATCTCATTTCACCTGTCACACTATGCTACAATAGCAACCGCCACTACTTCATCCTCCTCCACCACCACCGCCTTTACCTCCTCCTCCTCTGTTGTCACCCCACCATTGTCGCCGCTGCCGTCATAGCCATCACTACCTTCTCCTCCTCCATCGCCGCCACCGCCACCCCCGCTGTCAGCACCTCCACTGTTGCCGTTGTTGCTGTTGTCGCTGTTACTACCTCCTCCTCCACTGTTGTAGTTGTCACCACCTGCCATCGCCGCCACCACCACAACCATTGACATCAAATAATCCTCAATAAGATAGTGTGATGGTTATTATGAGGCAAGACAATGACTTTTAATTATTTTTTCTATAAAGATTATATTAAGGGTAAAATATAATTTATGTAATATATTAATTTTAAATAATTATTAAAAAAATAACTCATTGCATCTTATTTAAAAATCAAACCATATACTAGCCATATAATTAATATTGCATTGCACTACACTTTAGAGTATAATGGAATAGAACCATACATGCCCTAAGTGAGTAATTTATAATGTTTTTTTTTTTTTTTGTTATCCTCTTTTTTTTTAAATTGCTAAGAGAACCCTGATTTGGTGACAAGGACAGATTGGTCAATTCTCGAAAGTCCCGCCTAAGGAAAGGACCCCAGAGGCCATAGCAAGGGCAATAGAGCTGATGGACAGTCTTGAGCAGGCAGAGCTAAGGGGTGGTTTCATTCTGGAGAAAATAATGGGCCCAGTTTCATCCGGGCATTTGGAGCTCCGAACCCGAAACGTAAACGACAATCCATTGGTGACGTTCAACTACTTCCAGGACCCACGAGACTTGGAGAGATGTGTGGAAGGCATGAGAACGATCGAGAGAGTGATAGAATCGAAGGCATTCTCACCGTTCACACTCCAGAACATTCCAGAAGATTTGGTGGCTAACATGAGCTCAAGATGGCCAGTGAATTTATTGCCGAAGCAGGTGAATTCGGAGACGCCATTGGAGGATTTCTGCAGGAACACAGTGATGACGATATGGCATTATCATGGAGGGTGCCAAGTAGGGAGGGTGGTAGATAGCGATTATAAGGTTATTGGGGTTGGCTCTTTACGTGTTATTGATGGTTCCACTTTTCATTATTCTCCGGGCACTAATCCTCAAGCCACTGTTATGATGCTTGGAAGGTACGATCAATGTTAATTCAATATTTGTACTTGTTCATGGATCTGTTAATTACTTGATGCTCATTTCATGGGTTTTTAATTTGAATTGTACTTGGTGGTGCAGGTACATGGGGCTCCAAATATTGAGGCAGAGACTTGCTGCTAAGTGATTAGTGATAATTAGTTTAATTTGATTCTGTTATTATAGGACGATGAGGTTCATGAATGAGTAATATTAGACATCACTTCCAAATAAATGTAAAAAAAGGCCATTACTACTGTAAGGATTATAGATTATAAAAACCTGCGTTCAATTCAGACAATACTTTTCTTTTCAATAACTGATGTGCGGATCGGATGGTTAAATGCATTTGGAACCAACCAAGTTAAAGAGACGCCACTGGGAGGTAGATCGAGTTAATTTAAGGAAATGATAAAAGTAAAAGCTTTTAGGAAGTATAAATAAATTATTAAATATCTGATCTGACTGAGCAGAAAGTCAATTTAAGGCTAAGGTTATATTCCAAGGTATAAACTATACAGATGAGCTTTCAATGGACCAAGAGATATAGTAATGAATTGACAATTCAAATAAAATTGCTATAGATTAATAAACTTGAATGTTTTTCCCTCAGTGGAATCAACTTCCAGACAGTTCAAGAAATATATGACAATTGAAAACAACCACTGCCAGAACATTAGCTCTAGTGCTCTAAAGAATTTACTGGTATTATTATTTCATAAAGGATATATATATATATAAAAAGAGAATGCATGAAAAAATGAAGGGAAAATGAAATGGAAGAAGAATATGACAGGAAATATACCTCCTTCAGGCCAAGTATCTATTACTTTTGACAATAGCCTTTTCAGAGGACCGCCATTACTTTTTTGTAGTTGTTCATCACATTCCTGAATAATCCCTCTACGTACCAAACATAGCTGAGAGGGGGGCCGGGGGGGAGAGAGAGATGCAAGCATCTGGATGAGAGAGAAAGAAAAAGTTAGAGAGGGCGGTTTCATATATGTACATATATATATATATATGGAATGAGTATAAAGCATGGAGGGTGGGATGAGAGAATATCCAAAGGGCATATGCTACTTGTCAAGTCTAAAATCACATATAAATAAGCATCTCAGGGCTTTCTCTCTTCCCAAACAGAAAAGCGAGACTCAGTTGTAGGGCTTCTCGTCTTTGGCAGATGGTGAATTAGAAGAAGACGAATACACTGTTACTTACTACTGTGTTCGTATTTACGTATTCGATCACTTGTTGATCATAGCTGCCAAAGGAGAGTTGCCCTGTAACTGATTCTGCTTAATTCATTACTACGTATACTTCTCTATCCATCCCTGCTGGCTCATGATTTTTCTCATACCGTTGATCAGCATCATAGGTATGTTTCGAAAAATATAATACTACTATTCTGTTAGTAATAGTTTCTGGCAATTTCTTGTTAGTTTATATTTTCACGGGAGGGTAACAGGACATGATTATTCCACATTTTGTCTTGTAAAAGGGTATGGAACAGTAAAATTGTCCCTTGTCCTGTCCCATTTTTGTCTGGATCGGGACAAGACAGGGTTCTGGACACCCCGTTTATTTTTTTTCCTTCTTGACGACATAGACCTATGGAGGGTTTTCTTTCTTTCTTTCTTTCTTTTTTTGTTTTCCCTCTATTATATGAACTTATAAAAACTAAAATGTATGTGTATGAGTTTGACACTGAACCTAGATGATTAAAAGTATATAATATAAATATGTCATTATCCTCTTTTATATTTTTAGAGTGAAAGCATAATAAAAAATTAGAAATAATTAAAACCTAAACTTAATAAAAGCAATGATCATGAATATTTATAGTATTTTGTAAGGAATGAGAGCAGGTGAAAGAGAGACCTAGAGAGAGCAGAGTGATTGAAGACAGCAATACCATATGAGTGACTTTTTGTAATAATATCTTTTTGTATCCCTAATATCTATCTAAAAAAGACATTAGTTATATGTTTAATAAATATATTAGATATTTTGAAAAAAAAAACATAAACAATGTTATATATATTAAACAAATAAAAACAAGATTCCAGGATGGGACAAAGCCCGTCCCATGTCCTATCCTATTCCAATAATAATTTTGTCTTGTCCTGCTTTTATCCCCTTCCAAATGTTTTTGGGACAAGACCATCTCATCCCAAATGACCGGGATCAATACGGAAAGGCCGGGACGTGCCGGAAGGAAACACCCCTACTCTGATCTACTTCTACTAGCAGAAGCTTTACTCATAGCTCAACGCATAAGCCAAGAGTTTGGTGTGCGGTGCATTGATATCACTGTTAAGAGTTAACACTGGGTTTGCTTACAATGAGATTAAATGATTTTGAGCAGGTTTAGGAATATATGTAGTACGTGCGTGATGGCCGGGTTCAGTGACCAACGCAATGAGGCAGTGTTCCAAGAAAGCTGGTGATGGTCAAGTCTCAGAATATCAATTTAATTATCTCTCAAAATTTTCTGTAAAATCAATTGAAAATAAAAATTCTGACTCTTATACTTTCAGGAGTCTCAATTATTGTATATTATATTAGACATATTTGTAGTTTGTAATTAATTTTACCAACCTTTTCTTATATAGCTTGATAAAATAGGAATATTAATTCCTTGTAACCTTGTAAAAACTAAAAAGACTTGGAAGGAGTAATAAAAGATTTTATAACATTGTAGATATTATATTTGAACAAATTAACAAAGAGTAATAAAAGATTTTAGGGAAAATTGCTAGTAAATACCATATAGGGAAGTTAATTGTTAATTGCCACTTAGAAACATAAGGTTTTGAACTAGCATTAATATTGAATATAGAAAGACAAAAATGCCTTTAGTTTGAAAAGCTTAGACAGAACAAATATAGGTAGAAGAAAAGGATTAATTGCTTATCATAGTGGCTTGTTCAGCTCTCATGTTTGGTGGTGTGTGGTGGTGTGCTTTATCTGTTACGGCCGTCGATTATTGTGGAGTCCGCCGAAGGTCCGATGGAGTAGTAAAATTAAGGAGGTGAGTTGTCTGAAGCCCTTCTTCATATTTCAATTTTTGGTGGAGGTGATGATTTGTATATTGGTTATGGACCTTAGTTTTGTTCATTGATGTGTGTGTGAGTAAGTAAATAGTAAATATAATTGTGGCTTCGTTAGATATTTTGAGTTTGGCCATTGTTGTGATTTTTTTTTTTGTTTTTAGTGAGTGGGGATTTATATATTGTGTATTGCGTATTGCTACTTGATTGTTGCTCGAAGTAATAATGCTGCAATGGAGATTCGCATGTGATAGCCTTTCGTTTTCTTTTCTTTATACATTGGATCTTGTACATGTGCAATATATCTTGCATGGCGTGCAAAGGACCTTCTGTGTGTGACCAAGGATCATCCATGATATGTGCAAAGGATCTTCTATTGTGTGTAATTGATTTGACACCTGTATGCAGAAGGATCAAGAGCTATATGATGTGCAAAGGATCTTCCATGATGTGTAATGGATCTTCCATTGTGTGCAATGGATCATCGACCTGTCCAATGTAGCTTCTATGATGTGCAAAGATTGTTCCTTCTGTGCAACACGTGTCCCCATGTGACTATTCCCATGCGTACAAAATATCTTCCACATGTGTCAACGCTTTTCTATGATGTGCAAAGGATCTACCCTTATGTGCAAACTATCTTCCACATGTATACCATGAGTGTAATATGCGTCCCCTATATGACCATTCCCATGTGTGCCAAGGCTCTTTCCATATGTGCAAACAATCTTCAATGGTGTACAAAGGATATTCCATGATGTTCAAATGATCTTTCACATGTGCAAATGATCTACACGTGTGTTGCAATAATCATCCCCTGGTGAATCCTTTACCACTTGCAACTATTTTCTTGTCAACCACAACCTTATTGTCTGTGTTAATTTCATTTTAATTGGCTAAACATTTTTTTTTGTTGAAAACATCTTCCCCATGTGTAAAGGATATTACCTTGTGTGCAATAATCCTTCTATGCGTACAACTGATCTTCCCTGATATGCAAACAATCTGCAATTTGCATTATATCTTTACAGACATTCTTGTTCACCCAATATTTGGCACCCAACGTAAGTGACCATAATAATGCAAAATATGATGACAACATATGATGGTAATATAAAGACGTTCACATTATGTTATATATACTAGTTCTTTTACAAAGAGTAAGCACAACATATGGTGTTGTTATATATATACAAGTTTGACATTTACAATTACACCACAAAATAAAGCAAATGGTACCCAATTACAATAAAAAATAAACAAATTGGGTGAGTATTAACAAAATACATAAACCACTACATTGAGCCCTTAGTTCAAAAATACATGATAGGCAAGAAAATGATATAAACATTAAGTCATTCAAAATCTAATTAACTAACCAATGATGTAAAGGCATTGGTATACTTTAAGAACGCGAGGTCAATATGGATTTGGGTTCTTGCACCTGCATTGGTATACATGTGGAAGATAGTTTGCACATAAGGATAGATTCTTTACATATCATGGAAGTGCGTTGGCACATGTGGAAGATCATTTTCACACATGGGAATAGTTACATGTGGGACACATATTGCACATAAAGAACAACCTTTACACATCATAGAAGCTACATTGCATAGGTTAATGATCCATTGCACACAACGGAAGATTCTTCGCGCATCATGGAAGATCCTTTACACATCATATAGCTCTTGATCCTTCTACACACAGGTGGCAAATCCATTACACACAATGGAAGATCCTTTGTACATATCGTAGATGATCCTTGGGCACACATGGAAGGTCCTTTACATGTCATGCAAAATACATTGCACATGTGCAAGATCCAATGCACAGAGAAAAGAAAACGAAAAGCTATCGCATGAATTTCCATTGCAGCATTATTACTTCCAGCAACAATTAGGTAGCAATACGCAATACACAATATACAAATCCGCACTCACTAAAAACAAAAAACTTTACAATAATGGCCAAACTCAGAATATCTAACAAAGCCGAAATTATATTTACTAGTTTCTTACTCACACACAGTAATGAACAAAACTGAGGTCCACAACCAATACACAAACCATCACCTCGACCAAAAACTGAAATATGAAGAAGGACTTCAGACAACTCACCTCCCTAGCTTTAACTACTCCATCGAACCTCCGACGGACTCCACGGTGATTGCGATCGCAACAGAAAACACACACCACCACACACCGCCAAACATGAGAGCTGAACAAGCCACTGTGATAAGCAACTAATCATTTGCTTCTGCCTATATTTATTTTGTCCAAGCTTTCCAAACTAAGGGCATTTTTGTTTTTCTATGTTTAATATTAATGACAGTTCGGTACTCAATATCTCTATTTGACAATTAGCAATTAACTTCCCTATTTGGTATTTACTAGCAATTTTTTCAATATTTTATAACATTGTCGATATTATATTTGAATAAATTAACAATATTTAAATTAAATAGGAAAAAAATCTACGCATAATATTATTGTTAATAATTTTGAATGTAAGCATCATCACAAAATGTTGAGATGGCCGAGTTGGTCTAAGGCGCCAGATTAAGGTTCTGGTCCGAAAGGGCGTGGGTTCAAATCCCACTCTCAACATATAAAAACCCCATGTTTTTGGACAGATGGTTATTCTTCTACCTTGAACACGAACTTCGGTGTTGGATGGTGGGGCGCATATTTTATCACTGGCCAGAATTTTCATCTTACTTGCTTTTCTGTTTGCATATCCTTTGATATATTCTTGACGGCGGAAGGAAATCAAATTAGAAAAATATAGCAACTGGGCCCTTAAAAAGTGAAATACGTTTCCAAACTTCATTCGGGAGAAGCTTCTGTTCAATTTTTCATATACTTTTTTTTTATTTTAGCAATTCATGGATAATATTTTTCCCAATCTGCTTCCGGCAAAAATTCCATCCATTGCATAAATATTTTGGAAAAATCAAGAAAAATAACTTGGAAATATTAAAAACCAAATATATTTTATTTACTATGCTTCATTAGCTATTTATTATACTTGATGAGCAAATAACATACAACACATTTTAGCATGAATTCCTGATCTGGGATTTTCAAATTCTGGAAGTATTTATTGGAATTTTTCGATAACATTTTTTCAATTTAATTCCTGAACGAAAAATATTATAGATAATGGCCATTCACGTATTATTTGGATTGTCTCTATTTTCTCAACTCGATTATTAGTTTATAATGTAATTTCTTATAGTTTCATGGGCGGGAAGCTGATTTATTTATCTGGTACATAAGAGGGCTCAAGCCCACATAAAAACACTAATCTATGAAGGAATTAAATTTCGTACACTCTTTAGTAACTAATGTTCGCAAATGAATCTAACGTGAACCAACATGAAAGAACTCGATAAATCATCCTTTGCTAGAGCATCACTAAGGTGGTTTTGTTCTCTCGAAATGTGTTGAAGTTTTAGATCCCTTGAATGCCTTATAAATTATGAATTTGTACAAAAAGCAACTTCTATTCTCCATCAAGTCAGGAGTGTTTATGGGTGAGGCTGGGTAAAGCATAAACCTTTTGGATACTCAACATGAAAGATGAACAGACAGCATTTATAGTCTGATGTCCGGCCCTTTTCGATGAAAACCTGAGTAATTTCAGGTTGGGTTGGGCGAGATGGACTTTCATGCCCGACAATCACTCTAAAATTGAAAAATAAAAAAGCATCCAAAGAAAAGAAAAGAAATATAGTTTGATGTTTCAAACACATATTATATACAATAGTTCTTTTTAGATTTTATTGTTTATATTCAATTCATGGGATAATAAAATAAATTAATTCAATAGATATTATTTTTTATTATTTAATAATAATTTATTTCTGAAGAACTAAATTTACAAATTTCTTAATTAAATATGTTTATGAAAAAGTATGAATATTTTCTGAGTAAATAGAAAATGTCTTTATTCATTATATTCTATTTGAATATAAGTAAATACTTATTAAATTTTATCAGAATATATATGTATATATTATATATATTAAATATAATTATATACCCACTTTGAATAGGGCCAAATGGGCAGAGCAATATTATACCTTACCCTGTATTTGACCCGGTTCAAAAATACTCAAATAAGTTATAAGCTGATTTTTTAAGTTCGGGTTGAGCATTTTTGTCGCATATGATTCAAGAACATCATAGGTCTCATATTAGCTTGAAGCCCTTGAAAATGGCCCATTGCTCTTCATTGAAAACAATGCAAACCCCAAGTGATGCACGCGTGAAACCAGAACCTTGTTACCCAAGACTCCACCACACCTTGCCTTATTTACCAGAAGCTGTGATTGTCCATTCAGCGTTCAATTTGACCCAGCCCAAAGGTGAGGGTGCCAGAATAATGGCGTTGGTGTAGGAAAATCATTAATAAAAGTATGGCTAAGATGTAAATATGCTCAAAAAGTGTTCGCGGATGCTCACCTTACATCCCAAAGTTCTCTAAGGTGGTGTTAGGGGCACATCCGTGAATACTTTTATGGTTTCGGCCTCGATGCTTATCTCTTTCGGAACTTGGATCCGTTTCAACGGAAAAAGGATAATTGCCTTCAAGGAAAAAATGGAAATAAAACAAAAATAAAAAAATCATAGTAATAAGTAAATGAAAAGATTTTTTTTTAAACAAAAAGGGAAATTTTCAAATAAATACCATTTGAACTTGGAAAATCCAAAAAAATATGTTAACACATGGAAATGATAAATAAATCTCAAGGGACTATTCTGGAATTTTGAAATATTTTGTTTTTACCAAAATGCCCCTCAAGTTTTTTTTAAAAAAAAAGAAAGAACCCTCACCGACGCCAGAGCTTTGCGGAGGACGCTGAAGCTCAGGCACCGGCAGCCGGAGCTTCGGTAACAGGTTGAGTAATGAGATTGACTACATGAGCTCCATAAACCCTAGCCGGTGTCGTTAACAAGTTGAATAAAGACAATGACAACTTGAATATAGCGATTGACAAATTGTGCTATCGATGTTATTAGTGGCTGCACTCAAATTATCATTGCCAATACTAAAATTTTCATTGTTTTTATTTAACTTGTCAACGACGCTTGATAAAGCTTAAGAAGCTTAAGTAGTCAATCTCATTACTCAATTTTTCACCAGAGCTATGGCCACCGGCGTCGGAGCTTCTGCTGCCGGAGTCTCGCAGGCGAGGTTATGCCAGTCGTCGGAGCTCAGGCATGTGCAAGGATTTTTCTTTTTAAAAAAAAAACAACTTGAGGAGAATTTTAGTAAAAGTACAACATTTCAAAATCTCATATTAGTCCATTAAGACCTATTTGTCATTTCCATGTGTTAACAGATTTTTTAGGGTTTTCCAAATTTAAATGGTATTTATTTAAAATTTTCCCAAATAAAAATGACAGTCTTTTCATTTTAATTTTGATAAAAATCTATAAGCACTACAAACTCATTCATCATATTCCAATAAAATGGAGTTCTAATTAGAAGAAATCAAGTTTGATGTACTTTTACAAGCTATATAACACTTAAACTTAATCCCAATCCTTCTTGTTATTATCTCTGCCTTCTTTTAAGAGCAAAAATTAAATCTTGTTTAGTGCTGAACACGAATCATTTACCTATCACCTTGAAGTGACGAAGTATTATAAAAAGTACAATTCATGTTTCTTATTTCTCGTTAACAAATGGGACCGTACAACTCGTGCGTGCATTATTTGGTGGTCATAGATTCAACTACTCTATCACTACAAGATCTTTAGATTTTTGAAATTCATAGAATAGAACGTATGTCCTGATCTATTAATAATTAAGATTTACTCCCTCCGATCCTAAATTGTTGATGCAATAATTTGTAGAAGTGTATGTTTCCTTTAGGAAGGTACTGACAATATAGAGTATAATAGATAAATGAAATAGAAAATTGCTACAAGAACAAAGAGTTGATGATGAAGAATAGAGAGTAGCTTTATTATGACTTTCGATCGAATACAGAGCAACAAGTGAATAAATAAGTGTGCCTAAGGGTCATGTGTTTAGTGTATATAGCGACCTCTGTTTATAATACTAGACTAACTAAGTAGGTGGTTGGTTCTATTTTTGTACAATCTTAGAGGATCATGGGGGTTGTTCCTACATTTGAGGATCAAGGTGCCAGTTAGGTAGTAGGCTTGACCATGTAGCTTGACTGGTAGAGCTGGGAATCAGGGCTGGCCCTAAAGGGTTCGGGGTCAGGAAAATTACAGTTTTTCAAAGCTCGGTCCGAGAGCATCAAGGCCAGGGCCCGCCTGCAGGGCTAGGAAGTCATTTTCACAATATTTAACTATTTTTCCTGTGTATTTTTCCTAGAGAGATATAATTAGTAAATAACAATGATTAAAATTCTAATTTAATATATAAATGTTGTCAACATTAAGGTTTAAATAACACGTCTCTTGCAACAAACAAACACAGTAACTAATGTACAATCAAAGGTAAAATCATGTCCATAAATAACTTACACAAAGGCCAAAGTATAAGAAGACAAGAAGCTAAATACTCTAACCTTTAAACAACATGAGTATGACAACTATCATTTTCAGCTTCTTCGCCACTATCATTAATTTCAAGGACATTTGATTGTGTTTCACTTTGAATAGTAAGTTCAAGTAGTCAAATAATCACAACATCTATAAAAAATCATACTCTATCAGGAAAAATAGTATATAATATGATTTTATTCTAAATAGGTAGAACAATATACTCAAAAATCATAATATGATTAAATTAGACAAGACAGTATACTCAAAAATCATATGCTATACAATATGAGGACAGAGTGACATAGATTCAAAAAGGCAATTAAAAAATGTAACATGGTTCCTTTCCAAGCGAAAAAAATAAAAAATAAACGGGCTTAAAGGGCCGGCCCTTTTAAGCCCGAGGCCCTACAAGGCCAGCCCTTTTAGGCCTGACTTTCTTTTGAGGCTACAATTTACAAGCCCGGCCCTTGAAGGGCCATGGCCTAAAAGGGCCGGCCCGACGAGCTCAGCCCGTTTTCCTAGCTCTATCGACTGGATGGTTTCGCACAGGTGTGGGCCTTGTACGTTGATATTGCCTTATTGGGCTTTTTTTTGCACGTGGGTTCAAGATGCCAATTTTAGGGCCTACATTAAGTTCTCCACTCTTTAGGCCCAAGTGGTTATTGACCTGGAGGGTGGAACTTCAATCTTGTCCATTCAATTTTTTCTCCATCCAATGATTGACAAAGACAGGATGATCCAAGACTTACGACAAGCTACTATACTTTTGTCAGATTATCGATCCAAACTTGGAACTTAGTTGGAAAAGGTGATAAAGGAGTTTAAGGAGGGTCGACGGGATCCCGAACAAAATATAATAGAGTATCACACTCCTTTTGATGGTAAGTTAGAAGATGACAGTTCTGTTGTTTGTGTTCGGATGGAAATCAATAAGGAATGCATATGCCTTTTTATTTGAACCTACTTTGATTCAAATTATCTTGGTTTTTTTTTTTGTGCTTGGTATCCAATCTGTTTTGGATATGCTTTGCCTAACTAATGGATCATAGTAATTTATGCACTTGATGATCTTTGAATTGTATAGTGACGCGCCATCTTAGGCGACTTCTCTTGTTCTATGGTTTATTCGGCGGGTGCCCTTAGTGTGTCGGTTATCTTTGTATAGCAAGTTGGCCACAATCAAGGCATTGCAAGTCACAGTCTTTAGATCTTCGTTCGTTAATAAGTCTGTGTATGTTGGTATGTACAGTCGTAATATTTGACCAAGTAAGATAATCTTGGTCGGTTGGTATGTACATCACATCTTCATGGCCTTGTTTGTGTTCCACCATAGGACACCCCTAAAGTTGGGCTATCAACGTTTAGAAACGTCAGTATTGAGCTTTATTTGCTAGAATGTTTATGTATGCTATGCTGGAATATTTATGTATGCTAGTACATACTATAGCGTTGAGATAATGTTTGATCAAGCATGTGGATTTTGGTGAGTAAGACCTAACTTCCCATTGCCAGCTTCCTTGGTGGGAGCATTCTGTCAGGGAAGGCAAGTGGTTGACCTAATTGCCTTACTGGTGGTTGGCCTGACTACCTAGCTTGTGCTTTATCGAGTATGGTTATGCTCTCCAACTACGGTTGGTTCGTCTTGGGTTCCTACTCCTCCTATCGAATGGTTTGTCAACGTGGTGGTGGGACCGATTGGCATTCACCTCGTCCTCATCCCACTTGATTTGGGCCTAAGCCTGAGTTAGTACGTCGTCCATGATATGACAAGTGTATTTGGTTAGGTCCTTGTATAAATCAAAGTTAAGAAGCAAACCTTTGTGGAATGCAGTAATGACGGTTTATGCGTCAAAGTTGGGTATATTGATTTTTTCTTTATTGAACCTGCCACCAAAGTCTCGCAATGATTCTCTCTTTCCTTGGATGACTTAGTAAAGGTCGTTGGGCTACTTTTCAAGCTTCCGGCTGCTAGAGATTTATTGAACGAACAAGTCATTCAAGTCTGTGAACGATCCTATCGAGTTGATTGGTAGGTTGGTAAACCATCTTAATGCTAGTTCAACCAAACTGAACCTAAAACCTTTGCACATACAAGCTTCTCGTGCCTCCCGAAGTATCATTGTAGTATACATCCTTTGTCGATATTGTGCCATATGTTTTTCTGGGTCTATCAAACCATTATAGAGTCATACATTCGAGAATGTGAACTTCTTGGGCATATCCGCTAGTGCTATGTCATCAATGAAAGGTGAATCGGCGAAGCTATTAGGGGGATGTTCTTCATAGGAGATGGTACGCCTATTTGGCAAAGGATCATTGCTCCTCGTTCATAGAATTTCCTATCCTACTTCCTATCGCCTGACATACCAAACCCTGATGGGTTAGTCATTGCAAGCAAGTTTGTCTGCCCTTCTGCCTCGCCACTCGGCCTAGTTGGTGTACCTATAGAATTAGGATTGTTAGTAGTATTTCTAATTGGGATTGTGTTACCTACCATTTTGGGTATGCCTATCGTGATGTTGGGGGTCTCTAATAATGGCATGAGCGAGATGATAGCAATCGAAAATCGTCCAACTAGGTGAGGATTAGGAGTGACTTAGGGGGAGTAGGTCACAAGTCGCTCCCGGAAGGCATTGTTTTCTACTTCTAAGTGCTAAAGTCATTCCTGTTGTTGTGCGGCCAAGCGAGCCTGATTAGAAATTTGTTGAGTCAATTCCTACAGCTGATACGTGTGCAGATGATCAATTAAATAGTGCAAGTGTACACTGTCATAATCAAATAATATAAAAGTAAGTAGAGTATCGTTCCCACGAGGATTGATCATTAAGTACCAAAATGAGTAATTTTAACTCTATTTAGTCGATCAATTAGTTGGTGATTGAGAGTACAAAATAAAAGAAAGCCAATTAAATATGAATGCAGATGATATGAAAGCAAATATGAGAAAAAGTCCTAGGGATTATATTTCACTTCACAAATTCCGGATTGAATCACTTATCTATTTTAGCCCAATTTATTCCACATGATTGATAGTCGAGTTTCCCTAATTTAATTATTAGCCTCTTCCAAGGCCAAGCAATTCTATAATCAATTGCTAATCCAATATATTCCTATATGAATTTAAGCAATTAATTATGCATTAAGATTTATGGAATTTAGTAAGACTACACAACTCATATGAATATATTCCTATTTCATACGCAAGTCATGGTTTTAATTATAGGGTCTACACACATGTATCTCCTTCCGATCTCAACATGCATATTGAAATCATTCAAAAGATGGCCAGTCAATTAAAAGCATTAAGAATAATAATTAAAACTCAATCATGAAGGAGAAATTCAAACTAGATTTAATAAGTTAAGATTCAATCCGTCATTAATAAGCTACTTCATTACCCTAAAAAAATGAAAGTTTAGCACATGATGAAATTAAAAACAAAATAAAAATAAGTTGACATTATATAAATCTAGAATGAAAACCTTAGAAATACTGCATAAACTTGAATATTAAATTCTCAAACATAAATATACAACCAAAAGATGCATGAAAAATGAAGAAATCTAGCCGTTCATTTAGGAGGTAAAACCTTTCATGTAGGCTGCATGCAAAATGTAATACAATCCTAATCCTTCCAAGATGGAGGCATGCAAAATGTAATACAATCCTAAATCTTCCAAGATGGAGGCATGCAATGCATGAAATTAAATCTAAAAAAGAACACAAAGAACTCAGAAATGTTAGAGAAATATCTCTCCCGGTCAGAGAAGGACATCTCCCTGTCGGAGAAGGAAACATCTGCTTCTCTTTCTCCCTTCTTCTTTGAGCTTGGCCTTGATCTCTATTTATAGGGGGAAAATTTGTGCTGCAGTACTACTACAGTGTCCGACGGCTGCAACAGTGATCTAGCAGCTGCTACAGTGACTATCGGCAACAGCTACAATGTCCGGCGACTCTACAGTGCTTCCGTCGCTACAGTGACTTCCATCTGCTATAGTGTACCTTCCATCCGCTACAGTGTAACCATCTGCTATAGTGATCCTATTGCTATAGTAATTACATTTTTTTATTTTTTTAAATACTATTTATTCCAAAAACATTATTTATTTATCAATCACACCCAAATTTATTATATTAAACCCAAATATCGTCCATAAAATCATCATATAAGGGAAAATAAATATGCAAATATTTTACTTATCAACAGCAGGATGGTCATCTCATCCAAAAGCTCTTAAATGTTGGTGGGTATGTTCCCTGTGGTAGGTACATCCATCATGGCAAATAATTAGAGTGAATAGAGATGAAATGAATCTCACTGAAATCCGTTGCCGATCCCCACAGACGGCGCCAAATTGTTGATCCAACAATTTGCAGAAGCATATGTTTCCTTTAGAAAGGGGTCAACAACGTAGAGATTAATAGATAAATTAAATTGAAATTTTCTACAAGAACAAAGAGATGATACTAAAGAATAAAGAGTAGCTTTATTATGATTCTTGATTGAATACCGAGCAGCAAGTGAAGAAATAAGTGTTCCCGAGGTTAATGTCTTCAGTGTATATAGCGACCTCTATGTATAATACTAGACTAACTAAAAGCATGTTTGTTTGAGCTTAAAAAAACTTATAAGTTGCTTTTTACGTAAATCGAGACACAACTCCTCTCACATACTTACTTCGTATACCGTAAATCACTATTAAAAAGTAACTTATAAACAATCGAATCGCTCAAACAAACATACCCTAAGTTGGTGGCTTAGTTCCATTTTTGTAGGATCTTAGTGGATGATGGGGGTTGTTCCTATATTCAAGAATGAAGGCGCCAATTAGGTAGTGGGTTTGACCAAGTAGCTCAACTGGATGGTTTTGCACGAGTGTGGGCCTTGTACACTTGTCTTGTCTTCTTGGGTTTGTTATTGGTCTTTTTCTGCACATGGGTTCAAGATGCCAATTTTGGGACCTATATAAATATTACTTTGATCTTATTTATAAATTTTTTTTAATTAAATCTCACATACTAAAGAGAGGTAGTTAACTCAATGATTATTAAATAAACTTTTAACTTTATCCTCATTTATGAATGAGTATTTTTCAATTTTTTCTTCTCTCTCTATCTTTAAAATTTATTTTTCAACTGTTCAAATTAGAAGGCAGAACAGAACTGCAGTTCACTTGTTTCACATCTCCTAATTTTGGCATATCAGACGGCATATCAGAATCACCATAGTCTACTGAATCCATCACGACCCAGCTGTATAGTTCTTCTCTTGTGATGGACTCTTCTTTTCTTATTGGAAAAGCCATGGAGAAGACGAGCAAATTCTGAGAAATGGTAATCAAAGCAGTGTGGTGATGGAGGCATGAAAGAGTCACTCAAACGGGATGCCCCCCCGGGGGTGAGTCAACTATTAAATAAATTATTTCTATGTTGGTATGATTAATAGGGATAAAATTATCATAATCTCATTTACTATTTTAAAACTGGATTTATAAATAATATCAATTTTTTTATAAAAAAGGACTTATAAATAAGACCAGGGTGGTATAAGACAGAGTTGATTCTTTTAGAGATATTAAGAAAACTAATTAAATTACTTTAAAATATTTATATTTATTATTTTTTCTCCAAATTATTTTGTCTAATATAAAAACCACGATTAAATAACTTACTGAATTTTCTTGATCTTTAAAAAAAAAATCAATTCTATCTTATATTTAAGACGGAGAGAGTATCATAAAACAAATAAATTAAATATTCTTCTTCCTCGGATGAGCGTCGTCGTCGTCATAATTTCCATTCCATCCAATGATACACAAAGTGAATCTCTCATGATAGCTTTTTAAATTTCGCTTTTGAATCAAAATTATTGTTGTCTATTAGCCATTATTTGCTGTCCCACCAACTGTTAATTGGCACTGGCTACAATTATATAAAATGTAACTTCTGAAGCGCAACCATTAGTGCAATAACGCTGTGTGGAGAAGCGTCAAACTGCAAAATACTGTGTCCCCTGGATTCTGGATCTGGCTGCGGTCCGCTGTCTGTCTTTTTCTCTCAAATTACACCTTCTCAAACTACACCATTTTGGTGTAGTTTGAGGATAAATAAGGGCCTGAGTTTTTCTTTTAAATAGTATATAGTATTTTGAAGTAATTTTTTGGATGTATCTAGTATCTTAAAATACTTTTTAAGTAACATGTAGTATCTTAAAATAATTTTTAGTACTTTTAACTCCTTAAAATATTTTTTTAGTTGTACCTAGTATATTAGCAGATTGATTGCAATTTAACCCTTCATGTATTTTAAAGAGTTAAAAGCACCAAAGAATATTTTAAAGAGTTAAAAACACCAAAAAAATATTTTGAAGTGATTTTTGGAATTGAAAAAAATACATTAAGGGTTAAATTACAATCAGTCTGTTAATACATTAGGTACAACTGAAAAAATATTTTAAGAAGTTAAAGTACTAAAAATTATTTTAGAATATTACATATTACTTGAAAAATATTTTAAGACACTAGATACATTCAAAAAAATAATATATACTATTTTAAAAAAGAAACTCATCCCTATTAAACCAACCCCCCCAAAAACTACACCAAAACGGTGTAGTTTGGGAGAAAATGACTTATAGGGGACCGCAACCAGATCCCTCGACTCTATAATGCTCCTGTAAGGCTATTCTAATCTAACTATTTTCTATCTCTATTTTTTTCTATCTTGAAAGTGGCTAGTGACGGAAGTAAGATGTGGTGGACTCCAATTGCGCTTGAACCTATAATTTAAGTGTGTTTTCTGTTTTTATAAAATAGTTTTTATAATTTATGAGGTAAGTATGTAAGAAGAATTTTATCTCAATTTATAAAAAAATGCTTTTGAAATATAAAAGGAAAATGATCTACTGGTCTACTTGTACTAACGGAAGAAAGGCTTTTGGATACTGTCGTTACAGTTAATGTTGGCATCAACCCAACATTTAATAATCATTTTAAATCCCCTCCCCCATTTTATTTCTTCTCAGCCTACAAACTCCACCGCCTCAACTCCTCCCCAACCTTTAGAATGTAGTGTTATGTAACTGATACCTCTTTTACTTGCCTCCCCTTCCCTTGAGTAACTTACCATTTAATAGTAAGTATTTGGGAAACACCCAAACCATAGTTTCAGAAGCTATTTTCCGTAAGTCGAGACAAAACTTCTCTCACATACTTATCTTGTAAATCGTAAAAGTCATTCTCAAAAGCTAATTCAAATACACACTAAATTAAAATTATTAATAGTTATTACACATGTTGTTTGCAAATCCTCCCTACTCATTACTTGATTTGCAGTGCTCTTCGCAAATTGCAACCTTTCCTCCTCACTTGATCACTCCAAAACACCCCACAATATGATAACTATTCTCCATGCCTGTTTCTGTGAAATCAATAACCAAAAGGGCACTTAAGTTATTATCGCATGTGTTCTTACAAAATTCATCTCTTGTAAGTGTGTGTTTGGATTAGTTTTTTTTAATAGCTTTTACTACTTACAAGGTAAGTGTGTGAGAGGAGTTTTATCTCAGATTGCGCAAATCATGATTTTAGTGTTTGCCAAACACACACTTAGAAGACCTCGCCATATGCTCTTTGGAAGGTTAGCAATTTAGCATGAGTTTGGTTGATGAGCATAGATATTGTTTTGGGCCAAGCCGTGTGTGTGTGAATATATATTGGTCAATCATATGTTGAGAGCGAGGAGGAGAGACCAGAATATTGGCCAATCATATGTATAGAGCAATTGTTGAGTATTTAATTTAGTTAAATTCTTTAAAGGAGTTGCAAAGTGGCAGGTTGAAAGAAGATGATCATCTCACTAAGAAAAATAAAGACTGGAAATGAATATATAGTTGAATTACTGGAATTTTGTCATTATCATTTTTGGGCTTCTATTGAACTATACCCGTTTCTCTATTCATCTATCTAAATTTTTCTTCATTATAATGGTGAATCATTTGATTTTTTTAGGTAGTGTTTCCAATTTAACATTTCCCTTATAAAAAAAGTTTATTTCACCCGAAATGATGAGATAAGTTCATATTTAAGTTTGTCATCTTTTAAATACTACTCCCTCCAGTCTTAATTATAAGATAAAATTGACTTTTTTGGAGAAATTAAGGAAGCCAATTAAATCACTTTAAAATATTTTTATTTTTATTTTTTTCTTTAAACTAATTAATTTGACTAATAAACTGATATATAATCTAAAGATACTAAAAATATAAATACTCTAAAGTGATTTAATTGGCTTCCTTAATTTCTCCAAAAAAAATCAATTTTCTTTTATAATTAAGATGGGGAGGATTGTAAATAAAGACCTCATATTTAAGTCTGTGCTTCTTCACATTCCAGTCCGTATTTACGTTTGTGGTCTTTCATGTTGTACATTTTGAGCTCATACCTAGGTCCGTGATCTTCCACCTGCCCCTGTAAAAATTAAATGTCCACATTATGTCTTTCTAAATCCATAAATTTTTGGATAAATACATTTATAATAAGAATAGTTACTATCTAGATGATATTGCTTATTCTTAAAGTAAAAACCGTTGAACATGGAGGAGACTCATCTAATAATGTTTTATTTTCCCAATTAAATTAAATTAATAAAGGTTCACATTATGTATTTTTAAATGCCTAAATTTTTTTAATAAATATAGTTTAAATATCAAGTCAGGTTTTAGTAAAGAAAGGAAGAAGCCAAATAGACTGATTAGTTTTAACTAGTAAATGTATACATTTATTATGATTATTTCCTAACCTACACTAATGCGTGTAATGTGCCTTTCTAGATGCCCTTCCTTTTTTTAATAATGACACATTACTAATCACTAACTCATTAGGAATTGATAACCCAAAAATAGGTGCACAAAAAAATAATAATCGCAATCTCTCCTCAAGTTCTTCAAAGGTTAAAGAGTCTATTCCATTCTTTAAATAAGATCGGCATTGCATCATGGGCAACACATGGCATCCCAAGATCGTGTGTTTAATAATAGAGGTGGGAATCCGGCCCTTTACGGACTGCTTAAACGGATCTAAATTCATTTTAATTAAAAAAATATTATTTTTCAAGTTTTACAATTTATTTATTATTTTGTTTTAAATTGAGATACATTATTTTTAAAACTCATAAATTTTTAGTTAAAATAATTATTTAATGTTCAAATTAACATTTTTTTAAAGTTTAAATGAATAAACTATTGTAAAAAACAAAATAAATCAAACCATTTAGTAAGTGTTTGTCTGTTATATATCATTTAAAGTTTAAGTGATTTCCCAGCTCTATTCAATAATATTGGCTATATATCATTTAAACGACCGTCAGGTAATGAAAAAACACATTCCTCAGCAAACTTTACGCATCAATCCGACATGCGACTGGTAGCTCAAAGTCGAGAAGTTGTCAACAAATGAAACAAAAGCATTGGGAGCTCCCCCCCATTGAAGAAGAATCGCCTACAAGGGCAAACCAAGACGGCATCAAGTCTTGACTCAGAGGCACAGTCTTCGACCCATGAGGGTGGCAATTGGCAAATGAGTAGCAATATGCGAGCCTCTTGAATTATATTGTAATTGTGAAACGATTTGAAATGCAGATGATGCCCATGAGAACTCAGATGCTGACGATACCGCAATGAAGGATGCGTCATTTTTGTCCGAATCTGGCGGGTTGAATCTTTTTTATTTATTTTGTATATATATTTTTAAAAAAATATGTGACTAGAGTGTTTAAAATATCCCGGTCCTAGACATTT
The DNA here is from genome assembly GCA_963855925.1 of Inga laurina. Lineage (NCBI taxonomy): Eukaryota > Viridiplantae > Streptophyta > Magnoliopsida > Fabales > Fabaceae > Inga > Inga laurina. The sequence continues at coordinate 48,414,870 of OY979712.1, forward strand.
TGATTCAGGAAATTTCCTGTCTCGGTTGAGACTGGGGTCTGGGATTACTCTTGAGATCTCGGTCCCGGTTTATTTTTTAATTTTTTACTTTATAAATTAAATTATCCTTTTATTTTTGTATTTTTTACCCCATAAATAAGTTATTATTTGATAAGATATGTATCACATCCTTTGTTGGAGTTAAACCGTCGTTATACTAATCCTAACTATATTATTGTCCAAAAAAAAAAATCCTAATTATATAATGTATAAAGATAATAATGAAGATAATGATGGTGATCATAATAATAATAAGAATAATAATCAATGATATTCTTTAATTCTAGATCAATTTATGTGATTATTATGGCTTTGTTAGGTATTAAATGATCACTTTAAATACCATATTATGAAAAATTAGCTAATATAATAATATATTTTAAATTTAATTTAAAAAAAACCGGAATTTTTAGGTATCATCACAGTCTCGATCCTGGGATTACTGGGACCGGGATGCAATTTGCATCCCGGCCAAAAACCAGAACAGGGAACCGGGATTGAGGGATCCCAGTTTCTTCCTGGGTTTTGAACACCCGTGTCTGTGACTTCTCTGAGTGTATTGTGTAACCTAATATCATTAATATCAACTAATTATTGATTGTATTAAATGTTAACATGGCTTTTTTTATTTATGTTTATTTTATAATGAGTGGACTTGTAATGAATGCTTAATATATAATGTTTGAAACTTTGAATTTGATGTTTTATTATCACTTTATGATTTTGTAATGTATTTTTAATTTTTTTTATGGTTTAGGTTTGTAGAAAAAAGAATTCAGTATAATGTTTTAAAAACAAAGTTTGAAAAACACGGTATAAAAAATTTATAAAAAAAAAAACAAAAAATAACATGGGTTGGGCAGGTCAGAGGTTATAGGTTGCATTAGCTAAATGTCGATTCATATTGATACGATTCTTTTTTACCCAAACCCATATAATCCTAATTTATGATAGATTAGCCCGAACTCGGTGTACGTCCAATCCATATACCAGCTCTAGCCTGTGATGCCCACAGAGGGAAAATCCCTAGTTTCTAACTAAATTACATAGTTTAAGAGAAGCAGGTAAAATTAATTAATTCTCTTAATCGTCTTCCCAGAATTTTCTGAAATTAAAGTCATTAACTTCTCTGATATGAATAGAATGTACGGTAATATACACTGTTTATGTTATCCGTGGTCACATCTTCTTTTTTCAGTAATTATTGGAATGAAACAAATTAAGGAGGATGAGTTTGTAATGAATACTATCTCCTCTTGTTTTTAATATAAGATATATTTAGGGAGCTAATCTTAATTCTAAATATAAAAGTTATTTTTCAATCTTTTCCCAATTTATCCCTATTGATGCTCCCTCAACCATAATCAAAGATGAGAGAGAAGGAAGGAATTAAGGAAAATAATTAGGGTATTTTGGAAAATATATGTCATAATAAATAACTCAACCAACTTCCTTAATTTCATCAAATTAGGTAATTATGTTTTATATTAAAAATTAGAGGGAGTAATATTTTTTCCTATTTATGTACGTGGAGCATTAATTCGAGCACATGTAGAAAAATGAATGGATGCAATTGGGGAGACACCAATATGGAAGGACTTATTAATGTTACTAGCGCTGGTCCTTAATCTAAAATCTCGTAGCTATATAAGGCTTTTGCAAAGCTTACTCAGGACTGAGTATCTAATCATACGGTAGATCCCAAGCTATGTGAATTTACGAGCGAGATTTTAGATTAAAGATTGATGGTAGTAACATTTCTCTTGGTGGAGATAAAGGGATGCGGTGTACGCTAAAAGGGCAATAATATAGATATACTCTATTTGATTCTTTTTATAAGAGCTCAATAACATAATTATATGATATAAGAAAACGGTTAAAGTTAGTTTAAGATAATAAGTATGCTTGAAATAAATTTTATTTTTCAAGTATGTCCTTATTTATAAGAGATAAGGAAAAAAGATAATTAAAGTAAATATGAGTATAATTAATTTTTTAATTAATACAATATATATATAATTAATGAGGGATGTAAATAAAAAAAATTATTAAATATTTAAACAACTTTTATCGAACTCTTATAAAAATAATCAAGACAATTTAAATTCTAGGTTTCTGTAAAAAATAAAAAAACTGAAGGGAGTATTTATGTATATAGAGGTAGGACCCTCGCGAAACACATTGACAATAATGAAATGAGATAATTAATTATAACCTGTAAAATCAAGCATTTAAAATAGGATTCGAAAGATGGACATTGGAGTTTTTTCGTCACGTTTGAAGTCAGTGACAGGGAGGACCAACAAAATATAGTACCAAAACTGACGTGTTGGGGAATAATGTTATTATTAATTTCGGTTCACGTTGTGCGCGATCTCCACGAGGTGGCCCCATTGGCGACCCTTTCCCAGCTACCCTCTAAAGGCTCACCAAACTTATAATTTATAAATATGATTGGGAATATTCCATCCCCCCAACTCGGATTCTCCACTCTTATAATAATAGTGTTATTTAGTATAAAATTTCAATTATTAAAACATGATCTAATATTTAAAACATCAAGTCGAGAGAAAGTGGAGAGTTTCATTTCCCATCATAGTGGGAGGAAAGCGTCTCCACTAATCCTTCTCTCCACTTCATCCCTACCTAATCTTGCAACCGTTAGGCCTTGTTTGGTACACCGCATTGAGGATTAGGGATTTGGATTGGGTCAAGGATTGAACCAAGTTGCATTGTTTGGCATGAGGGACTAGAGATAACTTTGGATTAAAAGTACCACGAAAGTAAGATTGTTTGTAAAACCACCTCCCCTGGTATTGCATTTTCAATTCCGAAATTGCAAATGTTATAAACAAAAATATCCCCGTTTGTAATATTTTTCAGACAAAAATGCCCACTATTATCAATTTTAATAATAAGGATATTTTAGTCTTTTCATAATTTATAAAGGATTATAAAATAAAATCAATTCAAGTATTCATATAAATATTACCGCATATTAAACATAATTTTAAACCTTCAGCCCTAGTCCCAATACTGGTCTCAATCTCAATCCATCAAAATCAGTGCCTCGTACCAAACAGGGCCTTAGATTATGTTTATGATAGTGTTACATGGCATTAAATCTCACTTATTAAAATATGATATAATGATTGAAACATTAAGTGAAGAGGAAAGTTAGTGAAGACGCTCATTTTCTGTCATGATATTAGTTATAAATCCAATCACACAACTTCATAATTAATTATAGTAATAACAAAATATATATTTATTAGTGTTATTTGGTATGCCAATGGATCATTAAATGAATTTGACGGGCTATTCACCTCGAAATATTGGGAGCTGGAAGTTGGGACAATATGTGTGTGTTTGAAACAACGATAGGAAAAATAGAATTTCTTAATTTAGTTTTTGGTAATTTTATTTTTGGTAAAAACCCGATTGTATAATGTGATTTATGTTTGGAATAGCGATTGTATAAATGACTTTTGTAAAAGTAAAACTTGTTTGGATTAACTTAAGCACAAGTGACTTTTGTGATAATAGTAAGAGAGAGTGGGTGAAAAAATATTTTAAAGGGTTAAAAACACCAAAAAATAGTTTAAAATAATTTTTGGAATTGAAAAAGTACATTAAAGATAAAATTACAATAAGTCTAATAACACACTGGGTACAGTTGAAAAAATATTTTAAGGGTTAAAAGCACCAAATAATAGTTGAAATTAATTTTTGTAGCAAAAAAAATATATTAAGGGTAAAATTACAATCAGTCTGATATCACACTGGACACAACTGAAAAAATATTTTAACCATTCTCACTCTCCCCAAAAGCTAAATCACCAAAAGCTAGGAAATAGAGCTTGTGGCAAAAGCTATTAAAGTGAAATTAAGCTCAACTGCTCACTTTGTTCACCAAACACTCATTTTTTTAACCTCAATTGTCAATTGGTATTTTGGGGGCAATTGAGCTTTTGGGGAGTCCAAACACTCCCTCAAACACAGCCTATAAATTAGAGCGGCAGCTTAAAAAACAGATATTGTTTTTGGAGGGATGGAACCATATACATCACATCTTTATTACTACCCTTAAATATAAGTCTTAGTTAATTTTTATTGGAGAGATTAATGAAACTAAATAAGTTATTTAATCATTTCATATGTTGTGTATCATTAAATTATATATCAGTTTATAAGTTAAACAAAATAGTTTGGAGAAAAAATGACAAGTATAAATATTTTGAAGTAATTTAATTAGCTTTCTTAATATCTAAAAAAAGTTAACTTTATCTTATATTTAATTCAAAAAGAATATTAAGAACATGACTAATCTTTCGGCCCAAAAAACAAACAAAAAGAGCATGACTAATCTGGCTCGACCCGATAGAGGTTCTTTAAAGATGAAATTTTTTTATATCAAAGTATCGAACCCTGATATCTTTAATTAAGGAGATCAAGATACCTACCACCTCCTGAGACCCGACATTGGTTAAACAAAAAAGATTTTTGAAATATATGCAACTGTTCTTAGGAAAGGAAAGGCCGATATTTGATTTCAGAACGTAATACATAATAAGCATGGAATAATTCAAATTAAATCAGTCTCTCGTATAAAAGAAGGTCAGGGAAGGAAAGACAACAGTTAAGAGAATTTGTTAAAAAAAACGCGTTAAGTTAATGAGGTCGGTGAACCACTTAAAATTTATTTTAGGAGGAATAAATGTTGTTGAGAGTATTTTTTTACTGCACGAACTAACAATTGAAAAATACGAGTATAAAACATTAATAAATCATGAACAACCGTTTTTGGTTTAATATTATTATCCAGTATTTGATTTAGGATTTGTGACTGTCTCTCCCAACATAAATGACTCTTTTAAAATTTGAACTTAAAATCCAAATATACTAGTAATATATGGCCGCGCTGGACGCGAGGATGGATGCCTATTCTTCTCCTTTTATTTTATTATTATTTTTTGGCTTGCTTGCATGTGTTGAGGAGGGGTACAGTGTTTATGATGTTATAATTACTTCCACCTATTCTTTTTTACAAAGATCTCGGGTACTTTTTTTAGTAAAATATATTTTCATTAATATATTAATTTTTTTCCATGAGTATCTTTAATTAATCATAAAACTTCCTAACTAATTAGTCAAACTCTTGTAACTAACAGCTTTTATTAAATACAGTTTTAAAGTTTTTCAAAATAAAATTAAAAAGTGTGATATACTACATTTTCAAGTGGCTCTCATTTAATGAATATATGTAAGAGGTTTAAGTAATAGGTTGTAAGATTGACCCCTACAAAAATATGATAGGAGTGCCACTTTAGATTTTTTTTTTGGACCATTCAGTGAGTTTAGACGAAGGATGACAAAGAATAAAACAGGTATCTCATTTAATGAATGCACTATAAAAGCCATAACATTTTAAAGCTTAGATTCACGCTAATTAAACCCAGACTGGACGGGGTAGTGTGAACAGAAAATCGGTCAATTAGCTGGTAGATTGGTACGGTTTGGTCCAGAATTTTTTATTTTTTTAAAAAAATTGCTTTTTTTTATTTTTAGAATTTTATATTAATAAATCTAAAATCTTTAATTTTTTATTAGTTTGGTTATGAGTTAGGTATGGTCTGATCCACTAATCCTTAACCAAATATCCCAACTAATTCAGTAAGCCATGTGGATTTGAATTTGAAGGCGGCAGAATGTGATGGGTGATGTTGAAAAATACGGAAGTGACAGATAATGGGTTGGTTGAAGGTCACCAAGCAAAACTTTCAACCTCCACACTACAGTTTGCTTCTTGCCCAGCCTTCACTTAATAGTCAACAATTAATTAAATTGCTATATTATCCAATTAATAATTAATCTAAGTAAATAAACAGAACGCATGAATGAAACGAACGATTGCCACAATAAGGCTTCAAAATGATCCAATAAACGACAGCGCGTTTACCTTCAATATATACGTGGGTTAATTTAGAAGTGAAGTTACAGAATTAGTGATGAGGAGAGTTTAATTTGTCCATATATTTTACACGATCCGTGGGTGATGAAGACAGTTTAGGAAGCTACGAGATAGCCTCCTTCACGAAATCATCTGTAGTTCTTTGTATATATCCACCCCTTCAACTCCAAGCATCATCAATACAAGCCCATTTCAACTTCTCACGTTTCTAGCTAGCTCTCTTTCACTGAATTCATTCAATATCCCACCCTGCCTTCATCCACGTCCCCTGCCCAACACATATATTGGAAAACCTTGATGCTCTATAATACTACCTTTGATCTTTAATATAAGAGTTAGTTGACTTTTTAGAGAGATTGACGAAGCTAATTAAGATACACTGAAGTATTTATATTTATTATTATTTATCAAACTAATTTGTCTGACTTATAAACTAATATACAATATAGTGAGGCATAACATATTCTATGATTAAGTAATTTTTTTAGTTTATTTAATCTCTCCAAAAAAAAAAAAAGTCAACCAACTTTTATATTAAGGATTAGAAGGAGAATATGCACAAGATGAGAGGACTAATTTACGGCAAATGATAAATGTTAAATAAAAAACAGTTCTATTTCACTTAACCTTGGACCTTGGTATTCTCTTTTCTTACCACCCTCCCAAGCTCAGCAATTGTAGCATGAGACATCACGGTTATTTCTTTTGTTTTTTTTACATGTGCATCCGGTATCCTAAGGCAGGTCATCTTTCAGGCACATTACGGTTATTTCATTTTAGTATTATGCATGGTTATTTAAATTGAACTAGACCGGCTGGTTCGACCACAAAACCGGTGAACTGGTCACCTAATTGATTTGTCTGGTTTGACCTGTTCAATATTTATTCAAATTTTCCCAATTTCAAAAATTCATATATAATTTTACATATTTTCAAAAATCATAAATTAAAACTCTACAGAAAGCTTGAGATGTCTAATTTCCAATGCAAAAAGAATCACTCAAAAATATTATTATTTGATCCTAAAAAATTATTAAATTCCAAAAATATTCTAAAAAATATTATCGTTCAAATCCACTTCTTCACCGGTCTAGCTTCGAGTTAGCTCCGGTTTAACTCTGATATAACCCATAAACCCTTGACCCACTATCCAAACCGTTCAATGACCGGTCTGGGTTTAATAACCTTGGTATTATGCTTAGGGGCTCAAAAATACACAGTAAACTACTTTTATAATCCAGCGCAATTGTAGTCTATTATGCATTAGTCCCTTATTTTCTACTCCTATTTACATGTTATCTTTCCTTTTTTTTCTTTTTTGTGCATTTGGTATGTTAGAATTTAGACCAGCCTCTATTTCTTGAGGATTCAACGGGTTCATACTAATCCTGATTCAGGTAACCTTCCCAAGCCAACAACTCTATTTATAACTCAGGATGTTGCTTCAAGGATATGGCACTTCATCCTGCTAGATCAACTGGACGTTAATTATTGACACGTTATGTTCAACTAACTTCATTGTACATAAAGAAATTGCTGAAAATCATATAATTGCAAAAAAATTATTATCCAGAGGCGGCTGAAATTGGTTTATAAGAACTTCTGTGTAACATATATTTCGAGCATGCGCAACTCTTTCATCAATTTTGAGCAAAATGGAAGGTATTTGCACATAAAGTTGGGTTCTTAAATACTTTTACGCAATGAATTTTACAATTAATGATTCTTCAGCCATTTTTCCTTGTATCAGGAAGTTTTCTTCATCTTAATCATTTTTTAAATCTTCATCAAAGCAAAAAAAAAAAAAAAAAAACCCAGAACCACGAGGGCATGAAACAAAAAAGTGCAATGGGACAAATCATAGAGGGGCCAGGGCCAACTTGAACATGCCAGAAAAGATTCCAGCTTTTACCATTTCCCTAATATATTCCCTCTCTTTTCGACCAAAAAAAAAAAATATATATATATATATATATTCCCTCTCTAGCTAGCTTGCTCAAATTGTATATATGTATGGACCACAAGGCATTTGAAAACATGCAGTTTGATTTCCAGGTCACTTTATTTGTGCACATTATATATGAAAGCTTTCTGTGCTTATGTAGATTAGACACATAACCTGGAGTTTATATTTATACGTTTTTTCCCTGGCGGGGATATGTAATTTTAATTGGTTTATATAAAATTTAGAGATCCCATTTATTTTTCTGTAGCGATTATAAAAAACTAGTCGTATCACACCTCGTTGCCCACTGGCGGCAACTCCATCACTAACGTCGACGTCGACGTTCCGTTTTGTTTACTATAGGAAAAAAAAAGGACCTCGCTTCATTATTTTATTTACTCGTAATAATTGTAAAATTTTCCTAAAATCTAAACATACAATTATTCAGGGGCCCGCCTTATTCTTCATTTTCTTTTAATCAAAGTTAATGAGAAATAGCTTTTTCCAAAAGATTAAATAGTTTGTAATGTAAAATTTACAAATTAATCTTCAAAATATAAGCTTTGTAATAAACTACATCGTTCAAAAGCTATAATTAAATAACACAGCACAAACACATGTCTAATAATATCACTTAAATTTTTCTTACTCTGCAATAACTCATTAGGAAACTAACCATACTATTTACTAATCCAAATATTCATCTTCATACAAATACAGTGAATACTCTATGTTATGTAAATGTATTAAAAAAATATAGGGAAAGAAAGAGACGAGTGTAATGCATGTAATGATAAAATCCTCAACTTCATTACATTTTTTATTTTTTTAATGTCACTCATACATGAATAAAAATTAAAAATATGCAAAATCATTCTTCTAAAGCCTATTTGGTATAAGAGATTTGAAGGGAAGCGCAGGAAAATTTTTTATGAGCTGGATTTAAAATTAGAGAGGTAAAATTACAAATTTTTAATTAATTCTTTTATTCTTTTATCTTACTTATTCTATTCATTAAAATTTTATAATCTTACTTCTACATTTTTTTCTAAAATCAAACTCAATTTTTTTTTCTCTCTTCTCCCGTTCTCTTTAAATCCCTTGTACCAAATAGACCCTAGTCACTATCAATTTTTTTTTTCATACCGTAAACAGCCACCCATTAATGAAATAATAATTTAATATTTTTCCAATTCATAAAAAGCAAAGTGTATGATGCATTGAAAAGAGACAGCAAATAATGAAAACATAGGACGAATCTCATTAATCTTTGCAATTTAATTTCTCACTGTCAAAATTTGTTTAATAAAAAACCATAAAGAAGAAAGCAACAGAAAAGGGGAAAAAGAAGAAGGGGTGGTGCTGTTTTGCAGGTCGTTTGTCGTAAAGCGAGAGCGAGCGCTCACGAAGTCTTCGTTTTGGGACGTAGGAGGGAGAGAGGGCCTGGGTGTGGGGGGCTGCTTCTGTATTTATACATACACAAATATAGAGCTGCACTTGCATGTGATGTGAGATCCCTCAACACTACACGCAGAGAGACTTGCACATATACCCCACCCTCTCTCTTTTCCTCTCATACGCTTTTTTTCCGCGCAGCTGCGAATCCATTCAAACAGAGGAGCTATTTTCGTTGGAGATCTCTGGAAGCGTTGCTTGCAAATCCAAGTTTATCACACAAATGGCTAAGAATGTTGGGATTCTCGCCCTCGACATCTACTTCCCTCCCTCCTACGTTCGGCAGGTCATTTTTCCATTTTCCTTCTTCTCTTTGTTCTTCGTCTTTCTGGTTCCCTGACTTATTTTTCCCCCCTCCTTGTTGTTGGTTGGAAATCTCAAGGAATGGGAAAAGCATTGACACCGAGGGTCCTTTTTCTTTTTCTTTTTTCTTTTCCTTTTTTAATAACGAGAAAACCCGTAGAAAGTATGAGTTTCCGTGTATGAAACGGCTCGGGAGAATTTTGTCATCGATTCTGTGTGAATTGAGTTTGGAAAAATAGAACATGGGCAATAAGTACATTTAAAATTATTGAAGATGCTGAAGTTTACAATATAGAAGCTATTATGCATTTGAATGGACAGGAGATCCATGATATCCCTGCCTCCAAAGCTTTTTATTCTTATTGCTGTTTATTATTTTGGGATCAGAATCCTGTGATGGTTACCTCTTCTGCTGCTGTTTTACGGTTTGCTGTGAGGGATTGAATCGATTTAATTTTCTCCGTACATTTGGGGCTATGAAAGTTCACCATGTAGCCTGAAGTTGTCGTTTGCACTTGCGAGATAATGACCATTAAATCGGTGGTTCGGTGAAAAAAGAATTGAAAACTTAACTGGCTCGTCATAAGTTGAGATGGAATGTCTGTGGTGTGATTCCCTGTTTTGTTTTTTCCCCCCCTTTTCCTGCTGAATGTTGCTTTCTTCTGTTTCTATATCTGTGAAAGGGAATGGCCCTTAATAATAGTGGGAAATTTTCATGAAATTATCACTTGAGCTAACGAGGGGAAAATCTGCTTAGCATTCTCCTTAATAACCCATCCTTCCATGGGATAATCAGGAAATCACTTTTAAATTCTGTTCAAAATAACTATTTCTAAGGCTACCCTCATTTGCCGCGAGAAAGGGGTTTTAAAAAAAGGAGAGCATTCCCTTTGGTCATCTCTGGATTATTTTCTTTGAAGTCATACCATGCTCTCAATGCATCCTCAGCAATATATATCTAGGTCCTTGACTTATTATCCTGTTTGACTGTTCTTTAAGCTGAAGTTGCAAATCTTTCCTATTTAATTAATGCTTTCATTTTATTCACATAATGTTTGCAGGAAGCATTGGAGGCTCATGATGGTGCCAGTAAAGGGAAATATACCATCGGACTGGGACAAGATTGCATGGCATTTTGTACAGAGTTAGAAGATGTCATCTCAATGAGGTCATTATTTTGGAGTTAATAATCTGTTTTTTTTTAGTTCAATAATAATGGATACTGAAGAACAAAATAACAAGAATTCAAATATCAGGGCAATGTAAATAACAGAATAATGGGAATTCAAATATCAGGGTATGCCAAATCCAATGTCATGAAACCAAATCAATTCAAATATCAGGGCAATGCAAAGCCATATTGTTAAAATTGACTGGAAAATGGGAAGATCTAATCTTGAAACATTTTTGCCTGACTCGGTATTGAATCAGTTTTCTTCAATTTGCATGAGTTATGACATTATAGGGTTGTGTAAATGATGGAGGAACTTCTGGAAGCTTTAAATAATGCATTATCACTGCATATCATGAATTTACATATATTCCTTTCTAACTTTTGTGAAGGTGGTCATCCTTTCTAGCTTAAATTCTAGAAGCTCAACCTTTTCATTTTCAGTTTGACAGTTGTAAAATCCCTTCTTGATAAGTATGAGATTGATCCCAAACAAATTGGTCGTCTGGAAGTGGGCAGTGAGACTGTTATAGACAAGAGCAAGTCCATTAAGACATTCCTGATGCAGATCTTTGAGGTAATTTTCCATTTTCAAACTGCAAGGCTAGATTGTTCTCCTTTTCAAAAGTAATTTCCTGGAGTATAATTGATTTCATTCGCCATTAGATGATGGTTTAGAACCTTAACCAATTGATATATGTATTTACTCAAGTGGGAAGATATCCAATTCAGTTTGAAGTAGTTGATGTTGGTCAAAAAGCCATTGAGCAGTCATTATTGCGTATTCCCAGCAAAGCACACTGCTGAATTTGAATATTACTAGCTTGGTTTTCATCTTGGTTCTGTGAGTAGATTATAATACATGCCTTTTTGCCGGTTGAAAGTACATGCCTTTTAACTGCAGTGTCACTAAATACTATTTAACTGTCTCAGGTACTTTTCAGAGTATGTGTGACTTGTTATTAATCAGTTGGAATTGGTGCAGTTTTATGTTTACTTTTATTATCATCCATATGCAATCTTAGCTTTTTAATGGAATACTCATTTACTTGTTGGAAACAAGCAGAAATATGGAAATTCTGACATTGAGGGTGTTGATTCCACAAATGCATGCTATGGAGGAACTGCTGCTTTGTTCAATTGTGTAAACTGGGTGGAAAGCGGTTCCTGGGATGGACGTTATGGACTTGTTGTCTGTACTGACAGTGCGGTGAGGTCACTTCCCCATTTTCACATGGCATCTAGACTATATACTCTAACTGCAAACATGCTTTATACTCCCTTCTTGATACATGACCCAGAGAATCTACATATTCTGGCCTCAAAGATGCATGTTCTAGGATCCATCATTCTTATTGAATATAATCTCATGCAAGTGTTCATTCTCAGGTCTATGCTGAAGGGCCTGCCCGGCCTACTGGTGGAGCTGCTGCTATTGCCATGCTAATTGGTCCTGATGCGCCTATAGCTTTTGAAAGCAAATTGAGAGGAAGTCATATGTCTCATGTCTATGACTTTTACAAGCCTAATCTTGCTAGCGAATATCCAGTAAGCTTCTTAATCCCTTTACAATTTATGTCCGAGCACTATTCTAGCTTCCTTGCACCATTATTTTGGTCTTGAGAAAATATTGTGCGAGACAGTGTAATATTTGAAAGTGTCTTAGTTTCTTGGTTTCCAAATGCAACTCATCCATCTACTTTACGTGGTGTAGGTTGTTGATGGGAAGCTTTCTCAAACATGCTACCTAATGGCTCTTGATTCTTGCTATAAACATTTCAGTCACAAGTAAGTTAATTGTGACATTGTTTATCTTTAATTCTGTTTTCATGGACTCTTAATTTCCAAGTAATGTTTATGTGATTTACCATTTTTACTTTTTGCAGATATGAGAAACTTTATGGGAAACAATTTTTTATTTCTGATGCTGACTACTTCGTATTTCACTCTCCTTATAACAAGGTATGTTAGACTATTGGGATCCCATGATACAATAAGAAGGGGAAAACATACAAGTCTCTCTAGTACTAAAGAATACATAATTTAGCTTCTTGCTTTTCATTTCTAATTATATCTATCATAATTAATGGGTATCTGTTTAACATATCAGTATGCCCCTTTAATACTTTGAACTACTGCAGCTTGTACAAAAAAGTTTTGCTCGTTTGGTGTTCAATGACTACCTGAAAAATCCCAGGTTTGCTTTGTCTCCTCCCGGAAAGTTTTTCAATTTTTAGTTGTCTGGTGTATGGGTGCCTGAACACCAATATCAATTGCAGCGCTCTGGATGAGGTTGCTAAAGAAAAGCTGGAGCCTTTTTCAACGTTATCTGGTGATGAAAGCTACCAAAGCCGAGATCTTGAAAAGGTCAGGCAGAGTTCCATTATTTGGGAAGCTAGTTCTTTTAGTTACTAACTGTTCACATATATAGAATTCTTTGGTAATGGAAAAATTTGTAGACTTGCTGCTTATGATGTGCAATATTCTTGATTTGCAGGCATCCCAACAAGTTGCAAAGCCCTTATATGATGCAAAAGTTCAGCCTACCACTTTGGTACCCAAGCAAGTCGGCAACATGTACACTGCTTCTCTTTATGCAGCATTTGCATCCCTCATTCACAACAAACATAGCACATTGGTAAATGCTTAGCTTAATACATGTATCAAATGCAAGGCTTGAGCACTTCAAAAGCGCATGCTTTCTGATAAAAGATGCATGGTTTATGATTTTCAGACAAATAACCGGGTGATACTATTCTCATATGGAAGTGGCCTAACAGCGACGATGTTCTCTTTGCGGTTACATGATGGTCAACATCCATTTAGCTTATCAAACATTGCTAAAGAAATGGATGTTGGTGGAAAATTGAAGTCAAGGCATGAGGTACTGGTCTTCAAAAGCCTGTTCAAATATGTATTTATTTTGAATTTGTGCGCTTGGGTGGTTTAAAATTAAGTGATTAACATAGTAAAGCAATCCAAGAATCAGATATGGTTGACAGAGATGCACGCTTTTGATTTTTTTTAAAAAAATACTGAAAAGAATTGTCAGTTTAAATGCCCTAGAACTGTAGCTTGAAGATTCACACTAGCAGATGCAATGTGAGGAGAAGGAACGGTTTTGACTTGATCAGATTTATCTTTCTAGGCTATTGCTCTAAATTTTAACAAGATGCTTAAACAACTAAACCAGAGTCGTGCTTCTTGGTCATGCAATTGAATAAAGTTTTGATGAGTGCACGGTTTGATGCAGGTTACTCCGGAGAAGTTCATTGAAACTTTGAAGCTAATGGAAGAAAGGTATGGTGCCAAGGACTTTGTGACAAGCAAGGACACTAGCCTTCTATCTCCAGGCACTTTCTATCTCACTGAAGTCGATTCCATGTACCGGAGGTTCTACGCAACAAAAACTAGTGAAAATGGCAAGGCTCCAGCTGAAAATGGTGTAACTGCCAATGGTCACTGAAACTGAGACCACGCACGACGTGAAATGCTATCATGAATGGTATCTGTGCTCGCCTTATTAGTTACGCGTTTAAAAGGAAGTCTATTTGTTTTCATTATAGCAAATGTTGAATGTTCAAAAATGTAATCCGCTTCTGGATGTAGTCGCATCAAATAATGATTCCCCAGTTGTTCAAACTATTATATTTTTCAATAGTAGTTGTGATGTAAAACAGGATTTGCCATCAAATTCAACCAGTTTAAGGGGAAGATAACTTAAATACTAGCCCTTCAATAAACCAGAGAAGATGATGGCAAATAGAGTAAATGCTTGTCAATGTATTGCATCTAATAATGCTATTTGTTAAATTTCATTGGGATAACGTGTGAGGTGTTGCCAGTTAATGATATTTCATACGTATTTGGGATAACTCTTTGCTTCAATCTGCAGTAACTAATTACATAATGCCAATTGCCATTAATTTTAAAACTGATCAAAAAGTAAGATCAAAGCCCTCAACAAGTGCACGGGGATCTGAAAGTTTTCGAATCTGAATAGATCGCATTATTTAGTATTTTATCTATCTTAAAGAGTGTAGCTTAAAGTACTTACATTTTTTATACATTGATTCAAATGAGAAAAAGAAAGTTAAAAGGCATTAAAAAAAGATGGCTTCCATATAAAATGCACAAAAACAAAGACTTAATTTTATAATTTGTAGTAGTATATACTGATTTGAACTGTGGAGGATGGCGTCAAGGCCATCTCCCCTACGGATCCAATAGTGGCACACTGACTGAACCACCTATTGCTACCTCAAGTACTTAATATATGATATATTTAAGAAGTTGATTTTGATCCTAAATATAAAACATAATTTTTATATTTATCAATTTTTTTTTTCTAATTTACCCGTATTGATACTCTCTCATCAATAATCAAGGATGAGAGGGACGGAGGGAATTAAGAACTAGGGTATTTTAGAAAATACATACTTTCTCTAATTAGAAATATAATTAGATAAAGTTGACTTTTTTGGAGAAATTAAGGAAGCTAATTAAATTACTTTAAAGTATTTATATTTATATTTTTTTCTTCAAACTAATTAATTTGATTAATGAACTGATATATAATTTAAAGATATATAATATATGATGTGATTAAGTAACTTATTTAGCTTCCTTAATCTCTCTAAAAAAAATCAACTTTATCTTATATTTAGGATCGAAAGGAGTATCATATTAACTAACTTTCTTTAATTTAATCAAATTAGATAAATATATCTTATATTAAAGATCCGATAGAGCTTTGTTTTTTTTTTTTTTTTTTGCAAACAGACCCCTTATTTGCGATTAGAACTGAATGAAATAGGGATTATTTGCCAAAATCATAAATGAAGTTTTAAAACCAAGGTACCTCCAAAATTAAGCACATAGTGAGTTTTATAGCTAAAATAACATCAATCACCTCTCTTAAAATTTTTTTAAGCGTGAAGCTGTGAATTCAAAGTCTTTTTATATGGCTTAATAAGTGCATCTGCATGACAAAAAAAATTAATCATATAATTTCATAGGAATTATGATCCGCGCCCTAAGATTTCCCTACTCATCAATGGTTTTTTTGGGGAAATTGTATTTAGGTCCCGTACAAGAGACAATATGAAAATATGGTCTCTTGAAATTTTAAAATTACACTTAAGTCCCTTTAGATTTTTCTATAATAAATTCCAATTCCCTAACAAGTTTATGGGCATTTACTGACAAGTCCATAGATGCGTCATTAATAAGTGTAGGAGCATCCATTGACAAGTTCAGGGGCGTCGATTGGCAAGTTTATGAGTGTCTATTGACAAGTCCATGGGTACTTGACAATTTTGAGATTTCAAAGGATCATTTCTTCATATTTTCTCTTATTCGGGACCTAAATGCAATTTTTCCTTTTTTTTTTTTTAAAAAAAAAAAGGGAAAGAAGACAAAAGAATACTCTTATTATCTTTTTAACAAGGGATATATATAACTTTTGGTCCATGAAGCTTAATTTGATTTTGGCTTTGATCCCTCAATTTTACTTCGTTTGTCACCGTTAGTCTCTCAAATTTGAAAAGGATTTGGTGGCGCTTAGAGCAGGTAATACGGGCCACGGGTTTTGACGGGTTTTCCCAACCAGCAAAAATGCGGGCCTATCATATCCCGCGGGTTGGCCGGCAAATTTTTTTTTTTACATATAATAATTTTACAAAACTTATAAGTTTTCCACTCCTATCTTAATACCTCCTAATCCAAAGAGAAAAAATCTTAGCCTCTTCCCTTCTTTGAACAAAATTAATATATCTTGGTTGCTTGAGAATGAGTTTATGTTTTGTTTATAAACTTTGGCAAATTTCATAACTTTATCTCTTGAATTGTGAATTATGTTTTTAAATTTTTATAAGAGAAATGATTGATGCTAGGAAAATAAATTTAATGACTTATATATATGTGTCTTATATTTTTGACCTTCTTTAAAAAATAAGATTTTTTTTTTCAAAAAAAAAATGCGGGCTCACCCGCAACCCGCACACTGCTGGTTAGGGTTGACATTTTGCCAGCCCGCATCGCATGGCCCTTGGGTTGGTGCGGGCTAGCCTGCAACTTGCAGGTTGGCCCGCATTCCCAACTCTAGCCTTTGACGACGTTAATGCGTTTGGCGTGGTGCTAACGCCGTTAAGGTTAATATAATTTTGTCCCTGAAGTTTGACCTAATTTTAGTTTTGGTCCTTCAAGTTTGAAATTGGTGGTTTTGGTCTCTCAAAATTACTCTGTTTATAACTGTTGGTCCTTCAAGTTTGAAAATGACTTGGTGGTACCTTTGACAGTGTTAATTTGTTTGATGTGGTGCTAACACCGTTAAAATAGCTTGTGTGTCATGCTTTTTCGGATAACTATATGATAAATATACTATAATATATTATATTGTGCTAGAAAAAAAAGGAAAATGGCATCAAAACGAAACTCACGAGCTAGAAATAGCTTATGTGTTATGCCTTTTAGGCTCGTATGTCTCGTTTTGATGCCCTTTTTTCCTTTTTATTCCAACACAATATCATATATTATAGTATATTTGTTATATCAACCGTCTTAAAAGGTATGACATATAAGCTATTTTAACGGTGTTAACATCACATTGCAAGAATTAACATCATCAAAGGCGCCACCAAACAAGGTAATTAAACTCAGACCGGTCACTAAACCGCCCAAGGTATTGGATAAAGGGTCTGTGGGCCAGACCAGAGCTAAATTGGGACTAAACCGATGAGAAAGCGAAGATTTCAGGGTTATTAATATGAAATTATAAATAAAATAAAAAAAATGATTTAAAAAAAGCTAAACCAGGTTAATTTTGGGACTGGACCGGTTTATCTACCAGTTCGTCGGTTTTCAGGCTGAACCGGCCGATCCAGTTTGGATTTCATAACCTAGCCACCAAATCCTTTTCAAACTTGAGGGACCAACAATTATAAACGGAGTAAACTTGAAGGACCAAAACCACTAATTTCAAATTTGAGAGACCAAACTAAAATCGGGTCAAACTTCAGGGACTAAAAGTTGTATCGACCCTAACGGAGTTAGTGCCACATCAGAAAAATTAACGCCTTCAAAGGCGTCATCAAGTCCTTTCCAAATTTGAGGGACTAATGGTGATAAACAGAGTAAACTTAAGGGACTAAAAATAAAATCTGATCAAATTCATGTATCAAAAGTTAGATGTACCCTTTTAAAATTGTTCATCTATTAAAAAAGTACGGGAGAATCCATAACTCCAGGAGCGAATCATGAGTGAGAAAGTTAGTGAGAGAAACAGAGTGTCCACAGGTTGTTCAACGATCACTAGAACCATTTCTGACAGAGGAGATGGTAAAACAAAGGAAGAAGATGAGTTGTTAGGGAGAAACATCAAGAAAATGCCGATGAATGTGATAGAGATAAGGGAAGATAGCACTAAGGCACAGGGAACGAAGAACACTAATGTTTTGATGGAAGATATGTTGGACCAGAGTGCTATTAATACTGCAGATCAACAGAAATTGAATGTGAAGCATACTTTTATACAACAGATTTCGTATAAAGCTAAGCTTTTGGGAGAGGAAGAGAAAAGCTTGGATAAGAGCCTTGATGAGCAGATAGATGAATGGCTCAAGGAGGAGGAGGAATTGGCTCCAATCTTGATGAAAGAACATAGAGATGCTCTGGGCTCTATTCCATCACTGAACATATCACATGAGAAATTAAAAGAATTGTGCAAACCATGGAAAAAAGTTCTAATTTTGACAGTGTTAGGGAGGAGATCAAATCTACATATGATGAGAGACAGAATTAAATGGCTACTCAGATCAGAAAATTTTGAGATTATCGATCTTCCTAACAACTATTTTGTCTTCAGAACTGTGAATAAATCTTTACGCTCCAGACTCCTCTTTGATGGGTCGTGGCTGATACAAGGTCACTACCTTGCTGTACAGAGATGGAGTTCAAACTTTAGTCCATATTGTAACAAAGTTAGGAAGGTAGCAGTTTGGATTAGAATACCTACTCTTCCAATGCATATGTATTCTAAGGAATGTCTGTTTGATATAGGAAATCTAATTGGTCGTACTCTAAAAGTGGATATGAATACCTTGGTTCACCAGGATAATAATAAACACACTGTGGAAAAGGGGAAGTATTCCAGGGTAAGTGTGGAGATCGATTTAAACCAGAAACTACAATCAAGATTCATACTTCGTAATCATATCTATATGGTGGATGGTGGAGTATGAGGCCTTGAGTGCTATATGCTTTAAATGTGGCCTATATGGTCACACAATGGAAACTTGCCCAGCCAAATCTCAAAGTTTGATAGTTTCAAATAATCTGGCATCACCGAAAAAATCACCGGAAAATTCACCGGTGAATGTGAACGATAAGCCAACTGAAGAGAAGCTACCTCTAGTGTCCGTACCTGGCATAGCTGTGGATGAGGAGTACGGAGCATGGATGCAAGCGAAACCTAGGGTCAAATCACGCCATCTTGTCGCCGATCTGGAGAGGAAGCAATAGTCGAAAATGTAACCATCTATTCGATCAAACCCAAAAGGTGGTGAGAAAGGGTCTGGCTCACGGTTCGAGGTGCTACAACAAACGGTTCTAGAGGTCATTCCTAGAGAACAATCAATGTCTGCTAGAAGGAAGGGGGCGGAGCTTCATTAGAAAAAGAAGGAACCTGCTCACAAGACTTCAGTTGGAGCTGAAATAGAGCAAAGCAAAAGAGTAGGTAACCTTATTACCATTTTCGAAAAAAGAGAGACTAGTGGCATGAAATCTGGAGCAGATGCGAAAGAGAAAGATATACGGAGGTCAGTCATGGAGAAGTCAAAACAGAAGAGAAAAGTTGATCTAGTGGGCCTGGTTCTGTTAGGCGAAGGCTCCACGTCCAAAAACCTGGAATCGGGTGGGCCGACAATGGATAATGTGAGTGTTGCTGTAGATGAAACGTGTGAAGTTATAGATGGGCCGGAAAATATAGATGCAAGTGGCCTAGTGGTTTGCAAAGAAAAAATTAAGAAGACCATTAATGTAAGAGTCCATTCATCTCCTTTTAAACGTAAGCACAGTGGAAGAGGCCATAATCTAGTCTTTGGGTCTTGGTCTCAAAATGGCCCTTTCACCTTGAGTCATCTTATGGAAAACGCAAATAATATGGGGGCCAGTCTTGTGATGGAATCTAATAGGCATATTCAATTAAATTCTTCTTAGAAAATGGTGGTGGAAATTAAACCAGGGAGCGTCCAAATTCCCTATGATCATACAAGCTCGGCGGAGCATTTAGAGACACAAGCCGATGTTGCCATTCTTAATGATCAGGATCCAGCTTCACAATCTTGGAGGGAAGCCATTTATGTAGATGAAAATGGTGGAGATGGCACCATGGAATTATCGGTTGCCGGCCAGTAGCTCCTGTTCAGGTTCTTCTCTTTTCTTTACCTGTTTATTATGATTCCTATAAATATTTTATCTTAGAATTGTAGAGGTGCAGCCTCAAGATCGTTTCCTAGAAGAATTAGAGATGTGACTCAAGGAAACGATATCAAGATTCTCATCCTTACAGAGACCCATGTTAGTGGTCAAAAGGTTGATAAAATTATCAAGAGATTGGGTTTTAATACCTAGCTTCGATTGGAAGCTACTGGGTATGCAGGAGGAATCTGAATTATGTGGAATGCGGAGGAAATATCGTTGCAATATATCCCCTCCTCTACTCAAGCTATCCATGTTAAAGTGGTGATTGCTAATGAAAATAAAAACTTTATCCTTTCTGGTATTTATGCAAAGCCTAATCACTTGCTTTGACAAAATTTATGGGAGGAGCTTAATGTCTTTAGTACTACTGTTAATCTCCCTTGGATTGTGATTGGTGATTTTAAAGCCTATATCTATAGCGAAGATAAAAAAGGTGGCTCCAACCCAAATTTCATATCAATGAAGCAGTTTCAAGATTGCATTACTCACACTCAACTCATTGAAACGGAAATGGTTGGTGACAGATTCACTTGAGAGCGGGGATTTCTTAAAGAAAGGATTGACTGGGCTTTCATGAATTCTGAATAGAATAGGTTACACCCCCTCACTAAGGTGTACCACCTGAGTAAATTTGGTTCTGATCATAAACCAATCTTACTGCAGTCTGCTCCTTCAGAATCTCACAGACCTAAACCATCCTTTCGATGCCAAGCTGCCTGGTTTTTAGAAGATGGTTTTGTAGACATGGTGAAGAATTCCTGGGCCAGAGGGGTATGGAATGATAAGGTCAATACTTTTGCCAAGGAAGCAAGTGAGTGGAACAAAAGGAAGGTGGGAAACCTGAATAATAAAAAGAGGATGGTCTTACAACAGATTGATGGTATTGAGAGAGCAAGAGCGAGACGTGATAATCAATACCTTATTCAAACAGAAAATGAGTGGTGGAAGCAATATTCTAAAATCCTTGTGCAAGAAGAACTCATTTGGTACCAGAAATCTCGATGTAATTGGCTGAAGTGGGGGGATAAAAATAGAAAATTCTTCTATACTGCAACTGTTATTCGTAGGAGATAGAACATGATTGATAGCCTTAGAAAGACTGATGGGGTTTGGACTTTTGACCAACGCGAATTAAAGCAAATTGCCACTAACTACTACAATCATCTCTTTCAGAGCAAGAATGCAATTTCTAATCCCATTGCAACTCAGACGCGCTTTCCTAGTTTAACTAACACTGAGTATAATAGAATTCATGCAGAAGTCTCCAAGGAAGAAATTAAAGATGCGACCTTTGATCTGGGGGCTTTTAAGGCGCCGGGACTTGATGGGATTCAAGCAATTTTTTATCAGGAATATTGGTCAATTGTTGGGGATCATATTGTCAATTTGGTCTCAGAGGTCTTTAGAAATCCTAATGGGGTCAAAGCTATAAATAATTCTAACATTGTTCTTATACCCAAAAAGGATAATCTGGAAACAATTATGGATTTCAGACCTATCTCCCTCTGCAATGTTAGTTACAAGATCATTACCAAGATTTTAAGTCGTCGTCTTCGAGACATCATGGGTAAACCGGTGGGTGATCATCAATGCAGCTTTATTGCTGGCTGACAGAGTAGTGATAATATAATAATTACTCAGGAGGTCATTCATTCAATGAAAAACAAGACTGGTAGAAAGGGATGGATGACTATTAAGACGGATCTGGAAAAGGCCTTTGATCGTCTAGAATGATCTTTCATAGAAGATACCCTAAGAGATATTGGTATTGACGGACAGATATATGATCTTATTATGACTTGTATCTCTAGTCCCTCCTTCCAGGTTCTTTGGAATGATGAAGCCTTTCATACCTTTTCTGTATCTCGTGGCATTAGACAGGGAGATCCCCTTTTTCCCTATATCTTTACGTTATGCATGGAAAGGCTCAATCATATTATCTAGGATGCTATTAACGATGGTTTGTGGAAACTGATTCGACTCAATAGAGATGGCCCAAGTATCTCTCACCTATTCTTTGCAGATGATCTCATTCTTTTCAGTGAAGCCTCTGAGAGTCAGGTGGAGGAGATGTTGAATTGCATTCAATTATTCTGTAGTGTTTCTGGTTAGAAAATGAATAAAGTTAAGACCAAAGTGTGCTTTTCAAGGAATGTGCATGCCTCAAGAGCACATAGTCTTAGCAGAAGTATGGGAGTGCGTCTAACAGGGGACTTGGGAAAGTATCTTGGAATTCCTCTACTTCATAAAAGAGTTACCAAGCTTATTTTTGTGCCCATTATAGAAAAAACCAAAAGAAGATTATCTGGGTGGAAGAGAGGATGCTTAAATCTTGCAAGCAGAGTCACTCTTATAAAAGCGGTTTTATCCGCCTTGCCTTCCTATTATATGCAAACGATGTTGTTCCCTCAAGGTGTTTTGCAGGAACTTGAGAAGATGAGTAAGGACTTTCTGTGGGGGGAGAACAAGGATCAGAAAAAACTTCACCTCGTCTCCTGGGATCAGATTACCAAGGACAAGAGGAGCGGAGGACTCGGGGTTCGTGACTTGCGTAAACAAAATGAAGCCTTTATCATGAAACTCTGCTGGCTGTTGCTGAATAACAAGGAAACATTATGGGTCAGGGTTTTTAAAGCTAAATATAGATGGGACCATATGAATGGACCTATAAAACGAAGGAATTCTTCCTTCACCTGGAGAGGAATTTACACTGTTTGGGATAAATTCCAAGTGGGGTGGGAGTTAAAATTGGGAATGGTGCTTCAACCTCCTTCTGGTATGACAGTTGGTCTGAATTAAATAGGCCATTGATTGACCTTATTCCTAGTTTGGAGGCTTTTGTGGATAGGAACAAAAAAGTTCAGGATTATGTGCACCCCTGGGGCGAATAGGATACTGCTAATCTGGGAAGATGGCTCCAACGTCATATTATTAATCGTATTATGTGTGCTCACCCAACCTGTTCTGAGAGAGGAGAAGATAAGTTTTTCTGGAAACCTTCTTCTGATGGATGCTTTTCTGTTAGTTCTGCATATCGTTTTCACTTTGCAGGTTCCCATAGCTCGGATGAATTTTGGAGGGCGTTGTGGAGGTGGTAGGTACCTGAGAAGATAAAGATCTTTATGCGGTTTGTTGCTCATGGAAGAACCCATACAGCACATCTCAGAGCACAAAGAGGTTTGATCAATCATGCGGGTTATCCTTTCGAGTGCCTCCAAGACGAAGATACTATGCATCTCTTACTGGATTGTACCAATGCTCGTGAACGATGGATTTCCATAGTCAACCCAGCCTTGTGGGATACTTTTTCTAACCTACAGGGGTTGGAATGAATTAAATGGAATCTAAAACATGAAGCGGGAAGGAATTTCACTAAGAAGGTAAATTGGGCTACCTTATTTGGCTACGTCTGTTAGGATATTTGGGTGGCTCGTTGCAAGAAGTTTTTTGGGGATGATTCAGAAATTGAGTCCCACAATGCTCATTCTAGCTTATTTCGGGCTAGTTGGGACATGGACATATCTTCCAATTGCCAGTTTTATACCAATTCATCTAACGCAGAAGGAGGCTTTGTTTGGAGACAACCAGGTTTTATCACTCTGGAAACTAATGACTCTGTCTTGGAATCGGGCCAGAGTAGTTGTGCTGGGGTTATTAAAGCAGAAGATGGAAGTTGGATTTGTGGCTATATGAGCAAGCTTACTCGAGTCCCCCTGGTGGTAGCCGAAGTTATTGCAATCATTCAAGGGCTTCAAAAATGCTGGAATAGGGATTTTAGAAAGATTCTAGTTTGTACTGATTGCCTTGAGGCCGTTAATATGCTTACTAGGGGTTGTGATAATTCTTATCCTTTTAAAGAAGTCATTGACAACGCCAGGCTTTGGATCTTTAGGAATTGGCAGGTTCTTATATGTCATATCTCTAGAGATAAGAATTTGTTAGCTGATCACCTAACTAAGCTTGTGCATAATATTCGTGACACTTTTATTCTCCTTAATCATTCACCTCCTTCACTTCGGGAGGCGGTTAATGATGAGGGATAATTACACTTGTTACTATTTTGCTCTTTTCTTATAATAGTCCATTGTTGGATTAATGATATTCAGTTTTTCATTAAAAACAAAATTGTTTATCCTTTTCTGGTGTGCATGGACCACCATAGATGGGTGGTGACTACCAATAAAAACCCTTTATCAAATCAATAAGAGACCTATTTCAGGTCCTCTTGACGTCAGCATCTGGCCCACTGGGGAAGAAATGAGACCGCCCGTCCCCACTATTCCCCAGTGGTCCTCAGAATGGGATGGACGACAAATTGGAGTGGGCCACCAAGCAAGGTCCCAACACGTGGCAGTCCCTGGGATTCCCCTAACTAAGTCGATCTAATCATTATCGTTGGATTTTTCAGGTTTCGCAGACACTGTGCATTGTGAATTTGTGATGACCCCAACGCCCAACCCAACCACAAATTAAATAAAAAGAAAAGGTGAGAGAGGAAAAACTCAAAAGAAGACCTTCCCCACTTGGTAAGCCCCCAAGGGCCCCACCCTTCGTTGCTCACTTCTCTCCCATTTTACTAATCACACCCTCTGACTCTGTTTTATTGCACTTCCTTGTGTTCCCAGCAAATTCAATTCTCAGCCTCCTTCCGTTACATCGCTCTGATTTCCCTATTCGTTACTGGTTTTCTCCATTCTCTTCCCGATTTCTCCAAATGACGTCGTCTCAGGAGCATGAGATGGATCAGGACGACGATGGCGGAAACTCCGAACTCAGCACCAGCGCCGGCGATTCTGGGGCCATCAACACCGACAAAAACAATGGACTTCCCAGAGAACCTGTCTCGGACGGTCCCTTGGCTTTCCAGGTCTTGCCGTTGAAGGAGGAGCCTGTTGATTCGGACTCACCGTCAGACCAGGAACAAAAATCGCAGCCTTCCTCGTCGGCTCCGATTGGAGTCGTTCCTGTCGCGATGCAGATGCAAATGCCCCTAACTATGCCCATACCCATGCCGGTCTCTACCGCAAGACGCTCCTCCACCAAGGACCGCCACACGAAGGTGGAAGGCCGCGGACGTAGGATCCGAATACCCGCAACTTGCGCGGCTCGGATCTTTCAGCTGACTCGGGAGTTAGGTCATAAGTCTGATGGCGAAACCGTGAGGTGGCTCCTCGAACACGCGGAGCAGGCCATCATCGAGGCCACCGGCACAGGCACCGTCCCAGCCATCGCTGTCTCCGTCGGCGGCACTCTGAAGATTCCTACAACGTCTAGCGCCCACAGCAATCAGGACTCGGAACTCAGGAAGAAGCGGAAAAGACCGTCCAATAGCGAGTTTGTGGACGTGAGTGAAGCCGTTTCACAATCGTCCGGTTTGGCCCCGGTTCAACCGGCTCTCCCGCAGGGCCTTGTGCCTGTGTGGGCAGTGGGCAACACTAATATGATGATCCCGGCGAACGCCTTTTGGATGATCCCTCCAGCGGCAACGGCGACGCCAGTGGGCGGAAGTCCGGGATCGTCAAACCAACAACCTCAGATATGGACTTTGTCGCCGACCGTAACGCCCGTATTCAACGTGTCCGCTAGACCCGTATCATCTTTGATGGCAACAACAAATACCTCGAGCGGCATAGAAGCGTCGCCGACGGGATGCAACAATTCGTCTAACTCAGCGGCGGTGAGCACGAGCACGGTAGGGCCAAGGGCGGCGAAGAAATCCACGATGGCACCGAGCGTGGCGACGGGCAGCAGCAGTAGCAGCGGGAGCAAGGCGCAGATGTTGAGGGATTTTTCATTGGAGATTTACGATAAGCAAGAGTTACAGTTGATGGGGCGATCAGGGAACAAGCAAGCATAAGCTTCAAATCAAGGAAGACGACTCTGCTTTCCTTGCTCCTAACTGAAAAGCTGTTGAAAAAGAGAATAATAAATATGATCAGAGATTTTAGAAGGACTCTTTGCTTTTTATTCTACTGTCATTTGTACTTAGAACTTGCAATGAATGTAACGAGCAAGTCTGACATTTTTGTTTTCTTTAGAGAATTGGTATATTAAAAAATGGAATTTCATTTTTAGGGTGTTCTAGATACAGAAGGTTTTTACTTACAGTTTATGGAATAACTGTTTAAATTCTGGTATGCCATTATTGTTCATTGCGGGGGAAAGGAAGAAACAAGGAAGAAGCTAACAGGGACGGTGAGAGAGAGATTGAGGAAGGAGACATAAGAGGATGCGTGAGGCACACCCGGGGGGCTATGAAAGCAGATGAGTACGGACTACGGAGGCTTTTTTTGGGGGCTTTTTCGCACGTGATTGGAAGGGCGACACGTGTGAAAGTGAGTGGTGGAGCCGACATGTGTCCCCACCTGCACTATCCCCACACCCCACGCTCACAACGACCCTCCATGGGGTCCAGGCACCCCACTTTAGCCCCGCCTCCCTCACTCCCTTGTGATCATTGACCTTTTTGTAAGATTATTGGAGAAATATTGGTTTATAATTCCTCTGAAAATTTTTTTTATGTTTTTTGAGATCTAAGCTCTGTTACAAACTTATAAACAAAAAAATGTATGGAATTTAATAAGACCAGTGGAAATAGTTGAAAGAATAAACACAATTGAACAAGAATAGTACAATTTATACACTTTTTTTTGAGAATGATATAGTTAAAAAGCGGGGATACAGAAAATGGTTTTATTGGTATGAATTGTAAATTAAATGACAGGGAAGACAAGGTAATGGCTGGAGTTGATTTTTAGAGTCACTGTTGGGATGGATAACACATCTTGGGGGGAGGCTCCACCAATAAGTTGGGTGTAATGAATAGTGAATGGAGCAAAACATATTGGGTGCTTGGACTGACTTGGGGTGGTGACAGCACGCGTTCTTCCTCTAACTCAATTAATTAGGCTTCTTCCTATTTTTCGTCAACCAACTCTCAAGTGTGTGATTAGATGGCTCAAAACAACCCACTTCGCATTACTTTTAAAGTGTAATTAATTGTTTGCAAACACCACAAAAAAAAAAATAGAGAGAGTAGTTCCACAGACGCAAGTCATGGCACGAGAGGAAATCGAAACAATGGATAGGTCAAATAATAATGTGATTTGTATTAAGCACATAAGGTAACTTATACGTTTATTGTGAAGGATCAAAGAGAAAAAAAAAAAATCTTTCGGCGTCATGAGCTAATATAGCATTGTTTAGAAATCTCATGAGATTTACTGTCAAAAAAGGAAAAAATAGAAATCTCATGAGATTGCTAAATCAAGAAAAAAAACACAACACAAAACAAGGAAGGAATCTCCTGAGGCTAAATATTTCATAAAACTCTAACAAAACAAAACAAAACAAAAAATGAAAGCGCACAAATTGTGCTTCCTCTACTCACAACTTGAAATTGATCACAACATTTGTTTGGCTCATCTAAAACTCTACATGTCATTCCACACTAAATGAATTTGAGGGCATCATATCTGGTTTCCCCCCTCTCCATGTGTGTCAAGTCCTGATGGGAAAAACCACCAAAACTGTAAACTAAACATGCCAAGAGTAGTTTTTTTTAGATAAAAGATAAGAAAATTTCATTTGAATTTTAAAATTTTAAATGAGTTATTTCCTATTAAGATAAGGTGCCAATTACTATCCTCTTATAGTTAATACATATACTTTTATAAACAACAATATTATTTTAGGATTTTAAAATTCAAGTGGTATTTTTTATCCCCTCCCATCTTCATTCTTTCTTTGTTTGTTTTTTTTTTTTTTGGACTAATTTTCAAATTAATTTCAGAATTATGGGACAAAATTCGGATTTATACCATGCTGCTGAACACCCCCTCCCTCTTTCTCTCTATAATACCATAAATTAACGAATTTATATTTTAGCTTCGTAGTCAGGGATGCTTAAAATATCTTTTACTATTAGCTTATGCGAGTAAATATGCTGCAACAGGGAGTAAGAGGGGCAAACTTGTGCTCAGAGCACCAGAAGATATGCTTAAAATATGCATAATCATGCTGACGCTGTAGCTAAATGGACACGACCAGGCCCATATCTGCATCGCTAGGAGTGGCCCCACTATCTTTATGGGCTTTTATGATCCGTGATAAATTTAAGGCTAAATGTCCAATTTTATCCTAAAGTTTTCAGGTACAAATTGTGGGTGTGTGAAAGTTTTAATTGAATCAATTTCTCATTGAAAACCCCTTGTCCTTGGTTTTAATTGCTAAAGGGGTTGGACACTCTCATCAAAGAGAGAGGGTTCGATCCTGAGGAAATTCACTTAGTTGTGGTTCAGTCGAGGCACTGGGGGAGGCATCCCAACTTGAAGCCCTGTCCTTGGATCGTGGGTAAGCCTAACCCCTTTCTTAAAATTCTTATATCAAAAAAAAAATCTCATTGAAAATAGGGGTGTTTACAAGACAGGACTAGGAAAGCCTGGTCCGGCCCCATCCAAATGAAAGAGTTTGCGTCAGCATTTGTTGTCCAAGTCCCGAGATTGTCTTGGTCTAGATTGGATTGGGTGAGATTTTCCTAAAATTCTCTTTATTCTTAAACTTTTTTCTATCTTTTTAATAAGAGTTAGGGCCCAACATTGATTTGAATTGGGCTTGAAACAACAAGAATGAATAAAAAAAACATAACATCAATTTTCCTAACACAAAACAAACATATAGGAGCAAATTTTTTTACAGGGGGTGGGGTGGTGGGTAGGGTTGAGCAAGGAACCCAGAATCCGTGAGTCCGCCCATAACCTAGTCTAATTGGGTTAATTTGAGCCTGCCCAAAATAAACCCATGACAGGGTGGGTTTCAACCCACCCATTTAAAACTTAAATGGGTGGGCTATGGGCGCACCTTCGGGTTGCCTGTACCCGCCCATTTAATTTTTTTTATTAACCTTACCTTGATTATCCCTCCCTCATTTGGTCATTCCCTCCCCAACTTAAAGTAGGATAACTTGGTTAACCCGGTTAACCCACCCATTTATTGGCTAGCCCATTTAACACGGGTTAAATGGGTTGAGATATGGGCTAACCCGTACCCATATAAAGTTAAATGGGCAGGTTATGGGTTTAGCCACGGGCTGCCTAAACCCCCCCATTGCTCTCCCCAAATGGTGGGTAAGGAATTTATTTTTGAAAAAAAAATTAAATAATTAAATAAATACTCTAGAAGAAACAGGATTGGGAGACCCTCGTGTTGCCCGGGTCTGAGTTGGGGTGACCAAGTGTGTGTTTGGATTAGCTTTTGGGAATAGCTTTTACGATTTACAAGGTAAGTGTGTGAGAGGAGTTTTGTCTCAGGTTACGCAAACCCAGATTTAAAACCTAGGTTTGACAAATTGTCAAACACTTACCAAGACGGGAAAATCTTAAATACCTCTAATCGGAGGTATAAAAAGGGAGCAAGTTGTCCTAACAATTAAATAAGATATTTTTTCCTGTTAAAAATTTAACATTAACCATTAACATTTTTATTGGTTAAAGTGGCATTACTCATTTTTTAATACTTCCCAAACAAAATTAATCAAACAAAAAAATTTTATTCCCACAATTTTTAGATGAAAACTTTTGAAACAAAATTGAACCTTGAACCTTAAATTTAAACCCTTTAACCAGTGGAAACATTGATAACATCATATTATCCATAAGAATAATACACATATATAACATAAAATTAATAACCGAATATGAAATATAAAATTTCTAGTAGATTCTACTCTTTATAAGTTTTGAATAGTATAATGCATCTATCATATTTATTATAATCCACGTGACCAATATTTAGTTAATAATAAGTTGTTATTTGTAAATTATGAATAGCATAAATCACTTATCAAATTCTTCACAACTATAAAATTTGAAATTTGTGCATTATAGTTTCAATGTTCATCACATATACTACTATTTTCTATAAATTATTGATATAAAATAAGACATGCAAATGACCAAAAGAAAACCATTTCCAATAGGTTTCATAGTAAACTGATAGAATCACCTAATATATATGCTCATTTACGTTAGTTGATTCTCATTCTTATGGTGTAGTTAGCACCAACTTTTCCTTTTTTATTTTCCATTTTTTTTTTTGGGAGGGATGGCAGATTGTTCACTTGGTTGATCACACGGACGGAGAGAGAACGCTATTTTTTAACCCTTTCTAAGAGGTATTTCATTAAATTTTTTTACTTAAATATACAATTTTACCATTCATTACCGTGTAGATAGTTATTTATTTTCTTGAAGCATGTGGGGTTAAATCAGGGTAAATTTGAAAATTGGTTGAATTTAAAGTAAACTTAATGAAATTTAATGTTTTTCTTTATTTATAAAAAATATGCTAGAAGTACACTAAAAGTGCGTTTACTATTTATGAGTTCAGAGCATATGTTAACGTTTTTGCAGCAAGCAATCCTCAACTCCATAGGTTATGATTATTGAAAACTGGAATGAGCCCAGTGGCCTATTGTAAAAGAGCTTAGCGTTCAGAGTCAAAATCTTAAAAGGGGGAAGAGGCAATTTTGTCCTAAAAGTTTTTACCCATGAGCAATTGTGTTCTGAAAGTTTTTCGAGTGACAATTTTACCCGGAAGTGTTAAAAGGGGAGTAATTTTGTCCTAACCGTTATCCTAGTTAATTTTGACCATTAGTTAACCAAATATGCTAAGCTAGCAATCCACATGTCATCCACGTCATTTTTGTTAAGGTGTAAATTTGCACTGAAAATCCATGTGTCATCTACTTCATCTTTTTTCAAAGTTAGATGTAAAACATCCGGGGTAAATTTGCACCCTGATAAAAATGACGAGAATGACATGTAAACTGCCAACTAACATATTTGGTCAACTAACGGTTAAAATCAACTAGGATAATGGTCAAGACAAAATTGCTTTTCGGTGAAAACTTTCGTGACAAAATTTTCCGCATAACCAATCTTAAAACTCTTCAAGTATGACCAATTAAAGCATTATGATATATATTCGGTCAAAAAAAAAAGCATTATGATATATAAATAGCTTCAGCAAATTTATTCACGATAAGGTCAATACAAATTCAAGAATCCAACACAATAAATGCACCTGCGATGAATACTAACGAAGAGGGACACCTGAAACTAAAGAACACAGCATCCATACAAGCAATTCAATGTAACAATAGAAAGGATAAAAATTAGAACCTACATGCTTTAAGCTTTAACCTTCTGATTTGGCTGGAAAACATACTTAATGAGGGATTCCTTGATAGACAAGAGTTCAGGGAATTCTTTCTTCAATTTAGAGGCGTCAAGCTCATTGTTGCTCCTGGGGGCAACTATTACCTTAGCCTGTTCCTCAAGGGTAAAGTTCTTCCAAGTAAAGTTGGGGTCAACATAATCCCTGTACATCTCCAAGATTTCGTTGTGGCTTACCACCCCGGGGTTTGTGAAATTCCAGATGCCAGTGAGGTTTCTCTTTGCCATTTCTACGGAAATGGGAAGCAGTTCATCCAATATAGTCATTGAATTTGGAATGTTAACTACCTTCTCATATCGAGTGATCTTTGTGATGAAATTGCGTGGGTTAGATAAATCTGATGAGATTGGCATTCTGACGCGCAAGGTACAAACATTCTCATAGTTCCTGAGCAGATCTTCCACCTAAATAAGACAAACAGCAGGCAAATTCAGCAAATATGGCTAAGCTAAATTGTTTAAATTTTCAAATCAATGCATATATACACAATTGTTTAACAGCATAAACACAAAAACTGAGCCGATCGAGGTTCTGAGATTTGAGCTTCATTTTATATACAAGATTTTGTCATTAACTTAAAGGCCAATCCATAAAATCAACAAAATCAGAAGCTTAAGGTCCAGAAAATCTTCAATACACCATGTAGGTATATTGCATGTTCATATTGTTATTTCTCACTGACTTAATCCACCTGTCAAGACAGAATAAGCTTACCCAATAATACTCTACTTCTAATATGTTTATCAATCTAGCATATTATGTTTAGCAATAATTTTAGCATTTCAACTACATCAATGATGCGAGATATGATCTCCGGAGACCAAAATCTTCATAAACAACTAGCTTCACAGGTGGAGATTTGGGCCCACTAATAATTACAAGAGTAGACTAAGCAGCCCATGTGACCAGCGTTACTTTATATCATTTTTCAAAACTGATTATGTAAGAGATCAGAAGCAAACGGATGGAAAGGAAATCGAAATGTGACAAGTCCAGATCTATAACCGTAAACAATTTCCGTAATATGTGGAGGCCTTTGTCGAATTCATGCACCAAATGTGCATCATGAATGAAACATCACACCACTTGGCACAGAAATCTAGATATTAACATCAACACAGCTCAACAAATGTTAGAGCAATCACTGGCAAATGATCTGGCAAAAAAAAAAAAAAAAAAAAAATCACTGGCAAATGACCCTGGCTAAAGTTAAGGCATACAACTCAAATCGATTGCAATGGACTATATATATATATATATATATAACTTTCAATAGCTAATATATAAACCACATCAGTTCGAATTCGTGTGCACTATTAGTCTACTACATTCTATTCAAGGCTGGAGAGACCGAAGCGAGTTTAATTAACCAACGAAGGAACAAAGTGATGCAAGAAGACTTACCATGGCCTTGGTCTTGGAATAGAAGGATCCGATGAAATTGGGAGTGTCCTCTTCCTTGAAGCCGACGCCGGATCCGATGAGGTGATCGGAATCGTACTCAAAGATGCAACCAGTGGCATAGTTGATGAGGATGAGGCCTCTCGCCCTGCACACATCGGCCAAGGTCAGGGTGCCCACCACGTTGGTCCTAATGGTCTCGACCTTGTGAGATTCGCACCAGTCCACATTCGGGCGCCCCGTGACTCCGGCGGCGTTGAACACGTGAGTCGGCTTCACGTTAGCGATATCGGCTTCCAAAGTAGAGCGGTTCTCAAGGCGGCCGGAGCCGTATTCGAAGTCGATGCCCTGAGCTTCGCAGAGTTTGCCGAGGATACCGCCAATCCATCCGGTGCGACCGTAAATCAGGAACTTGAGGGGCTTGTCACGGGAGGCGCCGTTAGCTGGGAAGCCCATGTCCTGCGAGCGAGATGGGATCTGCTTCTTCTCCAATTTCTTTCAAGCAAGGCAAGAAAGAGGATAGCAAGATCTCGGGGAGGCTGCTTTTATACCTGGTGAAGCGCACACTGCCATTTTCAGCCCTTTTTTTTTTAATGTTTTATTTGGATACCGATTGCCCGACGGTGATTATTAAAAATAGAAATTAAAATGGGTTAATACTTGACACAACTTTTGGTTTTTAAGATTTTACTTAATTTCAATTTTGATCCCTTAAATAGATAAATTTAAAATCAGTTATTTTAATCTTTTAAGTTTACTCCGTTCACAATCTTGGTACTGAAATTTAAAAGGGATTTGAAGTTACATTTTACAGTGTTACTTTATCTTACGTGTATTAAACTCCGTCTTATTGATTTATGTGACATGCTGATTAAAAACAGATGATGTGATAACTGATAAGTGTATAATAAAAGTTATTAAAATTTAAAAAATGAGTGATTCCCCCATTATCTTCATCATCTTCATCGTCTTCTCTCAGAATGTTCTTTTACCCACATGGCCCGCAATCTTCATCTATGATCACACTAACAAAACCTCACTGATCTCTTAGCCCTAGATCTAGATGATGGGGTTTTACTCAAGCATGACCTTGGATTCGTGATACTGATGGTGATTGTCCTTTGTGTTCTCACTCGAATTGAAGAGGGAATGGAGAAAGCTAGCGAATCTGGCGCCTGGAGAAATGCGTTGCTTCGATTTCTTCAAGTCGCCATATAAGATCTTCAAAGCTTTGAACTTTGCTTTGCTGGAACCATTTTTCTCGTGATTCGGCTTTTGGTATTGCGTAGAATGGGT
This sequence comes from Inga laurina, assembly GCA_963855925.1. Lineage (NCBI taxonomy): Eukaryota > Viridiplantae > Streptophyta > Magnoliopsida > Fabales > Fabaceae > Inga > Inga laurina. Next base: position 48,449,166 of record OY979712.1, read on the forward strand.
CCTGTAGATGTTAGGAGCTTCAAAGCTTAAACCTTTAGGCTGAATCGACGAAGAAATGCTGGTTCAAATTGGCTTTGATTTCTGCATTTTGTACTAGGATTCTAAAGCTGGAGAATATTGAGAACGAATTTGAACTATAGTTACTTTGTGCTCTTCTCTGATCAAACTCAGTCAGGGAATTCTGATGAAAGTTGGGTTTCTTAATTTCTCCAACATCGCCGTCATGAAGAAGTTCTTGTTGGTGGTGGTGATGCTGCTCTGTTTCTGCTTCCTCGTGCTCTTTTCTTTGTAAAAAACGAGGTGGTCTTGTTGTTTCTCGATGATGATTTCGGCAAAGTGACGATGCCTCCCAAAATTTCGCTTAAGAGTGCCGTCGCTCAATATGAAGACGTTGCCGGTGTGCCTGCATTTTATTTCGGATCAGCCTGCGGTTCGTTGTCAGTATTTTTCTCCCAAATTATGTGGTTTTGGTGTAGTTTGAGGATAAACGAGGGATGAGTTTTTTTTTTTTTCAAATAGTATATAATATTTTGAAGTATTTTTTTTTTAGATGTATCTAGTATTTTAAAATATTTTTTAAATAACATGTAGTATTCTAAAATAATTTTTGATACTTTTAACCTCTTAAAATATTTTTTAAGTTGTACCCAGCGTGTTAGCATACTGATTGTAATTTAACCATTAATCACTTTAACCCTAAATCCTAAACCTTTAAATTGCAATCAGTCTGTTAAAACACTGAGTACAACTGAAAAAATATTTTAAGAGGTTAAAAGTACTAAAAATTATTTTAGGATACTACATGTTACTTAAAAAATATTTTAAGATACTAGATACATCCAAAAAATACTTCAAAATACTATATACTATTTTTAAAAAAAAAACTCATCCCTCATTTACCCCCCAAACTACACCAAAACGGTGTAGTTTGGGAGAAAAGGACTGGCAGCAGATCGCAGCCAGATCCTTTTATTTCAGCCTTCTTTTTTATAATATTAAATTACTGCCTATAACTTTGGGAGAATTACTTAAAAATACCTTGGAGGCAAATTAATTACTGATTGCTACCATGAAAGATCTGTTGCACATAACGGAAGATATTTTGCACACAACGGAAGATTATTTGCACATTTATATGGAAGATTTTTACACGCACGGAAGATGGGTTGCACAAAACGGAAGATCACTTGCACGCTTGGTAGCAATCAGCAATTAATTTGCCTCCAAGGTATTTTTGGGCAATTCTCCCTATAACTTTTATAATATTTTACATGTTATATAAACTAATTTAATGGAGTTAGAGTCATATAGAATAAATTAACACCGTTAAATACAACTTCAAGTCTTCTTCAAATTTTAGGGATCAGTCTTTATAAACGGAGTAAATTTGATGGACTAAAATCATTTATTTTAAATTTTAGGGACCAAAATTAAAATCGAGTAAAATTCTAAAGATCAAAAGTGCTATTACCACCAATTAAAATACGGAGAATTGTGAAAAAATACTTCATTGGCAGATTAATTGCCAAATGCTACCCCGATGTGCATACGATCTTCTGGTTGTGCACAAAATCTTCCCCTATATGCAGACGATCTTCCATGTGTGCAATATTCTTTCTTATGCGTGCGCAAAGCTTCTTTGCTTGTGTGCATAAGATGTTCCTCCATATGCATACGATCTTCCATGATATCGTTTGAAAATTAATTTATCAATGAGGTATTTTTTCACAATTCTCCCATTAAAATACACACAAGTGATCCACCGCTGTAATATATCAATTTCTTACCCTCGATTTACTCCAAAAAAAGATTCTTACTCACTGGCCAAAAAAAATTCTAAACCCCAAAGTTTACATTGATTTTATTGACCATACATATTGATTAAAGTTTAAAGGGGAAACAGATAAATATCATATGAAATTTCAAAACTTCCAAAGGTTTGTAAACATTTGTAAAGGCATAAAGGTAACACGGATTAAATTAGGATTTTAAAATGTTGATGAATTTATCATGATGCCCTCAATTTTTAAATAAAAAAAAGAAAGAAAGAAAGATATGCCCTGCCCCAGGTTCAGCTGTCTGTGGCGCTCCCCTGGTCTAAATTGTCACCAGAAAAAATGGAGGTCCAGCGATAAAGACAGAGACGATGGTGTTTGTAGAAAGAAAAAGAGGGGGAGTAAGGACAAAGGTGATTGATGGTGGTTGAGAAGCATTTGAAAGAGGAAGGAATTGGTTGTTGTTGTGGGTTCTGAGAGGTTGCGCTAGGAGAGAAAACTTGTGCAGCTGGAGGAAGAGTTTAGTTGATGATATTGGAGACAGCCATAAGACTAAGGAAGAAGAAGGTGAACAGTAGAAGACAGTGAACAATAATGAGATTGACAAAATCCGTAAGTACTGGCAATATGTGTAAATGATTAACACCAATCGAGTAATGATATTGATAAAATGAGTAATGAGATTGACACAAATGTTGGTGAATCCTGAATTGTATGTTTTCATCAGCAAACACTTTTGTCAAAACCATTACAATTCTTGTCAAAATCATTACTAATCTTGTTAATCCCATTACGAATTTTGGTGAAATGCCACAAATATTGGTGAATTCTGACTTACATGTTTTCATCAACAAACTCTTTTATCAAAATCATTACTAAACTTGTAAATCCCATTACGAATTTTGGTAAATGCCACAAATGTTGGTGAATCTTGACGTACATATTTTCAACAGCAAACTCTTTTGTCAAAACCTTTACAATTATTGTCAAAGTCATTATTAAACTTGTCAATACCATTACGAATTTTGGTGAAACGCCACAAATGTTGGTAAATCCTAATTTGACTCATTTAGTTAATACATTTATTCATTTTGTCAAAGTCATTACTTGTTTTGTCAAAGTTATTACTCATTTTGTCGAAATCATTGCTCATTAAGTAAAAATTATCACTCTTTTAGTCCATAACTTTACTCATTTAGTCAATACATTTATTCATTTTGTCAAAGTTATTACTCATTTTGTCAAAATCATCACTCATTAAGTAAAAATCATTACTCTTTCAGTCCATAACTTTACTTGTTTAGTCAATACATTTATTCATTTAGCAATTCAGGTATAGATATTGATAACTTGAGATCTTCAAATGTCAACAATCTTGTAGTCAATTTCACAATTCTTTTCCTATTTGATTAAAATCATTACAAGACTTGTCAATTCCTTTATGACTTTTTGTCAATGAGGAAAACAATTTTAACAAGAATAAATTTGATCTTTACCAAGTCATGAAAGAGACTTTCCTCCTCCCAGAGCAATGAACGATTCATTTGAGAAGGACAATACAATTCACAAGTTCAGGTAACAAACAGATTAGAACAATGAGAAAAGTGGGGCCTATTATTGAAGTGTGGCCAAGAATGAAGCATATGACTAAATCCCAATTATAAACATGGTCCCCATCCATAACTACAACCCAACTATTAGATCGAGGCAGCAGCACATCTAGGTGACGGTGCCAAGCACTATTCTAGGAGATTAGGAAATTGAGAGAGAAGACTGAGTTTCATCATACCTCTTGTAGCGTCCGGAATTTAGAAAACATGGAGCCGCCACCAAAATTTTAAAGATAGAATGATTTTGGAAACCTTTTTAAAAATGGAAACTGGTCTACAAAAACCATTTAGGGTTCGGGAGTCGATTGTGTGTGGGGAGGGTTTTAGGCACCCCACAACACCCATTCATAATAATGGTTACCCTAAGTTAATTATTTAAAAATATTATGGCCTCTAACTTTATTATATTTACCCAAATAAAAAAAAAAAGAATATTTACAAAACTAAATGAAATGAAAACTAAAGAAGAAGAAGAAAAAACACTTGTTTACAATAAGAAAAAAAATATTTATTTAAAAAAAGGACATTTATTTACAACAAGAAAATAAGAAAAAATATATTTATTTACAAAATTGGACTTGATCTAGGATGAAAACCTAGGGTCTACGTACCCTTTAGAGGGATCAAAGCTCACGTAGTTCGGGGGGTAGAAAGGCGTGTCACTTGGTTGGTGTTTTTTAGAAAATGTTTATTTAATTTATTTGAGAAAAATATCTTTTTTTGTTTGGTTTGTGTTTTTTACTTTTTTTTTTTCAAAAGGAATTTTTTTTATTATCTCATATGAAACCAAATTCATTTACTTAAAGAAAAGAATCAGTTTTTTTTTTTTATGTTGAAACATTTTTATTTGCAAAGAAAAAGAAAAGAAGTGCATTCTCATCATATCATTTATAGTAGAAAATTCAAGATGACAAGAAGATCAAGAAAGCTGTGGGGAGAGCATGTACTTTTGATGCTTTAAGTCTTGCTACAAAAGAGATAAAGTAGGGAAGCCAAGAAAAATTGTATCATCAAAGTATAAGAATCCCCTTTTTTATGGAAATATGGGAATTAAATTTAAAGTGGAAGCACATACAACTCTTAATGCATAATATTAGTCAATTGCCCAAACAACTAATTGAGAGAGAGAAATAATGGGAATATGTATGATATAACATAGCATTAAGACCCCTGCTTCAAATCATGCGCTGAACCATCATAAATGCCATCAAGAAGCCAAGTAATCACATGAAGAAAAAAAAACGTACTCCTTCCCTGACACAAAAAAAATTAATGCAAGCAAAAGTTTGATTGCAAGAAAGAGAACGTGAGATGGTATGTGGATGCAAGAATCTTATATGTTTGTGCCTCTTGTCATATTGACAATTTCATTGGCATAGGAAAATATATAGACACTTGATAGAAGAGGGAAGAAAAGAATACAAACAAATTCTCAATCAGTTCCACCCTCTCTTACACCCACGAGAGAAAAACCCCATATTTTAGAAGAATTATGTAAAAGAATAATAGCTCTTTACCTTGCCTCCTTTCTCTCAAGAATTCTTGTCCCCTTTGCTTCAACCCTTACACTCCTATTTATAGTCTCAAGGTAGGGTTTTCTTCATAAATGCTTCCCTTTTCTTTTCTTTTTTTAATTTTCGTTTTTTGATTTTTTTTTTTGTATTTTATGTTAAGAACTACCTAACTTGACCCAATCACCATCAATGGAGATTTTTTTTTAATTTTTGTTTTTTTTTTGTATTTTCTATTGATAAAACTTCCTAACTTGACCTAATTATCATTAGTGGAGATTTTTTCGTTTTTTAATTTTTTTTTCATTATTCTCCCCACAAGTAACTTCTTAATTTAAACCTATCAACATAAATGAGATTTTTTATTTTTTTATTTATTATTTTCCCTTAATGAATGACAATGCCAATCATATCAATGAGGGGATTTATTTTAATTTTCGTTTTTATTTTTTTATTTTTTTCCTTTCAATGATGATTGCCTATTTAGACACCGATCATCATCAATAGGAGGATTTCCTTATTTTTCTTATTTTTTTATTTTTTCTTTCAATGATGATTGCCAATTTGGACACCAATCATTATCAATTATTTTTGTATTTTTTAGTGGGGCCCGGACAAAATAGGATGTTCACACCTCTATAGTCGTCAGTGTTTAACAAGAAGGAGAGGAATCAAATGTGAGTATGAGGAACGCGTAGTAGTCATACTTTAGCCTTTGGCAAAGTGGACGGACTAGACGAAGAAGACATTGAAGAAGAAAGAATGGAGTGGGGAGAGAAGAGATGAAGGGATGAAAGAGAAAGAAAAGGAATGAAATGAAGGACATTTTTGTCTTTTGCCCAAACATTCAAAACCCATATTCCTACTTGAGTACCTCTATGTCCTTTTCTTTTTTTAGTATACTTTTTGGGGTTTTGCAATTTCATATGGTATTTATCTATCATTTTTCCAAGTTTAAATTATAATAGCTTATATATTTTTGTTAAAAGTTAGAGGGACTTTCGATGCAAGTTTGAGATTGTTGACTTGCACCGAAAGCTCTCCTTCAATCACTCCTCGCCGTCTTCAATTTTGTTTCCTGCATTTCTTTGTTTTTCTGTTCTAATTTCTTCTATATATATATTAGCAATGTAACCTTTGTATTTAAGTAAGTAAGAATGTGATTGTACACTCTTTCGTGGTATCAGAGCAAGGGAATCTATGAATTCCAGCGCTTGTTCTATTTCTGGCGTCTTTGTTAGTTTCTATCTCTGTCAATTTTTGTTTCCGGAGACAAGTGCTTAGGTGGGTAGCGATCTTTGTGAACACGAGCCCTACCATTAAATCTGTTGTTGTCCGATCTGCTTGTCCCCAGAGAATCGCCGCCATCCAACCAGTTCGTGAAGGTAACGCACCATCACGTGAGGGATTTTTCTGATGATTTTGTTGTCGTCGTTTACTGCGTTGGGGTCGGCTTATTACTGGCATCCTATCCTTTATGGTTTCATGACATAGGTCCACACCTCTTGTGCTTCGGTTGTTGATTTCCTACTTTGTTACTGTTTGCATTGTGTTCTTGCTTTTGTTTCTGGTTGTTCCCTATCTTGTTTGGCTTTATTAGCTTTTTCAGGAGGCTATTTGGTTATTACTTCCACCGTCTTTGGTTTTTTAGTCCTATTGGGGGCTGTTTGAAAATTCAAAAAACTAAACTGATATTTCTAAAGTTTGAAGAATCAATTGTCATTTTGCAAATTAGAAGGACCAACCTATCGTTTTTCAAATTTAGAGGACCATTCTGTCATTTTGAATTTGAAGGACTGAATTGGCATTTCTGTGATCATTTTCTTTACTGTACCCATTTTCTTTGGGCAATTCTACTGGTTTGTTGGGTTCTGTTTGGATATTTGTGCTTCAACTTTACTGTCTTCAACAAGTTTTATGCTCTTGTGATTTGACCACTGGATTCTTCTTGGTGAGGTTTTTTCTGCTCACTATTGGAAACTAAAGGTTCATTGGTCTTTTTAGTAGCTAGTGATCTTATGTAGTTCTCATATTCTTTCTCACTAGCAGATTCACCATCGAGGTAATCATCTATCGTGTCTTTCATATCCATAGTATCCTCTATAGTTTTGCAAGATGAAGAGCTTGATGAAGCAACTTCTGGTGAGGATCTCAGATCCTCCACCCATTTCCTTTATTTGTTATATGGACATCAAAGCTACTCTTTTTGACTTATTTTCAATACTGCATTTTGAGATTACACTGTTTGGTAACTACATTTTGAGGCTGTTAGGTGTTCTTTGGCTTCTTGTGTGAAAATTTTTGTCTTGTGGGATTGAGACAATTGCCTTTATTGTCGGGTTGCTAATTGGTTCCTAGTGTGACCCATTTGGTTGTTGGCTATTGTACCTCTTTTAGTGTGTTCTAAGGCAAGATTTGAGGTGTTGTTTTACACTTTGTGAAATTACCTTTGGTTACGGAATTGTACTGGCTTTATTGGCATTTTCCTTCTTCTTGGCTCCTTTATTGCTTTCTAGGTGTCATTTGGTTTGGTCCTTAGTGAGACCATTTGGTATTCGTCTCTGGGGAGACGTCCGTTGTTGCTTTAGTCCTTTGTAAGACCGTTTATTAGTTGGTTTGGTCCCTGATGAGACCATTTGATTTTCATTCCTAGTAAGACGTCCGTTGTTGCTTTGGTCCTTTATGAGACAGTTCGTTGTTGATTTGGTCCTTGGTGAGACCATTTGATGTTCGTCCTTAGTGAGACGTTCGTTGTTGTTTTGGTCCCTTATGTGACCTTGAATTGCTGCTTCTACTCTGGTTTGGTCCCTTGTGAGATCTTTTGAATGTTATTGTTCCCCGGTGAGATCTCAATCCTTGTTGATCAAGCTCTCTTGGATTTGTCTAAAGTTGTTGCTTAATTTAGGATCTTACCATGAGGAAGCATATTATTAGTAGAGGCATGGACCTGACATTATTTCCTTAATCATTAGTTGCTACAGAAGTATGCTCACAAATCTGTTAGTGACCTTAGATCAAGGAGAACTTTATTTCTATAGGGCATGTGTGGTCTAGTAACCAATTGGGAGATCTTTTAACTAAGGGCTTAAATGAGATTCATGTTGACTATCTTTATAATAAGTTGGGCTTGATTAACATCTACGCTCTAACTTAAGAGGGAGTGTTAAAAGTCAGAGGGACTTTCGGCACAAGCTTGAGATTGTTGACTTGCACTAAAAGATGTCCTTCAATCACTTCTCACCGTCTTCAATTTTGTTTCCCGCATTTCTTTGTTTTTCTGTTCAAGTTTCTTCTATATATATTAGTAATGCAACCTCTGTATTTAAGTAAGTAAGAATGTGATTGTATGCTCTTGCAATTTTATTCGAGTGATATAATATTTATTTTACTTATAATCTTTTTAATTTTTAATATTTCATCCCCAAGAAAAAGAAATAAAATATATTTTATAGAAGGAAGATTGACCATTGTCCATTATATTCATAGATGCTCTTGATTCAAGGATAAAGGTGCATCCAGTACCCCGATCTATTTTTAGAGGTACAATAAACACCGTAAAGTATTTAAGGGTGCAATCAACACCCTAAACTATGATTGCAACCTAAACTATTTTTGGAGGTGCAATTAGTACCCCTAATGTATTTAAAATGGAGCAATTATACCCCTTCACTTGGGGAATTTAATATATTCTTGCATCTATTATTGAAACTGATGATTTATTATGAATAAAAAGTCCTCTCTGATTTCGACTTGACTTCTTCTTTTACTTGGGTCTTGAGATTGAACAAGACCAAAATCAAATACTTTCATCACAATGATAGGGGAACTATGATGGAAAAGATAAACTTCAAACCTTGAGTTAATATTCTATTAGTGAAGGGGTGTAATTGCTCTATTTTTAATACATTAGGGGAAAAATTATACCATTAAATACTAAAAGAAGGGATGAATATATTGAAGATCAATGAAAGAGGAAAGGAAAGAGTGTGTCAGCAAATAGGGTTAGTATTATGTTAGTGAAGGGGTATAATTGCTCCATTTTTAATACATTAAGGTGGTGATTGCACCTCCAAAAATACATTAGGGTATTGATTACACCTCTAAAAATATTTTAGGGTGCTGATTGCACCTTTAAAAATAGATTGGGATGCTGGATGCACCTTTACCCTTGATTCATAGATCGGGTTAGGGTCCCTTGCGTCACTCTGAATTGCTGCTATAGCTGTTATTATTTATTAAATACCCCTCTCATTCTTTTTTTGTCCCCAGTAATACTCCTAAAATTCTTAATATAAAAAATAATTAACTAATTTAAATATATTAAAGATATTAGTTAAATTAGTTACTATGATATTTTTTTAAAAAAAAAACATTATAACAATCTTCCTTAATTTCTTTCCTCCGTCTCTGACTTGATTATTACTTAAAGAATATTAATATGGTTAATTTGAGAACAAGTGAATAAAAATATGAAATAAGTCTTATATTTAAAACCGACATCAGCTATTTAATTAAGTCTACATTTAGCACAGGTGGACGTAACTAGTTTATAAATATTAAAAGATTAGTTCAGTTGGTTTATTATTAAAAAAAATTGTGTGTTGGATGTGTCAAGATGCCTCCTCTAATTATTTGCATTGAAAACTACCTATATTAATAAAAACCGTCTTTACATGCACAATGGATAGGAATGGTTTGGGGGAAAAAAGGTTTTTATGGCATTACACGGTAAACATAAACAAAAAGAGAAAATCCTATTTAAATCCATTTGAAATGCTTAAATTCAGATTCAGACTGATACTTTTATTAAATCCTTACTTTATTTTACCCGTATGTCTTGCTATTTTTTTTTTGTTTTTTCTCTTTTTTTCTCAATTTTTTCTATTGATAAAATCTCCGTCTCAATTGAACTCCTCTCCCCAACGTGAGATTTATTTGATTGATTCACTAACCGTGTGCTTATCCTATATAGAATTGAAGATTCTATGCTCTTTTGATGATCAACAAACTTCAAAGTTTAAATATTGTGTTGGGGTAAAAAAAATCATCTCAATAACATGTCTCATTATTTGTTTTCAATCACATCATATGGAAGTATAAACATTTTATAATTATTCCTTATTTATTATTATAATAAAATCAATTTATCTAATGCTTTTGGAATGATTTTCCAATATCCATAGATTTATTGTTGTGCCAAAGCTTTCAATCATTCCATGGGCACTAATTAGATTCTATATACTAGGATTAAAGAGAAATTCGTAGAACTTATCTCTTGATTTCTCTTTGTTGACTATATTTCTTCTCTTATTTGATTTTCTCGCTCAAAATCCCTAGTTTGCCTTACTCTTTTATTTTTTTGGATGATTTATGATACGATGGGAGGGGCATTATGGTCTTTTAATAATATTTGCTAATCTCTAATTAAGTCTCTTATTCTGATTAATAATTTATTAAAAATGTATATCTAAATTTAGATTTAGGTATTTTAAATAGATTTAAATGTGATTCTCTCAAATAAAAATAACAAAATATTATATATTGAGAATTATTTACCAAATTGTTGCATTTATACAGAACTCGCTCTTGTTAAGCACGATTTCCAACTTTTATGATGTGACATAAAGTGAAATCATATGATTTCCAATCTTTCGTGATGTGCCACATTTTTCTATATCTCATATTCTAGATATTTTTATTATCGATCAAATACATATTCTAGATATCATATATATATATATATATATATATATATGCGCTCTTGACTCTTGATACCTATTTATAATGGAGAATCGTAATTAACTATAGTTTAAATATTAAAATTTAAATTTAGATTTACACTTTTAATAAATTTTTAATGAGATCAAGGGACCTTATTAAAGATTTATGTATATTGTTAAAAGATTATAATGGCTACCTATAGTTAAAAAGAAAAATTAAAAATATTTTTTATAGAAATTCAAATTCAGACATATACTTTTAACAATTTTCTAATCATTTTATTTATTTAAACCATACAATAAACGTTTAATTTCATTTAATTTATTTAAAAAATAATTTAATCTTTTTATTTTGTTCTCAAGATGTTAAATTTCTTAAGTTACTTAAGAAGTTAAAAAATCTTAATTTACATTTTACTAAATGTCATTTTTTCCTCAGAAAAAATGTTTTGTCACCAGTGCTACTAAATTATTTCGAATGAAATGAATTTCTAGTAATGTGCACTTCTTGGATGGAGAAACACAATTTATTTTTCAAAACAAAAAGATTAAATTGTCATTTAAATAAATAAAAGGGAATGAATTGACTAAACTATTGTTTAAATAAGGGTTGAAAGTCGTTTTTGTCTCGGAAATATTCACTTGGTGCCAATTTTGCCCTGGAAGTTTTTCGAGGGCCAATTTTGCCCCGAAAGTGTCAAATTGGGAGCAATTTTTGCCCTTGCGTTAGCTGACTATTAGTCGGGGAAAATTTGCTCCAAATTTGACACTTCCGGGGAAAAATTGCACCTTCACCCAATGACCGTTAGTCAGGCGCATCGGACACCACGCGATGTGCTGTGCTCTTCCAGCCGTTGGACCCTACCTCCGACTGAGTTGATTCTAGGGTGGACAAGCTATTAAACAGAAAAGAGAACTCTTCCCGAGGCCCCTGCCGACGTCTCTTGACTCACTAACGTTGCTGTCATCTGCCACGTCCCGGTTCAGGAATTTTAACCTGATTCTCTTTCGAAGTACGTGTGCTGCACACTATCAGACGGGTTTCCCTCATCTCTTAAGATCGACTAACCCATTTGCAAGTACTCATTTGAATATTTACTACTACCACCAAGATCTGCATTGACGGCCGCTCCACCAGCACTCGTGCCCCAAGTTTTGCAGCGACCACCGCACCCTCCTACTCATCGAGGCCTAGCACTTGCCTTGACAGCTGCTCCGCCCGCGCTCGTGCCCTAGGTTTTGCAATGACTGTTGCACCCTCCTACTCATTAGGGCCTAGCACTTGCCCCGATGGTAAAGTATAGTTCGTGTCGGACAGAGCGGCCATCAATGTAGATCTTTTTGGTAGTAGCAAATATTTAAATGAGAACTTTGAAGGCCGAAGAGGGAAAAGGTTTTATGTGAATGGTACTTGCACGTGAGTTAGTCGATCATAAGAGATGGGTGAAGCCCATATGATAGTTTGCAGCACGTGTACTTTGAAAGAGAATTGGGTTAACATTCCTGAACCGAGACATGGAAGCTAACAGCAACGTTAGTGAGTCCAGAGTCGTCGGCAGGGACCTCGGGAAGAGTTCTCTTTTCTGTTTAACAGTCTATCCACCCTGAAATCGGCTCAACCGGATGTAGGGTCCAACGGCTGGAAGAACATAGAACGTCACATAATGTTCGATATACTTGACTAACAGCCATTGGATTAAAGTGAAATTTTACCCTGAAAGTGTCAAATTTGGAGCCAATTTGCCCTGGCTAATGGTCAAATAATGCAAGGGCAAAATTACTCCAAATTTGACACTTCGGGGTAAAATTGGCATTAAGTGAATAGGTTCAGGGAAAAAATGACCTTTAACCCTAATTAGATTGATTAAGACTCTGTTAAGTGTATATATTTGAATTAAAATTTTGGTTAAATGTACCTTTAATTTTTCCTTGTAACTATAGATGGGCATTCTAGTCTTTTAACAACATTCATAAATCTCAAATGAAGCCTATTGGCATGATTAAAAATTTGCTAAAGGGTGTAAGCCTGAATTAGAATTTTAGTATTTCGATTGGATTTAATTAGAATTCTCCCTATTTATAAATCATTTGTAACATGTTTAACTGTAACTAAGAAAAATCTTAAACCTTATTAGTTATGTCTAAAAATTTAATAATTTTTTAATTTGATCTCTATTTAAGAAAATAACAGTCTATAAAATAGTAAATGAATGGTAGATTAAAATTGAGCATTAATGTAAAAAAATGTAATAATATAACTTATAAAAATGACTTTAAAAAAATCTGTTTTCTCCAACTTATTAATATGACCTGAGGAGTAGAATACATATAATATTACATATCATTAGAAATTGTTTTTTACAAATATGTTTGAAATTTTTTTAACTGATAGATTAAATAACAAAATTATAAGTCATTTACAAAATGGGAAGTGATAAATTTTATTGATGTGTGTGTGTAGTTGTATAATTCTATATATATTAATGTACCATTTTTTCCTTCATTTATTATTATATCGATTGTTATTTTCTTGAAAAGTATATATGTTAACTAGAGATAAACTTAAAAAATTATTAAATTTTAAAACATAGCTAATGAGATTTAGGATTTTTCTTAATTTCAGTTAAATACAATATAAGTAACTCATAAATATTATCAAAAGAGTATCCACATAGTAGAATATCTATAATATAAGTATGTAAGAAAATGTAACACTATGAAACAAAATGAAAGTCATTCTTAACAACAACGATTTCATATCATGTCACCTAAAAGTTATAGTTGTTATTGCCAACGACAAGTAGCATGTTTGTTTTGACGTTCCAGAGCCCAATCGGCGCGTTTGAGTAGGCCATCGCATGTGAACAGTGATTTATTCATTTTGGTGCGTTTGGTTCAGCGATGGACTTTAAGAAAAAAGTTAAAAAAAGTCCCAATCCTCATAAGCTCAGAATTGGAGCTTAAAACTGCTTAGGAATGCGATGACTTCTGTTTTGAGAATCTTTAGGGATTAATGAGGTACTCAAAATCACTTCTAATCGCAAAACTTCTTTTATGAAAAATGTTCTAAATAATTTTCTCTTTCTTTAGATAGTAATCTTCTGCTAATTAGAGAATACTTTGGGATAAGAGTTTAGACAAATTTTGAGTTTTGTCAATATATGACTGTAGAAATGTAGAGAATAATTAATAATTAATTTTAATCAGTTTAGATTTATTATTTAGTTGTTTTATGATTTTATCATCAATTTTTTTATAAACATGTCATAAATTAGTTTCTATATGGTATTTTTACAGATTAAATTTAGTTTAAATAATTTATTTGGATTATTGGAGGTATTATTGGGGTTTTAATCGGTTTATTTTGTTAGATTTTGAGCTATGTGAAAATATGAGTTATGATTTAATATTTAAATTAGAGTTTGATATAATTTTATTTAAAATTGTATCATTGCCAAATTTTCAAAGTTAATTTTTGAGAACATTGTGAAAAAATCCCTCCGTGTGTAGATATCTTCCCAGGTCTCATTGGCAATTAAGTTGCTAATGAGGACTTTTTTCACAATTATCCCTTCATTTTTTCAATTTTTTTCTCTTAATTAATATAAAAGTTACTTATGCAAAACAGCAAAAGTCAAACCAAACATCCTAACTTTTACATAAGTTACTTTAAGTTACTTATCCAATCTCTAATCCAAACACTCATTATTTTACCAATCTAACTTTTTTCCAATCTTAAGATTCCATAAGTTTAAGTAAAAATAAGTTACTTATCCCATCGCCAAAACAAACACACCCAAGTTCTATGTAAGTGTAACATTTTGGTAAACATTTTCCACCATGTGCCATTGTGGTTTTTTTTTTTTTAATTGTTCATTGTGTAATGACCCATGTTTTGAAGATTGGACCGGACTGGCTGGTTTGGCCAGGAAATCAGCCAATTGGTCATGTCCTATAGTTAACCTTGGTTTGACCGGTTTTTTTGGTTTTTTTATTATTTTATTCAGAATTTCATCTAAATAACCTTAAAATCTTTACTTTTTTACTAATCTAGCCCCAATTTGACTCTGATTTGATTGACTAACCTTTGACCCAATACCCCGACCGATTCACTGAACGGTCTAGGTTTCAAAACCTTAGTAATGGTAGAAAAGCAAAGAAAAAATTCATAAATTTCACAATTAAAGTATATTGAATTCTTATATTTAGAACAAAAACAAATATATCAACTGGCTTCTACATCTAATAACAAAGGGAGTGGTTATGTATTGGTATTAATTTGATCAGAAGCGTTTCATATTTTTGCTGCTGATTTGTTAACTTAGCAAAGTTGTCGAAATCAAATTGGACTGACCAATTTGACCAGTAACTAATACTTGGTCCGATTCAAATCAAGGCCGAAACCCGTTGGAAACCAGGAAAACGGGTTAAAATCGATCATGAGTCATCTTTTTAAAAACAAAAGTCTTATTATAACCCAAAACTTTTGGACGGTTTGTTTCCAATTTCTGTTTTTGTTGTTGTTGTTTTTCGAAATAGTTTTATAAAATTATTTTTTAGAATGAGTTTTGAAAAACAAAAAATTACTTGGATAATTGCTTTAAAAAAATATGTTTTTGAAATTACGTGGCAGCGGCGGAAAACACCTATGGTGACATGACAGTTGTCAATGTTGGTGGTGTGGTGTAAATAGCGGAGAAATGACAACCTCAAAAAATGAAAAATATAAATAAAAAAATCTAAAAAATGTTTGTGTTGGAAAAATCCCATACAAAGCTGTTTAAAATAGAGAAATTCAAATTATGATGGTAAATTCAACAAAACCTTAATTAAGTTATTAACCCAATTTATGATTTCAAAATATAAGTAAAATAACTTTAATGTCCTCCCCTCTCTACTCTTAAACTTTTCTATGTAACTTATGTTTTCCAATATATATATGTAGGACTTTTTTCGTGTTCTGTAGGGATGATCAATATTAATTTAAGGGGGAAAATATAAAGAAAACAGCATCAACAGCGGAGTCATGCAAGAACGGCGTAAGACATTTGCATCACTATGAAGCAATGTATAAATCCAATTTACCCTCGTCCTCCTTCACGATCTTAATACCTTTTTTCTTATCCTCAGCATCACAAGGACGATGGCGGATCTCCCTTATAAATAGTTCTGATACCTGCCTCCAAAAAAAAAAAAATCTCATACACTAACTAGTAAAAACAAATCCCACGAATCAACAAAATAACGAAGAGGGGAAAAGAAGTTGAATGATGATAGCAATTGAAGGGAGCGAAGTTGGATGTAGAAGTTTTTCTCCTCGAATTATTCTTGGATGATCCTTGCAGAACATGAACAATTCCTTTGATTTAATGAATCATATTTTATTTTATTATATATTAATGTTGATATATATTGAAAAATATAAGCTACATGGCAATGAAACTCTTCTAAGAATAGAAAGCATTAAAGTCATTTTACTCATATTATAAAATTTTAAATTGTGTTAGTGACTTAATTAAGAATTTGTTGAATTTATCAACCTAATTTAGAATTTTCTTATTTTAAGCAAATTTATATGGGATTTTCCCTTTTGTTTTTTAGTTTATATATATATATATATATATATATATATATATATATATATATATATATATATATATATATTTCTTTTGAAAAAATAACTTATTGAAAACCATTTTTTAAAATAATCCATTTTTGTTTTTTTAAAAAAGTAATTAAAAATGGAATTAAACAAGCCCTATGTTATTTTGTGTCTTTATTTATGTTGTAGGTTGCTTTTCTCTAATGTCATATGTTTGTGCGATGATTTATTAGTGATTTTAGCTGATAAAAGAAGCTTTTGTTAGTTGGCCGGACAATTTACGGGTCCAGTTTCTCTTATTATTCTTTTCTAAAAATCTCTCATAATTTTTAAATTATGCCCATCCAATCAATCTGAAAGGTAAAAAATGAGTCACATCATTAAGTTATCACACGAGAAATACTTGCATACTTTAGGAGCGTCATCTCATCTATACTCTGACTAATTAAAATATAACAAATTATCTCATTTTAATCTCACATGCCTTATAAGTCATCTGAAGAAATTCAAATTTTATGATTTTAAAAAACATG
This sequence comes from Inga laurina, assembly GCA_963855925.1. NCBI lineage: Eukaryota > Viridiplantae > Streptophyta > Magnoliopsida > Fabales > Fabaceae > Inga > Inga laurina. Next base: position 48,465,917 of record OY979712.1, read on the forward strand.
AACTTGATAATTTAGAAAAACAAAAAGTGTAATTCCCTCCCTTAAGTTGTTATTTTTCAAAATTATAAAATTTGAATTTCTTTAGATGACTCATCAGCCATGTAAGATTACAATAAGATGAGTTGTTATAACTTAATTAGTCAAAATATAGATGATATGACATTCCTGAAGTATGTAAGTATTCCTCGATATCACTCCTTATACTTTTATGTCTTTTTTCCTATCAATGGTTTAGATGAGCTCATGAGGGATGATGAGAAAATGAGATGATGAGAGGATCTACTTCCACAGTTAACACCTAATATTTGGTGATTCTGATGATTTATAAGGATATATAAGAAATAGTTTTATTTATATCATATGTCTGATTAAATATAAATCTGAGATGCATGATAAAGATATGGATAAGATATTATCCAAAGTATTTTTACATTTTAAATGTATTCTTTAAATTATATTATTTTAATTGAGACCGGTCAAAGAACACGATTTAGTTTGATACCGAATCCAATTCTTTTTTTTTTTTTGATAGAAATACCGAATCCAATTCTGACAACTAGTATTAATTATGAGCCTGTTTAGTCTTAGGTAAGTAGTAAATTATAACTATATTTGTTTTTTTTTTTTTTGCCAACTAAATTATAACTATATTTGTTAGTTAGGGGGTTTGAGTTGGTCCACAATAATCCATACAATAGCCTGATATATTTTACTCTAACATTTATTAATTTTTTTCAACTCACTTACCTGACTTATAAATTTACGTATAATTTTATATCGTATAAAGATATTTTATAAAGATCATGACATTATGTCGCATTTCTTATAATTAAGTAATTTATCTTACTTTTTTAATCTAGTTATATTAGTTAAGTAGCTCTCGGGGATACTTTTTTTTTTTCATTTAGTGCATGTTTGGAAACACTTATTTTTTGAATATAAATGTTTATTACGCAAGCCGAAATAAAACTCCTCTAACATACTTACCTCATATACCGTGAATCACGATTTATAAGTACTTATTACTCAAAAATAAGCTATTCCAAAGAGCTTCTAGTCAAATTATTTATTGTGGATATATTTCAAACGAACTAAACCGGTTAATTTCATAAAGTTTGCCATAAATGTAGTATAAATCAACTCGTAACTTAAGCAGAGTTAATTGCCATAATTAAGTTTGGATACGAATAATACATTTACATTTGGAACCCGGTGAAACAGCTCTTGTCATGCTGAATTTTAAATCCATTTTTTATCAAGTCTGAGCCATGATACGAATAAATCAACTCGTACATTGTTGAGACAAGTGACATGGTTTATATTTCTTCTTCTTCTTAATATAAGATCTAATTAGGAAGTTGATATTTATATTAAGTATAAGATTGATTTCACATTTTTAAAGTTAACTAATATCCTTAATATACTCAAATTAATTAATTTGGCCTTGCATTAAGGATCATATGATTATTTTATAATATGTTATTGTCTTTTTTTTTTTTTATTCGGTCAAGGACTTTCCCTTTTAAGATTTAAAAGGCAAAAGGATTTTATCTCTCTCAATAAATATGATTCCCAAAATTTAAATTTATGTTCTCTTTCTTTTTTGAGTGAGGCCCCTTACTATCTCAAATAACATCTTGTTGACATATATCATCTTCTTATTGATATATTAGTCAGAGTCTAATAGTCATTTAATTTAAATTCATGATTAATCCCATTCATCCCTTGCTTTAAAAGGGGGCAAACACCTAAATTTGGCAATTGGGGGGGAGAGGGGGGGGGGGGGGGGGGGGGATGCCGGGGTCCTTTTAGGATTGACATAATTCCATAGGATGTGATCTGACGCTATCTGCAAAACTTGATGAAGGAGGCGGTTAGTTTTCAGAAGTTAAAACCAGAAAACGATTTCTCCTCTTTATTGTATATTAGTCAAAAGCAATTCAAATTAAAATTTGAAATCTTGACGGAAAAGTCGTCTAAAAATTTATTATCATTAAAAAGAAAACGTCTGATGAAAGCTGTCGCCTCACCTTGTAATAATAATTTGGGGTAGGGGTGGGCGTGGGCAGGGTTGGGCAGGACGAGACCCATGCCTGATGCCCTGCCTGAAGGATGAACGGGTTATATTTTGCAGCTCGATGCCCGACCCTGTCCGTTAAAAGCCCTAATTATTTTGGGCTGGGTAAGAGTGGGCTGGGCAGGGTGGGCTTCCCTGTCCAAGTGATAACACCTTGTCTTATCCACATATGAAAAAAAATAATTCCGTGTAAATTTTATAAACATTTTTATAGTTACCAATACCATATATCTTAACTTCACCTTAATTAATATAAATTTAAAATGCATTCGATGATTACACATTTTAGAATATTTTAAAATAAGTCTACAACTTAAGTCTTGAAATTTAAAAAATATCATATGTCTTAATAAATATCCATACTTTAAAATTAAACAACATCCATAATCCATTATAAATAAGGAAACAAAATGATTGTAATTAAAGCTGTGAAGTCAAAGTAGTTTGCATCAATTCAATGTCCCAAAAGTTGATCAAATGATGAAGTATTTGGAAAAATAAAAAATAAAAAGAAACTATAATTTAATACATCACAAAGTAAAGAATAAAGGAAGAAATCTACTTGTAAATAATGTTTAGTGGCTAGGGTAAAAAATAAAGGATCAGAAGAGTATTATACAATAGACAATATATATTTTAAATAAAAATATATATATGAAATAATATTTAATTGATATGAAATTTTATATTTTAAATAAATGAAAATAATTTTCAGGGCAGGGCTAAATGGGCAGGGCAGCACCCCTTGCCCGATGCCCGGCCGTACCCGATTATTAGCCCGCCCAAAGCTGCCCAAAATTTTTTCGGGCCATTTTTTTAGAGTTGGGCTGGGCAATTTTTTGCAGGGCTAAGGTGGGCGCACCAGGCCACTGGGCACCATGCTCACCCCTAATAATAATATAATACCCCTCTCAGTCATAAATGTCAGCGAAAGTAGAAAGGTTGTTTTGATATTATATGCAAGACCCAAGCTAGCTTTACTTTTGTTTCACGAATTTATAATGTTCTTACAAAACTTTATTATTTACATATATTAAATTTTTTATAAAGTGGTAATTTCCAATACAAATAATTAAAAAAAATATTTTAAAAAAACAATACACATTTCTTATAAATAATTAACTTCAATAATTTTTCAACATATATGAATTACTAAATCCTTGATATAAGACTTAGTTAATTTTTTTAGAGAAATTAAGGAAGTTAAATAAATTATATTAAAATATTGATATTTATTTTTTTATATGTCAAACTAGTTTTTTTGACTTATGAACTTATAAATCAATGATACACTATATATGTTATGATTAATTAACTTATTTAACCTCCTTAATGTTTCAAAAAAAAATTAATTAGATCTTATATTAAAGATAACAGAAATACTTACGAAGTACATAATTCCGCGACTTAAAAAAAGTATATGGTCACTTTAATACAAGAACAGCTACAGACAATTATAGTATGCGCAGATTCAGGCTTAGCGACGTTATACACATAACAAACAATCTATTGAAGTGCAAGAGGCCACGTCTGAAGATCACGCAACACTAGGAAAGCAGGGCAAGCGCTGTCTTTGTAAACTAGATACATATACATATACACATACATATATAGTAAATATGGGTTGGTTTCTATGAAATACCCTCTTAATCATACATGCATTTGACTAGCTCTCGATAAAAATGCATTATTAAAAAAAAAAATTATACATTTATGGGACAACATGAATTGAAGTATTATATTTAAAATTAAAATAAATCCCTTATTTAGTGGGATTGACTACCATCCTCTACTTTTACCATTTTTTCCCCATCCTCTTCCTCTCCACTCTTTATCCCAATCTTTAGATTGAAATCTAAGTGGTTCAGATTTAATGTTTTATAAAAATGGTTTTTATTGCAGCCTTAAATCACTATAACTAAAATTTGACAGTTGTTAAATTTATCACATTATTTTTTAATAATTTGATATTTTATTAATATTTTTATAAAACGTTAAATTTGAACCTCTTAGATTTCAATATAAAGACTTAGATGAGTAGTGGAAGGAAAAAGGATGGTAAGAGCAGAAGATGGTAGTCAATCCCTTATTTAGCTCCCATATTTAGAATAGAAGGAATATTCCTTCTGATTTTTAATATAAGATATATTTAGATAGTTGATCTTAGTCTTGAATATAAGGCATAATTTTCATATTTATCAATATTTTCTTTATGTTTTCCTATTGAAACCCTCTCAACAATAATCAAGAAGAAAAGGAAATAATCGACTGAGAGAATTAAGAAAGATGATTAGGATGTTTTAGAAAATTTATGTTTTATTAATTAATTTAACTAATTTTTTTAATCTAATCAAACTAGATACTTATTTTAAAAACCAGCATGAGTAATATCTACGACTCTTCGGGCATAAGTGACATGAGAGGGATTGCTGACATTCCTTACAACCATAACCACAATCGCAACCTCAGCATCTGGTCGCTTCCCAAGCTCTTCGAGAGGCGGAAATCAAACCAAACTAGAAGATGACGTTGCCCAATATGGGCGTACTAGGCCCAGTCAGAGTTAAAGGGCTACACCTTCTGTATGACCCAAATATAGATCAGCCAAACTAGAAGACGACGTTGCCCAGTATGGGCCTACAAGGCCCAGTCAGAGTTAAAGGGCTAAACCTTCTGTATGACCCAAATACAGATCATGTTCTCAAGACTCCCAAAATATTAAAAGTGCATGGCCCAAAACAAGAAAATAAATGTATTATTTGATAATACATCTCATTTATCTACCATCGGGGTGGAGTCTAGTAAAAACAAATAATCCTTTACAACGTGATGAAATAAAATTTAAATATTTGCTGAAAGAGATGCTCGTATTTAGTGTTTGACAGTGTCTCAGACAGAATTAACCTCAATTGAAGCATGCATGTAACTACTTTGGTGCATTTGTGCTCCCCTGCTATTTATTAATTAAGACATTTGGTCAAAGTAATGATCAAATTATGACAGAATGTATATAAAATCGAACCTAGCTCTCATAATCCAATACCTTTACTCATGCAGTTGAACTCCACAAATGTTTGTTCATTCGCATATCCTCGAACTCTATCATCGCTTCAAGAGTTTTTGAGATTATAAAGTGGCCAATATTTAAGATCGATTTCTAGAATAGGAGAAACTAAAACTTAAAGCTATAAGCTCCTGTTTGGGATTTTACCATTAATATATCCTTATGATCTCCTTATCTTCCAACTTATTCTTTGCTTTTTTCTTTTTCTTTTTCTTTTTCTTTTTATCATGATGTGTGCTATTTATCACGATATTGATGGACATAGCTCGAGAAGCCACACTGGCGATCTGTTTCTCATGAGCTCTTGAATATTCAAGCTAATCGGATTACCTGCTAAGGCTTTTTTGAATTTTATTACCAAGTATTTGAATAACTGACTAAATTGAATTGAGGCTTTGAGACAATAATGTCTCTCTTCATATGTTTTCTTTAAGGAGGTGGGGTTTGAATTTTGTTCGTCTACTTTGTGATCTAATCAACAGGTCTACCACTAGACTGTATATATATCCTTAGGTTAACGGGGTATTGATTAAATGGAGCATTTTAAAAAGGCTAACACATATTTATTACAAATAACTAATTTAACTTAATTTTCTTAATATCAATAAAGTAATTATCTAACTCTTCTATACAGGTATAAATCAAGAGGTACAATCATGGGAGATGAATAACAACAATATTGTACTATCAAAAAGGATGTTCATATTGCTGGCTTTGTATAATGATGAATCATCTTAGATTTTTTTACCAGAAACATAATGGCGCATTACCGTTATTCTCAATCGTTACTTGTCACTACGGATCTTGTGGGGTGACAAGGGCCAATATTATTATTCATTAATAAAAGCATTTACTTGCCACCTTTCTGATCATTGCTTTCCTTAGGGCATGTTTGTTTTAGCGATTCGATTGCTTATAAGTTATTTTTTAATAGTGATTTACAGTATACGAAGTAAGTATGTGAGAGGAGTTGTGTCTCGATTTACGTAAAAAGCAACTTATAAGCAATCGTAACGCCCAAACAAACACATTGTAAATTCGCACTACCACCAGTTCTCCACCATAGGCATATGACAACGCTCGTGTTAGAATTAGGTCTAAAGTACATTGGGCTATGGACATGGACTGACTATTCTAGATTGGGCCAGGTGAGCCCATGGTTTAGAGTCATAAGTTTAGATTTAGCTGTTAGAAGAATATAGGTCTTAGGAATAAAAATATATAGGATCATTCTATGATCTTTGTACAGTTTGATTATTGTGGAATGAAATATATTTTTCCTCTAGCTAACATGGTATCAGAGTCAGGTTATGATCTTGGGACCTATGGGTTATGGGCCCACCACGCTTCTGCTGCGCGACTCTGATGATAATGTTTCTGCTGCTCACATCTATTTCCTTTGCCACTTAGATTCACATACTGAACCCCACACTTATGTCGAGGCTGTTAAATCAGATTTGTGGGTTAAGGCCATGAATGATGAGATGGCGGAGTTAGAGGGTAATCAAATCTGGGACATTGTACCTCTCCCAAAGAATAAAAGGGCTATCGGTTGTAAGTGGATCTATAAAATTAAATACAAATCAAATGGTGAAATAGAGAAATACAAAGCTAGATTAGTGGCAAAAGAATATACTCAACGGGAAGGCCTTGATTATCAGGAAACCTTCTCACCGGTAGTCAAAATGATAACCATTAGGATTGTTCTTAAAATAGCTGCTGCTTGTGATTGGAATTTATTTCATATGGATGTCCATAATGCCTTCTTGCAAGGTGATTTACATGAGGAGGTATATATGACCATTCCTCAAGGGTTTGAGCGCCAGGGGGAGCAAATGGTTTGTAAACTAAAGAAATCTTTATATGACCTCAAACAAGCATCAAAGCAATGGAATTGTAAGCTTACCACTGCCTTGATGCAAGGAGGTTTCACTCAAAACAAATATGACTATTCTCTTTTCTCTAGAAGCTTTGATGATGGTGCAGTAATTGTGCTTGTTTATGTTGATGATTTGTTGATCACTAGTAGCTCGGTAAACAAGATTCAAGAGGTAAAAGATTACCTTCATAGCCATTTCAAAATCAAGGACTTAGGAACTATGAAATATTTCCTTGGTATTGAGATGTCTAGATCAAAGAAGGGAATTATAATATCTCAATCTAAGTATGTATTAGATTTGTTGGCAGATCTGGGCATGAGTAGATGCAAGCCACTTAGCATGCCAATGGCACAAAATTTGAAGCTTATGGCGTATGAGAAAGGAAAGAACCAAGAAACTGATTCATTGCAAGACCCTAAAAAGTATCGAAGGTTAATAGGTCGTTTAATGTATTTAACTACGACACGACTTGATATTTCCTTCTCTGTGCAGACTTTAAGCCAATTCATGCAAAGTCCAATGAAGGCGCACTGGGCAGTAGCATTGCAAGTGATGCGGTACCTCAAGCAAACTCTGGGGAGAGGAATTCTAATAAGCTCAAACAAAGATATGACACTTAGTTGTTTCTGTGATTCTGATTGGGGGTCATGTAGCACAACTAGGCGTTCGGTCACCGACTATTTGTTGAAGTTAGGAGATTCTCTCATCTATTGGAAGACTAAAGCAAAGCATTGTGCCATGTTTGTCCGTTGAAGCAGAATATCGAGTCTTAGCTTCAGCTGTATCAGAAATTGTTTGGATGGCGGGGTTGATGAAAGAGTAGGGGCGTCCTCCCTTGCATCTGGTGGCTGTGTATTGTGATAGTAGAGCTGCGATATAGATAGCTAGAAATCAAGTATTTCATAAGCGTATGAAGCATATTGAGATCGATTGTCACTTCGTACGTGAGAAGCTACAAGAAAAACTTATTGATTTGTGCCATGTGAAATCATGTAATCAGCAAGCTGATTTGTTAACAAAAGCAGTGAGTAAAAATGTCTTGCTTAGGTTGTTAGGCAAGTTAGGTACTGTGGATAATTTTAGTCCCCAACTTGAAGGGGAGTGTTAGACTTAGGTCTAAAGTACATTGGGCTGTGGACATGGACTGATTGTTCTAGATTGGGCCAGGTGAGCCAACGGTTTAGAGTCATAGCTGTTAGAAGAATATAGGTCTTATGAATATAAATATATAGGATCATTCTATGATCTTTGTACAGTCTGATTATTGTGGGATGAAATATATTTTCTCTCTCAATTATTCCTCTAGCTAGCAGCTCGCTTAGTTTTTACAGTCAAGCTGAAAGTTAGAAATCAGTACTCTCTCTCTCTCTCTCTCTGTGTAAGAGTTTTACTCTCGGAGTTTAAAGGGTAAAGGGTTCTGACATCTCATAATAAGAGTGTTTTTAGGGATTCGAACTCATGTTCTCTTTCTTACGGAAGTGAGGTTTCTTACCACCTCAACCAACTGCTTATTGGTTGAAATTATTACTCCTTTAGTTCTTGATATAGAGCATATTTGAGGAGTTAATCTTGATCCTAAATATAAAATACAGTTTTTTCTATTTGTCATTTTTTTCTTAATTTACCACTATTAATATTCCTTCAACAAAAATCAAGTTGAGGAGAGCAAATGATATAATTAAGATTGACTAGATATTTTTGAAAATACAGTATGTATCATATTAACTAATTTAACTAACTTATTTAATATAATTAAATTAGGTAAATATGTCTTACATTAAATATGAGAAAGAGTAGTTATATATTTTGAAGCTGGCTTCAAATTATCGTAATTACTGCTCATCAACGTCAGGTGAATTCTCAACAGCATTAAAAAAAAAACATGTTTCTTTTTATCAGCGTAAGAAAACGCGTGAACACAAATGACACGGCTCACAGTCGTATATATATGAATAGGGTCTATATATATATGAGCCACGAAGCTTGCAAATACTGCAAGAGCTATATGTTGATGCTCTAATGCTTTCTTCCTTTCAGTTGGTCAGAACTCAGAAACGTTGCAAATCAAACAATTTACAAAATACAAAAGAAGGGTTAAAAACCACCATTTTCCTCGTTAATAAAGAAACAAATACGGCATGGTTAAAAAGGTACAGCACAGTTTCATATATATTAATATCAGGGAGACTGACTATTATATATATATATATATATATATATATATATATGTGGCATAGAGTTGTAATTAGAGGATGGATGTTGGGTACGTGTTCCCATAGCCATAGGTGTACGTAGGGTCTATATATATATAGAGAGAGAGGAATCTATCTCTTGCGCTTGGACTTCAAAGAGGTGACTGATTGAGAGCTGCTGTGCCAATTGCGTTTCCTTTGGTTTATGAACCAATTATTGATCTGCTTCAGCTGCAGACCTGTCTCCTCCACTAGTTTTGCCTTGTCATCTTCCTGCATGTTCAGTTCCCCAAATCATGCATCATGTAGCTTTGTTAATCTGAACAATATCTATCTCAGCAGTTATTACTCCCCCCCCCCCCCCCCCCCCCAAAACTCCCATAGTATAGGGTTTTTATAGAAAGAAAGCATGGTCCAAACTATAATTAAATCATTTTTAATTTAATTAATGCTTTTTTCTTGTTTTACCTTTATGATTAATATTCACTTTTCAACTTTATCCACTCATTATATCCTCCATCTCTCTAAAATAACAATCGCAATGCAATTAAGCATATTTCTTAAGAAGGTTAATAGTGGGAAAAAAAATTATATTTTAGAACATATTAAATAAATTAATTGTCATTTCTTGTTCCTATTATATAGTTTCAATGCCCTATATTGTGGACCGAAGGGGGTATATACCCCCTCCGATCCACAAGATAGGGTATTTCTAGAAGAATAGCTAAATATAAGATAATTAATGCTTATTTCTAATTTTGCCCACTCCTTAAATTTTCAAACACATTTTTTAATAAGGGTAAAAGTGAAAAAAATTTATGACATATTTAATTGAGTTAATTGTCACTTCTTAATTTCTGTAAATTGCCTAAAATATCTTATATTATGAATCAGAAAGGGGTATAAGGTCATGCATAACACAATAAATTTGTACGTCTAGAGTTGGTTTTCTTTTCACATTGACAAAAACATGATGAAAAGAGCACGAAAGAGTTGGTGAAAAATAAAGAGGTGTTGGGGATCCACAATAATTATGATTCATGAACATGATGGAAGAGATCACTAGGTAGCTATGTAGCTTACAGTTGGGTAAGGCCACTTTGAATGTTCCTGCCACCAGTTCTTCAACACTGAGGTTGTGTCTCCAGGTAACTTGCCCGCTCTTCTTTTCCTTAATATTTCCTCTCTCACATCTTCAATTTTTGACTTGAAACCCTTCACATTCCCAAACACATGTTTTGTTAGTTATACTTGTTACTATTATTCAGAGGGGAAAGAAAAACGTCAAAATTAAAGTGAAGTTTCAGGAATATATAATTATAATGAACCTGCTTGAGCTCAATCTTGAGTTCCTGTCGAACTCTTTCCATGAGTGACCTTTCAGATTCCGTAGGAAGCAATGGACCAAATCCCATCATGTCGTGTCCTTCAGCGCCTGATTGGTCTAAAGAGAAATCCATCGGCAAATCATCCTCATCATCTGACATTGTTGCACCACTTCCCTCTCCCAAACTTACTCCTGAAATTTAACCATTTTTTTCGATTCAGTGCTTCGGAGCATTACTTATGCATAAATCTTAAATAACCATACATGTATATATTATATATACCTATTCATTATAAGTTGACATGAAATTATTACAATAGAATTTTTAATATGGTACAAATGAGTGTCCGCACGGGATTCCTTTGGAATATCTAGTTTTTACTAGCAGACTTAAATACATTTTTCTAGTATGAGAAAAAAGCATTTTGAAAACCCTTGGTCATTGAAAATTTTACTGTATATTTCACTCGGTATATATATTTCCTGGGAGAAGTTCATCAAGGTGGTGTAATATATATATAGGTTCAGCAAAAGTTGTGCTCAAGTTTTTTCTATAATTTTGAAGGTCTCTCTCCTCTCTCACTCTCTCACTCTCCTTCAACCTGTGACTACGTGGCCAGGAAACTATCCCTCCCAGCCAACCAACATGGCACTCCAACATTGACCTATAATTTTGAAGGTAATAATACTATGAAGAATATATCCAGATCTGTGTAAAATATCTTTGCACCAGCGTTAGGTATAAACCTGGAGGTGATCCAACACAGCAAAATCATAGGTTTAAGGCATAAAAAACAAGGTTTAAGGATGTTATTCTAGAGTGGAACCAACGAACCACATTACCCAAAAACAAAACGGCCTATCAAGTTTCCTGAACCTAATTAAACACAACGGACTCAAGGATGAATCGTAACAAACTAAGTAACATCTAGCGACTTGCACAAAAAGATGTTAGTTTCACCCACTAAAGAATCACCAAACATCTGTATATCATATTGCCATCCTTGTTCGTTGTAAGAACTCTCTAGATTTTGTTAGATAAGCAAATTACTCTGAGATAGAAACTTTGAAAAGAAGTAATAAAAAATTTAAAAGCACATTTTAGGGATAAACAAATAAATCTGGAAGTTCCTTAATTTTAGGTAACAAAATATATTAAATATGATATGGCACCAGGTGTTGTTGGTAGTGGGTGGGGACTTCTTCTTCCACCGTTCGCCAAAACTAACTAACCCATAGTACATAACATTATAGCAGACCCTACCAGCAGAGACTCCCGCTCCATTCACTCTTTACCTAAATTAAATGACAACGATACCTAAAAGCTTATTCCTTCCCCTTTCTTATGCAAAGTGTCCAACACAAGAAAAAAGTGAATCAACATCTTACCACACCAGAAATATGATAGATACATCTCAGATTCTCAGTCTTACATGTCTCAGATATTACCCCCTCCCGAGTGAAAAAAACAACAATATATTGACAATAGGTCGTTTGTACATTACTATGGTATATATCATGTAGTAACAATCCTTGTTTCACCTACCTAGAACAAAGTAAGAAAGATGATACCTGTCATCTTTAATATAAAGCTTAGTTAATTTTTTTTAGGATGTTAAAGTAGTTAAATAAGCTAGTTAATTAAAATATATATTATGTATAATTTGATTACACATAAGTTTATAACTCATACAAATTTGTTTGGTATAAAAATGATAAATATAAATACTTTAAATTAACTTATTTATCATCATTAATCTCTCCGAAAAAAATCAAATGTTCTCGTATCAACGACCTGGTATATGCGGAATAAAATTAGAGAGTGAATATACCAGTGAGAGCTTGGAGGGTGTTTTCAATATCACGGCAAGCCATGACGGCTTCGACGGCATGGACTTTGACATGTTGTTGAAGCTGTTCTTTGAAAGTGCACAACACTAACAAATATTGTGCCTGCGCCAGGAATATGTCCATGAACATGAAGCCTCAGATTAATTATTAATTAATTAACAAATAGGGTGGGGGGGGGGGATATTTTTTAGTAGCAAAATCAAACATGGCTGAAACTAGTTTACCAGGAAATTGTCAAGGTCCTGACGCTCAGGTAGTGAGAGGGCATGGATTTGCTGCGACGCGTATGATCGGAGAATATGGTGGGACTGCGATAACTGAGCGTCGATGAGTGGAAGCTGATCGATGGGGGTGGCGACACGTAAGCAAGAGATGTGTGCAGCGAGAAGCTGGTCATAGAGAGGGTGGGTGGCTATCTCCGCCTTCAGTTGCCGGAGATGGTCACCGGAAGCAGCTACTTCTCCGTTGAAACCACCACCACCCATCATTCCCAAGCTTGGTTCTGATTGCATTTTTCCTGATATGAATTATGAAGTCACCGTTAAAGCTCAGAGCAAAAGGGGTTGAAGACGAGGCAGCGAATTATAAAGAGAGTTTAGGACCACTCTAAGACACGAATAGCAGAAGGGAGGAGAGAGAGAGAAGCCGTATTATAGGGATCTGGGACATAAAACTTTCTGCTATTACCACTGATAGAAACAAAGATCTGTAAACAGACAGAGAGAAAGAGGAAGAGGCATAGGCATTAAAAAGATATATATGCGCGTGAGAGAGAAGAAGGGGAAAAGAAGATGTATGTATTCAAGTTTTGTTTTGAATTTGTGAGAGGGAGAGAGGGAGAAAAGAAGTAAGCTACAGAATCATTACTATGTAAGGAGGTTGGAAGCGAGGCAGAAAAAGAAGATAAAGGTGCCTCCGTGGCCTGACAATTTCATTTTTTTTTGAAAATTACAATCAGATCCTAGATAAAAGAAAAAAAAATAAAAAAATGGTTCCTTAAAATCCCAAAATGAAAAATGGTTTCATTGACAACTCCAGGAAAAGTTATTAAGCTCAAACCAACCACTGAACCTGTCTGAATAGTGGGTCAAGGGTCAATAGGTCAGATTGGAGTCAAATCGGAGTTAACCTGAGGCTGAATCGGTGAAGAAGTAAATTTAAACGATAATATTTTTTGGAATAGTTTTCAAATTTGATAATTTTTTAGGACCAAATGATAATATTTTTGAGTGATTCTTTTTGCATTATAAAGGAGACATCTCAAGCTTTTCATAGAGTTTTAATTTATAATTTTTACAAATATGTAGAATTAGATATGAATTTTTTAAATCAAAGAAATCAGAATAAATATTGAACCGATCAAACCAAATCTGTTAAATGACTGGATCCACAATTCTTGTGGTCGAACCGGCCGATAAGGTCTAGTTTTGATAACATTAACTATAGGTGCAGGTCATTGATAACATCAAGGGCATCATTGATAAGTTCTTGGGACCATTTTTTCATTTTAAGATTTCAAGAGACCATTTTTTTATTTTTTTCTCCAGCCTAGAACCTGATTGTAATTTTCCCTTCTTTTTTCTGGGTTTCGAAGTGTACTATTTTTTTTTTGGGCTAAGGTTAGGTACGTTGAACCGATGTTGATTGGGGATCATAATTTTGGGTTGTCTGCAGACAATTGTTTTCCCACATGGATTTTGGTCATTAATCTTGAGAATTATTATGAGTACACTTTTCACACAGTTTTGTCTCTGGACTTTTGTATTCGTCCCACGAGTCAAGTTAAATTTTCGAAAACAGAAAAACGAAAAAATCCACAAATTTCAATTTTAATTTTTCGGGGGTAATGTCTTGTTTTGCCTGAAAGTTTTTACCATGGAGCTATGACTATTGAGAATTTTTTAGTGGATCAATATCATCTCAGAAGTGTTAAAAAATAAATGTCACCTATAGCTATTCAAAATGTTCATAGAGAGAATGCAAAAAAAAAAAAAAATGTTAACAGAGATGGTTTTTAATTATCAATGTTAGTTTTTTTTTTAATAGATAGGGTGATTTTATTCATTTTTAATACTTCTAGAAAGATATTGACCTAACAAAGCTCCTAAATGAAAGCTTTCATTACAAAACTGAACATTAGCTCTTAGTTTTTTGTATCTTTTTTTTTCTTCTAATGGAATTGTCACCAACCTTTATTGAATTGGAAGCTTGTTAATTACTTCCTCCGATCCTAAATATAAGACAGAGTTGATTGTTTTAAAAAAGATTAAGGAAACTAAATAAATTATTTAATCATATCATATGTTGTGTATTCTTAGATTATATATCAGTTTATTAGTCAAACTAATTAATTTTGAGAAAAAAATAAAAATATAACTACTCTAAAGCAATTTAATTAGTTTCCTTAATTTTTTCAAAAAAAATCAATTTTATCTTATATTTAAAACCGGTGGGAGTAATTGTTTAGAAAGTGAGGTGAAGGTTGAGCTTTCAAGGGTTTCTCCTTTTTCATTATTATGAACTCTTCTTACCCGTCAAGCTTTACATTTTCGTGAATATAAATTGTTCAAATATTCTGGTATGGTGGGTGAAATCAAATCAAATGTACCTACATTGCTGTTAGCAAGAGACATCTCTCTATTATTTAAATTTAAAATAAGAAGAAAAAAAGGCGATTCGTCATCACCACCAAATGTGTAATTAAATTAAAGGCTTTAAATTAATTAATATAGCACCATTCAGGTAAGGCCTATAATTGGAGAACCAATTCCAAATTGCCATTGTCACCCACCACCTCAAGATTTTCTTGTATTTGTCCTATCTCTCCAACTACTTACCCTTCCACACTAATTTTTCTATATTTTCATAATTCAATTGATGTATTATATAATTAATTATTCTTCGTGTGATGACCAACAAAAGATTCGGACTTTGAGGATTAATAATATAATGTGGGTAGATATATATGTGGTTATATACATGGTAGGGACTGTAGAAGTTGCTAATTGGTGGTGGGTACATGGTGGTTGAACCTAAAAAGATAAAAAATAAAGAAATTAAAAAAATGAAGTGGTATGAACAAAATGAAATGAATGTGTGCGCTTTACTTTTGTTTTAAGTGTGGGTGGTAGCGTTGAAAACTAGGAAGCGTTTTATCCAAAATCCCCAAACGAGATAGGCTTTTAAGCAATGTCTTGCATATGGAAAATTTGTCGAATTATGCTTTATGTTTGCTTTCACATGAAAACAAAAAAAAAAGTTAGAGAAATAAGTAAATTCGATGGTCCTTTAATAAGTCACTTTACATAAAAAATGGAGAATTAATTATTTTCTTCCAAATTTATCCTCTTTCAGTAAGTATGGTAAGAGGTTGTATCTGAAAAAGGAATGTATTTTTAAAGACTGTCATGGGAAAATTACAAAAGATTGTCTTCAAACAATGTCATTAATTTAATTACATCTTCTTAACACAGACAAGATAATTAGAAACAAACATATATATATATATATATATATATATATATAGGATTTACACACATTTATTAGTTATTGCTTTGAGTTTTTTTATAAGCACACAAGCGCTTTAAAATTTTTTTAGAGATAATTCTGTTTAAAGCATGGAACACTAAATGTCATATGTCTCAATGGGAATAAGTAAACATGAATTAATATGGAATAGCTTCACACACACGGTGCACAGAAACAAGAAATCTTGTAAGCAGATCAAGTGGTAGGGTCCGACGTCGTTTTCCCCAGACGTTTTCTGGTATTCCCTCCTGTCCAACTGATCTTCGTACCAATATAAAGATCCAAGGCACTTATATATATCCCCACCCCAACCTCAAATAACGAGAAAAGCTAGTGAACAGGAATTTTTTTTAAAAAAAATAAACCATTGGGCAAATAGGTCTCTGTTGGGTTATTGCTTTTTGGTGTGTGTGTTTGATAAACCTTCAAACTATGGTTTGCGCAATCGAGATAAAAATCCTCTTACATATTTATATCATAAGTCATAAAAGCTATTAAAACAAGCTAATCCAAACACACACGATATTAAACTGAAAAGCCATTTTCATTACAGTTCTGATCAGAGTGTGATAATTAGGCTGACAAAACTCATGAGCAACTACGTGCCACCAATTTTAACGTGCAAAATCGATGATGGAGAAATTGTATCTGATTTGAGAAAAATATTATAGATCGATCGTCTTCCACCTAGAGAAATTGATTACAAATTGAAACGTCGCATGCACTTAGCTAGAAACCCTAATAATTAAAACGTGACAGTACTAGTGCGATGCATTAATGAACAACAGCGAGGAGCGAAAAAGCAACAGGAAAAAGGAGAACGTAGTCTTCGAGAAAAGCAAAGAAAACGCAGGTGGTGGCGGTGGCGGTGGTCGACGGAATTAAACAGCTGGGTCACCATAACAGCTGGAGATTTGTCGTGTTCTTCACTGGAAATGAAGCATTGAAGCCCTGCACTGCACTGTACACAAAAACAGTGGTCCCCGTTTATCATTAACACAGATTTTAATTCGAAGGACAAATACAATACAAGCAAAGCAGAAAGCAAACGCAACTGGGGAGTGATGTTGATAATCACTAATCAGAGGTGCCATCCCATCACTCCCAATAAGCAACTACACTTTTTCTCATTTTTCTAAATCCCACTTTTTATACATGCATTAATTAATTCGGCCATTACCAACAAGTTGGAGGGGAATACAAACTTGAATCCTAAAAAACTCATTTATTGAGAAAGGTGAAAAACTATTTATTCCCTCCGATTTTATTTATAAGCAACTTTCTTTTTGACTGTACAAAACAAATTGGTAGTTAAAAGCAATTATTGTATAAAAAATGACATGTTTTTTCCATGTATGCCTCTATTTATAAAAAAAGTATAAAAGAAATAATAGATAAAAAGTATGAAAGATAATGAGTATGAGATATGAGAGAGAATGAATATTTAATAAGGGTAAAATAAGAAAGAGAAGCTTACGTTTTCAGACAAAAAGTGAAAGTTGCTTATAAAAGGGATCAACCCCATGAAAAGAAAAATTGCTTATAAATAGAAACGGAGGGAGTACCATCTAAATCTTGAAAAGGGAAACCTCAGCCAAAAAAAAAAAATTTCGCTCATGAGAAAGTTAAGAAATAAAACTTTGTTTTATTAAAATTAATCATGCAGCGCTAGCACCTACAATTCCTGGACGTTTAACTGATAACACTCTGATCCTATTTATAAGTCTATTTTGACCAAAAAATTTTGGTCCTTATAAATCATTTTTTAGAGTAATAAATGTATTTTATAATTTTTTATCTCTAATAATTGCAATAAACGAAAAGAATTTATTCATGTTGACTTTTAGAATCAATCATAGATAAAGGTGAAATTGAAAATTCAGCCTATAACTAATGAGTTAACTAACTCGTATTGATATATGAGAATTAGTTAAAAAAAATTTATAAATAAAACGAGACTGGTATAACAATGAATGGCACTAAACAACAACAGTTTGCTGAATTTAACTTTACGATGGTTTGGTTGATTGTCTAGTCGGTGCTTAATCGGATCCTCCTTGTCTTGTCTTATCTTCGTGATCGCAGGCCCACTGAAAAGCAGTGTACGTTTGCTTGGTGCGAGTTTAATTGCGGGAAATAGGCCAAAAATGTTGCGACAGAACTACTTTTTTCCCACTCCTCCTAGTCCTCCCGTTAAATGCAAGCAGTCGATGTATACTTACCTCCTAAAATATCTAAAATTAGTAAAACGTAGTTTAACTAAATATTGTTTACTAAAACTCAATTATTTTTAGATGTCTTTAATTAAATGGTTTATCTCATGCCATTACATAATTGCTTCAACTTTTTTGTTGAGCTATTAGCGAAAGTTTGTTTTTTCTAAGGCATTTAATGACTAGATAATTAATATTTAATAAAAGACCCATTATGTAATTGAACTACAAAATGAACCTTATATTTAACACTGTAAAGGTACTTGGTATAATACACCTATCATATCTTACAAGAGTAATATACATAATTTCAATTCCAATGTAAGAAATTACGACTCAATTATTTTTATTTCAAAATTTGAATCTTAACGAGTTTATTCACTCAAATTCTTCTTCGTCGAGATAATGCGCGCGTGTTTACATTCTATACCAATCTGCCAAATGAAACAAGTGCGCGCCCACACACACACACACACACTCTATTGACTGCATGTTCATCTGCTTTACCGCCTTTTCTAATACATTAAAGCAAATTTATTTATATAAATTATTTTGATTCCTGGGATATAGTTATATTCTTGCATTTCGGACGGCTAACTAGAGAATGTTGAAATTTTATAACACCGACTAGCAGCAAGGTTATCATATAGTAGCATTTTAAAATACGAGGCCAAATCCATGGTTTTATGGATAAGACATCCAATAAAAAATTACACCAATCGCTTTTGCCAACTTTTCATTATCTTCATACAATGTTTTAGCTTTTCATAACCCATCAGTATCTCACCTTTAGGTTGAAAAGGACGACACCTAATATAATCAAAAATATCTGTTCTAAAATCTACACCAGATTCTGTGGCTTCTTACATCGACCAGGTTACCCCGAGAGCACAGAGATGCAATGACAATTCTATGAATAGGGTTTTGTGGGGCGAGGCCATCTTTGTTTCCTATTAAAAGCTGTAAAATCTGCATAGATATTATAGGTAGAAAGCTGACAGAAACGTTCATTATGGCTTAGTCCGGACAAGCAAAACCGGTGTAAAGTTAAGATTTGGTGTCACAAGTTCAAAATATCCAGCACTGAGGTATACTATACTACTTCTATTTACACAAGAAACATTACTTCAATCACATACATGATATGATGAATGGCGTTGCTGTGACGGGATACAATAGCATCAAGAACTGCAAGTTTCTAACCTTCTATAACTCTTCTCGCTTATGATATTCACATCACTGTACATTTATCTTTTGACTTCCCTTCGGCTTTGGATGAGGAAGATGGATGCCTTTCGCTGTTTCTTGCCGCCTGCAAGTACCATCCGTTTGTATTTTCAGATAAAAAGATCTTTGACTTGATACCATTAATACATGGCCCCAAAAATAAAACACCGACAGTAGAGAGTATTTCCTTCAAACATTTTAAAGAAAAACGTTCCTGGGGATTTTGAGAGAAAGAAAGGCCGTATTAATTAAATAGTCAAATTACGGAGTACAAGCCAATCAAAACAAGTGTGCACAACTCACGCATGTGAGAATGCACTTGACCAAACCGGTGACAATCCAAACTTACAGCAGTGCACATAAACTCAATCTTCATTGAGCATAGATCTGTACATAGCCATCTAAACATCAACTCAACGCAACAAAGAAACACCAATTTTTGGACCCATCAAACAACTGGAAAACAAAAGACATCTACCTGGGGACCTGTGACCAGTCTGGAACTGCCAGTAATGGATGGCGGGTGTGAATTTTGACGAGGTGGCTGTTGCCCAAACTCCTGTTGTTGCAATGCTATTGCTAATTGCAGATCTGAACTGCTACAATTACAGTTAAGATTTGTATAAGTTTTAAATCAATAACTTGAAATACCCCTGAGAACAATAACATGTTTCTATTTGGATGAGAAGAAATTATCCCTTTTTACTAAAAAATTGAGTTATCATCAAAGGAATATATTATTTCAAGTGAATCAGCAATGCCAATGGCAATGAAATATTATATAACAGTCACGGATAGTAGAAAGAAACCAAGATGCACAAACAAGAATAATCTTAAACTACGAATGCTTTTCATGCTGTTAGTTCAAAACAAAAGTGTGGGTTGAAGAGAGTTTTTATTGCTTTTTTTTTTTTTGGGGGGGGGGGGGGGGTAGCAACTTTGAAAACTCACCTAATATTTAAGCCTGCCTCTGCCGCACTGTTTATACTGGCAAGATAATCCTGAAACATGAAAAGTTACGTTAATATCAAGGAAGGAATGAGCTTAGATGTTTCACTTTGAAAGAAAATACATACAGCAGTACTGGTCATGGCATTGTGCTCGTCCCAAGTGTTATTTTCCTGACTTTCTACCTTAAATTCCTTGAAGTTACCAGTCATAAACAATGTATCACCATTGACCTGCAGTATAAGTACAAACCAAACTAATATATTGTAATCCAAAATAATTCAGAATATATGTAATTAAACCATTCATGTCCATATCTCTATGGTCCCAACAGCAAGCTTAGCCTATCGAGCAATTCATAAGTGCTTTCAGATTTTTTTGGAGGTACTTGTCCAGTGACCAAAGTTCCCTTTTGCAGCAATAGAATTTATGCGTCTAAAGAGAAGCAGGTATTTGGAACTCAAAATAAAAACCAGAAATTAGAAGAAATTAACCAGGCTGCAACATTTCTGCTATTCAGCAAATTATTTTAATCACTGTCACCAATAATGAATTTGGTGTTCAGTTAAATCATCCTAGAAATCTTTTAGCATTTTTGAGAAACTTGTAATAACACTATTGATAGAGGCTAAGGTAGTAAGAGATGCCTAATCCCACATGAAGTAATAAGGGATGCTCTGTGGCATTTGAGTGGGTTGTTTCTCCCACATCAATAAATAGTAGTCGGGCAAAGGTTCTCAATCCCAATTGAATACCCATCAATTGGTATTAGAGGTAGAGATAGATGGTTCCAAAAAGTGCCACCTAAAGAGGGTTCAGACTTGAGATGAGTTTTAATTAGCAAGAAGTTGGTGAAGTGTCACCAAGTGAAGTGTTATAACGTGTAGCAGCCACTCACTAGGACATCAGCTATCTCAAGGACTAATTGATAGAGATTAAGGTAGCATGAGATGCTTAAGTTCCACGTGAAATAATATGGGATAGATATTCTGCAGAGTATTTAAGTTGATTGGTTCTCACATCATTAGCTAGCTTTTGGGAAGGGTTTCCCATGCCACATAAGTGAACACATAGCAACAGAAATTCCATAGCAATGTCAAAGATACAAGAAAGGCTGTAAAATAAACAGAGGATTAAAAGAAAGATTCTCCGCATGGTATTTATTCATAGAAACAGCTTATTTTACATACATGAAAACTGATGAAATTCTGTCATAAGCATATAAATGAAGCTCAGGCTACCCAGACACGCACTTCACATGTCTTCAACAAGATAAATTTTGAATATGTACAACTTATATGAACAAAAAACTACAACTACCACAAGCATCAGAATCATACTGTGTATTTGACCAAAATTTGGAAGTGCACACCAGCATCCACAGTCTCCCATAAAGAAAACAAGGGCCAAAAAGAAAGAGAAGAAAAATTTTTTGAAAGAAAGTCAGATGAAAAGGATCATAGAGAAAAAAAATTCTACCTCGTACAGTTTTTCCCACACCAAATCAGGTTGATTTAGGTATCCTTGATCTGTAGCTAGGAGATAAAGCTCACGCTCATACTGTAATACAGATGGACATTATATATTTCTTGAACCAGTAGATAATAGATATACCAAACAAAAGAAATTTTATGACTGATAGAAAAGGTTCTAGATTCCTACCAGCAAATCCAAATGAACAAAGAACCAAATACAAGAACCATCAAAACTTTTTACTGACCTTAAAAATGGTGCTGAAATGGTTGTTACGGAAAAAAACACATAACTCCCCATCTTCAAGACCACCTTGTAAACAGAAGAGGCTGCAAAAGGCCAAAAGCATTTACAATGTATATGAAGACACATCATCATAGCTAATGAAAAAAATTGCACTCAGAGGTATAGTATGGAGAAATTTAGAACAGGAGGGCAAGAGAGTAACATACCCATAAAATGTCAACTGACTGGCATTGTTCCTCAAGAAGCTCTTGATCAATTCCCCTAAGACCATCAAACAAAAACAGATGTTTCTTCAAAAAAACAATAAAATTATCTATGAGAAAAATAATTTAATAAAAAATCCTACATCGCCCTAATATATAGCAGCTAACACAGATAACACACACCTTGTTGAGGTGTAATTTCATCCTTAGTTCTTGTATCAGAGGGTGCTGTAGTGCTCTTGTCTGCTTGTTCTGCAAGCAGTACCTCACCTTCATAGACCGGTTCATTATCCTGAAAGTTTGCATTTCCTTTATCCAATACACATTCCTCTCCTTCATATATGGGCTCACTCCCATCGATGCTGGAAGAGAATGCTTCTTCTGAAGCATCAATTTGCTGAACCCTGCCACTAGATGATTCTGAATTTTTATCAGTTGCAGATAAGCATGATAGTCCCGTGGGATCATGTTCATGGGATTCATCAGCAGTTCCATGATCATTACTGGTCACAGAGGGTTGATTGTGAACCTTTCCACCCCCTTCTGAGACATTCATATGGCTTTCAACTGAAGACAAACAACTTTTTCCAGAAGAAAGGAGAGGTTCACTTTCATTCTGAACCAATGTATCAATACCGTTCTTATTCTCATCAATAGATTCTTTGGACTCCGCATGAGTCAACTGATCACGGCTATTGACCCCATCAGCCTTTACAGACGAATTGGCTACTTCCCCCATAGTAGGTGCGGAGGCAATCTGCTCAGTGCTATCATTATCAGAAACAGTGCAAATGCAATCGTCATGGATAAGGGCTACTGGGTCACGAGAGTCATTGTTAACAGCATCAGTTTTCTTTACAAACTCATCTCCAGAGCTTATGGCAACAACCTTGTTACATGTATTATCATC
This sequence comes from Inga laurina, assembly GCA_963855925.1. Lineage (NCBI taxonomy): Eukaryota > Viridiplantae > Streptophyta > Magnoliopsida > Fabales > Fabaceae > Inga > Inga laurina. Next base: position 48,489,056 of record OY979712.1, read on the forward strand.
CATATTAACAGACATAGAGGTTTCATTCACATGACCCTCAATGGCATTAGTTACTGATGCCATTGAATCAGCCTCAGATAACTTCAAAGCTCTTAACAGCTCTGCCTCTTCTTCAAGATCTCCTTTCCTGGGCATTTGTTGATCAGGAACAGAATGTGGGGAATCATCAAAGGACCTGGTTTTTGAGAGACTTGGAGAAGGAACACCAAGAGCTGCAGTTGTAGCAGCCACAAAATCTACACAATCTTCTTCAGGACCATTCTTATGCTGATCTCCCATGTTTCTAGTTTCAAGAGCAACAAGCTCCCCCATAAGAGCATTATAGGACTTGGACCCTATTGCATTAGCTGTATCACAATCCTGGTTCACATGCATACAAAGGTTTTAGTATCAAATTCATACCAACACATCAAGAAGAAATACATGGGTTTTATAAAATAAATTATGACATCAAAGTAAGAAAAAAAGTACAGCTGTAGTGCAAAGGACGTGAAAAAGCCAGGTAAGGTAACAAATAGCTTCAATCCAAAAGTGCAACTTCCCAATGTCAAATAGGCCAGCCAAGATTAAGAACATAGTCACATACAAAGAATGTCAAATAGGCCAGCTAAGAACATAGTCACATACAAAGTATTCCACATGAAAAAAAAAAAAATTGTAGAAAAAACAGAAATGACAGAGAAGCAAACAAACAAATCCTAACAATTTGTAATTGAACATTTTACATAATTCGCTCAACTAAAATCTGACCAACAATGCTGTAAAAGTTTCATGGACCTTGATTTCCCATTCCATACCACAAAACTCACATAGAATCCACAACATTGTGGTAATTATAGTAGATTCGCCTAAACTTAAAATTCAAAACTCACATAGAACCTACAACATCATGGTAACTATTTCATCTAAGTATTGTAATATGTATTACATCACTCATCATACATGTACAAGATATTTTTACTCTTTTTTTTTTTGGTTTAAAACATTCATATTCATGATATTAAGATAACAGGTGACGACCTTATCATCAAAATTTTAATAGAGGGTTGTCAGAAGCTTAATGAATGAAATTAAAATTTTCAAAACTATGATGACCAAATAACAAAATTTTAAATAACAAGGAATAATTTAAAAACTGAATGGAAGTATTGAGACCAAAAACGTAATTTTCAAAATCCTACTCTACTGAGTTCATGTATAGCGACAAGAAAAAAATCTTGCCATAAAGGACAGGACGAATTCAATGAGAGGCCCCCGAAATCATGGAGAATAGTGAGGTGCCAGCCAATGGCATGAATAACATGTGGATAAATAGAATGCATCTAGAACATTAGTACAGCAATCTAATCAATGGTGCTGTGAGAAAAACAATAAAGCCACTTGCTAGATATACAGGCAAAACAGAAAAAGCCTACCTCAGGATCAACTATCCAGCCATGATACAACGAGATGTCCAACAGATCAAATATAGCACATTCTGGAGTGAACTCAAAATCATTTATTCTGCAATTACAAAGCAATCTTCTTATCAGAACATCAACATGGATCATTAAAACACGAGTGGCAAAGAAACCAACAGAACTTACCTCTTAAATTTTATATTTACATCAATGCCTGTAGCAAGTCTTGGAAGCAAATCGATCGCATCAGAAATGTTCTGCAGCTGATTTTTGACATAGCCTGCATCTTTATTCTACAAGCAATAAGAAAAGTTGTCAAAGCAACCCACACAACAATAGTAAGATCAGAAACAATCACAAATTAAACATGTCGATTCTTACATTCACATTACTATTGGAATCAATTAAACGTTCAGCAACCAATGAAAGCAATTTCTCCTGTGAAACTTCAGCAACATCTGGACTCAAATGTATGATGTTTCTAAGCAGAAGAACATTACCTGCAGCAAAATGATATACAAACTACCATTAATAAGAGCAATGCAAACGGGCAAGAAAAATCAAAGGAACTATAAAAGTAAGACAACTAAAGAGCATAAATAAAACACTAAATTTGGGCAACCAAGGCCCAAGATGGATAGATTTTAAGTTTTAAATTATCATCAAAGAGGGCTAGTTTTTGCTGAAGAACAAGAAAATTTAAAGGAAAAAAATAATTTTTGGTCCATACAGTTTACATTAGTTTTTAAAATAGATATATTTGTAATCCTTGTAATTCTTTGTACATTGAATTCCAGCAACCCAACACAAAATGTGTAGGAATCTTGATGAACTTTCCATTCATTGGGGGCCAGTTTTGACCCATAGAGACCAAGAGTGAATTGCAAAAGAGATTAGAAGGAGAAATATAAGGAGAGGAGAGATAGGTAGTCGGGATAAAGGGTAGTGGAACAAAAGACTGAACTTAATTCTTATCACACAAGTCACAAAACTTCCTCATGCCTTATATGGACACAAATCCAACAGCTATTAACTAGCCATTCCTATACCTACCTTAACTAACTCTCTTATTTTGTATCAAAGTAACATTGTAATATTGAGGAAATATTTGACTGAAAGAAAGTAAAGGTGAACAAGAAATTTGTTATTATACAATGACTTTCGACAATTGAAAGAAAACACGTGAGTTTTCTCCTCCTAAGTATTGTATTTGTATCACCAACCCCAATACTTAGGGGTTAGGGTCAACTTTCTTTTCTTCTTTTCAACTTCCTTTGTGATGATCTTTCTAGTATGATTGGTGGGGAGAAATCAGACATCCTCCTATCTCCATAGTAGCATTCTATCTAAAACTAAAGGATGGCTGAAATAGCACCAGATACTCTTCAGTCCTGACTATACTTAATCATTCCAAAAATCAGTAATTGCACGACAAATTATTCCGCCTTAGTGACCTTCCAAAAGGAAATAAAAAACGCAACAAGCAGGGTGGAACACAAAATTAAAAAAAAAAAAAAAAAAGAGGATGGCGCGAATATGCAGTTGAAATAAGCCTAAGGTCAAACCATTAATGTTTGTTGGTAAATTAATAAGGAAGGGATGCGATAAGGACCACCAGGCCTTCAATCGACAATAAACCGTAAGAATTTCATGGTAATAAGTAATCCTTCAACTAAGATCAATCGGCCGCTCTGTGAAGAGTAATATTAATACTTCAGTCTCAACCGTTCCTAACTGAGCACAAATACGTCCTGGTGCCAATAAATGAAATCCAACAGCGTAATTGATGAAAACAAATATCGACGAGGAACCTACCGTTCAAACATTTCAATTTCTTATGAAATAAGAACCGCCGCAAAAGTGCCATAAGAATCCAAGAAAATGAAAGAAACATGTATATAAGAGCCGAAGATGGAAGAAAGACATACAGATAGCGAGGAGAGGGCAGGGACCGTTCTCATTCTGAAGAACGATTGGAGTGGTGCGTCCAAGAAACTGAATCGTTTTGGTCTTGTGCATAAACTCTTTCGCTGCCTCCTGCTGTGGCGGCTGTGGTTGTTCCTGTTCCTGATCCCTCGGTTCATCGTTAGGAGGAGGGGACGCCATTGCCTAGAGACCTTTTTCTCTGGCCTGACAAAGACGATGGTGCACGTTCTGGGGTTGTCTTTAGGTAGAGAACAGCGATGAGTGGGCCAATTAGGAATTAGGAAAACAGAAAATGAAAAGCAAAACGACGATGCGAGTAAAGTTTATGGAGTGCTGACGGCAATGTCAATGGGAATTTGTATCGCATTTTATATTCGATTTAGTTCTTACCATTTCCAGGATGCAAGAACAGCGCTGGTATTTACCAATTACTTTCACCCTAAGGCTGATGCTCATGACACGGCAATTTTTACGTTAGACTTTTTTTGGCACATTCCCTTTTTTTTAATGATATGGGCTTGTTGAGCCACTTAACAACTTATTAAGCCCATTCACATTTAGGCCCATCTATCTTCAATTAATGGCTTCTTGTTGGGCCATTTATCAGCCTGTGATTTTCTACGAAACAACCCCTATGCTTCGATAAATATAAAATACATGTAGCAACAAGTAGTGTTTATAAGGATGGGATAATAAATGTAACGCTTTTGACTTGCTGGACCGAATGCGATGCATGAAATTTTTGTGTGGGTTATCATGACAAGAGATGTTTCTGCTTTTTATTCGCTGTCATATAGTGTCATTCAATAATAATTGGCATGCTAGTCTAAAAGTATGAACGTTTATTTCATATCTATCAACATCAATATGAACTATTTATTTTTATGATGAATTGTGTTGTTTATAATTCGTAACTTATGCCGCTTACATGGGATGAAAACGTGTTCAATTATCAAACTTATAAATATAATAGAGCAATGCTAATTAGGATGGGTGGGTGGGAAAACATCACCTCGTGGATTGTCAAAATCTCAAACCTTTCATCTCTTTACATTCTAAGAACAAGAGAGCTTTTGTCATTGCTAGAAGGACCGGTCAGACCAATTGGAGGTATAATGGTCAAAGCTTGCTGAAGGTGAAGGGTGTCCCAATACATGACTGCCCCTGCTAAGCTCCTTTCCAGTTGATTGAGTATATGAAAGGGGTAGAAAAATGCTAAAGCAGCATTGCAAGGAGAAAACACTCAAAAAAGAAAAAAAAGGATATTACTATTAAAATATTTTCCTTGATATAAATTAGTTAACTTAATTATTTATAACAAATTAGTGTTGGTTTCTCAGGACTGCCTTTTTTAATGATATAAATTCTAACTACCATTTGATAGAAACCCTCTACCATGGTCCATGTATAGTCAATTAGGATGTTTAGAGGAGATTATAAGTTTGGAAGATAAAATGGTTCTGAGTCTTGTATTTAAGGTCAAAATGAACCTCTCGTCTATCTCTTATATTTAAGATCAAAGGTAGTACATTATTTATCTTCTATTGTTGGATTTAACGTGTGTTTGGATCTATGTTTTGAGCTTTAAAACATGCTATCAACATTTAAAAGCTAGGTGGGATCCTTTCTCAGGTTCTCCCATGTTTAGTATAACAATAAAGTGATCTTACTTTTGTTCCAATGATGCAATATAATAAAGGGTGAAGGTGCAATTCTACCCATAAACATTTTTCAAAAGAGCTACCTGCATAGTAAACATTCTTTAGGTTCAAAAGTACCCATGAATATTAAAAAGTAGACCAATAATGCCACTTTCGTTAAGTTGATGGATGTTGACCGTCAAAATGTAACTTTTGACTGTTTATGTAACACGTGGGATAAGATGGCAATTACAGGGACGTCCTGTTTGACTGAAAACCTAATCCCCTTTTTTCCATTAAATATCCGACCAACCACCTCTTCTTCATTAACCCGGCCAACGACCGTAGCCACATTAAATCATCGAAGCTCACTTGCCTTCTTCTTCCTCGTTTAAGTTCTCTACTCTCTCATCGGAGAAAGCCCCATCTTGAGATGGCGTCATCTTCATCATCAACGACAGGAAGAAGTAGAAAGAGTGGTGATGCTTAAGCAACTAAGTAGTAAGGATAATTATGAAGGTCCACGGAGGTATTGTCAACACAGATTGGAGGCTCCATAGTAGACGACATGGATAAAAGGCAACCCTAGGAGGAGATTTTATGGTTGTCCTAACTACAATAAGGTATGTATGTTAGTGATTGGAAGATGATTGTTGATGTCATGGTGATCGACCAATATTGGCTTTATTTTGACAGGAAGGGGGTTGTGGGTTCTTTGCTTGACATGATTAAGTCTTTGGGGAAAGGGCTAACAAAGTCATAAAGGAACTACTTGATCACATTGACAAATTGTTTGATGAGAATACTTTCCTGAAATCAGGGAGCGAGACGAGGATTGTCTATGAACATTTGGGTAGAATTGAAGTTGAAATGAGGAAGCTGAGATACAAAGATTAGACAAGGGATAGTGAAGCTAGAAAGGGCATAAGGAAGTTAAAATATGCTATAGTTACATTGATAATGACACGGGTGTGGATGTTTTATATGTATTTTTGTAGTTGCTTATATGGATAAACCCTTGGAAATAGTATTTGAATTGACTATGTGTAATTTCAATTCAATTATGGCATTATATAATTGAAGTTGTAAGGTTTAATGCAGTAGTTACGAAATCGAAATTTCAATATCCAATATTTTTGGTTTACCATCTACAAATGGAACAAGCTGTGTTATTTAACCAAAGTCTTAAACTCAATGTGATAGTTAATATAAAAGGAAAATATATTAGATAATTGGGAATTATAGTCTCTAAAAGTATGGAAATTTCAAAAGGATTGAGTTGATCTAAGAGGTCTAGAACCTGACTTACAAAAGGACAGCATAAATATGACGTACAAAGCATGCCCAACACACAAAAAGAATCCCTATACAATCAGATGTTAAACAAACCACAAAATGTGCTAGTTATGGCATAAACTAATCCATAGAACATAGAGGTTACTCATACTAATATTATCCTAAGCCTAACACAAACTTTATCACACTAAATCTCAGTTTTCTTTGTTTTGGCCTTGGTACTCACAATCTTGCCCTGACACTCCACAAGGAGTTGAGAAGTTGTCACACTAGGATTGCCTTTCCACTATAGACTTGTGGTTTGAAATTGATCTTCCTAGTACCCTCTACACCAACACTTGAAGATGTAGCCTTTATCATTCTAATTTGCTTCTCATTTGGTATTGGGAACTTAGTTTGTGGATCAGCGTAGTGTGTCATAAATTCCAGAGAAGTGCCCTCCTGTATGACAATCTATGAAGTCATCCTTAGCTGCAATAAAAGTGATAGTTTTCACATTAAATCAATCCAACAAGCTAAGCATAAAAACACATTTATAAAAGTATAACTCACGTCCAAGACAGTTCTCCCTGTCTGTTCATCATATTGGATGCCAAATCCATACTAAGATCATGGCTTGTCACATTTTTTTCTTGGTGTTTAGTTTTTGGGAGGGGACATATGGCATAGTGGAAGTCTGTGACAGCTATGGTGGCAAAGTGCAAACTTTGAATCATTTGGTGTAAAGGAGGCTGATTGTGAGAGTTGTTGTGGCATAGTGACATCCCCTAACATATTTTGTGACTCTTATTGTGGCATAATTAAATCCTTATTTTCTTATGTCTCTTCTTCTTCCTTGGACGAGGAAGAGGTCTGCTTGATGATGGAGTCTAAAAAAACCGAAATTCAGTTAGTAAGATGATTATTCAACATTGCTAAATAAAAACTATGATTGAGAATTGCTTCTTTACATGTTGTCTTATCATGTCCTTCTTTCTTGTAGTAGTTATGTGTAACCTTCCCACCTTTCTTACTTTTTTTGTTAGGTTCATTCCCTTCTTTTTTTTTAGTTAACAAGTTGGACAGCTTTGCCCCTTTTCACCCTCCTTTGTTCCTTTTCAATCTTGTCTCTTGTTTTCTTAGGTCGACTAGGTAATGTAGTAATGGGTGGTGGAAGCATTGGAGGAAAACGGAAAATGTCCCAAAATTGTCTCCCCTTAATTGGCAAAAAATTTCTCTTATAACTTGCTAAATAGGTGTCCTTAAGGTAGAAGTTAGAGATTTGTGTCATCGAATCTATATTTGCATGGTACATGGCACAAATTTCATGTTGACATGGGATTCTAGTAAGATCTCATGCCCTACATGAGCACAAGCCCTTGTTAAGATACACACCATGTCTATACTGTCCCTATACGATCTCATAACCATGATCTCCATTAAAATACACCCTACCGTTAATAACTAAATACCTATTTACTTCAAATAATTCCATACACTTAAGACTGCATTCATACTTTCAATTCTTAACATTATGTTCACCATCAGCCCACTTGGTCAACATCTTTAGCCTAATACTTTGAAACATTCTAATCACTGGATAATATCTATATTCATTAATCCATGAATTTAAGCTCTTACTAATGTTATTGTCCATTATCCAGGATTAGCAAGTAGGTTTGAAGAAAGCTCTTACCCAAGTATTCTGAGGATAGGACAATACTGCCTTAGTAGTGCAATCACTTATTTTCTCAATGGACTTCATATTGTCAGTAAAGGTACTTTAAGCACATAAAAAAATTTCTTCTTGAACTCATTCCCCCTCCATGCCTTGCTTCAATTAGCATATATATGTTAAACACAAAATCTTTACTCAACGGTAGGTAAAATGTTGCCCACATCTTGCAATAAGCCTTATCATAATTCAAACAAGTAGTCAATAAATAAGTTTTCATAACTTTCAACAATTTAACCAGTGTTAACTAACCCGGCCCGGACTAGCTGAACCAGACCAAAAACCGGCGACCCGACCTCTAAATCGGTCCTGTCCGGGTCAAATTTTTTATTTTTTTAATTTTTTTTTTAAAAAAATTTCCTTTAGAATTTCATACTATATCTAAAATATTTCATTTCTTACTGGTTTGGTCCCGGTTTGACTCCGGTCTGACCTACTGACCCTTGACCCAGTACCTCGATCGGTTCACTGACCTGTCTAGGTTTAATTACCTTGAATTTAACAAGTCTTTTGTGTAAATTACAACCTTCTGTGTGTCAGATATGAGAGTCACATCTGTACTAAGTATTAACTCTAGAGATTTGCTAAGTAAGAAATTATTCCCAGTGTAAACCATTTTCTTTCTGAACTAATTAGAATGCCAATGGATATAATGAATTATTGACATTCGCTTTAACTACAATCAACAAGATACCCTATGTTTGATCCTTTACAAACGTGCCATCAACACCAATCAATGGCCTGCATCTAGCTTTCCACCCAACTTGCGTAATGGTTTGAAACACAAAGTTAAGTATTAGCACTCATTTGAACAAAACAATAACATCATATATCAAATGTTACCTTCAAAAAATTAAAACAAAGGTACATCCTTTTGAACACCTTGCTCTATCGCCTCAACGCTTAAATCAACATGGACATCAGAACCTGGGTTTGACATCCTTAGTTCATTGCAATAAGCCTTCCACTTCGGGAATTCACCCATGAAGCTACCTTCCATATCTTACATAATTTTCATCTTTGCACGTTTGCATTTGTAAATACTTACATTGAACTTCAAATCATGCTCTACTTTCTTTTTCATGTCACTGATCCTAAATTTAGGCAACTTTTGAACTTTGTCCTTGTATTCTCGAGACAGCCACTAAACTTATGCTCTCATATTCTTTTAGACCCGAGCACAACTATGCTCTATGTTAACAGTCCTTACCTCGAATCCTACTTGCTGCCCAACAGTTGAAGCATAAACAAAAAATGGGCACTCTTCCTCACACACACCCTTCATCAAACTTCTATCACTCTTGGCCATTCTGAGATTAATGGCTTTCATAATTGTATACCAATCTATGACTCTTTTCAGCTCATCCTAACGTCATGCCTACTATCAAGATAGGATTTGACTCACCTGCTCCTCTCATTTCTTCTGGACTTCTATCATTGTCTTGGTCCTCCTCCTCGTTGGCTTTACTTTCCCCATTGTTTAAAAATTCATAATCTGGCACAACACTCTCATCAATGTCAAAGCTTCTACTTTCAGTAAAATAGTCCTTATTGTCATAGTCACTATCATAAATTACACTAAGAACCTCATTTCCCTGTCTCTACCCTACACCTCTTACACTATCTACAATAGAGTTATTTCCTACCTTAGTTTTCCCCTTTGATTCTCGAACCCCAACTTTCCTAACGTTCTCAAGCAACCTCGCCTGCCTTTGCTTGATGTTTCCCGTGTATTTCCCAACCCCAAATCGACCTTCCCTTTTCTCTTTGACGCCATTAACTATGCAACAAATATAAACCACAAATCACACAAGGGCTTAGATGCCATTTCACTGTACAAAGAACAAAAAAATATTATCGAGACCACTTCAAATCTTACCTCTGTATGTCCTTTTCGTTTTGTTGCTTCTCTCCAACTTTGAATCAGAATCTCACCACATGTATCACACCTTGAAGCCTTCAATCTCTGCACATTCATCCGAAACCTTAATGGCAATTTGCCAGTCTTTTCTCTCACGCATGGACGATCGATCTGGAAACCTAATCCTAATAACAGCTCTTTAATCCATCATCACTCCCCCTCTTCTTTTTCAATCCCATCTTTTCTTGTTTATTGTTCCTCATTTACGGTTAAATCCTGCCTTTTTACCTTTTGCATAGAACAAGTCATCACAAGAGGATGTCCATGTAATTGCCATCTCATCCCACATGTCACACAAACAGTCAAAAGTTACATTTTGACGGTCAACATCTAGCAACTTAACAGAATTGACATTATTGGTCTACTTTTAATGCTCGTAGGTACTTTTGAACCCAAAAAATGTTTACTATGTGAGTAGGTCTTTCGGAAAATGTTTATAGATAGAATTGCACATTTGCTCTATAATAAAAGCATAAGCAGGTTTTTAGTTGCTTTTGGTCCAACAGAGTAGAGAGAGGGGAAACGTGAAGATAGAGGGAAAAAAGCACAATGTTGCAAAGAAGAGAGAGAGAGAGAGAGAGAGAGAAGAAAAGTGGGACCTTACTTTAATGAAAAAATAAAATTACTCTAAAAGACCCAACAATTATATGTAAAGAAAGCCAATCCAAATATAGATCACAATATATTATTTAACTTTTATCAAAACTTATGTTTACAAAAGTTAAAGGAAATAAAAACCACTTTTTTCGAAAGGGTGTGTTTGGATTAGTGGTGGCATATGTGATTTTGTTTTTCAATTTGACTTTTACAAACTCAAGGTATGGTAAAAGTCAAATTCAGTAATATGATTTATGTTTGATTGACTTTTATAAAATTTAGTTTAACAAACTGAAAATTGTTTGGTTGATTAGTGGAAAAACAAGTTTAGATGTAAAATTTAAAAAAAATATGAATTTTATTAAATGACATATACACATATTATATTCACATTAATTCTAAAAAAAATATCAAAATTATTTAAAAATTAATATATTTTTGGGAAAAATTTTGTAAACACTAAAATATATTTAATAGATAGAAATATACATATATTATAAATAATAACAAAGTTAACTTTTTTAGCTAAAACCTGAATATTATATTGCATCTGTCATTATTATTTCCAACCTAAAGAACTAATCTCTTTAATAAAATGAAAAAGACAAAAGTGGAGAGGACATATGTGGGTTTGACAAGGACATCAATGAGCATATTTGTGGGACCATCACCACATCTATCTCAATTTTATCCATCTCAACATAAAGCATGGAAAAGTTGTTTATTTCTAAGAGTTAGGTAGATCCGATAAGCCAGATAGAGGAAAAGCTATTCCAAACACCAACAAAAGGTAAAAAGCCACTTTTGGCTGTTTGGATGCACATTTGGGACTCAAACATGATCCTAAACACACTCTTGGTGTGTTGCCCGAGTTTGAGCAGTATTGAGGCATTATTCTTCTCTCCCTTGTTATTGGTATCAACTATGTGAATTAAAACTCTAGACTTCTTATTAGAAACGGAAGAATCGTGATTCAAATCGCACGAATTGATTCGAAAGATGCTTCCAGTGATGCGAATCGGTTGGATGTTTAGATTTGAACTTGAATCAATCCTGTATCATCTGATTCTTGCTGGAATCACGATTTCCTGGGATGATACAGATGGCGGGTTGCTCATAGATCCAAGTCGGATTTGTATACAACTCACTTCAAAAACACCCCCCTTGAATTTTTTTTCCACTTCCCCTCCAGATTTTCCTTTTCAGATCAGTGAATTCAATCGACGTTTGCATTTTTTTTCACTTTGCAGTACAACTTCTTTCCTTTTTTTCTATATTGCCCATTTTGACTTTGAGAATAAAGTAAAACACCTAAATTGAAGAATCTCAATCAAAGAGGATTATGTTTTTTAAGGAAAAAGATTATATATAAAATATCTAAATCTTATATCTATCATGAATTCATGATATTTGATATATTTCAACTGAATTTTATTTAGACTAAGTAATTTCCATAATTTATGGGATCTTTACTTAATTAATCAATCCTTTTGTGTAGAAAAAAGATTATATGTATTTCCTTTTATCACATCGAGATATTGAGTCATATATATTTCCTTTTATCCCATTAGGCCATCATAACCCTATTTTTTTTATTCCTCTTTCTCCTTGCCATTACATTCCTTGTTGGATTGTTCCATTCCTCACACAGTTGGAAAAGCCTTTTACTCCTATTCCCATATGGTAATACTTGTTCCTCTTCATCTTCCTCTTTCATTGCAATTCAACTGGTTATTTTTCCTCTCATATTATTTTGGCGCTATTGTATTATTTTTGTGGTTAGAAGAATGACTCAAAATAAAAAAAAAAAAAGAAGGAACTTGATATTACATTGGGACATTATGAAGGTGTTCCTTCACATAGACTTTTGGTTAAGTGCAAATATTGTTCATGTGAATATTGGGGTGGTGTGGCTAGGATAAAACAACATTTGGTTGGAACTAGAGACAATGTGGCTCCTTGTACAAGTGTTCCCGATGATGTTAAGGGGTTGTTTCTTAAAATGCTAGACAATAGAGAGAAAAGAAAAAATGCTATTAGTCTTGAAGTGTTTAAGGAGGCAACTTCCCAAGATGCTAATGCAAATAAGGGTAGAGTGGACTCTTTTGTTGCCAAAGGGAAGGATGAAACATAAAAATCTATGAAAAAGAGAACAATGAATGAGATTTAAAAGATAGAGATTTAGTGATTCAAGATATTTATAAGTACATATATGGTAATGCTCTACCATCCAATTTGGTAAGAAGTCCGTTGTTTGTTCACATGTTAAAATCTATTGGTGAATATGGTAGGGGTTTGAAACCTCATACTTTTCATGAGGTGAGAGTTTCTTACTTAAAAGAAGTAGTTGATAAAATTCAAGAAAGTTTAAAGAAGTATAAGAGTGACTAGGAAAAATGGGGTAGTACCTTGATTTGTGATGGTTGAACTGATGGTAAAGGGAGATCTCTTACTAATTTTCTGGTGAACAATCAAGTGGAACAATTTTCCTAAAATCTGTAGACACAAGTAGTACCATTAAAGATGCCAAACAAATGTTTGAATTACTAGATAATATGATTGAGCAAATTGGAGAGGATAATGTAGTGCAAGTTGTGACAGATGGTGCTGCAAATCTTGTGGTAGTAGGGACGATGTTAGAAGAGAAGAGAAAAAAATTATTTTGGTCCCCTTATGCAGCACACTACCTTGATTTAATCCTTGAGGATATTGGGAGGTTTCTAGTTTTTTATAGTACCATCACAAATGCAAAGAAAATAACAACCTTCATCTATAGGCATACATAGGTTCTTAACTTGTACATAAAGTATTCCAAGGGAAGAGAATTAGCTAGACTGGCAGTGACAAAATTTGCAACACCTTATCTTACATTGAGTTGCATTTTGAAGCAAAAGAGTGCTCTTCGTACTATGTTTGCTTCAGAAGATTTGACTTCTAGTTCTTATGCTAGTAAAAGTAAGGGTAAGCAAGTGGAGGATGTGGTTTTTAGTAATTCTAAAATTTGGAAGTCCATCATATATTGCTTGAAGTGTGTGGTTCCGCTTGTAAAAGTTTTGAGGCTTGTAAATGGTGATTTTAGACCTGTCATGCCATATATTTATGAAGCAAATGATAGAGCCAAAGAAGAAATTGCTAACAATTGTTAAGATAAGAAATCAAGGTACAAGAAGGTGTGGAAGATCATTGATATTCGTTGGGAACGACAACTACATAGGCCCCTCCATGCAGCTGTATGCTATCTCAATCCTAAGTAAGTTTTATCATGTACTTTACATATTTATTGTTTAAGTGTATGTTTGGAAAATAAAATTTATCTTATTTATTGTTTTATAATTTTTTTAGGTTTCATTTTAGCAAATAATTTAATGCTGGCAAAGAGGTAATGTTTGGTTTATATGAAACCATTGAGAGAATGGTTCCATATAGGAGGATAGGATTTGACATTGATCAACAACTTGAAGCATTTAAGGCTGCCAATGGTTTTTTTGGGAGGAGCATGACAAATGATACTAGAGATAAAAAGTAGCCTGATAGATTTTTGCCTTTCTCTACTGTTTTTCAAAATTTAATTTTTAATCCTATAAAAATCTAAGTTTTCGAAAGCACTTCTAAATTATTATTGCATTTGTTTTGGTAGCTCTTTGGTGGGAAAGTAATGGCGGAGAAGGTAAGGAGTTACAAAAGGCGGCCATGAGAGTTTTTGAGTCTTACATGTAGTGCTACTGGATGTGAGAAATTGGAGCACCTTTGATCAAGTGCATACTAAACGAAGAAATCGCTTAGAATAACAAAGGTTAAATGCACTTGTGTTTGTCATGTACAACCTTCAACTTGAGATGAGACAAAAGAAAAGAGAGGAGAAGGGAGAGACTTATGATCCAATATGTTTATTAAATAGAGTCTGATAATGAGTGGATTAATGAAAAAGAAGATCGTTGTTTGCCAATTGATGCATCATGGATGGACATCCATGAAAGTTTCACTCTTGATGAGGGAGCTCCAAACAAGAAAAGGGAGAGAGATATAATATTTTATTTAAAACTAAACTTAGGTTGATTCTTATTTAAAATTTAAATATATACTATCATGCTTATTAAATGTTTTTTTTCTAGGTCCAAGGAACTTGAATGCCAAAGCCAATAACAAAGGGAAGTCTATAATAGGGCAAGATAATGTGAATGAAGAGAATGTTGAAGATGGTGGGGATGAGGATGAAGATTAAGTTAGGGTTTTGAAGTATGACAGTGACTTAACTGATTTTAATTGATCTTTATGACTATTTGTCATTTTGATGTTTGCTCTTTAAATGTTAGTTTTATGAAGTTTGAAGTGTTATTTGTCTTTAAAATACTAAATTACTAATATCTAGAAACTTTAGATGTTCTCTTATGTGAATATTACATTTATATCATTTTAAATAATTGATAATGAAACTTACGATTTACGATACATTTTGATTCACAATTTCAAAAATAGATTTTCTGATTCACGATTCATATCCCAATTTGATAACCATACTTTAGACAAATTATGTATGGATTTAGGACTGAATAAATTTAATGCAGAAAAATTGGAAAAAATCGTAGGCTAAGGCTGCCCGTTAGCCTATGAAGAAAGAGCGCGACCTAAATCTCTTTCGGAAATGGGCTAGTCCAAACCATCATGTCTTATAGTACTAAACTTGTGATGGGCCATCGTGTTAAACTTGTGAGGTCTTTATTGCCATTGTTGCTAGTCCTCCTATGTAAAGACAAAATTGTGACAACTGTTTCTTTAACATGTCTAATGTTTATGTACCAAAAAAATGTCTAATAATGTTTATTTACCAAAAAAAAGTGTCTAAGTATGCAATACCATATTGCGTGGATGAGAGAAGGGAGAAACGAATCAAGCATAAAAGGGATTTTGATAAAACAAATCTTTTAGATAGAAATTTAAACCTCTGGTCCTTTTGCCAATATTACTTTCACTGTTATCTTGGAGTGAATATAACACGGATATAAATTTTTGTACAGATCTCCTTTTTGCCGACATTTTTTTTTGGATGAATTACAATGTTAACATAAACCATGCTATGAGGGTAATTGCTATTTTAAATTATGTATATTAAAATATTTACACTGAAGCTTTTTTTTTTTTTTTTTGCTTTATTTCTCATTCTGAGCCCCTCCTCACTCAGCTTCTCTGGCCGAAAGCAAACTTTAAAATAAAATAAACTCCGCTAGCCCTTCCAGCTAAAACAGTGTCCTGATTTCTAAGGCTTTGTTTGGTTGGAGGTTAGGTTAGGTTGGGGTGAGGTTGATTTTGTTTGGTTGGAGGTTAGGTTAGGTTGGGGTAGGTTGGGCGTAAAAAAGTGGTGTTTGGTTGGAAGGAGGTTAGGTTAGGTGTTGGATGTTTTTTTGTCTTCTAGTGGTAACCTAACCTAGGTTCTGAAACCTCCAAAATTGAGGTTTTTCCTAGGTGAGAGAATATTTGTCTTCAATTGTGACTAAATTGCCCATGACAATTTTTTAAAATTCCAACACTGCCATAACTTGACCTCCTAATTCAACGAACTTTCCAAATAATAATAATTTTATAAATAATTATTTATATGCTTACACGAATAATTATTTTATAAATAATAATTTTATATAAATAATTGTTATTAATAAATACATTATAAAAGAAGAAGGAAAATATATAGAAGGGCATTTTAACCTCCTCTAACCTAACTTAAATAAACCTCACTTAACCTAACATTCGTTGAACTAAACAACATTATAATCTCTTTTAACCTAATTTAAGTAAACCTCACTTAACTTAACCTTCGTTGAACCAAACAAAATCTAAGTGGTTAGGACCTAGAGAGGAGTACTCAATGCGAGATATCATAATACTGCAGTTCTATAAATTATTGAGAGAAAGAAAGAACAATATCATTTAAATTTTAAAAATTTAAATTAGTTCTTTGATAAAGATTTATATTATTAATTTTATTATTATTCTCATCAATGCCATTATTCTTTTTGTCAGTGGAATTTTGAAATTTAAATGATATTTTTTTTTGTTATTCTTCCTAAATTATTTGTGGCAAAAAAATTGCGTTTAAAATATAAGTTATGCATATAATAATAAAGTTTTATTAATGTTACACTTATTCACAAATAGTTGAGCATATGTAAAAGAGATGAGAGAGAGGGGTATGAATACATAGAGATGAAAAGACGTGAGAGAAGATATACACATTTTTATAGATATGAGTAAATATGAAAAAAAAAAATATTTATTTAATGTTTTTCTTGATTTGTAAGAATGTGGCGCCCTTATAATAAGATACTCAGTGCTAATAATAACAATAATAAATTTTCAATAATAACAAAATTAATACTACCTTCGATCTTTAATCTAAGACCTATTTAAGAAGTTAATTTTGGTTTTAAATATAAGACCTATTTTTTATATTTAATTTTCCTAATTTACACTTATTGATACTCCCTCGATAATAATTAAAAAGGAATTAATAAATATAATTAGTGTACTTTAAAAAACACGTATCATATTAATTAACTTAATTAATTTTTTTAATATAATCAAATTAGATAAATAAATCTTATAAAAAAAAATAATATTAATTAATTGACCATACATATATTAAATTCTTTATATCTATTATAATAGCAAGTTGTTTAATAAATAGTCATGCGACATATTTTTTAAATATTATTATTTAATTATAAACCAACATTAAAAAAAAAAGACACGTAGAGACATGTAATTAGAGAACATTACTGATAGAGATAAGGAACTCTCCCCTACCAATTTTCCTTAATTAATTATATTCAATAGAGTGAATGACAACTCATATGCTGGCTCTAGGTTATTGGCTGAAGGCTGCCACTTATTGTACGAATTAATTGACGTGGTCGAGCCTTCGTACGGACAGGCATTTCTTTATTTCTCCCTTCCCAATACTCGGTGCATTTTCTCTGTTCCGAAATAACTGGCAACCGACAAAGTTGTGTGCTGTTTTCCGATAGCACCCCGCTCTTGTCTGAGTATCTGTCACCGGTAGCTTAAGTTGTCGGTGCCTGCATCCACGTGTCGTCACTGCCGCCGAGAGCACCGAGCTAATTGTGCCTCCACTCGGGGAAAAGCTTCTCCACGGGGTATGTGTTGTTTGGATTCACGTGTTCGCGAGCATTTATTCTCTTTTTTTCTTGATTTGGGAAGGGTCGAATTTTCCCTCCGGTGTTTGCCAAAAGAAGAAACCAATTAGGTTCCGTGACTTGCCCTTTTCCGATAGTCGTTCAGATTTGTGGTTTGAGAATAATACCTGTATAGTGCTCAGGAGCAGTATATTAGAATACGAGAGGAGAAGTGGAGTAAGCAGACAAATCAATCAATCAATCAGCCATCTCGATTTGTCTCACCGTTTCTTCTCGGGAAAATTTTTCCTAGGGTTTCCAAAGACGCAGCCAGTAACTTCCATGAGTATTTTGAGAGCTCGTCAATAAAATTTGTATTCTGTGGTTTCTGAAGGCAAGTTCAGTTTTGATTCGCCTGTTACTACTTTCTTTTTATTCATAATCCCATCACATCTGGGCTCTGCGCGCTCATTTTTAGCAAAATTTTGAAAATATTAATATATCCTGAAACTAGCGCGCCTTTAGTGGTTTCTTTCGGTTCTAAAATCGTCAGCAACTTACCAGATCCCTTTTGTTTCTGTCCGTTTCAGTTGGAGATATAGTGAGAAACCAAATCGCCTTCGCGAGAATCGTTTTATTGGTGCGTTTAGAAGCCGAGAGGTGTGAAGAAAGAAACGATGGTGAGAGGAAAAACTGAGATGAAACGCATAGAAAACGACACGAGCAGGCAAGTGACGTTCTCGAAGAGAAGGAACGGGCTGCTTAAGAAGGCTTTCGAGCTGTCTGTGCTATGTGATGCTGAAGTTGCACTCATTATCTTCTCGCCCAGAGGCAGGCTTTCTGAGTTCTCCAGTTCTAGGTATGTTCTACTGGTGCTATCCCCAAAACGACCCCTAATGTTACCAAAACTAAGTTTATTTATATCAGTTTCTATCTATTTGGTTCAATTATGCCGGATCTGTATTTACTATTTACAATCAATATGACAAATTAGATTTTGGATATTATTGATCCATCGGCTGCAGGTACAATATTATGCCACCTAGCCTGTACTGTAAGCTCACCCTTTGTAGGTCTAATCTGCTCCAAGACCACACCTGATTTAACTTTTTATGTCCGCCTCTCTCTCTCTCTCTCTCTCTCTCTCACTCTCACTCTCACTATATCTCTCTCCGCCCATTTGTTTTTTATAGAAACGGAGTTAATTACTCTCATACAGATTATAGTACGAGGGAGGGTAGGACTGAAGAAGCTAGAGAGAGTAATAAATAGATACATTTTTAAGTCAGGACTGAGAAACTTGAAAGTAGAAACGGGAGCGATAGTGATAGCCGTTCCAAACTCCATTATAGGAGTCCGTAGTAGGTACACAGCTTTACAAAATTCAAAGTCTCATAATTTCCGAGTCACCCGGTTGATATTGGTAGATTGATGCTAGTTGACCGCAATCCAATCCCACTGTCTCTTAACCCTTGAGAAAATCATGGGGCTCTTTGGCCTTTTCAAGAGTTTAACAGACAAATTAATGGATTATTTAATTTGATATAAAAAATATATAATTTTATGAATGAATTTTACCTACTCTTACCTTTAAAGAGGTGAAAAAAAAGATATAATATTTTCAATATCAATAATCAATATATATATATATTGCATATCTTATTTTTTGTGGATTAAAACTAAAAATTATATTTCTGCCTAATATATTTATCCAATTCCTTTTTTTTTCAAGTTCCAAATTTCTACCCACATCTCATTCGAACTTCTACTATTTAGTTCTAGGCTTATATGTTTTGCAGCAGCAGTGTTGAAAATTTTAAGCTAAATGTCATCCATAAATTTGTGTGACAAATTATTCGACAAAGACTGCCTAGCTTAAAAGTTTTTCGTAATGAACTGTTTTCACTGCAAATCAAGAGTATGTTAGTTCTCAACATTCAATCAAGATGCTTAACAGACCAGACAGACGCAATGCAATAATGTAGTAAGCTATTCCTTTTCTTTTTTGTGAATAATTTAGTATGCTATTCGGATACATTTCTGTGATCACAAGACTTTATTAATTCTAATTAAATTAAATTTAAATATAAACTATTTGGCAAAAAAAAATTAATTTGGTAAAAGTTAAACTAGTTGGAACCTTATTGACTGTTCAAGTCAAGGTGGACACGTATCAAAATAAGAGCTCCTGTCCTTGCTTTACCAGGAATCGATATTATTGTACGCCCATATCTTATTGTGGATTTGTGGTTAAGGGTTCAAAAATAATTATAAAAAAACTGTGTCTCTTTTCTTACAGCAATTCCTGTTCCCTATTATTTGGTAAAAGTTACCCTTGTACATGGGTATTGAGTTATGTGGGTATGGTTTCCATGCTTTTTGGGTTTGCAGCAAGCGAGGTTAAAAAAACATATGCAAATCCAACTCTCAGGGATTTATAAAAGACCTCCCATGGCCTGCTGACCTGAGCTTATATAGTTGTGTGTGTCAAATCATTTTTGAATAATGTTATGTTTAATGACATAACAGTGTCATAGGTACTTTATATATAATAATTTACACTTACATATCTGTATCTATATAAGGTCCTCAAACTTATGAGTCTAAGGAAGTCGTAACAGTAGTGATGTAAAATTGTATGAGTTTACTTTTATCAATATATATGTATTAATATTGTATAATTAAATAATTAAAATATAAAAAATGACAACAATTTGATTTAAATATATTTTAAATCTAAATAATTGAAATTAAATTTGTTAAAATTCATACTTTACTATACTCAACAATGGAATTTCTATAAAATTCATATATAAAGCCATTGAATATGATAATATCCAAAAAAGTTAACATGAGTTCAAAAGTGAATTAACATGATTTTATAAGCTATAAACATAATAACAATAGTAAATTCAGTGTGTGAACTCACGAGTTTAATTGAGCTTACAACTATCACGAGTATAAGAGTGACTTGACACGATTTTATAAGATAAAAATGTAAAAACGGTAAATTTAGAAAGCCAACTTGTTAGTTTGACAACAATGACTATTATGTACTATGTGTATAAAACAAAATCTAAAAAAAAATATAAGTCATAATTAAATGGTGCAGTATGATTCAAAATCCATGCAACTACATTCTAAGTA
Organism: Inga laurina; assembly: GCA_963855925.1. Taxonomy (NCBI): domain Eukaryota; kingdom Viridiplantae; phylum Streptophyta; class Magnoliopsida; order Fabales; family Fabaceae; genus Inga; species Inga laurina. Next base: position 48,509,824 of record OY979712.1, read on the forward strand.
CTTCATATAAAGTAATTATTGCCTAGAGTTTCTTTTTTAGTAGGATACAAAATAAGTTTTTAAGACATACACTTTCCTGTGTTCTTGGAGGTACTTCAGTGTGAATAAAACGGTTGAACGCTATCTAAGGAAAGTCAAGGACCGGGGGCTTGGCACCAAAGGAAGCCAAGCAAACACGCAGGTTAGCCTTCCATATTTGCTTTAACCGTCTAGTTAAGATTTATAACCTGATTCTGAGTGTTTTGAATTCTCTCGTGAAAGTGGTTATTAGTTTGTCGAATGCAACAGTGAATGGATATAAATATTTGACTGAAATGATGTGTTATGGTATGAGTTAATAATCATTTTCATCACACCTATATGCATAGTCATTAATGACCATTATGTTACAGGTATTACAATGTTATAGTAGCATGTAACTATTTGTCTTATAGCCGTCATGTTATCTAGTTTTAAATCCTTTCGAAGCTGAATTCTAATTTTGTGTATAGACATGGATGAGATATTTGACAAAGATAAATGGTAGCCTTACTGAATATTATTTCTGGAAAATGATATTCTTGAAAAAAGATGATAAATGAGGTGTTGAGATGAATGCCAAGACTGTCTCAAATTTTATGTTGCGGCCATCAAGTTATGAATAATATTCTTTTAATTAGAACTGTACTCAATATGCATGAACCGATTAGGTCATATATTATTTATGACTCTTACGATCAACATATAGTGTGGTGACTATTGTCTATCAATTGATAAGAAAGGCCTGCATTTGATATGCTTATTATATTGAAAACCATAGAGCATTCCTTGATGAAGGAATATCTCTTACTCCCTCTTGTCCTTAATATAAAACATATCTACCTAACTTGATTAGATTAAAGAAGTCAGTTAAGTTAGTTAATATGACATGTATTTTTAAAAAGACCTAGTCATCTTTTTTAATTTTCTCATTCCCTCTCCTCCTTGATTATTGCTGAGGCACTATCAATAGGCTAAATTAGGAAAAAATTGATAAATATGAAAATTATGTTTTATATTTAGGATTAAAATCAACTCTCCAAATATGTTTTATATTGAGGATCGGAGGGAGCAACTTCTTTGATAACCCGCCCTGAATTTGAGTTGCTTCTTTGGCTTTGTATTCTGAAGTTTGATGGCCTGAAAGAGACACTGCACTGCACCACGTTTGATTGATTTTAACGCATTATTTGATGGGATATTGGTGAAGACGGATCAGTGCTTCTAGCTAATTCTTTTTTCGCATGCTTGCGTTTGAAGGAAGGTACTATTAACATGACTAAGAAGATAGAGCATCTCGAAGTTCTTAAAAGGTTAGTTTCTCATTTGTTAGTTGTTATATACATACAAGGGATCAATCACACGAACCAAATGGTATGTTTGTCATGATTATTGCAGGAAGTTTCTGGGAGATGGTTTGGATGCGTGCTCTATTGACGAGTTAAGTCAGATAGAGAACCAGCTGGAACAAAGTTTGACCAAAATTAGGGCAAGAAAGGTACACTGGATCGCATCTTGTGATTTCCTCTACTCAACTTTTAGATCAATTACAACTGTTAGCATTCATTTTTTCCCTAATTTGTTATGTTCAGTATATATATAGCATCTAAAATTTATAACGTACAGCCAAAGAGACTTAATGGTCGTAGTTAGCTATAGTTAGTCCTCAATTTCAACCCTTTAGAAACTAAGGCTGAAACGTACATTTGACAATGGTGACTCAGAATCAACTGTTCAAGGAACAGATCGGAGAGCTAGTAGAAGAGGTAATGCTGCTAAACTTGTACATGCGAACGTATTTACAGCTCCTTGTATACATGTTTCAGATTATGCTCACTATAAATTATATCATCGGTGTTTGAGTTTTCTTCAGGAAAAGCGCTTACTGGAAATAAATAAAGATTTGCGGGAGCAGGTGAAACTCTTTCTCCCTCCTCGTATAGATTCTAACTTTCTGGGAAGAAGCATCTCTGACTTAAATGGGAATCAATCCTGCTTTTCTTCCACGCCCATGATATATATATATATATATTGACAAGTCGCAAAACAAATCGAAACCTCAAATACTCCATGTCTCCATCTTTCAGATTAATATATTGTGTGTTTGGAATGTTTTCTCAACATTATATTTCGTGGTCAGTTTTCACGGTGTGGCGGCAATGAACTACAGCGGCGGAATTCGGCTGATGAAGAGCAGGATGATGAGAACTTGAACGAAGGAGCGGATGGCGTGGAGACAGAGTTGGTGATAGGACCACCTGCAGAGAGACGCATAATGCCTTGAAACGCACGTCATATTTATATTTTTTTTTCCAATGTACGCAAATCTGTGTGTTTAATAATGCTGCTCCGAAAAAGTGAAAATCTCACCCCAATAAACCTGCGGGAATTTTCATATCTATGTCAGTTTTTGGTCTTGTGCCTCTCCATGAGGAATCAAATAATTTCTGTTTATTATAGAGGCAGCACTTTCTTTTTGTTTTTTTTATTTGATCAAAGAGTTTTTCTTTTCGGCTTAGAATGTGAAGGTTTCTCACCTCTTTTAATAAGTGCACTTCTCAAAATTGGAACTTGTGTTATTCTCTTAAAGTTGAGGCTGCTTACTATCTCAACCATCAACTTATTTTTCATTCCCTTTTGCTAAGTACAAGTGTTCTCTTATTAGAAATAATCCTATTCAAAGGACTACTAGACATTAAGGGTCCATTTGGTATGATGGAATTGGGGAGATTGGAAATGTGATTGAGTCTTAATTCCATGAAGAGGCTTGTTTGGTGTGATGGAATTGAGTTTCAATTCCATTTCCATATGGAAGCCAATTAGCCCAATTTCATCAAAATGGCTTCCACTAAAAAAAAAAAAGTCTTGATTTGTAAATCCATGTCTCCATTTCCCATGTCACCGTCTCCCTTCTCAGTCACAATGGTCGACTTCTCCCTTCTCAATCACCATGCTTGACCAACCAACCACCTGAACTCACCATGCTCACGTTGTCTCACCCCATCGTCCGCAATGACAATACCTCCGCCGAACCAGGTAAATGACAATGGTGGCCGCTAGATCTACTCATTCACCCCCTCCAACGAGGCCACCAGATCTGAACTCCTTCAAGTCCTTCCTACTTGCAAGCTTCTCACTCCAACCGCCGGGAAGCTTCAAAATCTTCAATCGGGTTAATCAACTCAGTGGCGATGTAGAGGAGCAACTCAGCTTCATTGGGCGACAAATCGGCGAGTAACGAACTCTATCGTTTGATGAGGTTCTTTATAGCATCCAAATCATCACTTGTGACAAGCATGATGGAGATGGAGGGGGTCGACGAATGTGAGCTTGAGTTTGAGATTATGAGTGGAGATGGTGGGTTGATGTAGGGATGAGCATGGACTGGACTGGACCAGGTTTGACATCAACCCGAAGTCTGGTCTTGAGAAGATCTCGGGTTACACAAAGCAGTCCGTGGTCTAGTCTGGTCCAACACTAACCTGGGGTCGGGCTGGACTAGACCAAGAGTCCAGGTAGTCCAGGACCTAAATTTAATATTTTTTTTATTTTTATTTTTTCCTTTTTGGAAGGCAAAATTTGAACCTATTAAACACAATTAGGACTACAAAAATACCTATAATAATATAAAATATGTCTCCAAAAATTAAAACATAAATCTATAAGAATATCCAACAACATTCAAGAACAATAAAAAAAATATGTTGAGAAAAAAGATTTAAACATGATAAATATAATAAAAATACCTATAATCATATAAAAATCATCATAAAAAATAACAATTGCTTATAAATCCTTAAAAAAACTTTAACAACATTAAATAAAAAATAACATCTAAATTATAAAATTTTTTTTAAACAAAATTGACCTGGACCAGACCGGACCAGTCTAGGTGGTTTGGTCCCCTGATCTGGAACCCGGTCCAACCCGACCAGTTAGTCTGGTCTGGTCTGGTCCGATTTCATTATATTGTTTGTTTGGACTGGACCAGACCAGCTCGGATCAGATCAAACTGGACAGACCATCGGGTTTTTGCTCATCTCTAGGTTGATGTGTTGAAGGAATTTTTTTTTTAAAAAAAATAGGAGAACACTTTTGATATAAAAATTAAGTCTTATTTCCATAACATACTAATATAAACATAGTTTTAAACCTCATTTTTGTCTCCATATCTATATCCATATTCGTTTCCATCTCCATTAAAATCAATTCCAGCATACCAAATAGGCCCTAAATGTAGGCACCTCTCTCAATAGGAGGATTTGAACATTAGTTCGTCACGTTATGAAGCCAGCAGCTTGTTGGTAGAGCCAGCATTTTGTTTTTGTTGGTGGGATAAATGATGATAGCATGACAAACGGGCCCTCGGCCCAAATCTAAGGACAAAAAAAAAAAATCACGGGATAGTACTAATGAGGCATCTAGCAGGTCCAGAGCACTCCTAAGCTGTGCTGAAGGTTCTGTTTGATAAGCCCAGAGGTTCAGGGGGTGTCCAGGATATCTGAAAATAATTAATTTTGTATTTTATAAAAATAAAATTCATCTCAGATATTTATGCCGGCATGTAGCAGAAGTGTTGAACTGTAGAAATGGTTATCGTTTTTGTCAGTCAAAATTTGCAATTCTCAGTTTTGACTTCTTAGGATTCAGGTCTTTATATCTCCCAATTTTTCAATTACTCGTATTTTTTATGAAATTAAATTTATTTTGATATCATGCGATAATGAAAAAAGTTTCAACAAGCGGACGACACTCCAGTTATGGGCTTCGGTGTTCCCACCACCCAACTAAAACATTAGTTGTTTAGCATCTGTGTTTTATCTTATACTCCCTCCTGTTTTTTTAAAATAAGGAACAAACATCAACGGTATGTGCTTAAAACGTTGATTAAAAGTAATAAATGTATAAGATGTTTTCTCTCCGCTTGTGAGATAAAGTTACGTACATTTATTCCTTCTCATATTTCACATGGTGGGAATTTTATACATTGGACTGTTCTTATACTATTATTTATAAAGAGAGTATATAAAAAATAATGAGTGATATATATTTAATAGTTGAAAAATTTCAGACGAAAGGTATTTATTCCTTATATTCATTAAGGACCTCGTGTAAGACAGATTATTTCTTTTTATACCAGAAGGAGTACCAGCTGTTGATCACAATAAACATATATAACGTTAACGCTAGTATGTCTTCACAAAAAAACAAATATCCTTTCATGATTTTTTTCGTGAGAATTGTTAATACCCAATCCCAGTAAACGTGTAAATACAAGAAAGTGTGTAGATTCCCTTTTTTTTTTTTTTCTGTGGAACCGAGTGCATTAATATTTTCGTTGTCATATTGTTGCGGGTTCACTTTTACATAAGTTATTTATCCAATTGTCAATCCAAACACTCATTATTTTACCCAATCTAACTTTTTTTTTTAATTCTAAAATTCTATAGATTTAAATAAAAATAAGTCGCTTATTCAATCATCAAACCAAACACACCCAATGACTCTTCTTCATAACTTGGAATTAGCATGCCGGTTCTGATGGCTCACTCGATCACTTCCTTCAGTTGTACGTACTTCCTTTTTCTTTAAAAAAGAGAAAGAAGAACTCAAAATATTTTGTACGGCTACTTCATCTGTTTCATCATCCGATCCTCTTGTCTTTATTATATATATATATATATATATATGGGTTTGTGTGTGTGTGTATTTTGTGAGAGTTCGGTATGTATGTATGTATAACAGAAAATTTGGCATGTTTTTAGGCAGACAGGAAATTTTGTTTGTTTGGATATATATTTTTGTTATTCGGCAAAAAAAAAGGATATATAGTTTTGTTTAGCTTTTGCATATATCGTCATCTCCATCCAAATCCCTGATCTTCGACCTGTCAAGGTCTTACCATCGGCTGTCTTTCTTAATGTCATTTTTCATGTTATTTTTAATCTGAGAAAGTTCCGGGAACAAAATTCACAGCACGCACACATGTTCCTTTATTTTCCTTTGCCTTTTCGATTTTATCTATAAATATGGATTTTCACAGTGTGTCCCCTGTCCAGTGACGCTGAAAATAATATTATTTGAAAAATTATAGTCTAGACTCTAGAGTCACCGTCATATCAACAATTATAGTCCAGTTTTAATTCGGTCTAAAAGGGCAGGTTTCGGTTTCGAAAAGTACAATCACTATCCGAACCTTGTCAAAGTTTTAACCACAGTGTTGAAAATGATAAATAAAAATTAACTAACGTAAATCCTGTACGCTGCATGGAGAATCATGAAATGAACGTTAGTGATCATAATTTATAAACTCTGTGTGTATAGCATACAAAATGCATGGGTAAGCAACTATGAGAAAATAAAGTTAATCAGACATCTATGAATTTTTTTTTTTGAAAATGATGCAGTGGTCCCACGGATTAAGTGTGGGTTTGGGATAACAGTAGAAAAAATAACTTATTATGATTCTGACTTATAAAAAATGACTTAATAGAAAAGTCAGTTTTTGTAATTTGATTTATGTTTGCATGAGCGATTTATTTTTGGACAATAAGTGTTTATAAATCGTGATTTACGATATACAAGGTAAGTATGTGTGAGGGGTTTTATCTTGACTTACGTAATAAGTGACTTAATAGAAAAGCTGTGAGAGGACAAGTAAGGATCTTATTTAATAAGTAGCTTATTTTACCCATAATGCAATTAAAATAAGTTGAATCAAATACTGCAAAAACGCAACACATTTTTTATTTGGGTTTATTGCCCAAAAACGGGTTTATTTCTACCCAATAAGATGAACCAAACACATCATAAGTGTGTGTTTGGTATTGCTTATTGGGGTCAACAAGTACTTATTACGTAAGTTGAAATGAAACTTTTCTCACATACTTACTTTGTATACCGTAAATCATGATTTATAAGTACTTATTGCCCAAAAATAAGTTATCCCAAATAGTACTAAACAAAACCACAATAAAGTTCTTTTGAAAAGTCAAACATTCTGTAATTATTTCCTAAAGTCAAATGATAAAGTTGTCCTTAGTTCACATCTCAAAGTTTTGTTAGAACAAGCGTTTCACCCAAGAGGGGGGTGAATTGGGTGATACTAAAATTTCGTCGGAAATATAAAACTTTATCAGAGGAATTAAAAACAGTAATGAGTAAGGAGAAATATCACCGAAGTGTGCACCGGGAGTTATACTGGTTCGGTCACAACCACTTTGACCTACGTCCAGTCCTCAGATCTTCTCTGAGAGTTTTACTATAACTTCTAAGATTCAGTGGGTTCTTGGCACCTCAGTACAAGCAAGTTCCTATACCTGGACACTCGCTCCCCCTTACAAGTTGCAATTCAATCCCAACTCAAGGTTCCACAACCTTAAGTTACCTCAATAACAAATATTGAGTTTGAATGAAATATCTCTCTTACAGAGTGAATAAGAATCACTGAAGCATAGAAATATAATTTCAATGTGAAAACAGAGCAATAAACTTGATAATACGTTTGTGTGTGTGCTTGTTGTTTCTTCTCTGTTTGGATGTTCCCATATATATAGATATGTTGGTGATGACCGTTGGAACATTTTCTTTCGTCCGTTGGAGAGTGCGCAGCCACTGTTGACTTTTCAAGTTTTTGAAAAATATCCGTTGGCGGTGGTTGGCATTTGAACGTTTCTTTTGACTGCAATCTCTTGAAGTGTTTTCTTCATTGTTTATCTGTAAATAGACTAAGAATACTAATACAATGAAAGATTAATCATATAGGAAACAAATCTATGAACGTTTGAATGATTTCAAAATTTCTGGGTAAGCTTACTCGAGTACCTCCTCGAGTATTGCTTGAATGTTACTCGAGTACCTACTCGAGTAACCTCGGGAAATCTTTGATCAATTGCAGGTTAATGAATAAACATAAGATTACTCGGGTAGTGCCTGGAATAACCAATTTTCAAACCTTTGGAAATACATGTTTACTCGGGTACCTACTCGAGTAATGCACTCACAACTTTATGAGTTACTCGGGTACCAACTCGAGTAAAACTTGAAATAAACTTTTGGTTACTCGATGCTCTACTCGGGTAATGTTGCAGGATTTCAATGCCGAGAGCACTTACCTCATTACTCGAGTACGTACTCGAGTAATGCACTCATTGTTCCATAGGTTACTCGGGTACCACCTCGAGTAACTGTGCTTTTTGTCAATGACTTACCCGGGTAAAGACTTGAAGTTGTCTTTGAAAATATTCTGCATACTCGAGTACGTACTCGAGGAATCTACTTAAATATATGCATACTGGAGTAAGGACTCGAGGAACATGAAATAAAGAGAGATCAAGTTAATCGGGTACCACCTTCAAGTTTTTGCTTACCTTTGTGCGTTACTCGAGTACCTACTCGAGTAATGTTGCAGTGGTACAAAGTGCCGAGAGCTTCATCTTTTCAGAAACAGAGTTACTCGAGTAGCGCCTCGAGTATCGTTGGCAACCTGAAGGCAACTGGAAGTTTTTCACATGGTTACTCGAGTAGCTCCTCGAGTAATGTTGCAGTAGTACTAAATGCCGAGAGCTGCATATTTTTAGAAACAGGGTTACTCGAGTAGCTCCTCGAGTATCGTTGGCAACCTGAAAACTTTTACACTGTTACTCGAGTAGCTCCTCGATTAACGTAGCCTGGTTACTGGAAGTTGTCTTTGATTACTTCAAGTTTTGTCTCATTACTCGAGTACCGCCTCGAGTAATGCCTTAGAAAACTTGCTTCTGATCAGGTTTCTCAGCTTAATCTCTTGGCCTCTCTTCATTACTTCCATGCTTACCTCAAGTAAAGCTTATTCCTGTCATTACTTAGTTCAAGCTTGATTATTAAACATTTCCTTTTCAAACCATTCTTTTGTTATCATCAAAACATGAGATCTAACATTCTCCCCCTTTTTGATGATGACAAAACTTGGTGATTTTGAACATGGTTTTTCAAATTGAATTTTCAATTATAAATATGTCATATTGAAAATTATAAATATGTCATATTAAGTTTGAATTCATATCATATACCTTGCATACATAATAACTTCATTAGTCCAAAACATGTATTATAATTCAAAGCTAAAAAAAATGAACTTAAAATGAAATCATAACACACTTGCATTAATCTTAAAAGTTTTCAAATTACAAGATAAAATCACAATGAAAACAAAATGCTCCCTAAAATCCCATGTACACCCAAATACCCCAAAATGAACTAGGACACATTCACAAAATCACTTCAAGCTCTTCTCCCCCTTTTTGGCGTCATCAATGAAGTGGAGGGCTAGGAGGTTTGACCACGGAAATGGGTGTCACTGGAAGAACCGGAGAACCATCTGAGCTCAAAGAGTCAAAAGAGCTAGATGGGACAGGGTCAGGTAGATGAACTGGAGGGACTTGGATGTCATCCCCTGGAGGAGTGGGTTGGAAGACAACCATAGAAGATGTATCTCCTCCTGGAGTGGTCTGATTCTCAGGGGTGGTCTCAGCCGTGGGAGTAAGATGTTCAGAGGAGGATGTGGAATGAGAGATTTCCTCTGTGGGAGCAGGTGATGGAGTTGGTTTAGGATCAGTTTCTGGTTGAGGTTTGGGAGGTGAATCATCAATGGTGATGTGAGTGGTCTCATGGGTTTCAGGATCATCCACTGTGAATAGAATTTCTTTGCCTTGAGGCTCAAGTGGATCAGAACCCAGAGGGGTAGATGGTTCATCCTCAGGGATAGGAGTGTCAGAAGGAGGGTCTACAGGAGGAGGTGGTGGTGCAGAAGAGGAGGGACCGGCTGAAGGTCCGGGACCCAAAGAGTCCAAGCGTGCCAATATCAATCTCAGAGTCTCTCCCTGGGCACGTTGCTCTGCTAGCAACTCCTCATGTCTTCTGTCCATTCTCTCAACCAATTCCTCATGCCTCTTGTCGATTCTTTCAACCAACTCCCCCATCTTGAAGTTAGTGTTGGTGATCAACTCGGCGTTTGTATTGGAGATATCCACATGGAAACCTCTGAGCATATTCTCCATAAAGTGCTGGAGAGTGGCATTTAGGAAGGATGGTGAAGAAGTGGTAGCAGCTGGAGCCGATGACTGAGTGTCATCCATTCTACTGGTCTCTGCTTCAGTAGTCTTTCGCTTCTTCTTGGACCCAGACTCCAGTGGGCCTTTAAGAGGAATGTCGATGTTTAGTTTACCAATCTGGTTCCTCCCCACTGGGACCATCCTCTCAATTGGCTCCTTATTATCCAAGTACCATATTTTGTTCTCTTTTAAGATAAGAGACACAATTTGGGGATATGGCATTGGAGTAGTAGCCTTCCCTTCCACCTTGTACCTCTTCATCTCCGAGAAAATGTATTCACCCAGATCTTTTTGCTCCTTCAGAAGCAGTGAAGCAAACCACCTAAAGTCCCTATCCGAGAAGTGGGTGTAGTTGTTGGCTTTGTTTACTAGGGACCTAGAGTATATGTACCAAAGGACCCTATGGTGATCACACATATCACTCGGTTTAAAGTTTAGGGGGCCAACTAACTCACCGGGTTTTAGGATAGTGAAAATCTGATTTGGCTCAAGTTCAGAATATATATCATCAGGGGGGTTCTCTATTCCTAACCACAAGTTAATTTTGGAAGGTGAAATCAAAATTTCTTGACCTCTCACAGTTGTGGTCATCTCTTCCTCTACTGAAGTTCGGTTAGGTTCATCTATTATCTCTAGGTTGCAATAGAAATGAGTGACTATCTTTGTGCAAAAAGGTAATCTAATTGACAACCAAGGCATAAAAGGATCTAGATAAGGACTAAGATCGTGCTTCACTACCTCTTGAAGTAGCTTAAGATCCACATAGTGTGTCTTGCACACTTTCCTTCTGGAGAATTGAGTTAAGTACTTGGGAGACTCCTCCAGTTTGCCCACATTAAATCCCTTTGGAGGGGAAGTGATTTCTGCTTCTGGAATCTTGGACTTCTTGGAAGATTGACCCTTCTCCATTTGGTCAATGATCCCAGCCATTGCCTTAGCCACATTTTTGTCATACTTTGGCTTCTTGAGTGGCCTAGGAGTGAAAGAGGGTGTAGAGGAATCAGAGTGAGGAGGTGAGGGAGATTTGGCACTCTTCCCTCTTCCGGTTGAGGTACTCTTCTTGGATTGAGCCCTAGTGACAATAGGCTCATTGAATACAATCCCTTTTGCTTTCGGTGGTGATTGAGGTTTAAGAGGGATTTTGGCTTTTGATCTTGGAATTAACTTTCTTCTCTTCGTTGGAGGAGGAGGAAGGAGATCAGGGTTTTGTTGTGAATCAGAGGAATCAGTGAAGTTGAGATTCTTGGTTCTAACCATCTTGAAACACAGAAAATCAAGAATCACAGAAAAACAGAGTTACTGACGCGAGTTTAGGGCAGAAAGATTTTGAACAAAATAGGAAGTTTTTGGACTTGAAATCAGTTGGGTTTTGACGGAAATGAGGCAAGGAATCAATTGGGAAAAGTTTTTGGAAGGGTGTATAGTGATTTAATCGAGGTGATTTTGTGAAAATGACCGAGTTCGCGCAAGATAAAGACCTAACACCCGACATTACTCGAGGCCGTACTCGAGTAACATTCAAGTTTACTCGAGGCCTTCCTCGAGTGATCATACAGAAAAATTCAAAAATAATTCATTTAAATTGCGTACCTGGCATGAATAATATAGTAATTATCCATGGATGTTCCCTCGATCATTTATAACCCATTCTGCTCAGATTTGAGTCATTCTTCATCAATTTGAAAATCTGGACTCCGACTTTACTCGAGGCCTTACTCGAGTAATATTCAAGTTTACTCGAGGCACGCCTCGGGTAACCATCTTTTTAACTTCTGACTCTTCATTTCTTCGAAACCTGAGCCCTTATGTTTGAAAATCAAGTAACTTGATCCGTTACTTCCAGTTTTGGTGTCTATTACTCGAGTACATACTCGAGTAACATGCTACTTTACCTCAAGTTACTCCTCGGGTAATGTTTCTCAGATAGCCAAAACTTCAAGTTGGTACTCCAGTAAAGATGTCCTCTGATCACCTCTGTTTTTGTTTCTCAAAACAGGGTTTTATTCTTCCTGCAAAACAAGTTTCTATATACTCCGATGCTTAAATTAATAATCATCAAAACTTTAACAAATGACTTCATCTAATATTATGAGAAATTGAAATAACTTACAACTCATTGGGATTTACCATTCCCAATTCTCTTCTAATGTATAGAAATTGATCTTTTGCAAGGGGTTTTGTGAAGATATTTGCTAGTTAAAGATGAGTAGGAATGAATATCACTTTCACATCTTTCTTCTGTACATGGTCTCTGATGAAGTGATGCCTGACATCGATATGCTTGGTTCTAGAGTGTTGAACTGGATTCTTTGCCAAGCTTATCGTACTTGTATTGTCACAATAGATTGGTATTTCCTTGAGATAAATACCAAGATCTTGTAGTTGTTGTTTTAACCATATCACTTGTGCACAACAACTTGAGACTGCAACATATTCGGCTTTCGTTGACGAAAGAGACACTGTATTTTGTTTCTTGCTGAACCACGATACAAGAGATCCGCCAAGAAATTGTCCTTGTCCACTGGTGCTCTTTCTGTCTGTTTTGTATCCTCCATGATCCGAATCTGAATATGCAACAAGATATTCACTTCTTCCTTTGGGATACCACAGACCCAGTTCGGGTGTGTCAGCAAGGTATCTAAAGATTCGTTTGACTGTTTCAGCATGTGATTCTTTTGGTGCTGATTGATATCTTGCACATATGCCAACACTAAATTGGATGTCTGGTCTACTTGCCGTGAGGTAGAGTAATGATCCAATCATTCCTCTATACTTTGTTATGTTGTAGTCTTTACCTTTGACATCAGCATCAAGCAATGTAGTTGAACTCATAGGCGTATCTGTCCCATTTGCTTCATCCATTCCATACTTCTTCAATAGCTCTTTTAAATACTTTGTTTGAGATATGAAGATTCCATTCTTTCTTTGTTTGATTTGTAGACCAAGAAAGAAATTCAATTCTCCCATCATTGACATCTCAAATTCTCCCTGCATTATCTCAGAAAATTCCTTACATAGAGATTCATTAGTAGCACCGAAAACGATGTCATCAACATATATTTGAACAATTAAAATATCATTGTGTTTTCGTTTTATAAAGAGTGTTGTATCAACTTTTCCTCGTACAAAACCTTGATCGATGAGAAACTTACTGAGCCTTTCATACCATGCTCTAGGGGCTTGTTTTAAACCGTATAAAGCCTTTTTGAGTTTGAAAACATGGTCAGGTTTAGTAACATCCTCAAAGCCTGGAGGTTGTTCTACATACACTTCTTCCATGATGTAACCATTTAGAAAAGCACTCTTTACATCCATTTGATAGAGTTTGAATCCTTTGATGCATGCAAAGGCTAAGAGTACACGTATAGCTTCCAATCTAGCTACTGGAGCATACGTTTCCTCATAATCAATCCCTTCTTCCTGATTATAGCCTGTGGCCACCAATCTTGCCTTGTTTCTGACAATAATTGCAGATTCATCAAGTTTGTTCTTGAATACCCATTTAGTACCAATGATCGGATGATCTTTGGGTCGGGGCACCAAATCCCAAACTTGATTTCTCTCAAATTGATTTAGTTCTTCTTGCATTGCTATAACCCAATCATTGTCTGATAAGGCTTCATCAATGTTAGAAGGTTCAATCTCAGAAATCAATGCAGAAAAACTTACTTCATTGAAAATTCTATTTCTAGTTTTGATCCCTTCATTCACATCTCCTATGACTTGATCCAGGGGATGACTTTTATTGTATTTCCAAGCTCTAGGTTGTCCTAGGGATTGCTCTTCTTCCTTAGTTTCATCAACTTCTGGAATAAGAGACTTAGAAATAGATTGATCTTTTTCTTGATTTAAAACAATTTCCTGTTCTTCATCAATGGTTTTGTCAGAGGATTCAAATTCATCAAATACAATATGAATTGATTCTTCAACAACACATGTTCGTTTATTGAAAACTCTATATGCTTTACTTCGGTTAGAGTAACCTAGGAAAATTCCTTCATCAGTTTTAGAATCAAATTTTCCTAAATTATCTTTACCATTATTATGAATAAAACACTTACAACCGAAGATGTGTAGATGAGCAATGTTTGACTTTCTTCCTTTGTACAACTCGTATGGTGTCTTACCAAGTTTTGTTCTGATATAGACTCTATTTGAAACGTAGCATGCTGTACACATAGCATCAGCCCAAAATACCTGAGACACGTTCTTTTTGTTCAACATTGCTCTAGCCATTTCTGTAAGCACTCTATTCTTACGTTCTACAACTCCATTTTGTTGAGGCGTCCTTGGAGCAGAGAAATTGTGATCAATCCCATTTGTGTCACAATACTCTTCAAATGCTTGATTTTCAAATTCTCCGCCATGGTCGGTCCTAATACCTTCCCTTTTTGCTCTGAGCTTAGCCTTGATATTCTTCTTATCAAGTTGTAAGTCATTCTTGTTGATAATTAAGCATTCTTCTGAGTCAAATATTACCCAGTTGTCTTTATCTGCACTTTGACTTACGCTCAGCAAATTATGACACAAGCCTTCAACATAATATACATCTTTGACTTGTATTCCTTTGTCATTTTTGATTTCACCAATTCCTGCTATTCTTCCGGTTTGATTTCCTCCAAATTTTACCTCTCCACCTTCTTTAGGTTGCAATTTGGTAAAACTTTCGAAATCACCGGTCATATGTCTAGAGCATCCACTATCAATGTACCACTTGTTATTTTTGGATGCTTTGAGACATTCCTGCAATCGAATGACTAGGTCTTAGGTACCCACATCTTTTTGGGTCCTTTTGGATTAGTACAAATAATTTTCTGTATATATGAACCTTTAGGTACCCATTTGTAGGTTCCTATCGTTCCTTTCTTCTTATGAATGCATGAAGAAGTATAATGGCCTTTTCTATTACAGTAGTTACAAAATGCAAAAGGATTTGATGTATGCACAGAATGCTGGAAATAATTCAAATATGACTTACCCCCTGCTTTCTTTTTACCTTTCCTTTTATCTGACTCTGGATCGTATCCAATTCCAGATCGATCATTTACAAATCGTTGAGCTTTTAAAATAACATTTAGCATCTCACTACCTTGTGTAAATTTTTCAAGAGTTTTTGTAAGATCAATGTTTTTCTTTTTCAGAGATGAACAATTTTCACAATCCTTTTCTTTAAGTTCAGTTTCAAGAGCTTTGTTTTTCTTTTTGTAAACAATCAATTCTTTAACTACTTTGATGAATTCAGAATGCAAATCATTATATTCGGAAAGTAATTCATCATAGGTAGGTTCAGAATCATTTACCTCTCTTTCTGTTTCTTCTTGAGCAACGAGGCATATGTTAGCTACTTCTTCCTCATCACTTTCTTCGTCAGAAGAGCTATCACCCCATATAGTAGATACGAAGGCCTTCTTTTTGTTGAAGAATTTGCCTTTTCTCTTTTCTTTGCTCTTTTGATTCAGTTCTGGACATTCTGATTTGATATGTCCTGGTTTTCCACATTCGTAGCAAATGATGTGATCTTTGTTGCTAGTTCCACCTTTTTGAAAGTGTTTGAATCCTTGTCCTTTCTTGTAGAACTTTCTGAATCGTTTTATGATTAGACCCATTTCGTCATCGTCGAACTCTTCATTCTCATCTTGATTTTCTTCTTTTGCTTTTAGTGCTAGACCTTTCTTTTTCTTGTCACCAATGTCATCTAGTTCCCGTTTGAACTTTAGTTTGCTTTCATATTCAGAAAGACTTCCAAATAGAGAAGCAACTGATCTCATTGATTCTCCTTTTGCTTCTTCTATCGCAGTGACTTTGGCCTCCCACTCTTTAGAAAGAATATTCAAAATCTTTCGTACTTGGGTATATTGATCATAAGATTTCCCAAGTGCTGCAAGTTGATTAACAAGATGAGTATATCTAAGTTCAAATTCAGAAATTGATTCACCTGATTTCATTCGAAGTAGATCGAATTCAGTGACCAAGGTGTTGATGCGATTCTCCTTTATTCCCGAAGTTCCTTCATGAGCTATTTCCAGAGCTTCCCACATTTCCTTTGCTGTTGGAAGTGTGCAGATTCTGAAGTATTCACTTTGGCTTAAGGCACTTTGTAACATCAGAATTGCCTTGCTGTTGAGAGTGATAAGTTTCTTGTCATTCTCATCATATTCCGCTGGCGTCTTTGGAATTTTCTGAGAATCTACAATCTTTGTAGGTTGATAATTTCCACTCTCAATTACATCCCATAGCCCATATTCGGTAGCCATCACGAACACTCTGAATTTTGCTTTCCAAAAGGAAAAGTGTTCTCCACTGAAACCGGGAGGTCTAGTGATGGATGCTCCGTCGGGAAGAATTCCTTCACCCATGCTTGCCATTGGATCCTTCTTAGGTTGTTATACCTTAACAAGAAAACCTACGCTCTGATACCAAATGTTAGAACAAGCGTTTCACCCAAGAGGGGGGGGGGGGTGAATTGGGTGATACTAAAATTTCGTCGGAAATATAAAACTTTATCAGAGGAATTAAAAACAGTAATGAGTAAGGAGAAATATCACCGAAGTGTGCACCGGGAGTTATACTGGTTCGGTCACAACCACTTTGACCTACGTCCAGTCCTCAGATCTTCTCTGAGAGTTTTACTATAACTTCCAAGATTCAGTGGGTTCTTGGCACCTCAGTACAAGCAAGTTCCTATACCTGGACACTCGCTCCCCCTTACAAGTTGCAATTCAATCCCAACTCAAGGTTCCACAACCTTAAGTTACCTCAATAACAAATATTGAGTTTGAATGAAATATCTCTCTTACAGAGTGAATAAGAATCACTGAAGCATAGAAATATAATTTCAACGTGAAAACAGAGCAATAAACTTAATAATACGTTTGTGTGTGTGCTTGTTGTTTCTTCTCTGTTTGGATGTTCCCATATATATAGATATGTTGGTGATGACCGTTGGAACATTTTCTTTCGTCCGTTGGAGAGTGCGCAGCCACTGTTGACTTTTCAAGTTTTTGAAAAATATCCGTTGGCGGTGGTTGGCATTTGAACGTTTCTTTTGACTTCAATCTCTTGAAGTGTTTTCTTCATTGTTTATCTGTAAATAGACTAAGAATACTAATACAATGAAAGATTAATCATATAGGAAACAAATCTATGAACGTTTGAATGATTTCAAAATTTCTGGGTAAGCTTACTCGAGTACCTCCTCGAGTATTGCTTGAATGTTACTCGAGTACCTACTCGAGTAACCTCGGGAAATCTTTGATCAATTGCAGGTTAATGAATAAACATAAGATTACTCGGGTAGTGCCTGGAATAACCAATTTTCAAACCTTTGGAAATACATGTTTACTCGGGTACCTACTCGAGTAATGCACTCACAACTTTATGAGTTACTCGGGTACCAACTCGAGTAAAACTTGAAATAAACTTTTGGTTACTCGATGCTCTACTCGGGTAATGTTGCAGGATTTCAATGCCGAGAGCACTTACCTCATTACTCGAGTACGTACTCGAGTAATGCACTCATTGTTCCATAGGTTACTCGGGTACCACCTCGAGTAACTGTGCTTTTTGTCAATGACTTACCCGGGTAAAGACTTGAAGTTGTCTTTGAAAATATTCTGCATACTCGGGTACGTACTCGAGGAATCTACTTAAATATATGCATACTGGAGTAAGGACTCGAGGAACATGAAATAAAGAGAGATCAAGTTAATCGGGTACCACCTTCAAGTTTTTGCTTACCTTTGTGCGTTACTCGAGTACCTACTCGAGTAATGTTGCAGTGGTACAAAGTGCCGAGAGCTCCATCTTTTCAGAAACAGAGTTACTCGAGTAGCGCCTCGAGTATCGTTGGCAACCTGAAGGCAACTGGAAGTTTTTCACATGGTTACTCGAGTAGCTCCTCGAGTAATGTAGCCTGGTTACTGGAAGTTGTCTTTGATTACTTCAAGTTTTGTCTCATTACTCGAGTACCGCCTCGAGTAATGCCTTAGAAAACTTGCTTCTGATCAGGTTTCTCAGCTTAATCTCTTGGCCTCTCTTCATTACTTCCATGCTTACCTCAAGTAAAGCTTATTCCTGTCATTACTTAGTTCAAGCTTGATTATTAAACATTTCCTTTTCAAACCATTCTTTTGTTATCATCAAAACATGAGATCTAACAAGTTTAACACTGCAAGTTGTTTAGTTTACAACTTCTAACGCTTGTTTTTACAACATCTTGAGTAATTTTACCAACTTCTTCTTCGTATCTAAATGAAATAATATTTTTTCACATGAACTATAATTTTGCAAATTGCTTAATTTACAACTTCTTAAGCGTATTTTTATAACATGTTGAGTCATTTTTACAATTTCTTTCTCGTGTCTGAATGAAACTACCTTTGTTTTACATCTCCAAGTTTAACACTGCAAGTTGCTTATTTTACAACTACTTAAGCGTGTTTTTACAACATGTTGAGTCATGCTAACAACTTCTTTTTCAAGTCAGGATAAAATGACATTTTATCCTAACTCCAACTTTTACAGCTATATATTCCTTTGTTTACAACTTCTTAAGCGTGTTTTAACAACTTCATCAGCAAGTATCACATCTTATTCTTCATGCCTTAGAGAAATGACAATTTTCACAACTCCAGCTTTCTCATAACTCCATTAGTTATTCCCATTGTGTATGCACAACAGTTGAATTGGTTTGTTACAATTTCTTTTGGTCTTTTTTTATAACTTCATGAGTCATATTGACAACAATGTGAGTTATTTTTGGAGGGGCATATAACTCCCACGTCAGAACAGCCGATTTGGTTTTTAACAACTTGTTTTGCCTATTTTATCAAGTTCATTAATCATTTTTACAAGTGAATTGTAATTCTCCCAGGAGTTTATAAATTGCCGAACTTCCCACTGTCACAATCCGCAACATGAATTTCGTATTAACAATTACAAATGCACATATTAACAATACTTTAATAACACTTTTTTTAATATCATATTAGCATTTTGTAATCAAAGAAACCACAATCACATTCAATCAGTCCCACTTAAAACAAAGTCATTCCTTTGTTAGCTTGCCCACAAACAAAGCATTCCCTTTATTACATTGTCTAAAAACAGAGCACATGTTCTATATTAACAACTACAACAGCCATATTAATAACTACAACTGCACGTATTAAAAACACTTTTTTTTTTATATCAGCGTTTTTATAGCAAACAACCACCATCACATTCAACCATTCCTACTTAAAACAGAGCACTCCCTCTATAACCTTCCTAAAAAACAGAGCACTCTAACATTCACACAACCCAACCACAGTGAAACCCCAACTTCAATGATCAAGATTATATCTTTAGCAAAATATTAGCATCACTTATCTACCTCTTACCACTTAGTCCACTATTAAGTCTAAGTTCCAACCTTTGATCAACCCCTCAATTTCAATCCAATCAACATACACATAGAAACAAAAAATTTCAGTTCCCTGTTCTACCTCTGCTACATCACAACGGAGGCTGGGGCAGCGGAGAAGAGACGGAGGCTCGGGCAGTGGAAGAGCGATAGAGGCTCGGGCAGCAGAGGAGCGACGGACAAACGCTGGGACTCAGAGGAGCGACATTTAGCCACTCGAACGGATGCCAGGAAGGCGCAGAAGTAGAGCAAAACGAAGGAGACTCTTTTTTTTTTTGAACATAGAGTATTTTAAATTCTTTGAGGGCAACTTTATTATTTCAACTTGGGAAATAATTACAGAAAAGTCCCTTAAACTTTTCTGATATTAGACTTTTCAAGAGGACTTAAATTTATTGTGGTTTTGTTTGGTTGTCCTTAGGACCTCTGAGTCATTTTTCCCTTTTTTTTGGGGTCAAAATCAGACATCTATGTATAATTAGAAAATTATGAGAAATTAGGTGTATACCTAAGCAATAGAAGTATGGGGTCACCTTGCTTGTATATTAATGGAAATTAGGCGTCAGCACTTTAGCATTTGAACATGCAAAGCTTGTGTATTGTACTATATATATATATATGTATGCTGTCAACAATTGTGTGGTATTAAATGAGAGGTTGTGACTTGTGAGTTTAATCCCACTTTAACTTCACTCTGTTATTATAGACTCTTTTAATAAAAAATAATAATACATACATCCCACTTTTTTTAGCAATAAGATATTGGTTGGGGTGATTAGTGCATGCATGATCTTATCCTATTAGAAAGAGAATATAAATTTAAATACTTATTGACAGAGATGAAATCCTTTACACTTTAAGTTTCAAAAGTGATTTATAATGCTGGATCAAAAAAAAAAAAAAAGATACTCCATTATATATGTGTAAAACTCAGAGAAGTTAATTAAACAAATTTAATCCAATTTTTTTAATTTAAAAAAAAAAAAAGGTTAAAGTCCGGGTTGGGAAGATGACACGTGGAGGACTCAACGAAGAGAACCGGGTCGAAGAGTCACAAGGGTCATCAGCACCCCAATGACTTCAAGCAACGGCAAGAAAAAGAAGTTCCCTCTCAGAATAATTCCTTTCCTTCTCTTCCCTTGTTCGTGTAAAATGGCGGTCCCATTTATGCGGCGCTTTGCCTCACACTACACGCTTCTTCATGCCACACAACACTATCCTTAAATTATTAATCCATTTCTTCGTCGGTTCGTTCATTCATTTATATGATTTGATTCTCCCCACAACCTTAATCCTCAAGCAACGCCACCAAGCTTCCAAGACTCAGCTAGCTAGCTTGCAACCATCTTTTTATTATTCTTATTATCATTATTATATCGCTTGACTCTGTAAATTAAGCCTCTCACTAATAATAATCTCTGCTTCTCACATGGCTAGTCTCTCTACTACTGCTCCTGTTCTTCCTTCTGAGCTCAAGCCTTCTTACTCTAAGCCCCACATCTCTGTTTTCTCTCACAGAAGATTACTCCCCCTACGCAAGAACAATAACCAATCGTTTGTTCCTGTATGTGCCTGCATATATTTGTTTCTTTTCTTCTCTGTTTTTCTGTTTGGGAATGGGTTTTGGATAAAACTATTAATTATTTCTTCTTGTTTGTTTGATTGAATCATCAGGTGGCTAGGTTGTTCGGGCCGTCCATGTTTGAATCTTCCAAGTTGAAGGTCTTGTTCTTAGGAGTAGACCAAGATAAGCACCCAGCAACTTTTCCAAGGATTTATACCTTAACTCACAGTGATTTAACCTCTAAACTCACCCTCGCCATCTCACAGACCATAAACAACTCCCAGGTATATATATCTATATATATGTGTATATATTTCTCATCTCAACAAACCCTTCCCTTCTTTTTAATTCATTGATTCTTGACACTCCCCTGTCTCTGCCAAAAAATATGATAATGAGTTGTTTCGCTTATATTAACAAAGGAAAACAAGGCATGCTTGAAAAACAAAATGGTCTATTATGTTCAAGAGAATCATGTTTGATTAGAAATAAAAGCGGGAAATGGCGTGCAGTTGCAGGGGTGGTACCAGAAGTTACAGAGGGATGAAGTTGTGGCACAGTGGATGAAGATTAAAGGAAACATGTACCTTCATGTTCACTGTCATATAAGTGGAGGCCATTTTCTTCTAGACCTATTCGCCAGGCTAAGATACTTCATCTTCTCCAAAGAGCTTCCTTTGGTGAGTTTCCCTAGCCGAGCATCAATTAGTGTGAGTTTGTTACAAACAAGTAATTAAAAAAGCAATTTTTTTTTGGTCCCAAACAAGCACTAATACGGGGGTGTCGCGTGTTCTAATATTTGCAGGTACTGAAGGCGTTTGTTCATGGGGATGGCAACTTGTTCAACAGCTACCCAGAGTTGGAGGAATCTCTGGTTTGGGTTTTCTTTCACTCAAACACCCCAGAATTCAACAAAGTGGAGTGCTGGGGCCCGCTGAAGGACGCGTCAGCACCTAGTGGGGCCCACGAAGATAACGAGCAAGAAGCTTCTCCAAGTAACCTGGAGCTGGCACGGCCATGCCAAGAAGATTGCGACTGTTGCTTTCCTCCGGCGAGATCAATCCCATGGTTTCAGGAGATTAGCCCTCTCGATGACGCGTGTCATGATGGTGGGACCCAACACCATTCGTACGACCCACTCAATTCTTCTGCCAACCGAAAATGATGCGTCCTTGGTTACGCTACTTTCTAGTGAAAGGAAAAAAAAAAAAAACTTGGTATATTCTTGAATATAGATATTCTTTCTTAATCAATCCCTTGTCATTTCCTCAGCCTCCGTTTTTATGGGCATTTGGTGTTTTATAGAATTCTACTGTTATTGGAAAGTACTACTAATGTATCGTTTCTCATCATTTGAATAATAAATATATATTCAGCATGCCGGCCGGTATTGGCGGCAGACAGTGACTGGGAATGACCGTCACATAAATGGAACAGTAAATTTTTTAAAAAATGAATCGATAAAAATCGAGGATTAAACATGCAATGTTCAAGTGTTGGTTAAGATTTGATCCAATCAGAGATAGCTGGCTGGAAGTGGGCCTTCCTAACTTAATGTTTGGTCTATTTTTATATTTGGTTTATGTAGGGTTTTTCTTAGAAAAAAAATGTGTCTCTCTCTCCACTTTCTTTCTACTTAATTTTTTTTATTGGATTTTTCGGTTTTTAATAGTTAATATTTATTCTCTAAAAATATTATTATCATTTAATAGTTAATATTACAATAATATTTTTAATATAATTTCAAATCTCAACCATTAAAGCTAATCCAATGGTCAAAAAATTTAGTGGAGATTAAGTGAAAAGATGAGTTAGTGGAGACACTCTTCTCCTCCTTCTTAAAAAAACTTGGGGGACAAATGACAAACTACAGGAGTGTGCGAGAAAAATAATGTTAGGAAGGGAACAAAAGGACCTAACTGGGCATATGAAATTAGGCAATTACTCTTGCCAAGGATCTTCACCTTAAAAACCAGATCAGATCATATCATAATGTGGTTACATACATGAGAACAACCTATTCCAGCAAGTCACAATGTTTCGAGATATCACCTCTAATCCTTAATATAAGACCCACTTTTTTGATTGTTTCGAGATACTACCTCCTATCTTTAATGTAAGACTCATTTTACAGTTCAATTTGAAAGTGGATATTATATTAAGGACAAAAAAAAAATTTAATCAATATTAATGTGTAGCCATTAAAAAAACAGATAGTTCGGCCATTTTATTTGATCCATGAAGATTTCAGGACAAGCCGGCTGTGGACGTGACAGGAGACCATGTTGGGGTAGAATATGCTGGGGATCCGGATATTAAACCTTACTTCTTCTTGTCTAATCTTTATAATTGAATTCCAACTCAATAAACAACGATCTTCCTCTAGATATATAGAGCAAACCACTGATCTTGTGTCGTCGTCGTCGGTTTAAACGGATCTTGTTATTTGATCTCGGGTTCTACCTTCTAAGCCACGAGATGCGAGTATAACAAAAGTAATATCAGCATTAAAGGAAGCAGATATTTATGTTAAGATATATGAACCCAAAAAGCAATAATTATATACAAAATTTATGGAAGATACAGATGCGCCAAGGACTGTCCTCTATTTAATTATTTTCTATTTTTGGAATATACAATGCAAGGAAGCATTGCTAAAAAGAATTAAAGAACTCTGGGAACGACAAAGTTGGCCATAACTCCCTCACCGCATCTGCAAATCTAAGACAGATTTCTGTTAACTTATTTTCCTTTGAAGAAGATGATATGAAACTTATGGGACTGGTACTTTGGTAGAGACACCTATCATTAGCGGCTACGTTGTAACTTTAAGATCCCTGTCAGACTTTCAAATTGGTCAGGCAGATCTCTCTTGCTATATCTCGCGAGTTGCACGACGACGCTGTTCTGAAGTTTCACTCTGCAGTTACTGAAAGTTTGAACTTGGAAATATGCCACAGGAGAGCTACCTAATAATAGTTCTTCCGAGGGATGATGCACCAATTTCGCTGTCAGTATTCTGCATAAATAGCCGAGAGTCCCATATGAATTGATATGGATCTATTATTGCAATAAAGCTTGCATTCCAAAGAAGAGAGAAAGGTAACAGACAAGAGAATTGACAAATTTTCAAGGGGATGCCGGAAGATCATTCACTTTTGCTTATGTTGTATCAGTCATTATGTAGTCTGTCTATGTCAAGGTATTAATTTGAAATATAGATTTTCAAGCCACGAAATTTGAGAATGCTGGGCAACTAGAAATCCAACTCAACAAGCCAGATTTAAAACCCAAAATAGGAACATGACGTGGCAAGATGATATCATTAATGACTCATTTCTTCTCATCCATGTTCAAGAGCTGTATAAAAGGAGTAAGCCACATGGTTAGCAAAAGTTATTTCTCTCTCTAAGGAAATATTTTACCTGAGATTTAGGAGATGGAAATACATTCCAAAATCTAAGTGTTTCATCTCCAGCTCCAGTGACAATTGTCTGAAAAGGTAGAAGTGATGGCAACCAGAAAAAATAGCATGTTAATATCTAGCAATGTCCAATGACTAAATCAAAACTGCTCAGTCAAACTGGAAGATGTCAGTGTGCCAGGAGAGATGGAGTACCTGCCCATCAGGAGAGATGGCAAGATAAAGAACTCTGTATGTGTGACCCGTTAGAGTTGCCAGCTGTACCAAAGGACAGGTTGTATAAATATGTTTCGACGAAGCAAAGAAATATAGAAGATTCCTGCTGCATCACAGAAGATATAATTTTTACCTTTGACATGGAGGGATACCTCCAAACTATTATCTGGTTCTGGGAGTAGCCATGCGTGCTTACCAGCTCATTGACATTTTTGGACCAAACAAGGTTGCAAACCTGTAAAACATTAGGTTCAAGGATCAGTGCGTTTGTGTAGGAAAAAACATGAGTCGGGTGGGTGAGGGCTTGGAGGGAGGAAAAGTGGGGAGGGGTTCCCTTCATCCCTACCACAATAAGCGAAGTCCAAATCTAACAGTGATAATTGATAATGCAATTAATTAATATCTTGGGAACTTGAAGCAATAAATTCTAATGGTGATAATAATGCCATCAATTCATGTTTATCATGTCGGCCTTAATTAGCGTACTTCTCAGTCCTTTCATATTTCCACCAAAAAACAAGTCTTCAACAAGAACAGATTTCAAAGGCATCAATGTGAAGTATAAAGACAAAGGACAAGCAGATAACCTGACTTCCAGTGTCCATACAGCTTAAATGTGAGTTTGTTGTTGTATTCCAGAAACGAATACATCGATCAGCAGTTCCCCCACCCGACGCAAGAAGTCCATGAAGATGAGGAGACCATGCAATAGCTTTAACAGCTGCTGTATGCTCACAGTACTTGAGGACAGGATGGATTGAGTGCGCATTCCAGACAAACAACTGCAAATATATGAAATAAATTAATGCTGGATAACTAATAAAATAACAGAAAGTAGGGCAATTTTAGTGAAAAGGTTAGCAATCACGTACTCTGTTGTCATTTCCTCCAGATGCCAACTCACGATTATCATAAGACCACTTCAGTCCACAAACCTTTGAAGAAAAAGGAATTAACTTTAGGCTAAATATTGGTATTGTGCAACATGTTTGTTTTAACAGAAAATTGTTAAACATAAGTAACCGTGGTCATTATTGGCAACCCATGCCAAAAATTGGTTTAGCATGCATTGCTCTATTTTCAGAAGCAAATTTGCATGAATCATATGTAATCAAGCATTCGCAGCAGACACATAAAAAAGAGACCAAGTCCAAAAGTCAATTGATCAGATGAAGCTGATGGACTGAAGCAAATTTAAAAAAAAAAAAAAAAAATCTAACCTCAGACTTGTGCCCTGATAATTTACTAACATAATCTTCTTGTGCCCGTGTATCTCGCTGATAAATATTCTTATCTCGGCCACCAGAAGACAAAAGAGAAGAACTCCAGGCCAAGGCCCCAACACGTAAACGATGACCCTCCATAATTCTTATCCTCTTGCATCGAGAAGCATCCCATATCTGCATGGAGAATAGTTATAAGAGGCATGCCTAAAACACTCTTAAGGCATAGAGGTTCATAGAAACACAGAATCATTTAGTGAAGATTGCAAGTTTGGTTATCAGATGAACAAAATACTGAGATGTCACTAAAAAAAATTAAGCATAAGACTGACTTCATGGTTTCAATAGCACATTTTCAGAGGTAGCCAAGATGAACTCACTGCCATCATTAATAGGCCAATTGGGAAATATCAAGCACACAGCTATATATAATTATAATTGACATTTTAAAAAACTATAAAGAAGGCAATATAATGTCAGATATCAAATCAGGAACCAAAGTTGATTAAACCCATTGCATGAGAAGGTTCTGTTTCCCAGACTTGTTAAGCCTAGAGAGGTACCAAATAAGGGAAGTCAGGTTATACAAATAATGCACAAATTGCTATAACTCAAATTTCCCAACATAGATGAACTGACATTATGAGATAAAGAAAGATGAATTTATTGGCCCATCAGTTACATGATTTACTTTGGATTGCATTCCGTTTATTTCCCCAATCAACTTACATAACACATATTATGGAACAAAAAATAGGGGCAACCAGATTTTTTAACTGCATAAAAAATCACAGTTACAAGGTAATCAGGCGGATACAATATCAGAATACATACCCAATTTTTTGTATTATACATTTTTCATCATCATATTTTGAGCATAAGGTCTGATTTTAATGGATGGGGCAAAACTAAAAGGAAAAAGAAATATACACCTCCAATCATTTGTTTATGTGCAGTATAGTAAAGGAAGGAAGGAAGGAAATAAGGAGAGCAAAAGGGAAAAAGGTGTTATACTTAACCGTTTTCCCCTTTAAGAGTGGTTGAATAGAAAAGGAAATAGAAAGGATTTTTACTTCCAATTTGTATGCCAATAATAAAAAGAAACAGTGGTAAATTACTCTTAACCTTATTTTGTGGAATGCAACATTCATTGAAAGGTTCTAAATGAAATTTTATGAACTACCAAATCTCTGTACCCATTTTTTTACCAAAAGAAAAGAAAATAGCTTTAACTGAAGCGCTAGCTGTAGCTTTCAACCAAAATAATATCAGTCAACCATAGTTCACATCCTACTACCAACCGATGATAACTTTTAAATTAAAAATGATACACTTTACCAACTGAAGATTCAGAAACACTGAACAAGGTCATCTTCTTCCCACAAAGCACACGAATTCTTACAAACCAAATCCAAGTTGCCTTACCAAGAAAACACATCAACAACAAGCCTTATCCCAAGCAAACCCATGTGAATGATATTTCTTTCTTTAGAGGTAAAGTATCGTAACAATCATCAATACATTCTTCCATCATTATTTACACCTTATAAGTTACAGTGCTCCCTTCTCTTGGCATTTCTTCTTCTTTGCTGATGGCGTGCTCAACACAGGTTGAGGATTAGAACAAATAACTAACTAGCCATCACAAAGCCTTGTGGTTATGTTGTTAAGCATAGGTGCATGTTATCACATGTCATTCAATCCTTCCCTAAGAAACAGAATTTTAACATCTTTTCCTTTGTCTTAAACTTCCTTTAATGGCAAATAAAGATGGCACGAGCACAATATGGAAAGGAGGTCGAGTAAACCTTGTAAGGAATTAGGTAAGATAAAGAAAAGCAAGTGATTAAACCAAATGAGTCCTGAAATGCTATGAATATTAACGGAAGACAGGGCATGCTAAGATACCTAATTTAACTGGCACATAAACTCCTACCTGGACTTTACCATTGCTAGTTCCAACCGCAAGATGTGTACCATGATGAGCCCAGCCAACTGAGCAAACGCTATCATCGATCCCCAAGTCACATAATTTAGTCACCTGCATTCAGAATATCCAAATGGATTTGAACCATAGAACAACTTTTCAGTTTATGGGAGCTTTGTGCACTGGGCTGCATTCTGCAACTTTGCATGACAAAACAAACCTAGCTCATAGCCCCATGGGCAAACATGCATAGAAAGTTGATGCACTGAAATTGAGCATATGCATTGCCCTCTAATCATATCCAAATAGAAAGGTATGAAGATCCAGAGCAATTTTCATCTAGATATGTAGAAAATGAATAAATGGGAACCAGGAATCACCTTGCTACTACAAGCATTCCACAAATAAACACAGTTCCCCAACCCCACAGCCAATACATTGTGCGAAGACCAATCCACAAGGTTCAGATAAAAATCATCTTGCAGCGCAGGAGCATCCAGAACCTAGTTCAACATTGTATAATTTCCGTTAAGCCCCAACAACCCGTTTATCGAACTTGCAGAGTAAAAACAACGAGGACAGAGAATTTACTTTATAAGGCGACCGGGGAACCTTCCGAGGAGCCTTAACAGGGCAGGGATTAGCACCCGGCACCACATCATCATCGAACATAAACGGCGAAAGAGAGTGCATAGACTGACGAGTCTCGGTTTTGTAACGAAATATATTTCGGTTCGGTGGGTTCATAAGTGAGCTCCTTTTCTCAGGAGTAACCGGAGATATAACTCCAGCATCAGGTCCGAATAACGCAGTCCGCAGAAGGGTAGTGTAGGCGCTGGAACTGTCTTCCCGTCCCTCGGCCGGTGAATTCGTCGGAGTCGGTATATCAAACAGAGCGAATTTAGAAGCAGATCTGCTCGGTATGAACCTGTCGAAGCAGATTGTTTTAGAAGGTGATTTATAGTGGTTGGAGTTTATCATGCGTTCAACATGACGAGATGGGGTTAGATTGTCAGGGGAAAACGAAGGTCTAGACATATCAGGATGTGAATTGACCGGAGCAGTCGAGGACGAAGAAATTCCGAGCGGTGATTCGCCGGTAGATTCCTCCATAGGGGCCAAAGCGAAGAAGCTGACCCCTTGAATTTAACTATCCCAAGCTCCCGAATCAGATGTGTATGAGAGTATTGCCCCGGCTGTTATTTTTCCCGGGAAATCCAAGGAAGCGTTTTTCCGGGGAAAGATTGCAGCTGTTTTTTTTTTTCACCCCTCCCTCCGTTTTTTTTTTTTTTTTTTTTGTAATCCCTTGTGCGTTACGTGAGCTTTCTAACTCCCCCACAGCTCGCACAATATGTATGTTTCAAGCTATTGATCAAATCTACCAATTCCACTATTTATAATGCATCTCAAGCTATTTGTCTTGAAAATAAATCAAAATTAATCCTCTTTACTTTCCTATTTTACCCCATTAATTTTACAGAAAGTTTTAACTTTTATGGGAGCTTATATACTTTTCTTAAATAAATTAGATCTTAGAGAATCAATTAATCAGATTGTCTGCTGTGTTCTTTGGCCAGTTTAGGAAGCTTAATTAATGCTAAAGATAAAAGTGATAAAAATGCAAGATGTAGAATTAAATAGACCACGTCAATGAAAATCCAATCATATCAAACCCTTCCAAAAAAGTATTTTTTTGGCCTGACTACCAAAAAAGTTTTAAATCATAATAATAAAACCGAAGAGAAACGTTATGTTTATAAAGTGTCGAAATAATATAAACACTTTCGTCCGCTCACATTTTTTTTAAAAAAAAAAACTTATAGCGACTTTTTATTTGTAAAATATCTTTTAACAATATTATATATACGATCTCAATAACATTGAGAGAAAATTCATGTATGTTTCTTAAGATAATATGGTATGTACTGCATTATATTTTAAAAGCAATTGGACCTATTTTACTTCCGTTGCCGTCAATAGAAAAATTATTTAATTGGAGCTAGAGAATAATTAAGAATTTTTGCAGATATATTATAAACATAATTATTTGTATACAGCATCTTTGACAAACGAGGCTGGGGGAGTTCTTATGCGCCGATTTGGTTCATGCATATTTCAGTGTATATGTTAAGATATTTAAAAATGTGTATTATATGTAAAATGAGGAGTAAGAGTTCATAGAGAAGTTTATATATATCCTAAATATAATACGTTAATCTATTTTATCTCTCAAATTTATAATTATTCTTGATATATTTTTATTAAACATACATACTAAAGGAATTTTTATCGAGGAAGTAAATATCCAATGCAAATTATTAAAAGGGTAATTTAAAAAAACGAACATATTATTTTACAAAGAACTAACATGATTAATTTATTTAATATCTGTAAATTAATTATCAGTATTTTAATATACTGGAATGAGTACAATTTAAGAAGTAAATAGGGTGAAAATTGGAATATTAAATACATTAATGATATTTTATAATGTGCAGATAAATAAGAAAAATATACAATTAAGCACCGATCAGAGATGCTCTAGAGCACGGCACGTCCGTTCATGTGACCCATATTATCATATTATGTCTGTTTCTGGCGATGATATTTAAGACTAATATATACTGGCAAAACTATCATCACCCTTGTCTCTGCCGAATATAATTATATATAAGACTTATAAATTATAAATTTCCAAATTCTCCACATTTATACAGATCAATACTCACAAATTCATGAAAATAAATATCAGAAATCCGAAGTTTTGGGTGTTATATATATATACAAGGGGAATGAATATAATGCCCCTTTATGGATGTGAGTTGATACTGAGTTATTTTTAGAAAAAATAAATGTTTTACACTTTTCTTAAAAAAGGAATTAAAATAATTTTAGGGGGGGACAGGGTTTTTTTCGGAAAATTATAAATGTCCAGCCTGTAATAAGATTGCTCAAGTTTAACGTGATGGGAAAGGGAAGCATCTGGGTTCAGTGATCGTCAAGCTTCCCGACCAGATGACTGTGAAACAGGTTGTAGATCTAGATCTCATCCCCATGTTTATTGGTCAGAAAGACAAAAATCAGATTTGGGTTGCTTATTAATTATGGACTTTTGAAAGGTAGATAATTATGGCCAAACCCTACACAATGGATTACAATTAGAGATCACTAATTCTACTTAGGCATACTTAACCGCTTTTCCTGATGATATCACTCGCACATCACTAATTAATATTTCCTTTCGTCTTAAATATAAAACAGAGTTGATTGTTTTTTTTAGAGATATTAAAGAAGCTAATTAAATTACTTTAAAATATTTATATTTATTATTTTTTCTTCAAATTATTTTATCTGACTTATAAACTAATATATAATCTAAAAATACACAACATATAATATGATTAAGTAACTTATTTAAATTCCTTAACCTCTTTAAAAAAAGTCGACTATGTCTTATATTTAAGACGATCAGGAGTATATTTCAAAACTTAAATTTAATAAACAACAATCACGTCTTCTTAATAAGTATTCTCTTCCTCTTAAGAAATGTAAAGGGCGTGCAGCATGCGGAACGGGACATTAAGTGTATAGTAGAGACACTTGAGAGTCTCTCGTGTGGATCTCAGGCAGAGGTAAAAGATTAAGCAATATATATATATACACTACATCCTATTCTAAATATAGGATTTAGTTCATAGTATAAATTTTACTACAAACTGTAAATCCTACGTGTAGAATGGAAAGTAGTTGAAAAAGGAAATACGAGAATGTTGTTGATGGGGCTCAGTAGAAGTTGATATTGGAAGAAAAAGTGAGTCCAACAGTCCAATTGGGAGGGACAACATTCGAAGCAATGATAGTGTCGTGGGATGTGTAAGAAGTAAGCTTGAAAGAGAGAGATTGGCCAGCAAGAGAAGCAAATGCTTGGTAAGAAGTACGCCAGTTATGGCTCATGCTTATCCACCCTGTTCTGCTTCCTCTCACCCACATGTTCCCTAGCTATATCTCCTCCTGCTCCCACATTCATCCCAAAGAGAATCGAATCCCTCCGCTCCTCACACATGCCACTCTACGTACAACACACAAGCTAGCTATTGGACCATATTAAATCCCACATCGACTGATTAGGGTATGAATTAAAGGTACGAGTCCTATCAGATTGACTTAAACTACATGATGTTACCACAGGTGCATTGAAGTTACGTAGTTTAATATGGTATCAGAGTCATTTGATTATGTTTTATTTATAGATGTTACCTGCGGTACATGACGGGGACGATGCCAGGGTGCCAGTCGGCAATTTTTATGAAGGCGGGCTTGGACATGTCGAAATGAGTACGGGGCGGGTTGCACCAGCCGGCCATTGTCAGAGGGTTGGGCCCAGTTGGGAGGGCAGAGGTTGGTGTCAGTGACAGTGATAAAAGGCACGTTCTGATAGCATGCACTAGACTGATGGCTTGTTATTTGGTAACAAGCCCCGCAGGCGTAGCCATTGTTGAATAATGTAGAGCTCAATGCCACTGTGTCTGTCCCATAACCATTCGCAAACAAATTCCCATACCCACATGCTCCTCCCACACACACACACAGACATTATTAAAGAAATCGAATGATTAGTAATTTATATGTCACGTAATATTTGAATGCTCAAGATTGATCATGTTATTATACGTACCCATGGTGGCGGAAGCAGAGTCGTCACCATAAAATGTGGCTCGGTTGAAATATTCCGGCAGCTGCTGCTCTTTCCTCATGATTCTGAGCATCCATGAAACCAACAATACGCTACTAAACGGAACGACACAAGCCATGATTAATAAGTCAGCTACTTCTGGTCTCTTCTTCTAGAGGCACTCTATATATTGCCCTGTTCATGATTGTTTCAGTGTGTGTTTGGATTACCTTATGGAGAATAGCTTTTACGATTTACGAGGTATATGTATGTGAAAAAAAGTTTTATCTGGATTTGCTGAAACGAGTTTTTGAAACCACGATTTGGGGCTTACACATGATACATCGCCCCAATTTCATTGGGGTAGCACTTAGTTTTCCTGAGTCCCATGAAGATAAGGTCTCCTTACTTTGACTCTACCATTTTAACTGTCATATTATAAGAATCAAAGCTGGAGGAGACAGAAGGAAATATTTTGGGTCTTAGTGAGTGCCTGCAATTGTAGACATATACTCCCTCCTCTTGTTTAAAATATAAGAGTTAGATTTCACCCAAAAAAAAGGTACAAGAGTTAGATAGGAGATTCATTTTAATCCTAAATATAAAACCTTAATCTATTCCAAAATTTAAAAATTTTTCCTCAGAGTATTGCTACAAATGATTGCACATATTAAGAGAATTTTCATCATGCTGGTTTTAATACACATAATTAAATAGGATATTTTAAGAAAACCAACATACATTTGTTATAAATAATCAACTTTACTAGTTTCTTTAAAATCTATAAATTAATTATATGCTAGCTCTTATATTAAATATTTTAAAAGCACAATAAATATAGGTGAGAGGGAGTTCTCATCGGCGGAAGTGGAATCAATCGTGGATGCCTATTAGTAATTGGCTGTCTGTTGACTTCTGTTGTCGTTGGTGATGTCCTGTAAGAACGGCAACGATTGGATTGTGAGGTCACTCCCGAATTTTTTTTTTCCAATGGAGAACGTGCGAGCAAGTTTGAAGGTTTGTGTCCTGCATTATTTCTATTGTCATCCCAAATATCATTCTTGAAATAACATTCCTTATGGTTGTTTAAACTGTAGATTAATGCAATTATTATTCGTAATTGAAACCCAAACGACGTTGACGTGTTGTCTACTTATCTCCATAGTGTTTGTTTGCTACATATATACAAGCCCTTGAACTTGACACATGATTTGGGCGGAATCATTCTTGGTAACTAGTTTTCATAGTTTTGCATTTTTGCTTTCTACTGAAATGTCAAGGTCTTCTAGCCCAAATACAAATTAATGGCAAACATAAGAAATATCATCAATTCTACAGCTCGGTTTAATAGGCTTGCAGGCACAACGTTTTTTGAAGACTGATCTCTTTTTTCTTCCTCCATTTTTCTTTAGATAACGCGTCTATTTGGATCTGTTGCTTGTTTCAATTAACCAATCATCTTCTGATACAAGTGACAGGGAGCGAGGAAAATTTTCAATCTCTAATAACATATATACTATACAAAGCCTGTTTCTTTAGAAGTTACAAGTATGATGACAGTAACACAGAATAACAATATGGAAATGCCATCATCAATGGTGTGTGACTTCATGGATGTCTTGATAGGTACTTTTGCCATGGAAGTTACTTCCTCCTTTTATTAATGAACTGATCCCAATTGCTGCACAACAGTCAACAGATCCAGGTGAGGCACTCTTCGCAACACCAGTAATACAAAACAAGTATGCTCCCATACTAACAGGAACTTTAGCAGAGGTTTTTAAAAGAGAGGGAATATCCATACCTTCGCTCAAGCTTTACTTCCCTCTGGTAATGTAATCAATCTCGTACTTGAATCATATACCATTTCAGTGCCACAGCTGAATCAACAAGTTATTTTCATTCATTAAACTTACTCTCTATCGTTAATAATATAATATCATAATCAAGAGAATATGTTTAGCCAATAAAGCAGCCATTGTTTCGTGCTTACTTTGAGCATTTGACATTGTTCGTGGAACCACCACTCGAAATTGATAATATGGTCCCAAAGAACGAAGTATTTTCCGTCCCACAGTTTGGACAGGGTCCCTGTTAAGTAACCACTTTTAAGTATAGGTATTGGTAAATAGAACAGAGGCACCCGGAAGCAGAGTCCATACCTTTAAAATCAAGAAGTCTTTAACAATCGCATTTGTAAGGGTCAGAGCTAGCCACACAATGAGTGGAACAGCAGCAAACCAGGTGAAAATGAAACTAAAAGGCTCGGGCAGCTGCATCAACAAGTCAATCATAAGTCATAATAGCACTAAAAGCAATATAATTTTCAAAGTTCTGAAGTACTGTTTGAATTTCCATGAGATGCGAAGAATGAATCTTATAGGCTCAGCTTTCATTTTTTTTCTGACCCTGCAGCTGGGATTAAAAAGTTTTAAAAATTGTTTCATTGACAACCCATATTATTGAAGGTCAAAAGGAAAAAAGGGACAACCCATATTCTATACCGACCATAGTTGCCTTTTTCATTGCTTGGATCAAGCAAGACAGAGTATCTTAAAATTGAAATGAGATAAATATGATGAGTTGATAAGCATGAACTGCAACAATTTCCAGCCAGCATACAAGAATTCACTTCATGCAATTCAGAGGCAATTTTATCCATTCTTTTACTACAATAGGAAATATAATAATATTTACACCTAATCAGAATCTTGATAGGAAGGTGATAGAAAGGATTAAAAAAAATGTAACTACCAACCATTAGATAATGCACCCTGGAATCAAACCTTTGCTAAAGAAATAGGAAATCTAATAATATCTGCAGCTAATCAGATTCTCGATATGAAAAGGTGATAGAAAGGATTAAAAAATGAAACTACCATTAATGCACCCTGGAATCAAATTAAATCTGAATGACTAGTTTTCAACGCTAGAACAAGAAAAATGACAACATACCTCTAACAGATATGTGATCTCAAATCCGGTCAGATCATCAAGGAAGAAGAACCTAACAGATTATAGGATGAAAAAAATAAAAAAGAAAAGGCCAAAAGTCATGACCTGACTGGTGTAAACAGTAACATTCACATCGGTTGGACAGAGAAGAAGTCAAAGGAACACTTTGTTTTGCCCCTCAACATGACAGAAACCTTTTAAGATATATAAATAAAGGAAATGGATACCAGTGTAATAAACAATATCTAATTCTAAGCTTGTTACATATCAGATAACTAGGAGGCATTTCAAAATTTCATAAAAAAATATGGTCAAACATATAAGAAAATAGTGCATGTGCGAATAATCAACAACATAACAAAAGGGTATAGGTAGAACATGACTGCCAGTAGTTGAATGCGTAAACAATCAGGCAATTAGCAAACAGTTGACTTTTTACATGGGCCTTGGGCAATATGCAACACTTCCCTTTCTGTTCCCTTATAATGAACAATACAGTACATTGTTTTTTTTTTTAATATTATCATCCAGGTTCGGAACTCGTGACTGCCCCTCCCAACAAACGTAACTCTTCTGGGACTCGAACTTAAGACCCAAAGGGATCTAGTGGGGCTTTACACCATTAGACCAACTCTATATTAGTACAGTACAGTACAATGTTAATCCTTTGCAAATAGAAATTTATTAAAAAAATGCATCAAACTCCGTATAACCTAATCATAGGTCAAGTTTGTCATACAGATCAATCAATAGAAGTTTTACAAAATGCGTGCACCCCATGGGGAAGAAAAAAGTTACTTACAGTCCTAATGCAATCACAGTTGCCGGTACGTTCAGGAGGAACATCTTCAAATAGTCAACCGACAGGTCACTGTAAACCTATTCAGAAAAAGATTATCACTTGGTAAATAATAAAGGTTAATAAGCAGAGCAGAGCCAAATATATTGTTACCATTTCACATAAGCCTATAGCAGAATTCTAGTAAAAGGAATAGGATTTACAAATAAAACTCAGGCTATATACCTGTCAGTACTTGCAACTTAACTGATTTTAAATCATAAGCTCGGTCTCAAATATCACATTTTTCAAAAAGTACTTCATGATTGATTTAATCAACAAGCATGATTTGCTTCTTTTAACAATCAGAAAGGATATAAAGATTTGCAGATTAGCACAAACCTTTCTAGTACGAATACTGCATCGTGGACCCTCAACCACAATTTCACTCCCTTCCATCTGGGAAGTAACATGATGTCAGTATAATTAGGGAAGAAAGAGTAACGTATATATCTTTATGAAGCGATTCCAGCTACATCCCCAAATTGGTATGATCCGCGCAACTACCATAAATGAAAACCTTATAAACTGCAGCAGCGACTGTCTTTTTATTGAGAAATTATAAACATGATAATGGCAGCGTTGATGTTGATGTCACAGAAGGGCAAAAGGCTCCGTGGCACAATTTAGAAGTAATGACGATGACTACGGATCAATATACTAAAGGTTTCTGTTCATAATAAGCATGGCAGATTTTTATTTTCATTTATTAAACTCTTCAATACTCTTTATTGGCCAATGAACGCCATTTCACTAATGTCCCGATTAATATACTACGGTTTTTCATTCATGATGAGCACAGCGAACCTTTAGTTTCATTTTCAATTTGTCATACTCTTCATCGCTCATGATTGGATTTCCAGAAACATACGCCATGGAAGCTTCGAGAAACTTTTGTTCGTCAGGACCTGCGTGGAGAAGCAACAGAAGTTAATTTTTTTTTTTTTTTTTTTTACAAAAAAGGTTAAACAATTAACATGAAGTAACTCATTGCAACCGAAGCTATTTTCAGTGAGGATGGTCCATACTTAGCATGACAACACTACTTCCTTCCCACATAAGTTCTTCCTTGAGATTATCAAATTCCTCATTTGACATGATAGCCTTTCCCTCGTAATAGAATGCCTGCAGAAGCAGAGCAGAAGCTTCAGCTTCAGCTGGTTTTGTCACTAAGAAGTTGTCGTTTCTGTTCTTTTATGTCAACTCATTAAATAAGACAGCAATGCATTTAAACGGTTTCCTTTTTCAGAAAGATGGGGGACCTACTTGCAGTGCTTGAAGAAATTCTTGCTCAAGTTCACCGACCGATTTCTTCTCTTTCTTGTCAATGCTGCAATACTGGAGGATTTTACTATCGACAACTTCACCTTCTTCAACCTGGCCTAAAAGCCGTAAGAAACCAAAAAGAAAAAAATCAGAGTTAGTAAACATCCTATCCGGAGACATTGAGAAGGAACAAGAATTGAAGATCCAAATAGACCTTGTTGATCGGCGGTTGCCTTAGGGGGGAAAAGGAATAGCCGACGCCGGAGGCATAATTTCCGGCCATTAAATTGAATCAACCGATCTCTAGTAGTAGACGAAGATGAGAGAAAAGAAATTGGAGGCAGTAATGGTGACCTAGGAGAAGTAGATGGACGAGGGCACGTCAATGTGAAGGCCAATTTGCTAGCCATGAGGAGAAAGTAGAGCTATGGTGGTGATCGTAGAGACTATGTTTTGTTCAGTTGGGAATGGAATTACAGGGTTATTCAGTTTGGAGGGAAAGAGATAAGGCAAGAAGAAAATGTATGGCGGGGACTGCAAAAGCGCTGAATCCCCCCCCTTGGGGAAATATCACTCGAGATTTCCATTTCCATTGGCTTCGTTCCACGTGAGATTCCGCTTTGGCATGACTCGTGTCAGTAAAAATCTGACGTGTGTTGCGTTGGCTTCCCCAAGGCCACAGGATTTGATTTCACGGGCCCACAATAGGTCCCACGGAAACACCTTATCCACATCACTAATGGGCCTTCTTTTTGGGTTTTAAAATCAACTGAATGTACAGTCCAGAATGTGAAGCAGAAATTAGATACTCAGGCCCAGTGTTAGGTTTTTTATTAAAAACATTTTTCATTCACAACAAAATGATGGCTAAGTTTTTCGTTGGGAGAGGTGTTCATATTTAGTATCTGATAGTATCTTGAATAGGATTGCCTCTAATAGGATCATACCTATACTTAGCAAAAACGTGATGGGTAAGTTTTGCATTCTTTTTTTTTCTTTTCTTCTGAGTAGGCTCCTTTATTTCATTAAAAAAAAAGGGAAAATCGCTGGTAAATACCAAATAAGCAAATTAATTGCTCTTTGCCACCAATACATATGGGATACCTAATTGTCATTAAAATTGAACTTAAAAAGACACAAAAGCCCTTAGTTTCACAACACCATTTTAGGTAGGAGGGAGGGAGGAGCCCTTAGTTTCCAATATTCGTCAAACAAGCCTTCCGTCCAGCATTGTCCGCTGTCTGTGGTTGTTCTCAAGCAAGCATTGAAGAAGGTTGGAATCCTAGGGATTTTGCTACTCCCAAAATCTGGTGAGAATGATTTACTCAGTTTGCCTTTGCATCTTGATTTTAATTTGTTCCCCGTGTCATCAGGTTGTTCTTGCATTGCACACTCCTTCGGATGCCGTCCACCATTGTCTGCCGTCTGTGGTTGTTCTCGGGCAAGTAGTGAAGAAGCTTGGAATCCTAGGGATTTTCCTACTCCTAAAATCCGGTGAGATAATTTAAAATGCCTTACTTACTAGCAATGTTCATGCTTATATGGTGCTTTCTAAAATAAATCAACAGGATGGGGCTTTTGAATTTAATATGGTTTAGTGGAAGAATTTTCCTTTATAAAGAAGTGAATTTCAGAGTTATTAGAGCTCTCTAAAGAGATAAAATTTAGTTGAAACTATGCTGAGTTTCTTGTCTTGAACCCTTTGAAAATGTAATTGGAGTAGCCTTATTATAATGGGAGTATATTTAGATGTCATGGACTGTTTGAACTCTACTGTACTCTGTTTTCCTTTTATGCTTCGTGATATATCATTAAGAACCTTCAAATAAACCCATGACAAATACTCTTAAGACTGTGGTTCACTGTGCTGGATGACAAAATCAGGATTTATGCATGGCTTTACACTTCTGTTTGGTAGCAAGTCAAGTTTCAATTATGTAAGCCTTTTCCCCTTCCAACTCATTAGTTTTTATTTTTTGCTTTTTGCAGAGGGAGAAGAAAAATTTGCAGGACTTAAATGGCGTCTTTGTATTTAATGTCGCTGAAAGAGAGTTTCTAGACAGACCAACAGCAAGGCTGATAAAAGAATTTGATAGCATAAAGGGTAAGTGTTGGGGCTTGTTGGGGTTGATATATCATATTGAAAATCAGAATAATAAACCAAGCTGATCTAACAATTTCTCTTGTTAA
Source organism: Inga laurina (assembly GCA_963855925.1). NCBI lineage: Eukaryota > Viridiplantae > Streptophyta > Magnoliopsida > Fabales > Fabaceae > Inga > Inga laurina. The sequence continues at coordinate 48,549,608 of OY979712.1, forward strand.
TCTTTGCTTTAGTTTGAGATGAGATTTACATAATATTAAACCTTGCTTATATCTCCCCTTCACTAGTCAAATTAGAAGTGAACCAAATCATTAAATTCTTAGATCACCAGTTGACTTTCATGCATACTTTACATTGATTTGAATTAAATCCATCTGGAAACATATATGATATTAGAAAGAGAGATTACTTGGGATCCTAATCTTACTCATTACCCCCAAGTTTGTATTTGTTCACATGTGATTGGGCTACAAAGGATATAAGCATATAAGCCTAGTGGCTCTAGCTCACTTAACAAGATAGATACATTTTAATTTCAAGGAAGGTACCATTTACTTGATTAAAACCTTATGTCTCCCAAACAACTTGGTGATGTTGATAGAAGGAATGGCGCGCACTGTAAACATTTAATAGCTAATATGTTAGTGATGATTTTTACATCTTTGTAGTCTTTTTTTTAAGAATATCTTTTCTGCATGTGATAACTAAAGCAAGGATGGCAATTAGTTGAAGATGAGAGAGCTTGTCAGGGGTATTTGAAGCTATATGATTTGCCTTTATTAGTCAATTATATCTGGCTTTGATTCAGAAATTGTTTCAGAGTAGGTAGAAACCTCTGATCAACCTAGGCTTCAGTTGGTAATGGCGATTTTTATTCATGTGTAAACTCCTAATGCATAGCATAGTTGTCCAACCTGGTACTTGAACTTGCTTTCTTACTTCTGTCCATTGCACTAAGAAATTAAATGAGTAATATTCAAGGTAAGTCCCTTTTAGGTGTAAAGCTAAGCAAAAAGAAAATGCATCACAAAGTGTAATTTTATCCCTGGCCTTCAAAAAAATTTTCACAATAATGTGAGAATTTTAGGTTAATCTATCTAAGAATGTTATGAGTATATTTTAACGTGATTAAGTATTATGAAGTTTATGCTTTGTTCATATGGTGCTTCTCTGTTGCAACTTAATATGGATTCTGAATAACCTATCTTTTCTGCAAAGCATGTCAATTCAAAACTTGTTGTTGGTATGTAACAAACATTTGGCAAGTGTTTCTGTTCTCCTTCTTGTTTGAACTCATTTTGGTGTTTGCTCATATGTTTCTGGGATCTTTGTATAACTATGTTGCATGATAGTTTCACAATTTCAGAAATATCATCGTCTACTTTTGGCCACTTTTTATGCTGGTTTTTAGGAAATTCTGCTGTTTGGGAATTACTGCATATTGCACATTAAAATAGATTGATAAGCAGAGTTTTTGGTGTAGGCAGTTGTTGAGTGCATTTTCAAGTTCATGTGTTTTGAGTTACCCCTGTCAATTTAAAAATCTGTACACAAGCATGGTGAAAAGAATAGTGGGGAAAGGAAGGGAGGGAGGGAAAGACGTGAAGTCAAGGTTGAATGGAGCACAAGTGTTTAAGCGAGAGTATTGGTCTGATAAAACGAGGAAAGGAAACACAAGACAATGCAAGATGCAGATAAAGAAGTAAGGGAGGCCTGGAAAAAATTGTTAACAGAGGAAAAGAGTAAGTATGCCCAAAAGGCAAAGGAGGATAGAGATCGTATAGGATGTGCTCCTACAATCAAAGAAGGGGAGGTGCGAATACGAGCGTTACTAAAACAATTTGTGTAATTTGCAAAATTTGTGAGAAGTGATGCAAGGTTGAGGGCCAAGGCTAAAAAAATCGGTTTTGATAAATTATTACAAGTCACATGTACATAAATTCCTAATGCACTGTGCACTCAATTAGTTAGAGCAATTGACCCCACAACCTGTTCAATATGTATTAGAAACCGTAGGAGGCAAATAGTTGCAAAGGATGTACAAGATTTACTTGGCTTGCCTAATGAAGGGAGTGACATCATAAAGGTAGCTGATACAATAAGTGAGCAATTTGTCAAGTTGAAGGAAAAATTTGCAAGAAAAAGGTTGTCAGACATAAAGGAATTGATAACTTCAAGGGAAGAAGAAGAAATGTTCGAGCCATTGTTGGTTTTGTATACGTTAGGGACATTAATATCTCCTCCTAAAAATGGAGGCATTACCAATCGATTGTTGAAAATTATTTGTGCTGATATGACAAGTTTGGGTGGTTACAATTGGTGTAAGTTTGTTCTCACAGACTTGATGAATGAGGTCAAAGAGTACAAGAATGCATTAAAAGAAGGGGTGAGAAGCAAATATATTGGAGGTTGCATTTATTTTGTTATGGTAGGTATTATAATGTTTTGACATTGTTTAAAATTGAATGCTTATGATGTGGTTGTAAAATGACTTATGTTGCTGTAGATATCCAAGTGTTTCCGTTGCTGGCCGAAGATGCTCCATTGCCTAACCGTGCCATTCAATTTTGGACCGATGCAAAAATCAAGGAAGTCGTGAAACGGGAGTATGAGAGTGAGCAAGGGATTCTATTCAAATGTGTGCCACCAGTCCTGTATGACATAGGATCCAACTCAAATCATGAGGGCGACGCACCAAAACATGACACTGACTACACACTCCACCTTCCAGAAGTGACAATATTTAAAGAATCGGTGAGCTAACAATTGATATTCTGGTAGCATATTTGGCAATTTTATATTATAATTGCTTATATGTGTTGTTGTTGCTGCAGATAACAAGACAAATGTATTGTAGAATTATGGGAAAGGTGGCTCAAACTGTTGCATCTGAGTTGTTACATATGGAAAAACAATTTGAGCAACATATTAAAAGGGATACCGACGAAGAGGTGAACATTGTTGGGGATGACAAAGAAAGTGACAACCATGTGGAAGTTGAAGATGTTGATGTGTAAAGAAGGGACAGTGAGGATAAAAGTCAAGGGACAAAAGACAATGCAAGTTGCAGCCATGGCCAAGTTGAAGTTGCTGGTCATGAAGTTCTCAATGTAGGCTTCGATGATAGGGTGCCTCTGAGAAGGTCTCAAAGAATAATCAAACCTGCAATATATTCACCATTCTTGTCAGAAATAGGGAAGGCAGGAAGGCCTAATGAAAAAGAGCGATTGTATGACTACTGTACTCGTAGGACAAACCCTGTGGTTGGTCACGAAATCTATGTAGAAATTAAAGACTTCTTTCTACGAAAAACTGAATTGTTATGCCTTAACCGTCGGGGATGGATAAGCGAATGTGTAAGTTTTGAGCCTTTTTCATGTAATTACTGTATTAGTATTTAATTCAAAGCAACGTTAACCCTATAGGCAACCTGTAACGAAATGTCATTGCCAGTAGTAACACTTATTGCGAATGTTTTGGTTGAAGATCAGAAAGATTGTGATGGGGGGCGTGTTAGATGTCATATATTCCAACCAATTTTCATGGTGAGAATGTGTTATTTTTTCATTTCCTATGTTATTTGGTGGATAGGTAACATGTGACAATGTAAGTTACTGAAATTGGTTGTGGTTTTTTTCCATAGGATCGCATGTTGACAGATCTTGAAAGTTGGAAGATCGACAATAATGCAAAATTCATTGACTCTGACAAAGTGGGATATAATATCTCAGAATGTGATTTTGTGTTTGCACATGTGGTGCGGGATAATCATTGGTTTTGTTATGTGTTTGTGAAGAAAGAATTAACGGTATATTTACTTGATTCATTGCTGCCCAACTACAATTCTCCAGGTGGCGCATCTGCACTACATGAGCTGCGCGATAAAGGACACAAAGTGGTATTGAAACTTACATCTAATCAAAGTGTGCAATTGTTTTATTGTCATGTACAAACTTACTGTCTCTCAACTTTGCAATTTGTCAGAGCAAACATTTTTGTGATTTACTCGCACACCAGAATCATGATCTCTATGGACACAAGCCTGCATTTGATTTTAGATTTGGTGTTGTTCAACAGCAGAACAATGTGTGAGTTGGTGAAATTGTTGGATACTCTTGTATGTATAGATGTATCCATTGTATGTTAATGTTTTGCTATTTATTTCTGTGTAGATGGGACTGTGGCATGTATGTGATATCGTGGCTGCAAATGTGGGAAAATATTAGAAGGCTTGAGTGGAACAATTTCACAATGCCTGATGTGAGTACATTTTTACTTTACATGTTACAATATGATTGTATCTAACTTATAACTTTTATGTTCAGGAAGACATGGATCAAAAGAGGGTGGATGTGGTGTGGTGGCTAGTTACCCATGCGAAGAACAAACATCGGGAATGGATAATGCGTAACATTGAAGTTTGGAGATATAAGAAGAAGACAAAGCGTCATTAATGATTTAACTAGGGACGTTTGTATTTCGTTTTGCAACAAACTAAACTGTCTGTGTATATATGACTTTCTTAAACATTAGATCATCTAAATGTCGATAAAGTTTGACATACGTGCACAACATGTTCCTTGTGTGCAAAACACGATCTTCCCTTTTGTGTATTTGATATTCCATTCTGTGCAATTGAGCTTCCATATTGTGTAGTTGATTTTCTGTTTTGTGCAATGATCTTCCATGTTGTGCAATTACTCTTCCATGATATGCAATTGATCTTCCATGATGTGCAATTGAGTTTCCGTTTTGTGCAATTACTCTCTCATGATGTGCAAAGTAAGATCCATTATGCCAATGATCTTGCATTGTCATATACTCTTTCATGATGTGCCAATGATCATCTGTTTTGTGCAATTGATCTTTCATTTTGTGCAACAAATCTTCCATGAAGTGCAATTGATCTTCTGTTTGTGCAATGGATCTGATTCATGTGTAAAGGATGATCCATTGTGCCAATAATCTTCCATTATATGCAATTACTCTTCCATGATGTGCAACTGATCTTCCATGATATGCAATTGAGCTTCCGTTTTGTGCAATTACTCTCCCATGTGCAAAGGATGATCTATTGTGCCAATGATCTTCCATTATATGCAATTACTCTTCCTTGATGTGCAACTGATCTTCCATGATATGCAATTGAGCTTCCGTTTTGTGCAATTACTCTCCCATGTGCAAAGGATGATCCATTGTGCCAATGATCTTCTATTTTGTGCAATTGATCTTCCATTTTGTACAATTACTCTTCCATGAAGTGCAATTGATCTTCTATGATCTGCAGTTGATCTTCCATATTGTGTAGTTGATCTTCCGTTTTGTGCATTTACTCTTCCATAATGTGTAATTGATCTTCCGTTTTGTGCAATTACTCTCCCATGTGCAAAGGATGATCCATTGTGTCAATGATCTTCCGTTTTATGCAATTGATCTTTATTTTGTGCAATCACTCTTCCATTATGTGCAATTGATCTTCCATGATGTGCAATTGAGCTTTCGTTTTGTGCAAATACTCTCCCATGATGTGCAATGGATAATCCATTGTGTCAATGATCTTCCGTTTTATGCGATTGATCTTTTATTTTGTGCAATCACTCTTCTATTATGTGCAATTAAGCTTCCGTTTTGTGCAAATACTCTCCCATGATGTGCAATGGATAATCTATTGTGGCAATGATATTGCATTGTCATATACTCTTCCATGATGCGCCAATGATCTTCCGTTTTGTGCAATTGATGTTTCATTTTGTGCAATTAATCTTCCATGAAATACAATTGATCTTCCGTTTGTGTAATGGATCTGATTCATGTGTAAAGGATGATCCATTGTGCCAATGATCTTCCATTATATGCAATTAATCTTCCATGATGTGCAATTTATCTCCCATTTTGTGGAATGAATTTTTGCCATACGTGCCAAATGATCATATAATGCAAGTTAGCATAGTAATGCAACTGATATTTACAACGTATGGTTGAAATATAAAGACATTCATAGTATGTTATACAAAAAGTGAGCACAAGCTATGGTGCTACTATATATATACAAGATTAATATTTACAATTACAACACAAAAATACTTGAGGGGCCTGATAATGCTATGAACATTTAGTCATTTAAAGTCTAATTCACTCATTACTGATGCAAAGTCATTGGTATACTTGAAGAACGCGAGGTCAATATGGATTCGGGTTCCTGCACCTTCTTCGAGTATGCCCTTCCTGCCCGCACCTAGAACATGTATACACTTTTCTGTCATGGAATTGAGACTCCCTTCTATTTGTCCGTGGTCTCCCAGGCCGACGGCTTGTCGTTGGGGGCCACAAGAATATTTCATTCTCATAATCACTAAATCGCAACTCATTTAACTTTGGCATGTCATGTGTATTAATTGGAGTCATTGTTGTATTATATATCTTCTCTTGTGTTGTACTTAAGTAATATGCTTCCACATATCGGTAAACATTCCCATTTACCACTTTGATGCATGCACAAGCATGTGAGCATGGTATACCAGACATTTCCCAAGCCTTGCAACCACATTCTCTCGCTATAAGATTTACACTAACAATAACTTCTCCTACTTTGACTTCAAATGTGTGTGAAGAATGTTGTAATACCTCCATCCTTGCTGCACATAACACATTATGCTTCAACTTTGCTTCTATGTTAGGTCCAACTCCATTTTTCCAGTCTGAAATTGCATTCTTGGAAGCAAATAGTTTCTTTGCTAGCTTCTGTCTATGCTCATTTATCAATGTCAACACTTGATATTTTCTCTCTTTGACAAGCCATGCATTATAGGATTCAGTCAAATTAGTGGTTATATTCTCCCACCTTCTGAATGGGAATTGTGACAATGCCCAACGCTCAATATCATCATGCTCTTGTAGCCATTTTAACAATTCCCAATTAAAACATCCCATATTGCCTAGAGCTCTTTCAAAGTCACAAGGAACTCTAGCATATGCAATCCCATCCAGCATCTTCAAAGCATCCTCCTTCTTGATTGGTGTATTTCTTCTCAGGCCTCTATGAAGTTTTGAATACTTTGAGCTGAAGTTCTCCTTTACATGCCTATAGCAATAGGCATGCCTCTCACTCCCGAACACATATCGGACTGCATGTATTAATTGCATTATGTCTATCTGATACAATGACCACCTTAATAGAGTTTAAAATACTTTTCACATTTTGCATAAACCATGTCCAATCATCATTAGTCTCTCCACCCACAATGGCATAAGCAACAGGGTATAGATGATTATCAGCATCAAGTGCTGAAGCAGATAACATGGTCCCACGGTACGGCCCACTGAGGTGAGTTCCATCAACATACAGAATTGGCTTGCATCCTCCCAAGAAGCCTTCCACACAACATCCATATGCGATAAATAACCTGGTAGATGTATGGTCAGCAAATGCTTCCTATTTTGCCACTGTCCTTGGTTCAACTTCCATTAGTCTTCTACAATACTAAGGAATCAACATGTATGATTGGTCAGGCTCTCCCTGTATCTCTACCAATGCTTTCTCTTTACCTTTCCATGCTTGATCATAAGACATTGATAAACCATATTCCCTATAAACCTCACGCCTTATCTCGTGAGGTGGTTTCTCTAAACAACCCCTCAATCCATCTTTGATTATGGAAGCAGTCAAGGTGGCAGTCGATTTGTGATGTATGATCAAATTATCCTGTGCTAAGTGATTATGCTTTTCCATAAATGTTACCACACGTAAGAAGCTACACTCTCCCTCCCCTACTTGATATGCAATAATTTTCCATGGACATCCCTCCACTTTACATCTCACAATCATCTTACTTGCACAATTGCTCACATATTTGTATGCAAATTTGTATGCCAAACTATACTTGTACAATGTCTCTTTGAACTCAACAACATTTGTAAACCTCTTGGAAGGACCTGAAAGCAATTCCTTCCACTTCTCAGCACCATGCTCAGGGATAGGTGTAGGTGCACTTTGAATTACGTACGGAAGATCTTCTGATACCCTACTTGATGACGACCCAACAATACATAACCCATCTGATTCTTCCATGGTCTTTAACCTACATCAAAATTTATTGTCAGTTAATAAATCATTCTTCCCTACCACTTGAAAACACTAGTAAATATTCATGTAACTTACCTTTATGAAATTATCATTGGTTGTTCATCATCAATCAACTCACTAACGTCTTCAACTACATACAAATGTGCACATTTGTCATTAAATTTAACTATTTGTTCCACTCCTTCATCATCCTTAATGTCTATAATAGTGTTTTCATCTAATGTTAACAGTGTGCCCCTTAACTGTAATGTTTTACCTTTAATACCAAGACATGAACATATTGTTCTTCTAAACTCATTGAGCAACATTTCTTCTCTTACCATTCTTCCATTTGCTCTCCCACCCACATATTGAGTCCTCCCTTGATCAATGACAATCTTCCCACCTATGTGGAAGAAGCAATAAATTTCCTTTTATACTCTATTCATTATATTAACTCTAGACCTGCAACAATATGGCTTTAATGTCAACTAATCTGAATTTTGCAATATGTTTGACCTATAATAAACTAGTCAATATGTAATTATACTTTCACCTATAATAAACTAATATGTACTCAAACATGCACAGTTAAACTACTTCAATAAAGATTTTTTACCAAAACATTTAACATTGCAAAGACAATACTGCACGATGCCTTTGAACTCAATTTCATCAAAACCAGCAAGCAATATAACCCAAACTAATAAATAAATTTTTGGCAAATTAATTGCTGAATGCTACCATGGAAGATCTGTTACACATAACGGAAGATATTTTGCACACAACGAAAGATTGTTTGCACATTTATATGGAATATTTTTACACAAATGGAACATGGTTTGCACAAAATGGAAGATCACTTGCACACACGGAAGATCACTTGCAACTTGGTGGCAATCAACAATTAATTTGCCTCAAAGGTTTTTTTCGGCAATTCTCCCAACAAAGAAAAGAATTATTACTTCCAGCAACAATCAGGCAACAATACCCAATACGAAAGATAATTGCACATAATGGAAGATCATTGGCATATAATGGATCATACTTTGCACATATCGTGGATGGCCATTGGACACGTATGGAAAAGATCCATTGCATAAAACGGGAGATCAGTTGCACATAATGGCTATCACATGTGAATCTTCATTGCAGAATCATTATTCCAGCAACATTCAGGTAACAAAACCGATTACACGCAATACACGATACACAATACACAATATACAAACTCCCATCAACTAATATCAAAAACTTCACAATAATGGCCAAACTCATAATATCTAAGCAACCCCCAATTATATTTACTACTTCCTTACTCACACACACAGCAATGCACAATGCTAAGTTCCAGTAGCAATATAGAAATCATCACCTCCATCAAAAACTGAAATATGAAGAAGGGCTTCAAAGTGATCTATCGACTCCACAGTGATGGACCTCTGGCGGACGCCACAGTGATCAACGGCAACAACAGAAGACTCGCATCACCGCACTCCGACAAACACGATAACTGAGCAAGCCACTGTCATAAACTTTAGTCGTTTGCTTCTGCCTCGTATGATCTTTCCAAACTAAACTAGGGGCTTTTGTGTCTTTTTAAGTTCAATTTTAATGACAGTTAGGTATCTCATTTGTGTTGGTGGCAAAGAGCAATTAATTTGCTTATTTGGTATTTACCAGCGATTTTCCCTAAAAAAATGTATTTGATAGCCCTACACTCACGTAAATTAATATGAATTTTATACTCTTCGAATCCTTAATATAAGATATATTTATCTAGCTTAATTAGATTATAGAATTTAATTGAATTAGTTAATATGACATATATTTTTTAAAATACTCGGATCATCTTTCTTAATTCCTCCATTCCCTCTTCTTTTTTATTATTGTTGAAGGGGTATCAATATGGATGAGTTAGGAAAAAATTGATAAATATAAAAAATATATCTTATATTTAGGACCAAGATCAACTTCCAAAATATATATTCTATTGAGGAGCAGGGGGAGTAATAATTTTAATTTGAATTTAAAAATTTCAGCTGGTATACAAGGAATTACTTTTTTAAAAAAATACTTCTATAGTCCCATGTAGTGTAAGCAAGGCATGTAAAACCAGACAGGACCGGTCAGTTTGGCCCGTGAATTGGTCAACTGGTGGTACAACAAGTCACGGACCTGTTCAACCTTTTTTAAATTAAAAAAAATTAAATTAAATCTTTTTTTATGAATTTTATTTATAATTTTCTATAAATAAGTCTGAAATCTTTACTTCTTCACCGGGTTAGCTCCGATTTGACTCCATTCTGACCTACTAACCCTTGACTTAGTACCCCGACTGGTTCAGTATCAAATCCGATTTTCAGTACCTTGAGTGTAAGGGGCATATTATTTTTTTCAGAACGGGCATATTATTTTTAAGTAGTAAAGAATTAGTCCAAGTTTAGTTGTTTTGCATTTAAGTCATTTTACCTCTGGCTGAGCTAAAATTTGAATCTTCACTAGTTCACTGGGGCAAATCTCCATATTTAAAACTTGATAGTACTTGGAACAAAATTGTCACCAATAAAAAATATTTGTTAACTCTGTTTTTCATTTCTTCATTTAATTACTTGTATTTACAAGTGTGTTTTTCTATCTTCCATAACTGAGCTGCAAATTTTTCTTTTTAAAAATAATAATATTTTTGCTCACCACCTGGTAATAATTTTTTTTTAAAAAAAAATCAACATTTAATTTTATTAAAAATGATTATGATATTAAATTATATTTTTAAACAACCATAAACGAATTTTTTTTTTTTTTAATGATTAATCTATCTCGTGTGTGGGTGTATATTAGCCAAAATCCGTCTAGTATATGTTATTTGTAATAACATTCAGAGAGTGTTCTATGTTTTTCGATTACGTAACCATTTATTTTGTGCCCCTTGGGTTGTATGGCCCGGACTATTTAGTATATATATTTACAAATTACAACTATACTTTTTGATTTTTCACTTCTTAGTTGTGTTACTCCCTCCTGTTCGTGTATATTTGGAAAGCTGATATTAGTTTTAAATATAAGACTTTTTTTTGTCACTCTTTTCGTAATTTATCCTCTATTGATGCTCTCGCAATAATAATCAAGGAGGAAGGGAAAAAAGAAATTAAGAAAGATAATTAGAGTATTTTAGAAACTACATACTATATTAACTAACTTTATCAATTTAATAAAAAATATAAATATGTCTTATATTAAAGACGAGTGAAGTATTAATTAATGCATCTTCATCAATAATTTTTTTTATGCAGCACAGGTGTGACGAGACCTTGAGCCGAAGTGTTACTTTTGAGTTTTGAAATTGAGGCCCGTTGTCTTGAAAGTTGTGTATGGAATAGCATTTTTTAGGGAAATAAGTGTTTATTATGTAAGTCGAGATAAAACTCTTCTCACATACTTATCTCATATATCGTAAATCACAAACTATAAATACTTATAAATAAAAAATAAATTATCCCAAATGAACACGAAATTGACGTGATGTCATTTTCCCATTATAGGGTCTTTACCCAATACATATATGGGCATGTTTGTTTTAGCGATCAGATTACTTATAAGCTGTTTTTCACGTAAATCGAGACACAACTTCTCACATACTTACCTCATATATCGTAAATTACGATTGAAAAGCTATTTTTAAGCATTCCAATCGTTAATCCAAGCAAACACTATATCAGCCACAGAGCTCCCTTATTTCCATTGGCATCATAATGCATTTTGCTTCCCTAATAGGCTAATATTGTAATAAGTAATAACTAATCAGGTTCGTAGAGAGAGGCTCTGCTTGGGTCTCGACCCTTCCCTCAATCGAAGGGATCTCTCCATGGGAGAGTCGACGCATTCGGCATCATTCTTCCGACGAAGGTCGGGTGTGTGTGTGTGTGGTTCTTTTGGGTGTGTGCATATGTGTTTTCTTGGAGTAGGGTGGGTGGATCGGCAAATTTAAGATTTGAGGGCGGTGTTTGGACATGGAAAGGAGTTGTGAAAGAATGGAAGTTATCGTTGGAATAAATACAGAAATAATTCCTATATAAATAATATATAAATTTTAAAATTAAGAGTAATAGTAGAAGGTTTTATCAGTAGTATCTCTAATCATAATAACTTTGCAAGCTATGTCTTATAACCTAAGAACTGAAAAAAAGAATAGAGATTTAAAGAAAATAACTTAAGATTTTTCTAACTAGAAGATGAGGTATAATGATGATTTGGAATAGCTATCACCCATTAGGCAACTCCTATGGAGCAAGTGGGTTTTTCACGTTACTATTATAGACCTAAACTATTTATAGCCTCCCATTAAGGCTTGCAACAACTTACCAGTCAGATAAATAATCTTAAACCAAATCTCTATCTAAATTATGTGTAGGCCACAACCAGGAAATATTTTATTCAAAAAAATAATGATAAGATAATATCTAGATATAATCTATATTAAATAATAATAAAATATCTGACAATTATAAGTTGTTTTAGTCATGATGGATCACTCACGAGGGATGGAATTTGCACAAGGAAGGTCTGATGGTGCTTTGATTGCAAGATCGGTCAGTTCTTCAATGGATGTTTACAGATTTCATGAAGTGGAGAACCGATTCATTGGATTTAGGGGCTTAGAAGGACAATGTGGCCATGATGAAGATTTTAGATGCATATTCCTTTGTTGCTATAGTGCAGAATTTGGGCGAGTGAGACTGTCGAATCTAAAGCGGCCATGTTCATCGGGATGGGAGGTGGATGTTTCAGAGAGGAGTAATGTGCGTCATCTTGTTCACCTTTTGCTGGTGTCTGGCTCCTGTATATGGTATGAGTTTCCCAAGCTTTTCGGTGTTCTATTGTCTAAGGATCTGATCTGGTCCAAAGATTTGGATGTTGTTGCCTTTTGTTGGCTGCTTTGGATTCGAATAGTTAAGTTGAAAGTAATGAGTAAATTGGTTTATAATCCTATGATAATTTCCATTTTGGATTGTATTGCTTGGACTTATATTTGGAAGGATATCTGTATTGGAGATAAATGTTGGATTCCACCAAGTACTGATTGGTTTGGCCTGGGACTGCCTCCTAAGCGTATATCACCAAGTCTCGATATTGTGACAATGAGTGTTATAGGATGTTGTTATGGGTGGCAGCTTTTACTTGGAGAAATTGGGTGATTTGAGATGGATTCAACCCGGTGTTGGTGTATACTCTGGTATACTTAGAAAATTGGAGTGTTCCCCACTAGTTTTAGTTTTGCATAGAGAGTGTTTATCTACCGAATGGAGGCGTGTAGCACTAGTGGATTATATCAAACTTGGAAAAACATTAAGCTCAGGTTGCTTATTGTGGTTAGTGGTTACCAAGCCTTCATGCGGCTGTAATCTGGTTAGTGTATGTTGCTTTGAAGGAGAAGTGCTCGAAAGATTGGGTTGCTCAACCCCGTTCCCCTTTCAAATTGATCCTAGTTGAGGATTTGCTTAGTGCTAGGGATTGTTTTTTCTGTTTTTGTTCTGTTCTTGTTGTTATACGGTTTCAATTTTTGCTTTCCCACATGTTTCTATTCCTGATATGGATATTTTTGTACTAAGTTTAGTGAGGGAATGAAATCATTTGTTAGGAAAAAAAAAGGCTAATATTGTAACCAACGGAATTAGTTTCCATACTCAGCAAATTTGATGAGCATGGAGGGTTAGGAGATTCTTGATCGTCAGATCTGATATGGACGGTCCAGATCTGTTTTATTAAATTTATTAAAAAGTCTATATTTTTTAATAAAACAGATCTGGGTTGTCCAAATTAGATCTAACAACCTAAAATCTTCTAACTTTCCATGCTCATCAAATCTGTTAAGCATGGAAACCGGGTCCGTAACCAACCTTCAGAATTCAGGGTAAGAAAAATTGTTGTTTTTCTAAGTCCGGCCCGAGAGCATACAGGCCAGCGAGCCAGCCCGCAGAGCCTGAAACCCTTTTCACAAGATTTAACAATTTTTTACTTTTTTTTTTCAATTTTTTTAAAAATTACAATAAAGAAATTCCTAATTTAACATATAAATGTTGTCAAATTATAGTATAAACGATATACATCATGTAACAAATAAATACAGTCATTAAGTATAATCAAAGGTACATTATTGTCTATATACCACAATTACACATAATTAATGAGAAGATTTAACAAAATAAAAATACTTCTTATAAATATGTCTTGTAAAGTGTAAGTAATCAATAAAATAAACAACACAAGATATAAATAAAACAATTACCAGAAAATAAGTCAAAAAATACAAAATTGGTAAGAATACTTATGAAATAAGAAATATTTTTTATAAGTTTTAAATTTTTAGGATTCTTAATGCAATATATTCTTATGAAACTTAATTCTAAAAAAGATAATAACAACTAAATATTTGCTACATCATTAACAAAATATAAAAATTTAATAATATTATTATCATATAAATAAATTTTAAAAATAAAAAAATACATACGGGCCTAAAAGGCCCGGCCTTTTTAGGCCCTCGGCTCTATAGAGCTGGCCCTCTTAGGTCCGCTTTCACTTTTAAGGTAAAAATCTTAGGCTCGACTTTGTAAATTTAGGGCCTAAACGGACCGACTAGACAGGCTCGACCCGTTTTCCCGGCTCTAAATACAAATGGGATATTTCAAGAAAATTAACACACATATTTTGTAAATAAATAATTTAAATAGTTTTCTTAATCTTTATAAATTAGTTGTCTAACTCATATACTCAATTAGTTCATTAATACAAGAGCAACTTGACTAATATAGGATCTCATATGTTATACTCCTCTGATCCTTAATATAAGATATATTCGAGGAGTTGATTTTGGTTCTAAATATAGAACATAATTTTTATATTTGTCAAGTTTTTCCTAATTTATCCCTATTAATACTCCATCAACAATAATCATGGAGGAGAGATAATGGAAGAATTAAGAAAAATGATTAGGGATACGTGTCATATTAACTAATTTAACTAACTTTTTTAATTTAATCAAATTAAATAAATATATCTTATATTAAATATCAGAGAGAATATTTAACTCAACTCCGAATACTAGCTTTTTTAAAAATATTAAATGCGGAATGTAGTATTCATGATCAAGGAAATTATAGTCGACCCAAAAAAAAAAAAAATCAAAGAAATTACAGGGCAAACAGCAGCCAAGGAAGCCTCATATTGATTTGACCTATAAGTTCTAGTTTTCTATATCACATTTTTTACCTGTCTTTATATCACACATCTGACTTATCTGTGATTTATCAAAATAATACTACAGTATAAGATAATATTAACAGGTGGTATTAATGATTAATTGATTGATGGTTTGAAAATACGCCCTAGATGTATTGTTCAGGGCTTGTATAAAAAGAAGTACTCATATCGGTTACGTATGACGCTTTTTTTTTTTTTGAAGAATTACATTTAGATTCTAAAGAAGAAAATAAAAAAAAAAATGGTCCTATTAACAACTCCAAGAACCTGTATTGACAACTCGTTAACAACTCCAGTGGTATGTATTGACAACTTCATGAGACCATTTTTTCATTTTGTAATCTCCAGAGACCATTTCTTCATTTCTCTTCTTCCTTAGGACTTGAGTCTGATTTTCCCTTTTTTTTGGGTCAATGTAAGATCTATTATTAGATTAAGAAAATTAATTAATATGACATATTTTTTCTAAAACACTCTACTCATCTTCTTTAATTCCCTCAATCTTTCTCTTAATTAGTTATTGTTGAGAGGGTATTAATAGGGGTAAATCAGGAAAAAAAATTGATAAATATAATAAATAGGTTTTATATTTAGAACCAATATCAATTCCATAAATAATTTATATATTAAAAACCAGAGGGAATATTGTTTATGGTGGCGCTGTAATGTGTTTAACTATTACTCACTCTAATCCTTCGTATAGGATGTATTATAGAAGGTATTTTTTATCCCTTTTATAATGCATTTATTAATTTCCAATAATATTAAAAATAAAGATGTAATTTTAGCAATAAAATTTTCTAGCAAGGGATCAGGTTTTCTAGTAAGGGTATCTGACGTTATTAAATTTTGTTCGGTGTTAAAATCTATATAAACTTTATAAAATGAAGCAATATTGACACGTCTGGTGACTTGGGGCAAAGGGTCATTATTTGGGTCTCACGCAGTGCATAGGTGTCAATTTTTTTCCCCACCTCTCCATTTGACCACTCGAAGAAACAACTCAGCACCTTTACCAAGTATGCGTACAGATCCACGAACGGATTTATCTTCTTTTCCAACCACATCGCTGAATCCGTCTCCAGCATCCGTAATCCACTCTGCAGATTCCGGTAATACATGTTGTCAACCTTTTCTGATGTCATCACATCGTTGAAGGCCGTCACGGTCAATTTCTTCAATCTTTCGATTTGGGGCAGACTGGGTTTTTCACGCGAATCGGCCGGTTGCTAAAGGAGAAGGCCAAGAGGGGTGTTGAAAATATTAGGTATAATTAGTTTTGATGATGTCAAATATAGATATCAAATACTCCTTCTGATCTTAAATATAAGACATAGTTGACTATGTTTGAAGAGATTAAAGAAATTAAATAAATTATTTAATTATGTCATATATTGTGTATCCTTATATTATATATTAGTTTATTAGTCAAACTAATTAGTTTTGAGAAAAAAAATATAAATATAAATATTCTAAATTAATTTAATTAACTTCTTTAATCTTTAAAAAAAAAAGTCAATTTTGTCTTATATCTAGGATCGGAGAGAGTATTAAAAGTAAAAGGTTTGCGTCATGTATTTATCTTATACCTTAAATAACTACTATATTTAATGTGAAATATGTTGTAGATTACTCAAGCAAATAAAGAAGATATCAAGTTAGGTTATGGAGAGTGACCAAAAAGAAGAGTAAGAAGATATTAAAGAATGAAGTTATCAACTATAGTAAGTTAAGAAAAACAAGAAGTTATTGAACTAGATTTTTGAAAATAATCATCTAGAGGAAAAAGAAGAAGAAAAAGTGAAGAAATAAAAACCTTCATAATATTAGTTAAACAAAGGAAGAAATTATGAAGTTGGATTATGAAAATAGATTAAAAAGAAGAAAGAAGAACTTATAAGCCAAGAAAAGAAAGAAGTTATTAAGATAGTAGTTTGTAGAGAATAATTAAGAATAGAAAGAGATTGAAGAAAGAAAAACTTGCAAGATCTAATGGAAATATTAAAATTCAAGTTCTTAGATGTGATATTAAAGGTCTCTGTGATCAAATGGAAGTTGGAATGACTCAATTTGAAGTTAAAATGCCTTATATGAAAGTTATACCAACTTCACTCAAGTGATCTTTCTGGAGATGATTTTTTTATGACCACTCGAGTGACCATTTGGTTCTGCTTTGTTTTTGTTTAATATGACAGAGGCTCGGTATTTTAGCCATATATCTCAAACCACATATCCAATCAAAGTAAAACTTGTTTCATATAAAACTAGACATTAAATGCAGTTCAACAACACCAGGATCAAGCTCAAAGTATCATATGAAAGAGATAGGAATTTTGAAAATTGATTGTCAAAATTCAATTGGTGTTCTAAACTAGGTTCAGTAATCTGGACATAGCTCTCACACCATAACTCCGATTGAGATGAACCTTGTTTCATATGAAACTAGACTCAAAAGATGATTAAACGATGCTAGGATCAAACTCAAAGAGATTTGGATGAAAGATATGTGAATTTCAGAATTTGATGCTCAAAATGCAAACATTGTTCAAACCAGTAGTCACTCTTTTGATCATAACTTTCATAATATAATGAATATGGAACTGTTTTTTGTTGTATTGGAAAATAGACTTATAGAGATTTATGGGGATAAGTCATTTGCTAAGTTTGGAATTAAAATGAGTTTATCATTGGCAAGGATCACTCCAATGATATAAAAGTGATGCACTATTCACTTTAAAGATTCTAAAGGATCACTCGAGTAAGAACTCGAGTGATAACCTATCATTGACAAGGATCACTTCTGTGATACGAAAGTGATGTTGTTCAGAGTCTTTATCAACGTCTCGGATTTATTTGAAACTCTTCCAAACTCATTTAAATCTTGATTATCTTATTCCTAACCATTCCTAATCATCACTAATCAAGTTTATGTGAGGATTACAGATGATTAAACATCGATTGAAGCTTCCTTATGTCAGAGGCTTCAACGGTAACTTCTAACGGTCATATTCTGATAAGGTCAACGGGAAGAATGTGTTCAATAATCAAATGATCTTCATTAACTATAAATAGAAGAGTATTCAATGCTTAAGAGGAGAGCAGCTATTCACACTAAGCTAAAATGCTGAAATCATGAATTCAACACTCCAACCCATGTGCTCTTTGTTTTTTCAGCTTTCATATCATTTACCTTAGAGAGAGAGAGAAATGGTGTGTATTGTGCTTCAGTGTTCATCTTAATCTACTTCTAAGAGAGAAGATTGATTGTAATTTTTTACCATCAAAGGTGAATCCTTACGATATGTAATGGGGAGTAACTCAATGTGAGAATTATAAAAGGTTTCACAAGTGTTCAACTAAACTTATGAGATTGTAGAAGCTTCTTTTATGCCTAGATTAAACAAGAAGATAAGGGATTGAAAATATCAAGTGGAGCCTAGGGACTGGATGTAAGTCATCATGAATCAGACCGAATCAAGATAAATTATAATTTGCATTCTCTCTTCCCTTATCTCTTATAATTCTAGCATTAGTGATTGACATATTTCAGTATACATTTACGGTTCATTATTTTTATATTCATTACTCTCATTGAGATGTAAAAAGATTTTTAAGGTTTTTATTCTATACCCAATTCATCTCCTCTTAAATGTCAGCCAATTCTAACATATAAGATCTTCTCTAGTTTCTCCAAGGCCCGAAACAACCGGGCTGTCATCGATGAGCTCCTCCACTACTAAAACCTGGCTGACATCGACTGAGTCCTTGACGAACTTGAAGAGGTTTCTACTCTTTGCTTTTAAAGTGATTTTCAAGGATTTTATTATTTATTTTGAAAATGATTCCACGTAG
The DNA here is from genome assembly GCA_963855925.1 of Inga laurina. Taxonomy (NCBI): domain Eukaryota; kingdom Viridiplantae; phylum Streptophyta; class Magnoliopsida; order Fabales; family Fabaceae; genus Inga; species Inga laurina. The sequence goes on from OY979712.1 coordinate 48,568,561, forward strand.
CAGAGAGAATAAGAATGTGAGTATTGGCAAAAATTACCCCTTCAGGATTTCTGTATCTGTGTACTATTTTTGGAGTTTTGGCTGAAAATTGTGGAGGATAAATTCATATATGAATTGAATATAAATCGATGGGAAATTTCCAATTGTATTTTCTTATTTTTATTTCTAGGCTTTTTGGTGTCTGATTTCAAGCCCAAAATGTAAAATCACATTCAAGATACTTGATAACTTGGCTGAATTGGCTGCAGTGGGAGAATCTCGTGCTTCAGCAGTGTTGAAGGCGTTGCTGGAGACTAGAATGGAGGCGTCCACTCTGCCTTCCACATCAGCATGACCACCTTGCCATGTCACCATTTGAGGGTCGAACATTTTTCTCTCTCCATTTTAAATTTAGTCAACGTTAACAGTGTTAATTGTTATGTTAAAATTGCCCCTTTTGTAATATTTATGTACATTTTAACATCGAAAAAATTTAATGGTGCCAAATGCATATTTTAAGAAATTTTATTGTTAAAATTGTACCTTTAACCTAATATTAAATGCTAATTTTTCACATACACCCCTATTTAATAAGAGTAGTAAAAGTAGAAATTAATGTAACATTAGAGTTTAGTGTAGTAAATAAAGATAATAATGAAAATCATTTGAGTCATGTGATATATTTAATATGTTTGGACACGTATAAATTAGTTAGGAGTGGTTTATGTTAGGGATAAAAGAAAGTAAACAACAAAAAAATAAAAAATGGGTTAAAGGGTAAAAATATCTATAAACTTTTTTTAAAAGTTTACCTAGCATCATTTTTTTTGTTGGTACAAAAATACACAATTTTACAAAATGGAGCAAAATTACCAAATTTGTTGACTCTAATAAACGAATGTTATATTTTTTATTATTGTGGTTCCATTAGTAGATGAGTGTCACTTCTAAGAAACTCTTGTTACCTCTCAACTCAATCAACTCTTGGAATCGGCTTGCGTCTGCTGCCTTTACATCCGCTGCCTGTCCTTTTCCTTAAACGACGTCGTTTTGCTCCATGCCAGGTGAGATCTCACCCGTCCAATGATTATAATCTAGGCCGTTGGTTGTTTAATACCTTCACCTCACAGAAACGTTGACAGATACTATCGCGAAGAGCCACCGAGAAGGGAAACATCGACAGATACGATCGCAGAACCACCGAGAAGGGAAACATCGACAGATACGATCGCACCGAGCAGCTCTCTTGGTTAGTGTTCGGAATCGTCATCTTTGGTATTCCTCTTCTATCACACTTTCTTCTTCTGTGTTCCGATTGCGATTCCGATTATGCTCTCCGCTATCAGATTCCTGTTCAAATTTCTCTCTCTGTGCTCGCCAAGTTACTTGTTCTTTTGTCCGCACTCTTCTGTAGTTTCTAAAAAATCATGTGCTCTGTAATTTAATACAAGTTTCTCTAGAATTCACTTGATATATGAATCCCATATGTGAAGTCTAATGCGGTGGTGTTCTATGGTGAGCAGGATTTTGTCAAGAACTTTTTTCATCAAAATGTTGGTGGAGAGGATGTCAAGGTTCTGTCTTTATTCACACTCGGACATCTCTAGTTGTGCTAACAAGTTGATTGATATAAAGCATCTCATTATATTATATTTTGTACAGACCTTTGTTGAACTATCATTTATGGAAGTTGTTCAAGGATGCACCAAAACCGTGTTTCCATAATCACTCGCTCTTCCCGAACCTTCCAGATTCCTATGGCGGCATTCATCTTCCTCTCCAGAATTGCGAATTTCTCTCTTCTCTTTATAAAAATGCCCAGCCATTTCCATGGCTCATTACTCGTTTCCTTCATTTCGTCAATTACACAGCCAGAGACTTTGAGTGTGAGATTGGAGGAGCTCGGTGATTGTTACGGTCATAGATTGTGCGTTTCCATGGTTTTATGAGATTAAGTTGTTACCTTTGTTGATAGATTTTGATGGGTATGTCGTTTAGCCAAATTGTAAGTTTTTGAGGTGAAGAACTGAAGATTAATGGAGATTGGTAAAGGAGGGTCGTCATCGTTCTCTTACTATTCCATTCTTGGTGTTAGTTCAGATTCAGCCAGTGCAGAAATAAGGAGAGCTTATCGGAAACTTGCTTTGGTTAGTGGGTTCTCCTTTGTGTTTTGATTTTTCTGATTCGCTGAGGCCAAAATTTTAGGGTTACAGATCTGGTAATTGATTGACTCAGTTTCTTTTTCTTAGGGTTGGAAATGTCTAGGTTTGAATTATGTGAGGGTACTGATAAGGGTGGATTTTAATTGAATTTGGTGCAGCAATGGCATCCAGCTAGGTGGACAAGAACGCCTTCTTTGTTGAGTGAAGCCAAACAGAAATTTCAGCAGATTCAAGAAGCTTATTCAGGTAGGGATTTATTTTTCTAGGTTTTGATTGTGAATCAAAATTCAAGACTCTTTGGGAGTCTAAAACTCTGGTTCTGGTTTCTCATATATCTGTGATAGAATCATGTGTTGAACTCTGCTTTATGTTCTCGTTGGAGCAGTTCTATCAGACCACAAGAAAAGAACAGTGTACGATGCAGGGTTGTATGATCCTGAAGACGAAGAAGACGAGGTGAGTGTCATGGAAATTTTGATTTGCGCACATCTTCTTCGTCCTCCTCCTAAAAAATAGATTTGTTTGTTCTTTGGTTTAGGGATTTTCTGAGTTTATGGAAGAGATGGTGTCTCTCATGGCTCAAGTGAGGAGGGAGGTATAGCTCTTCTTCTTTTTTGCCTCTTCACACGTATTAGTTGACATATTTGAAAACCAAAGTTTGAATCAAAAAGTAAATTACACCCTGGACACTCTTCTTCATGATTGTGCATTTACTTTTAAACTAAAATATCTCCCAAATCAAAATCCAACTTTTTCTTGTAGAGTGAAGAGCATAGGGTATAGAAATGGAATTCCTGAACAAGTATGAAAAAAAATGGTTGCAGGAAAAGGATTATTACAGTATGGAGGAGTTACAAAGCATCTTTACAGAGATGGCTCGTGATTTTAATCAGTCACCTTCATGGCGTTGTGGGCCCTCTATTCATGATGAGTCCTCTCACTACTCAAAGAGAATCCGTTTGGACAAACATGGTAGAACCTAAGATTGATGAGTTACATGTGATCGCACTGGCATTGTAATTCATTGCAATTGTTGATGCAGCCAGTTATCTTCTTCTGGTTTGCTTGTTGAAAATTTTGCTCCAATGAAATGATGAAGATGAAGAGGATTAAGAACATGTTGCTTTTGAGAGTGATTCTGAAGTCTGAATCCTAAAATGAAATGTAAACGAAGCGCACACATTGAATTGTACCTGTTAGTGCCAGTTTTGTTGTATAGAAGTGTTTGCTAGTTGTAGTTTTTGCTGGAAAACCAAGCTAGTTGTAGTTTTTGCTGGTCTAAATTTTCTTGCTTGGTATCTATCCAAAAAATTAACACATATATATAAACTGATGAACATAAGTGTTTTGTGGTAATAGAGGAAAGAAAAGATTGGTAGATACATACCTTGTGTGAACTTATTTAACTAAGTAGAATGGATTCATGGGGATTGCGATAAGTAACAGACTGTCAAAAATTGTATCCATGTACAGTTTGTTTATCCTTCCATTCACACAGGTAAATGGCATGGACTGTAACTGTTTAGTGACCATCTTTGTCTATCCATATACAAACAAATAACTGTTTCTTGACTTTGTTTCCTAACAGATTATATTAACAATGAGCTTCCTTGACCAAAGTTAAGAGCAACACCAGAGAACAAAATAGAGAGCAACCCAAAGGAACAACATGATGAACTTCTTTGACAAAAAAAAGAGAGAGCAGCTGAAAGGAACAACATGATGAGCTTCTTTGACAAAAAAAGAGAGTAGCTCAAAGGAAGCCAAAAGTTGTACAAAGGATCTTCACAAAATAAGTTTGAGTAGAGGCTTCATGCAAGAGGACCTAAGCCTATCATTGAATCTGTATTTGCAACACAATGTAACCTTGTATTGTTAATGAATATATAGTGAGAGTATTGAAATTATAGACTGTCTTGAAATGAGACAATGATATGTAAAAAATTTCTGATTTCAATAAAAGTGACGAAGTTATGTTCTTCCATTATCATCATTCTTTGTGATTACCTGAATTGTATGTTTGGTTGAAATCCAGTGCTTCAAGTGATGTGATGTCACAGTCAAGTGGTGCCTACAATCAAGAAATATAAAAGAATGTCCCAATATATATTTCCTACATAAACAAGTAGTTGATAATGTTGTCCAACATCATATGACATACCGTTAACAAACTTGTAAAAGTCATTTGACTTGGTTGAGAGTTATCCAACATGATATTATCATGTTGTGCTTGAAATTCATTACAGTGTCCCTAAAACACATTTGAAAAAAATTAATAAATATATAATAAACATCTTAAAAAAATTAAACTGAATTGAGAAAAAGTATACCTGTGAAACTTGAAGAGGCTTTTTAGAGGCTTTTGTTCCCCTTCTTCTTTTACTGACTTCAATAGAACTCTTTATCCGTTTACTTATATTTCTACCTGATCTCTTTTTCAAGCAAATAACTTTGCAACCACCATTACCTCTATCATCAATACTATCACTGGATATGTATTTGATGTGAAGTTCAGCCACTTTCTTACTTAGTTCCAACGCACCTTCATGAACAAGAGAAAATGCCTCCGGACTTTCTGATGCATCATTAGCTAATTTAACAAGCAGGGGACACAACTGTCTATACCGATTTGATCTTTGTAATTTAGGATCAACTTCAATTTGTTTTTCATTATTATCATACACAACACCACATCATGCTTCTCTTGTCCACCTCTTTACTATATATTTCTTAGGGAGTAATTTGACATCACGTTCATTCAAAACCAAGGTATTAAAACTCGGACCGGGTATTGAACCGGTCGGGGTACTGGGTTAAGGGTCAGTGGGTCAGACCGGAGCCAAACCGGAGCTCAACCCGGGCCAAACCGGTGAGAAATTGAAAATTTTAGACTTATTAGTATGAAATTCTAAAGGAGAAATTAAAAAAAAATTGATTTTTAAAAAAATAAAAAATAAAAAACCCAGACCGGACCGGGTCACCGGACCGAACCGGTCTGATGATCGGTTCGGCGGTTCCCGGGCAGGACCGGCCGGTCCGGTCCGGTTCTAGGAACAATGTTCAAAACCCTCAATGCATGGCAACATAATATGCCCACTCGTTCAAACTTTTTGCAACTGCAGGTAATTGTCTTTGTTGAAGGATCATATGTCAACCTATGCTCCCTTTTACTGCCGTCCATAGTAATCACATAATCAAACATGACAACATCATCATTCTCATGTACGGTGACCTTTCTTTCTTTTCTCTCTTTTATACATGTAGCATCACGAAGATCACATTCGCGTTGGAACAAGTGAAAAATGGGGCGAGTATACACATCTGAAAGTTGACGAAGCATACTTGAGCTCTGCAATATCAACCTTGGTAACTTGTCAAGTGACTCAAAATCACTTTTCAGTTCATTATAACGCTTATCCTCCAGAACCTGTTCAAATTGTTGGAAGAATCGATTGATATCCAATTTAACATGAGTGCAACCTTTGACAGATGCATTGACACTTTCACTTATTTGTGTACTTCTCATGCCAAGTGTCCTTGAGTTCTTCATATAGCATGCTGCCCATTTCTCTTTTATTTGGTACATAGATATCAACCATGAGTTTTTTGTCACATCCTGTTTTGATAATAATTCTTGCCAACATTCTTCAAACTCAATTTCATCCCAACAATGATACATACAATGGTTAAAATCACTAACCATTGAGTTTGGGAGATGCTTCATTGCATTCCTTGAAATATGCCAGGTGCAGAGGGCATGCTTTACATCTGGCATCACTTCTTGTAATGCTCGTGACATAGCAGCGTCTTGGTCAGTAAAAACGGTGAGTGGCCTAACACTTTTGTGTGCACACAAGAAAGTCTCAAAGAGCCATTTGAAACTCTCAACAGTCTCATCATATAATAATGCCACTCCAAATATCACTCCTCTTTTGCAATGGTTGAAGCCAGAAAAAATTGCAAGAGGTCTATGATTACAATTCGTGCAATAAGTTGTATCAAGAGAAATAACTTCTCCAAAGCAAGCATAGTCGACCAGCATACGCGCATCAGCCCAGAATATATTTGTCACTTGCTCATCTAAGTCCATTTGGTGAGCATGAAAAAATGATGGGTTTTCTGCTAATTGTTTCTCAAAATACTGAAATATACTTCTAGCATCACCGTATTTCATGGCTCGTTGCCTTCTTGAGTTAAGATAATTCTTTACATCACTTCTTGTAAATCCCAAATTGGTTCGACCTCCTGCATATTGGCTTTGCAAGTTGAATGCTGCTTTTTGACTAATTCCAGCTTTTTCAACATTTTCTAATTCATAACATTGAGCTGGTAATAGTTCCCGAAACGATGCAAACAAGTGAACAGCTTCAGGAGGCTGAAGAGGATGATTATGATCCAAGAAAACTTCATTTATCTTGTATTTTCCATCTACTAGTTTAACTTTCATTCTGGCATTGCAACCGATTCTTGTCTCATCCCTTTGCCTCTTGGTTGTCACCTCTTCTTTGTCTGACTTTCTCACCCCTTCTTTACAACAAACATATAGATAAGAGGTGTACAAGGACTTATCTTTTTTACTCTTGTTAAAGCTTTGTTTTCGAACACCAAAACCACTTTTTTTCCATATGCCTTCCAAAATTCCCATGCTTCTTCTAAATTGTCAAATTGCAGATTAAGTCTAGGAGTTAAATCTATATCCATTGTATAAAACTTCTGCAAAAATAAATAGGATAAACCCACTATAAACTGTGATCTCAAAATTGACAAAGGTATATATATAAATAAAAACAATTATACACACACAAATAGAAATCTTTTAGCTGATTATAGACACACACACACACATGTGATAGATTATCCTATTATCTACATTGCTCAAGAATATTGTAGGTATTTGACAAAAGATTATCAAATAAGATTATATATGAATAAAAAGTTGTATGATAGAATATATATAGATAAAAACTGTATAATGGAAAATAACAAATATGGCCTACATCCAAACTCATTTTTTTCAATATATTAATCAAAATGATATCTAGAATAAAAAAGAATATCCAATATCAATAATCTTAAAGATTATCAAGTTAGATTATAAATCATAAATGTAAAAACTAGATATGAAGTATCAAGAATATTTGGGTATTTAACAAAAGATTATTTTTTTACTCACCAATATTTAATATCCAATTCCCACAAACCCCGTGCTGATTGCTTGTCTTCCCTAATATGGCAAAACACCATTCCAACAAGCTCCTCTCATTTTCCCGCGGAGGAAGAAGCACAGTGCGCGCGCGCCAAATTGCCAAATGAAGGGGGAAAAAAAAAAGCAACGTGGATCCAAGTGACTAAAATAAGAGATGCAATGGGAAAATATGTGGACGGATGAGATTGAGTGAGAAATTCAATGGACGAGATCAGCTCTTTAAAACGACGTCGTTTTAATTAGTAGCATTTTATCACCGTCCATTTAAATGTTGCAAACGGATGGCCCAGATTTAATTTCCCTACCAAACGACGTGTTTAAGGAAAAGGACAGGCATCGGACGCAAGCTGATTCCTCAACTCTTTCACCCCCTCTCACCGTTACTCTATCTTAGGGTGTGTTTGGTTTGAGAGGAGGGTAGGGGAGAGAAGGGAGGAGATGAGGGTTAAATTATCTTTTTAGGGTGAAAGTATTTAAATTTTGGGCGGGAATCCAAAATTTAAAAGGAATGTGAGGATAAATTTTAAATGGAAATCTAAAATTTAAAAAAATAAGAAGATAAATTTTGGGTTTCTTTTGTCTAAAATTATAATTTAACAACCCTTCCCATCCCTCCATCCCCTACTTTCCCCTTAAACCAAACACACCCTTAGTCTCTTCTACTTTCTTCTTTCTCTCGAAACTGAAGCAAGATCTCCTTTAATTCAAGTCCTCCTTGCACTGTGATTCAAGAAGAACGGAGGTCTTAGCCGGCGGTGGGTTACTCCGGTCACTCTGGTCAACCTTTTTCTTGTTGAAATCAGACCTTGTTATCTCCTCTTCCCCCGTCACTAAAATATCACTCATCGTGTTCTCCTCTTGTAATCTAGATTTCAATTCCTTAATCTGCAACACGCCCACCATCCAAATTCAATTAGAAAAATCATAACAATAATGTGTTCCGGTAAAAGCTTCCAACTTTGATCATCAGCATGTTTGGTTTAACGTTTTGAAGGGGCAATCGTGCGATTGGAGGAAAAAGCAGCACTGTTCATTGAGGGTGTGTTTTGATTGATGTTAGGTTCAGCGATTAAATTGATGTAACTTATCAATGCTTCAGCTTTTTTTTAAGCTCAGTTTTCTAGCTTTTCCTTCCTTCGCCAACAATTGCTTAATACCGTTGATGCATTTATTGCAATTTAAAATGCTCACTTGCCTCATTCAAAAAAAAAAAAAAAAAGCTCACTGGCCACTTTTCTCTCTCTTCCCCTTTCTCTTCTACACGACCCATCCTGCATCAGTACTGCATCTCTTGTTTTTTTTGCCTCAAAACGTGATATCTTCTCAGCCTTAGCCCACTACGATTTCACATCCTTCTCTTCTCATCATCTCAGATTCGGGAGACGGCGCCAGCGATGGAGCAGAAGAGAAGGCGCCGCTGAGATCTATTGCGTCTGAACTTCGGTGGTGCTGCAAGTGAGGGAGCCTCCGTTTCGCGAGGAAGGAGGAGAAGGTGTTGTGCATTCCGGCGAAGGCGAGGCCAAGAGACCGAAGTGCATTCCTGCTCTGCCGTTTTCACCTCGGTGGTGCTGCGATCGGACCTTTTTCACCTTCAGCTCCGTCGACCTATGCTGCATTCAACTTCAGCCAATTTCGCCGGTAAGTCTGCTTGTGGATCTCCTCTGCCGGTGACGCATTTGCCCTGGTAAGCTTCAAAGGTTCAATACCTAAAATTTCTTCTAATGTCTAGACTTCTATACCTATTCGTGGATCTCCTCTGCTACCAGTGGTTGTCTTTTTCATTTTGTTCATGAAGCTCTGCTGCTGTCGTTAGAGTGCTCTGCCGTTAGCAGCGTCTCTGATGAAGCCTGAAATCATAATAGCAGATCAAATGAACATGAAGATTTTTTTAAGTCTTGACAAATGAATGTACTATTGATATAAACAAACCTTTGCCAGGAACAAGTTACCAGCTTGCAGTTCTCTGTCAACAACATCTCTGATGAAAATGCTGTAGTGTTCATTATGTTTATTGTTCGTTGCTGCCATTTGAATGCTCTATTGTGTTGTTCATTTTGGTTTGACTCATCTCTATTAAATTTTTCGTTTTATATCAAGTCCATAATCGTTTTGGCTTGATTTAGAATGCTCTGCTGTCTGATTGTGGTCCATTTTGGTTTGACTCATCTCTGTTGTTCATTTTGTTCATTTTCATGTTATATCTGATGGTGTTGTGGTCCATTTTGCTTTGCGTTAGAATACTCTACTGTCTGATTGTATTTGGCATTTTGATTTTATGTGAAGAGTGTGCAAAGAACTGCCATGGTTGGTTTGGATCAATTTATCACCAAGAATGCCACTTTAAATTATATATATATATATATATTTTACTTGTAAATTCATCCTAATTTTCCAAGTCTGAGGTGACTGTGATCGATACGAGTTGCTCGAGGTTGAAGGTTGAGAAATTTGTCTTTAGAAAACATAATTTGTGTAAAGTCAGAGAGAGGAAAGGCAAAACATAAATTGGATCAATGGCCAGAGCTCTGATATCATATTGTTTAGAGGCATAAATACACACTGTAATGTGTTACTTAGATGAAAGGAGGTTACAATATATAGGCTAATGAAGAGAAATAAAAGGAGGAAAATTAGGGATTACAAATAAGACTAGGAAATTAAATAATGAAGTTTCTATAATCAAGATTAAACAACCGACTTTGATAGGCCTCTGATAGGATCTCCTTCCCACCCAATTTTGGAGGAAAATCAGCTACTGTAGGGATCACCAAAACTCCTTCATCCTTGAAAGTGACCGGAAAAAAACAGAATTAAAATTTAGCAAGATATTTTTTCCTAGTCAAGATATAAACTTAGTAGTTCCAGCTTTTATGAAAAATCCACTTTCACCCCCTTTTTTCAGTTGGGTGGTCTGTGAACCGAATGTTCTAAACAAGAATCAAATTGCACCAAAGACAATAAGAGATTTATGCCACAAAAACACAAAATGTTATAGCTTGAGAAGTAAAACAATATTTTGTGTTGTGATGTTTTTTCGCAAGGCAGATTTTTCGTAATTTCTGTTAAATACATTGTGTACATTTTCAAAAAAATTTTTAGTAATGTTTATGCCAATAGGATGAAAAGATTCTGGTTACTATTCACCATTAGTTTTGCTTACTCAGAATCAAAAGGCAATATATCTAATACTTATACCACAAGATTTCACTGTCAGTGTTCATTGTTGTCTTCAAATGTCAATGCTCACATTCCTTCCCCACTTCTTCCTCCCTCGTGACTCAAATCAAACTCTCTGTTCACTCTTTCAGATCCGAGCTCCCCAACACCATGTAATTACCTCCACACTTTCATCTCAATAAAATTAATCAACCATTATTATTCAAACCAAAAAAGAAATTTGTAGCATATGTTTTTGGGTATGTGAAAGGTTTGGTATCACCAATTTTTGGTTAGTTAAGAGATCTGGGTTATATGGTAAGCCTAGCTTGTTAGTTTGTTTTGCATGACTCAGTGTGTTATATGTGACATTTTTGGTATAGAAATATGGACACAAAAGCTGTATGGGATTTAGAGTCAACAGAGATATTTGTCAATATATGCGTAGAACAAATTTACAAAAAAGAACGCAAAGGGCAATCATTTACACCAAAGGGATGGCAGAGTATTATTTCCACATTCAATGAAAACACTGGGAAACAGTGCGGGAAGAAACAATTAAAGAATAGGTTAGATATATTAAGAAAAGATATGAAGATTTGAGATTCCTTGATCAAGGAGACCAATGTGAGCAGAGACCCTATTACGAACAATGTCATTACATCGAACAATTGATGGAAGGAGAAATTACGGGTAAAACTTTTTTACTGCTACTTACAAGTTTCATTAGCTCGCTTTTTTTGTATGTAATTCTTTTAAATATTCATTGTGATTTATTTTACTTGTATGCATGCAGGAGAGTCCCAAATATAAGAAGTTTAGGTTCTCATGCCTAAAGCATGAAAGGGAGTTAAGAATAATCTTCAAGGATGTCATCGCGACGGGAGACCACGTTTTTGCACCCTCAAACCCAGAACATCAGACAAATGAGGAAGATGAGGATGATGTGTACAGACCCACGATGGATGAAGAGGAAGGCTCTGATGATAGTGAGGATGAGCATTTCGGCGTTTCCCCTGCAGTTAGTACATGAGTGACAGATGAAATGGCAAGCGTTGGATTAGCAACATCAACACCATTAGGCACTGGTCCTAGTGGATCTGGAATCCAATCGAAAAGGATGAGAGGTGAAGGGTCTAGTAAAAGCAAAAAGCAAAAAGTTCTGGCTGTAAAGCAATTGCTGTTGCTGTCAGTGTCATTGCTAATGTTTCTATGGATCGAGTAGCGGCTTTAACGGCAAATCAAGAAACTAGCATGCCTGAGGTTATGAAATCTCTGCTTTCCCTTGATGACGTGAAGGCGGACAAAGCCTTTGGAGTTCGGTGTATGCAAGCTCTGGAAAGCAAGGCACGTCGGGATGTGTTTGTGTCATTGAAAGGAGAACCTGAGTACTTGATGACTTATTTGCGTTATATCGTAGAGGAGTAGTACTTGTAGTTGCATTTGATGTCTGGACAGTTGAATTAAGACATTTTTCACTTTTTGTTTTCATTTCGGATTACTTGACCCGTCGTTTAGAACAGTTTTATCCTATTGCTATTTATATTATATGTTATGTTTGTTAATCATCCTGCTCACACCACGATTTCACCACAATCATAGATACATCAATGGCACATCGTAACAACCAAAATAGGTTGCACGGGATGGAGGAAGATGAAGATAGTGACGACGCCTCACTTATTGAGGCTGAGTTGGATGAATATGAAGCATTATGCGTGTTGCTTTGTCAATAGTGCCATATATGTGCAAACAACCGCGTGGAACGAGTCAACGAACAAGTCACTATTTGGTATAAGAAATGTTGGCAAGTGAATGTTCAAAATGTCATCAGATGTTTAGAATGGAAAAACATTTTTCGACAGTTTATGCATTAAGTTGTGTGAGCATGGGTTAAGAAATTCTAGGAATACCGGTGTCGAAGAAATGGTTGTGATGTTCTTGCTTAATATGGGACACGGAATAGGAAATAGGCTAGTACAAGAAATATTTAAACATTTGGGCGAAACTGTAAGTAGGCTTCTACACACAGTTTTGAAGGCCCGCCTTAAGCTTGCAACCGAAATTATTAGGCCATGCAATCCAGAATTCCATCAATGTCATCCAAAAATAGCAAACGATAACTAATATTTCCCATATTTCGAGGATGTCATTAGAGCTATTGATGGTACTCATATCAGGTGTGTCATTACTGGACCGGGTCGAGATAAATTTATCGGTAGAAGGGGATATCCCACATAGAATGTTATGACTGTTTGTGATTGAGATATGTACTTCACGTTTGTGTTAGCTAGATGGGAAGGTTCAGCACATGATGCTTATGTTTTTCACTCTGCTGTCTCAAATCCAACCATGAATTTCCCACATCCACCACAAGGTATATTTTTGTATACTTCAATTACATTTCTTTCTCTTCATTTCACGTTTAACTTAATCTCACATTCACAATGCTTTTAACACATGTTAAGCAAATATTATTTGGTCGATTCTGGCTACCTAACATCAGTTGGGTTTCTTGGACCATACAAATGTGAATGTTACCACCTCCCAGAATTCAAGAATCACTGGGGGTTTCGGAATCCTAATGAGGCCTTCAATTTTTATCATTCAAGCTTGAGGTGCACAATAAAAAGGATTTTTAGAGTGTTAAAAAATGTTTGAAATATTATAACATATGCGTAAGTACAGCTTCGACACGCAAGTCCGTATTGTCTGTGCCACAATGGCTATACATAATTTCATTAAAAGAAATTCTTAAACTGATGTGGACTTTAGGGAATCAGAAAATGAGAATAATATGGTTGATGTAGATACTAGTCAAGATCAAGAGCCATCGTCGAGAAATAATGCTCGGACATATTCAACCCAAATGAATCATGTTTGTGACACATCAGGGTCCAAATTGTATGGGACCTTTGATCTGATTAGTTCTGTTATATTTTACTTTCTAAAAAAACTTTAACTTTGTATAGTTTCTAATTTATTCACATTTTAATTGTAATTTTATTATGTATTTTACCATTGCCAAATTTCCAAAGTTAATGTTTTCATTTTTCATAATTTTTAAAATTTTTTCTCTTAAATATCACAAAAGCCATCTATCCAATCTCCAAACCAAACACCTTTCACTTTTGCAAAAGCTATTTATCCAATCGCCAAACTAAACACCTTTCACTTTTGCAAAAGTCACTTATCCAATTGCTAATCCAAACATTAATCATTTTACCCAATCTTACTTTTTTCCAATCTTAAGGTTCCATAAGTCAAAGTAAAAATAAGCTAATTATCCAATTGTTAATCCAAACACACCCCATGACAATCATAATAATCTCTGACCTCTTTGAGCAATGCTTTGTTGTCCTGTTCAGAGCATCATAATTAGCTTTAAGAACGCCGTAATCTCTCTCTAATTGCTTGATTTTCCTCCAAGCATGGCGGTTTTAGAACCAAATGGTGACTTGTCAAGGCTGTAACCCAAGTTCTCTAGCAAGCTTCACTTTCCTCTCAGGCTCAAGCTTGTTTTCAACACCATCAAATGGCTCAATTCACTATTACATATAACACTTTTAACGTCCGTTTTTAGACTTTTCGATGTTCGTTTTCAGGGGAACATGAATGTGAGGGGCGTAGAAAGTTTGAAAACAGCATCCGTTTCGTACCGTTTTTCCGTAAGTGGCTTATGGCTTCCGTTTTGGCAAAACAGACGCCATAAGCCAAAAATGGACATTTTAAGTTCATTTAAAAAAAAAAAGAATTTACATTATATTTTTCAATACCTAACAATTAATAAACCCTATACAAAAACATCCCGCACTTCAAAAACAAAGAGTCTATACAAACAGTACAGAAATATCAAGCACTTCATCAACTACTACTATCTAAAATAATCATCTATATATAAACAATGTGTCCAAAACTTGTTTAAAGCACCACTATCTAAAATAAATCGTTTATCAAAATAATAAATAAGGAAAAAGACTTAATTTTACCTCAAAGCAAACAGGACAATTGTGATGCATATAGCCTTTTCAACACACCCGTGTGAGTCCTTCAACAATATTGAATAACAACATCCTAAAGACAAATAAAAGGCCAATATAACACACTTAACAGTCAGCTTGAATGTAAATAAAAAAAATGCCAAGGGAAGTAATTGCAAAACGTATTAAGACACTGACCACATTCGTTGCTGTAGAAAAAATTCTCGTCACTTCCAATTCTGCATAAATAAATAGAATGTCAACTAAACAGCAAATTAATTGGAGATAAAACTTTAAGCATCCATATCCATACAAGTTCACAAAGCTGTCTTATTCAATGCACATAAAAAGACAAGCCATATTACAAGCATTATGTTATTAGAAACTATATTTCAACTTTTAATCAACTATTTAACCTTGGTTAATTATGAAATCATGCTTTCTACATATATTCCTACTTCCCAAAATTACAAAATCTCAATATCAATACAAGTCATCACCAACACCAACAACAACATTCAACTCTAATTACCTCAATTTTAAATTTGGATGCTTGAAGTTTCTCTTTTGTCAACCCTAACATAAACAACAAACAACAATATTCAATTCTATGCTTGAAAAATAGCAACGGAATTACTTTCCTAGAACCATAATCAAATTGTTTTTTCTTTTTAATTAACATTTTGCAAAGACCAAAAAGTATAACTATTTTCAAAGGGAATCTTCGTGAATTTTGGAACCATAATCAATTTTTTTAACAGCTTGCATTAGGGATTCACAAGGAATCTTCAAGAACATCTCGTGTCATATTTCCTCCAAACTCCATAGACTAAATTCTGCCTTAGATTGCAATTATCTCTCATTGAAACAAACCACTCAGGATACATTTAATGATACAGCTCACTGATATGAAGATGATGCTGATTTACTGTGTGAGCAAGACTTGAACCAAAAGCGAAAAAGAAAAACATAAACGCTTTAAATTACCTCCTTAAGGGCAAATACAATTTCTACAAGGAAAGAAGAAATAATTTCATGCTGCCTTTGCTCCACATTATCCTGTTTCAGTGCATAATTTCAAAAACATTACAGTTGAAACATAAAGATAGGAATATTCTACCCATCAGATGCATCATGACCAGAACAAGGTGGTTTTAAAATATGAAGTAAAACCAATAACCTTAAGCACCTTGGCGACATGGACTGTTAGGAAGTAAAGACAATTAATTTAGTCTATGGTATTTAGAGGAAATATGACCAGAACAATCTCGTTTAAAATTGAGAATCTGTTTATTTAAAAAAAAAAAAAAATTCTTGGATCTTCGTTTAACATCCGTTTTTTAAAAAATGGATGTTAAAAGCATGTACATTCAATGTCCCTTTCTAGAAACGGATGTTACAAGGTAGTTTTAACGTTCGTTTCTCAAGGTGGATGTTGAATGTGCGCTTTTAACATCCATTTTTTAAAAACGGACGTTAAAAGTAAGGCAAAAAATTATAAAAAGACCAACGCTTACTTTTTAAAGTCCAATTTTTAAAAATAGACACTAATTGGAGACGTTGAATCTTTGCTTTGTAGTAGTGATTCTTCCACACACCCTTCCCTGTCTACAACTCCTGCCAACATCATGGCTTGGAACTGATCCCTCCCATACACATGATTATCATTGTTGTTGTTCCTGGGGCTGTGTTCATCTCAGAGCTTGCTTCAATTTATAGAGAGAGAGAGAGAAGAGACAGAGAGAGAGGAAGGGTGCGAGAGTTGATTGGGGTGAGAGAGAACACTCAAGAGCTTCTAAGAGTTGACACATGTTTACTAGTGGGACTCAATAAAAAAAGTAACGTCTGTTTATTAGAGTTAGCAGACCTGGCAATTTTGCTCCTTTTTGTGAAGTTTATGCGTATTTTTTCACCAAAAAAAAAAATTATGGTGCTAAGTGCACTTCAAAAAAAAATTTATGGATATTTTTGTACCTTAATCCTAAAAAATAGGTGAAACAAAAATAAAGCAAAGCAACAATGACGTAAGGGATGACATCTGAAACAGGAAAAGGTGGCTAGGGGGTTGGTGGCTGAAGGAGTAGGTGCTACCATTGTTGACTCTTGCAAGATTAACTGAACAATTGTAGTATAAATAGGTGGTTTACTTTTATTGTAAAACATCTAAAAATTGAATAAACATATTTGAGATTGGTTTCTATACTATTTTTGGTATTAGAGCTAAGTTTCAGAGGGCCAAAGAGCAAAAGAGTGAGGAGTGGGTGAGAAACCAACAAAAATGTTGAGGAACAGAGGGTGCCAGATTTCACTTTCTGAACTGTTATTGGAGAAACCACCATCACCATCGCATCCAGAAGGCCTAAAAATCTCTGAAAAGCTTTGGATTCTACCGTGAAACACATCCACGCTCCTTCATGCGCCATCGCCGGAGATCCACACGCCGTCAACGTTGCTCACGTGTCGGCCATGAGCTGGACAGAGGTTGAAGATAGTGACGTCAACGCCATGTATCTGAACTGATGCATCACAATAGGTCAGCCTACCCGTTTCCTGACATGTGTCCTACTTGCCACGTCAGCCAACACGGTCAGCACAATTTCTCAAAATTACATTTTTGCCCCACATCTTTCTAAAATTACATTTTGACCCCAGATTTCTGCCAAAATCACATTTCATCTCCAAAACTTTCTGAAAATATATTTTGACCCTAGATTTTGTGCCAAAATTACATTTCAAACCCCCAAAACTTTTTGAAATTATATTTTTGACACCGGATTTCTACAAAATTACATTTCAACCCCTGAAAGTTAATAAATTACATTTCTACCCCTATTTGTCCATAAAATTTCCAATTTTACCCCTTTCTTTTCCATAAACACCCATTCTAACCCTAACTGTTCCAAACTTTCCAGTTTTACCCTTTACTTTTCCATAAATAACGATCTTATCCTTATACCCTTCCACCCTATACCTAATAACCGTGTTCTTTAAGTCCTAACCTCACAAAAACAATTCTAAAATGCCTCCAAGACGTGAAAACAAACACGAGATTGAGATGGACGAGATGAGACGCCGGATACAGGAATTGGAAACTACTGTACAAACACAACAAACCATAGTAGAATCTCGCAGTGAATATCCAGAGGATGATTCAGATAACAATAGTTTGTCATCCACTGACTACCACTACCATCCTCAACAAGAGTCATTCCGTCTTAATGACATTAATGTAGACATACCAGAATTTGAGAGAAAACTTTAACCAGACGAATTCATCGATTGGCTTCAAACTGTCAAACTAGTTTTTGAATATAAAGAGATTCCCAATAAGCAAAAAGTCAAAATTGTCACCATCAAGCTAAAGAAACATGCTTCCATATGGTGGGAGAATCTCAAGAAAAGGCGTGCAAGAAAAGGAAAAAGAAAGATCTGAATGTGAAACAAGATGCGACGTGAGCTCTCATGTAAGTTTCTTTCTGAAAATTATTATTAAGATAATTTTCTTCATTTACATAATCTCCGCCAAAAGGCTATGTCTATGGAAGAATATACTAGGAAATTTGAGAAGCTCATGATGAAGTGCGATATCTAAGATAAGGAGGAGCAAATAATAGCCCATTATATTGGAAGGTTAAATACCAATATTTCCCATCCAGTGCAGCTCCAACAATACTGGACTCTAGACGACATCATTCTTCTAGGCATTCGTATTGAGAAACAGTTGCCCAAAAGGTGTCTGTTTCAACCGTCTCCCTCCACCGAAATTCCTTTTGATAGACATAAAGCACAGATGCATCTGCCTACACAAATGCATCAACATAACTCTTCAAGTAAACCCACACAAGTATATCAGCCTAGCTCTTCAAGCAAGCCTCCAATAAAGGTTGCTAAGGAATTGAGCTCCAAAGCACCTAAGTGCTTCAAATCCAAGGGTTCGGTCATATTGCTTCAGAATGTCCTAACCGCAGAGTTGTTACTATTATTGAAGGGGAAACTTCTATAGTATTTGAAGAAGAGGAGCTTATGCCTGACAAAGAGCTAGTATTTGATAATAAACCAGTTTTTGATGAAGAAGTCATTCCTTCTGATCACGGTGAAACACTTGTGATTAGACGAAGCTTGCATACAGCCACGGTGAAAGAAGAGCCTTGGTTACGTCACAACATTTTTCATACTCACTGCACTACTCAAGGTAAAGTTTGTAACGTCATTATTAACAACAGAAGCTGTGAAAATGTAGTCTCTAACTACATAGTAGAAAAATTGCAACTACCAACTCACAACCATCCGTACCCGTATAAGCTCCAATGGTTTAACAAAGGAAGTGCAGTAAAAGTGTCAAAACGATGACTTGTTACTTTTTCTATCTGTAAACGGTATCACGATGAAGTTTGGTGTGATGTTGTTACGATGAACACTTGTCATCTTCTTCTGGGAAGACCTTAACAATATGATTGATGCGCTCTATATGACAGTTATACAAACACATATTTCTTCCAGAAGGATGACGTGAAGATTCAGCTTGAACCTTTGCCACCCGATAAACACATCAAAGTCAAAAATGAGTCCAAGTCATTTTTACTCAAGCATAAGGTTACGGATCTATCTCCGTATCTTGATGCTGATGTTGTTTCTGACTCGACGACGAGTTTTGTTAAACCCCAGGAGAATGAAACAGAAATAAAGCAGAGCAACAATGACATAGGGGATGACATCTGAAACAGGAAAAGGTGGCTGGGGTTTTGGTGGCTGAAGGAGTTGGTACCACCATTGTTGACTTTTGCAAGATTATACTAAACAATTAGTAGTATAAATAGGTGGTTTACTTTTTTTGTAAAACATTCAGAAATTGAATAAACATATTTGAGATTGATTTCTGTACCAATAGGTCAAAATGCTAATATACTCATAAAGCACTCGCAAATATATACATATATGGCACTATAAACTCTACATGGATATCAAAAGATGTGAACTTTTTCAAATGTTAATTTAACCCGAAGTCCGTTACTTTCCCCAAAAAGTAGAATAATGTGGCCCGCCTCTAAAAAGTAACTCACGTTAACAGTCATAGCATGTTTTTTTTGGGGCTAACCAGTCATAGCATATTTAGAAAAGTTGATGGGTTTTTAATTACATAGGTAGAGTTAATGTTGTC
The DNA here is from genome assembly GCA_963855925.1 of Inga laurina. Taxonomy (NCBI): domain Eukaryota; kingdom Viridiplantae; phylum Streptophyta; class Magnoliopsida; order Fabales; family Fabaceae; genus Inga; species Inga laurina. The sequence continues at coordinate 48,588,202 of OY979712.1, forward strand.
GTCATATGAACATTCGCGAATATTTCACAGGTAAATTTACATCTTAAATTCTTAATACTAAAAAAATAGAATAAGAAATCTAAGAAACACAGTTTACACGGACCATAGATGTGAAGGATCCAAATTAGGTGACGGTTGCAAGTCTAGTTGACCGAAGGGTGCAATCACGTGGGCCTCACCCACCCCCTCTTCTCACCCTCTTCTTTATAACAGGCAGGGAAAAAATACTCTTTTTTTTAATACTATTATTCAACCAAAAAAAAAATCTTTTTTATATTAACATAATTGTTTCCTATCATGGACCTCTGATTGGGTTATCCCATCATACATATTATTCCTTCGATCCTAATTATTAGATAAAATTGATTTTTTTAGAGAAATTAAGGAAACAATTAAATTACTTTAGAGTGTTTATATTTTTAGTATCATTAGATTATATTCATTAGATTATATTCATTAGATTATATATTAGTTTATTAGTCAAATTAATTAGTTTTGGAGAAAAAAATAAAAATATAAATACTCTAAAGTAATTTAATTGGCTTCTTTAATTTCTCCAAAAAAATCAATTTTATCTTATAATTAACACCAGAGGGAGTATTATTTCTCGCACTATTCTATTCGAGTACCACGACTTCATTGATTATTTGTTAAAGTATTCAACTATGTAGGAACGTAACTGATGCTATTTATAAATCATGCCTCAAATTTCATGCATGTAAGGCGCATTTCCAGAGTAATTGATAATTGAAGTTACCTCTTCAGTTTTTAGTTGTTATGTATATATTTACAGTTTGTTGTTGTGTATGTAATTTCTTAAGGCGCCCCAGAGAATTTTTTTTTTCTTAATGATTCCTCCTTTTAACATTGAACTTAACAAATATGGGTTGATTTTTCTTAATCATCCATATTTTAATCATTACAATGATAAACACCGTTGATAAGTAAAATATTTACATATTTATTTTCCCTTATATGATGATTTTATGGACGATATTTGAACTTAATATAATATAAATATTATATTTGGGTGTAAAATAAATAGTATTTAAAAAATAAAGAAAAATATAAAAAAGGTCATACTGTAGCGTTTGTCACTATTCATGACGGAATCACTGTAGCAACACAGAAAAAACGTGTAAATCCGCTAACAGGATACTGTTCACTACTGTAGCATTGTGGAAAAAATTGGCAAAATACTGTAGCATCGTGGAAAAAGTGACACTACGCTGCCTATAAATACAATGTATCAGGCGCAGATTCAGAGGAGGCGTGAAGATATTTTCTTTGATAAGGAGATACTTCTCTAATAGGGAGAGATATTTTCTCTGACAGTTCTGAATAAATTGTGTTATTTTTTATTTTTAATTTTATGTATTGTATTACTTTTTGCATGTCTCATATGTGGAAGGCTTAGTATTATTATATTATTTTTTGCATGCCTTCTACATGAAATGCTTAGTATTGTATTACATTTTGCATGCCGCCTACATGGAAGGTTTTACCTCCTAAAGGGACGGCTAGATTTATCCATTTTTCATGCATCTTTTTGGTTGTATATTTATGTTTGAGAATTTAATATTCAAGTTTATGCAGTATTTATGAGGATTTTATTCTAGGTTTATATAATGTCAATTTATTTTGGTTTTGTTTTTAATTTTATCATGAGCTAAATTTTCATTTTCCTAGAGTGATGACGTAGCTTACTAATGACAGATTGAATCTTAACTTATTAAATCTAGTTTTAATTTCTCCTTCATGATTGAGTTTTAACTATTGTTCTTAATGCTTTCATTTGATTGACCACCTTTTGAATGATTACAATATGCATGTTGAGACCGGAAGGAGATGCATGTGTGTAGATCCTATAATTAAAACCATGACTTGCATATGAAATAGGAATATATTCATATGAGTTGTGTAGTCTTATTGAATTCCATAAATCTTCATGCATAATTAATTGCTTAAATTCATATAGGAATATATTGGATTAGCAATTAATTATAGAATTGCTTGACCTTGGAAGAGGCTAGTAATTAAATTAGGGAAACTCGACTATCAATCATGTGGAATAAATTGGGCTAGAATAGAAAATTGATTCAATCCGAAATTTGTTAAGTGAAATCTAATCCATAGGACTTTTTCTCATATTTATTTTCATATCATCTGCACTCATATTTAATTATTTTTCTTTTATTTGTACTCTCAATCACCAATTTATCGATCGACTAAATAGAATTAAAATTACCCATTTTGGTACTTAGTGATCAATTCTCGTGGGAACGATACTCTACTCACTTCTATATTTAAAACTAAAATAAATTTATGACTTAATTTAAATTTGAAAGAATTATTAACTAGAGTAGGTTCGCCCCTATATAAATATTTGTCAAAAATAAATAAATAGGAAAGGACTCTTTTGGCTGCCTCCATAAGAGAGGGATCAAATCAATAGAACAGGAAATGAAAAATAATACTCTATGCTAGTATAAAAAATGCCCTAAAGAGAATTTAAATTTTGCAACATGGGAATCTGTCTTTTTCAACCCATGATGATTTGAAGATGGGAAAAATGGACAGTATACATGATTTTTGAATTTTGATTTCTACGAAGCAGTAATTTTTAAAATTTTAACACGTAAAAAATGTCAAAACAAAGAATATGCATGAGTGAATAAAATGCTGGCAACAACTTACAAATGTGTTTGAGTTTCAGAGGAAACATTTGTGTTGGGAGAAACAGTCACGAACACTAAATCAGATACCGGATGATAATATAAAAAAAAAAACTTACAAATAAAATTTTGCTCTTTCTTCTTAGCACAAAAAAAAAAAAAGTAATGGGCCAGAAAGTAAATTAAGCAAGAATATATCATACCAGAGCAAACAGCAATTAGCCTTCTCATAGCTAAACACCGTAAAACTATACACAATCCTCTCCTGTCTTAAATATATGTAGGAGCCAGAAAATTAATTTGTGTAGATTAAAAAAAATAATTAAACTAATTATTCGTTAAAAAAATCTATTGGTTTCTCTCCCAAGACACCTTAGCTTTTTAGTCATTTATATTGATAAAAAATACAGCCCTTAATATCCGTGATTAATAAATAAAGTTTAAGAAATAAAATTATAAATTTAAGAGATAGGGTGATTAATTAAATTTCATATCTAAGATCAAAACAAACTCTTATGGTAACTTTTGTATTTTAAACGGGAAAGTATTAGAACATAATTAACCTATGTGCCAAGTGGGGAGAGAGAGGTATCTCCATTGACCTCTCCCTCTATTGACTCTCCATTTAATGTCTCAACCATTAGATCAACCTTTAATGGTTGAGATTTAATGATAGATTTTTATTAAATTTAAAATTATAATAATATTTTTACATCTATCATTAAATCTCAACCATTAAAGGTTGATCTAATGGTTGAGACATTAAATAGAGAGGGAGGTCAATGGAGACACTCCTTTCCTGTGACTTCAATTTAGTCCCTAAACCAATAAAGAAAAATCAATTTTGTTTAATTTTTTTTATAATTTCATATTAATAACTCTGAAATATTCACTTTTTCACCCATTTAGTTACGGGTTAGCTTCGGTTTGACTCCGGTTTGATCCATTAATCTTTGACCTAACATCTCGACCGGTTTACTAACCGGTCTGAGTTATTACCTTGTTGTTGGGACAACAATGATATGTGGGACTATAACCTATATGCCATTGTATGATACTCCTATGGAACATTTATAGTTTCATCAACTGCTTTGATTCTCATGACCCACGCTTGCCTTGCCTACATAAGTATATATACTCATTTTGTTGACTATTAAAGATATATATGGTACCCCTCCAATCCTATATATGAAATATAAACAATTAAATTATTTAGATAAAAAGTCGGTTAAAATTAGTTAAATATATTAAATAAATAAGAAACTTATTTTTTTTACCTTTCAAATTACTTTTTCATTATAAGAGGGTGAGTAAGAGAGAAAATAAGTGAAAAAAACATATGAAAGAGCATATGGGAAAAAGATAGGCTAAAGATATGTTTGGCCCTTTAAATTTATATCGAATTGGTTTCAATTTAGTCCCCTAAATTGAAAAAGAAAGTGTATTTTTAGTTTGTTAAAGTTAAAATATTTAGAATAAAGTTTAATTAAAATATTTAGAACCAATTGTCATTAAATGATCCTGGTTCTATCGACAGGAGCCCCAGCTTGGCCCTTAAGAATTATTTGGTGATCGAAGTGATCACTAGTACAAAATCTGTCATTTAGACCGGCTTATTTAGATCATTTATACAGGGATGAGGTCTAAAATGTATGACCGGTCGTATTTTTATAATTATATATAACTTCGGAGACCAGTTCCCTGGATATCAGGTCTTAAAGATATTATTTAGACCTTATTTATGTGTAATCGGTCTTAAAACGATAAAATAATTAACAATAAATACATTTTTTAGACCGGTTATTTCTATAACCGATCTAAATAAGAAACTCGAAATTAATTTTTGTTAAAAAAAAAACTTTTAAGATCGGTTATATATTATAACCGGTCAAAAAGTTGAAACTTTTTAGTCTAGTTATTTTAAAAACTGGTCTAAAATGTATATTTAAGACCGGCTATTCCAAAAAATCAGTGTTAAAAGTGCGCGCCCTAATTAAAATTTTGCTCTTCTCTTCCTCCCGCCGAATCGTAGCTTTCTTTCTGAACTCACTTTTCCCTTAAATTTCTTCAATGGTGTTCTTGTTCACAACTCGGCCATCCTCTTTCTCTCTAAATCTGGAGCAATCTTTCTCTTTGAACATACTATCTCGCAATCTAACCGACGCTGTTCTTTTTCCCAATCTTAGGGGCGATATTGGGCTAGGCTGTATTAGCAGAGGAAGAGTCACTACCCATATATCTTGCCATTAGTCGACCTTCATTTCACTGCCAATTGATAACATTCTAGCTCTGACTCCTCCCTTAAATCTCTGCTCGTTCTTCTTCCAAACGGGAGCACAAAGAGTGACTACTCGTGAAATAACTTTCCATGTTTGTTTTGATTGCTGTTAATAATTTGAACTTGACCCTTTTGATATTGTTTCAGGTGGGTTTAACCATGTCTGGCATCAGATTCTGATATTATTGAAGTAGGAAACGGAGGTATTCTGTTTTATGATTATGGCTTTGTTTGAATATGCCCAATGTTGCTCTCTATCCTACTCTCGCCATTGAACTCGGTGATGATAACTTCATATACTAGCTTAATGATCACATTATGATATTTTATTTATACTTTCTTATCTTTGATTGCCATTAATGATCATATTATGATATTTGCTATGTGTGTTTGAATTGAATATAAAGTTATGAACAAGAGTTTGATAATGGATAGGGTGCTACAAGCTATTTATACTTTCTTATCTTGTTTTTTTGTCTATCGTTTTGCTATTGGATAGGGTGCTACTAAGTGTTGAAATATATGGATTGTAGTGAATAAAAGCTAAACAGATGAGTGTTGAATATGATGTTGGGGTGAGAGATTTTTTAAACTTTGCTAGAAGAAATGCCAATGATGATAGTGAAATTTGTATTGCCTTTATGTAGTATGCTTGAATGAGAAGCTACTAAGTGCTGCAAATATATATACACATTTAATTTGTGAAGGATTTTGTAAGAGTTATACAGTATGGGTATGGCATGGTGAAGAATTAAAAATGCCAAGTACATCTCAATAGGGGGGAGTGGCCTTTGATGATAATGACATAGATACAGATGATCGGATAGAGGATATTATTCGTGGTGTAGGATAAGAGGCTTTTGAGCAATCACATGCATATGGTAATATGTGCAATGATGCTGAGAAGCCGCTATACCCGGGTTGCAAAAAATACCAATTGTTGAGAGCAGTATTGAAATTGGTAAGCTTAAAGGCACGGCATGGATGGAGCAACAAGAGTTTTTCAGAAACGCTTGAGGTTTTTAAGGACATGCTTCTAGATGATAATGTGTTGCCTTATTGATACTATGATACTAAGAAAATACTGTGTCCAATAAGGATGAAGTATAAAAAGATCCATGCATGCCCTAATGATTGCATATTGTGTAGAAAAGAGCATGAAGAAAAGGAGCAATGTCCGATATGTGAAATTCTGAGGTATGAAATTGATGCCAAAAATTTGAGATGGTATGTGGATGAGAGGATTTCTAATGGAAAGCTTTGACATCCAACTTATTCTTCTCAATTGAAGAAAATTAATCAATTACGTTAAAAACATCGACACCTTCTGTAACGCCCCAATTTTCGATTAAGGGCTAATGATAATTATTGAGGATAATTATCGGATTAAAGTGGAATTAATGTATATTGGTGACAATATTAATTTATATGTCATGATTGATGGAAAATTTAAAGAATGGAATTATTAGCTTTAAGTTGGTGATTAATGGAAAAATTAATTGCTAACTAAGGAGAAATGAGATATGTAGTCAATGGGTTAATGGAATTGGTTAGTATAACTAAGTGGAGGATTAATTAGGAGAAGATTGTATGAGGGAGTGCCAAGTGGCAAGCTTACTTGATAGTGGAGTGTTTGGAGAAGTCAAGGGCATGGTGCAATGATTTTTCTCTCTCCTTCTTCCCTTGCATTCAGCTGAATGGAGTATGGGAGTCAAAGAATTATTATTCCATCTCCCTCCATACACTCAATCTCTCATTGTCTCCCTCTCCCTCTCTCTTATGCGTATGAAACAAGGGAAGGCAGAATTTCTGCCCTCAACTCCATCTTCATCATCACACTTCATCTCTCCTCTCCCTCTCTCATGCGTGCTTCCATGGCTGCTCAAGAAGGAGGAAGAACTTGGTGAAATAGGTGAGCCATTTGACCCTCTTAATGACCCCTAATGGAAAAACTCTCTTCTTCAATCTTGTTCCTTGTGTTGAGAGCTTCAATTCTATGGTTTTAGATTTGCCATTAGTGGTAATTTGAGCTCTCAAGGAAATATAGAGTTTGTTGAACCAAGGAACTCCTTTAGGAAAGTTAAAGAGGTGAGTAAGTTGAGCATTTTGATATAAGTGTTGTAGTCATTTGGTTAAGTTGGAATTTTTGGGAATTTAACCCTATTTTCGAAAATTAGGGTCTTGTGGTGTTTGGTATGTTATTGGCATGGAAATGTTGTCTTGTGGGAAGTTTGGGATAGATAGAATTAATTGGTGATTGAAATGGTATGTTTGGATGAGTTTGGAATTTTGATGTTTGTGTTGCCCAAAACCAAAGCATGATAATGGAGTAGGATTTTGGTCATTTTGAGGTTGTTATTGTGTTCCTTGTGGAAAATTGTGTGGGAGAAGTGTCAAATGTGAATTTTTAACCATTGGGAACTTGGTTTTGAAAGTGACAAGTTTTGGTTAGTAAGAAACTCTGTTTTGGCAGTGATCTTGCATGGACGTTTTAAAATAGCAAATGGTGTTGGAAAATTATGAAAATTTTCAGTCTTAAATTTCACTTACCAAGCTTCAAAATGGACAAATATTTCATGTCATTTCGATTTTTGGACTAGGAGTTATGACTGTCCAAAATTTGATGTTAAATCTGGGAACAATTCTAGAACAGTGTGGACATTTCTTAAATTCTGTATTTGTGGGGTGATTTCTGGTAATGGTCCATATTTTTCTAGTAAATAGCACTTAAATATCTTTCAATGGGCTTAGGATCACCTCATTTATATTTTTCTAGAATTATTTATGATTTTTTGAAGTTCAGCCAAGAAACAGAATTTTCCTGGCCGCAGCCAAATAATTCTTGGCTCCAGCCAGAAACTTTCTGTTCTGTTTCTGGCAGCAGCCAAAGGTTTCTTGGCTACAGCCAACCCCTGTTTTCAGCACCTTGTGATCTTGAAAAGTGATTTCGAACCTAGTACTTCCCAATCCTCTTAGGCGATTGTTAGAGACTTTCATAGCTACTTAAGGAACCAAAACTAAGTGTTTTGAAGTCATTTGAGTATTGGAATAAGTAATAACCTATCGTCCTTAATGATTATAGGATTTGATATTTACCCGGAATATAGAAGGCATACGCCTGAACAAGAACGAAAAGAAAAAGGTAGTAACACTTTATCCTATATCATGTATATTGCATTGCTTGTTTGCATTAGTTATTGAATACAGTTACAGTGAAAGGACGTGGTGAAAGCCTGGCCTTAATTACAGATACAGTGAGGGGACGTGGTGAAAGCCCGGACTCAAATACAAATAAAGTAATAGGGCGTGGCGTAAGCCCGACCTCATATATAGTGAAGGGAATGTGGCAAAAGCCCGATCTCGAATATTGATTGCTGCATTGTGATATATGTTTACTTGCTTTGTTTAATATGCATCATCTACATAAACTGTTGCTACTGGGATTCTCTAGAATCTCATTCTTTCCAAATAACATTTTTAGACAGGGCAAGTGGATCGAAGAACAAGCAAGTGAGCAAGGACGATTAGGACTGCCAGCGGTAGTCTTGTTAGATATTTTGGTTTTATACTAAACTGGTTATCATTTTGGACAAATGTATATATTGAATTGATTTATAGTATTATAGTTTTGTGTAATTCCCTATATATATACTGAGATAGGCAATGATGTCTTGTATAAACTGTTGGATTAATGTTATTATCCCGGGTGAACGTCGGGAATTGTGCTGATACTCTGATATTATATATGTGACAAACCGAATAGGCCTATTGATTTTATAAATGAATGAACGGAGATCTATTTGTACAAGTGTTTTGAAAAGTTTTTATTTACTCCAGATCTCTTATTCAATTATTAAACATATTCAAACGCTAATCTCGGCCTTGATCGTGGCGGGGGTTACACCTTCATCCCACAATTCTTTTAAGTTTTCGATCAAGGGTTCTAAATAAACATCTATGTCATTTTCGAGTTGTTTTAGTCCCAAAATCAACATAAACAATATGATGTACTTTCGTTTCATGCATAATAGAGGAGATAAGTTGTAAATAACCAAAAGAACAGGCCATGAACTATGTATACTACTTGGACTACCATAAGAATTCATGTCATCTGTGCTAAGCCCAAGCCTAAGGTTCTTAGGTTCTTCACTGAAGCTAGGAAATAATTCATCAATTTTCTTCCATTAAGAAAAATCAGCTGGATGTCGAAGCTTTCCATCGGAAATCCTCTCATCTGCATGCCATCTCAAATTTTTTGTATCATTTTCCTGAGCAAACAAGTGTTTGAACCTTGGTATAATTGGAAGACACCACAACACTTTTGCAGGGGTCTTATTTGATTTGTACCTTAGGGTTTCACACATCGGATAATGATGCTTCTCTTCATGCTCTTTTCTATAAAATATGCAATCTTTAGGACATGCATGGATCTTTTTATATTTCATCCCTAGTGGACACAGTATTTTCTTAGCATCATAGTATCGACAAGGCAACCCATTATCATATGGAAGCATGTCCTTAAAGGCCTCAAAACGTTTCTGAAAAACTCTTGTCACTCTATCTATGACGTGCTTTCAAGCTTACCAATTTCAATATTGCTTTCAATAATTGGTATTTTTTGCACCCCAGGTGTAATATTCTAAATTTCGATTAAGGGTTAAGGACTTCAAAAGTGGATATGGTTATTGATAAATAAACACTTTTGGAGAATTTGATGTGAATGGTGATTGGAGTATGTTATAAGCAGTGCCGAAACCTTGCATTTAAGTTCAATTGTGGATTAACATCTAAATTGACTTAAAATAAACGGAGGACGCATATTGTGGTGAAATGAAAAGATATGATGTGTTTTGTGGTGATTTAGTGAGAATTACCATAATCAGGGGCAAAATGGTAAAGTTACCGACCAATTAGTCAGTTACCGAAGAGGAAGCTCATTAGTAACTGAAAGATCAATGGTTGTGATTAATTGTTGTGAGATTAAAAAGGGTGGAATCCCATGTGTTTGAGCTCATGTGAATTCATGGAGGTGTGACAAGATCTTGACAAGTGTCACATGTGAACTATTGGATCATGGTCAAAGATTCAACTCATTTTCCTCTCTCCTCTCCTCATTAGGTCGGCCAAGAGGGCTTTTGAACCCCAAAATCTGATCTCTCCTTCTTCATTTCATCTCTCTCCTTCATTCTCCATGGACGTCCAAAGCTTGGAAGGAAAGAGAAAGCTTGAGTTGAGTATTTAGCTTGCTTGGTAACCTCTTTAGCTGAAATACTCTTCTATAATATTGTTCATAGTGACTTTATCTCTATGGTTTTAGATTTGTGAAGGAAGGTGTTTGAGAACTTGAAAAAAAATTGGAAAGAAGAGGAATCAAGGAATTGGTTTTGGAAAGAGGAAGATGTGAGTATTTGATGCACTTTGACCTAAGTTTTGTGATCATTGGTTAAGTTTTGTGAATTAAAAATTTTGCCCTAATTTTCATGTGATTTTGAAATGGAAAAATTGGTTAGTTCATTGTGATAAAAATGGTGTCATATTGTGCTTTGGTGCTATTGGAATTGGTTTTGAATTTGAAATGGAAAAAGTTTGCAATGTTGAGTTTGTGTTGTGGAATGGTGATGACATATTGAGATTATTGTGTAACATGTCAATGTGATGTGAATTTGGTTAATTTGGGGTTTCCAATGGATTCCTTGTGAAAGTTTGTGTGAGAATGATGTTTGATGTGAAAATTGGACCATTGGAAGCAATTGAGCCAAAACTGAAATTTTATCCAGTGTGAATTTTGTTCTAGATAGTCTGTTTGTATTGATGTTTTGAATGGGCAAATAATGTCTAAAAATTCTGAAACTTTCCAGTCTTAAAGTTCACATCCCAAGTTTCAAAATGGACATATAATTCATGTCATTTTGTTTTGTGTGCTGGGAGTTATGATTGTCTAAAGTTTGGGATTAAAACTGAAATTTGTGTTAGAGCAGTATGAACTTCTGTGCAATTCTGTATTTTTGTGATAATGAACAGCCTTGATTCATATTTTTATATTTAGAGGACTTAAATATCTTTCATTTGGATTTAGAATCACCTCATTTCAATTTTTTTGGAATTAGTTATGATTTTTGGAAGTTCAGCAAAGAAACGGGATTTTCTTGGCTGCGGCTAGAGGTGTTTAGCCGTGGCCTAAATGTTTCTGACCTATTTTTTGCCTCGGCCAACCCCCAAAAATAAGCATTTTGGCACTTATGAAAGGTGATCTTTGGTCAAGTGTTACCCAACCCTTTAGGAATGTGTTTAGGCTTTGAGTAGCCACCTAAAGGTTGTGAATGATAACCAACTTTAAGTGTTATGAAAGTAATGATTTAGAGTAGAAACTAACCCTATATCCTTGATTTGGTTATAGGGTTTGATATTCTCTCTGATTGTGAGTAGCTGGTGCTGGAGCACACGTGGAAAGATCAAGTATAGGGAACTTAACTCTCATGCATGTATTTGATATTTGTTTTGGTGTATTGATGCATGTTATTGCTTTGCTTGATTATGTGAAACATACATGAATGATTGAAGCTCTGTTTCAATTTATGCTATGGCCATAAGTATATTGTTCGAAATATTGAGCTTGCAGATTTGTCATTGGGTGAGCTTGAGTTATATAATGCAAGCATGTCATGCATTAAACATTTATCTGGCATGCATATTGGTATTATTTTCCTATTGAGATTCTCTTGAATCTCACCCTCCCCTACCAACAATTTAGACAGGGTAGGTGGATCGAGGATGGAGCAAGCAACTAAGGGCGGCGAGGACTCCTTCGGGATGTAGATTTGGTAGCTGGTTATCAGTTGTGGGTTGGGATAACTGTATATGTTTTGGATGTATATTTGGTTATCTAGATGTGTATATGTTCGAATGAGTAATTGGATATGTATTTGGAAAGGATATTGTGTAATTCCTTGTGTTAGGAAATTGTAATGGACTAATGTGCCTTATATATACCCTTTAGTGAAGATATGAAACCCGGGGTTGCCAGGAATTATGTTGTGCACTCTGGTATTTATATGAATGTAATTTATTTTCATGAAGTAATTGTATTCAAAATGTGAATGTGAGACCAGGTGTATTTGATTTTGAAAGGTATTTGTGAAAACTCTACCTTAAGAATGGGGAATTGAAATAAGTTTTGTTTATCTGTTGGTTTCTAATTCATTTTAATCAAATATTTCAAACATAATTACGGAGGGGGTTACACCGGGTATAGCTGTTTCTCAGCATCACTGCACATATTACCATATGCATGTGATTACTCAAAAGCCTCTTCTCCTACGTCATGAATAATATCCTCTATTTAGTCATCCGCATCATCCGTGTCATTATCATCAAAGGCCAACCCCCCCGGTTGAGATGCACCTAGCATTTCTAATTCTTCACCATGCCATACACATACTATATAACTTTTACAAAATCAAATTAGATGTGTATATATATCTGTAGCAATCAGTCGCTTCTCATTTAAACATTTTACACAGGGGCAATAGAACATCTCACTATCATCATCGGCATTTCTTCTAGCAAAGTATAAAAAATCCCTCGCCCCATTATCATATTCAGCACTTGTTCATTTAGCTTTTATCCAACTATGATCCATATATTTCAACACTTTTTTTCTCTTTTTTATTTTTTCCCTGGAAAAGGTAGGAGTATGATGAGAGCATGCAATAATCATTTCATTCAAGTACCTAGTTTAACTACTACATTATGAACATGTATATAGAAAAGTTTAGATTACAATGCATTATATATAGCAAAGATCAATTGGTAGGCATCACTTCAATTATTTAATGACAACGACTAATTGAATTACCCGTCAATCACTCCAAGAAACACTTTGAAGACCAGATACTACTCAGCAAAGATCAGTTTGGTATGATGGGGTGGAATTCACGTTGGAAGAGAGGCTTTGAAGACAGGAAACTACATAGCAATAACCACTACTACAAAAAATGTTTTTAACGTCCCTTTGTTAAGCCTTTTAACGTCTGAAAATAAGGGAACGTCTATGTGAGCGACGTAGTAAAAATTGGCAATAACGTCCGTAGATAAAAGGACGTCTAAGGTCTGGACTTTAGACGTCCTCAATTTAGAATGGAGACGTTTAAAGTGCTACACTGACACTGTAGACGTCCCCATTTTAAATTGGGGACGTCTAAAATGGGGATGTCTAAAGTGCTTTTTTTAAAAAAAAATCATTTATATTACAGATCTGGACTAAACAGTATTTAAAACCAGAAATTTATATTACACCCTTTGGCGTCCCTTATATATATAGGGACGCCATTTTTGGCATCCCTAATAATATTATATTAGAGACGCCAAAATGGCGTTCCTAATGTATCATTAGGGACGCTATATATATGAGGGACGCCCTCATTTAAAAAAAAATTTAAAAACTTTAGACGTCCCCAATGTATATAGGGACATCTAAAGTCTGCAAATACAGATTTTAGACGTCCCTATATACATTGGAGATATCTAAAGCTATTCAGTTCTCACCTATAATTATAAAAATGTCATCGCCTTTGTTTTTTACTTTTCTTTTTTAAAAAGGGACGTCTTTTAGGGACGTAAAATCTATATTCTGTAGTAGTGAACGAAATGCAAAATAAGCCTCAGCAACAAGAATAGAAAAACTGAACTTTACCATTAATAAAATCCAAATTCACATACAATAATGATTGATTGAAGAGAAATGATAGTACATATCTCATGAAATAGTTGTAAAGATAATATTTCAAGTTTCAATTGAAACAAGCAATGTTTCAGTTGCAGCTAGATAAAATTGAAGAATTATTACCATCAATGTACCGTGATCAAGCTAATGGAATTCTTTGGTTAGCTCATTATTTCAAGGTCCTCGAGTAGGAATGCAGAAATGTTTCCTTTATAAAAAATTTGAAATTCAAAAATATAGTTGGGTTACATGGTTTAAACTTTGAGTGCTTCAGCTTAAAAGTTCATGCACATATTAATGAGAATAGCTTGTTAGCTTTGGCGAAAAGAATCAAGAGTTAGTAAACAAACAGAACTACTTTGCTTCCACATATGTGAAAAAAGAAACAAAAATAATGAAAAATATGTGAATTAGGAAACAAAAATGATACTTCATATTTAATGAGTACATGCCAATATTAGGATTAGTGTAACGTAACACTACCACTTTGCTTCCACATACTTACTCATATTATATATTCCTACACACACACAGGCTATATGCTCTAAAGATGAGAACTCAGCATAGAAGGCACCCAAAAAGGAAGAAAATTAAAGGAGAAGGCATCATTGCGAGGCTATTGCATAGGGCAGATTCTCTTATTCCATATTGACCAAAACTCTCATTACTCCCCTATATGTATATATATGATATGCCTAAACACCATTTTTTTCTCTCTAGCTACTACATATGTATGTATTATTTTTAAAATTTTCAGACAAGGGGAGCTAAATATAAAGCCTTCCATTTTGAATCTTTTTTCTTTTAAAAGCTACATTAAAAGGTTAAATGCTCTCTATCATAATAAGAAATGAATGAGCAGTTAAAATATGCTTAGTTCAGCCCAGCAAACTTCTGGCTTATTGGTGAGAGCATTTTGCTGTCACCTATCAATTATCAAGTCATGAGTTCCAACAGCATCGTTGAATTACAAATTTTCTTAGTTCAATCAATTTACAACAAATGCTAACATGTCTAGGAGTTAAGGAATTATGATAAAGTGTGGATGGCGTTGGCTTTATTAAATTGAAGGGTTAAGGGGCAAATCTACCAATGATCTTTTAAGAAAAGAGCATCTGGCACAATTATCTTTTAGAAGGGGAAAAAATACACATGAACAATTAAAAAGGGGCATCCACCACAAAAACTGTTAAATCCGTACTAACGGCGTTAAATTATAAGAGAAGAAATCCCCTAACGGTGTTAGTACGGATTAACGGTTTTTGTGGTGGATGCCCCTTTTTAATTGTTCATGTGTATTTTTGCCCCTTCTAAAAGATAATTGTGCCAGATGCTCTTTTCTTAAAAGATCATTAGTAGATTTGCCCCTTAACCCTAAATTGAATTATAAATTGTGCATATGAAAAAGCATAGGTGAAAGATACATTTTAAAGGAGCTCAAAGGGAAAAACTGATTAAGTGCATGAAGGCATATGTACCTAGCTGCCACCTCAACAAATAAGAAACATAAACAGATACTAGACCCACGCCACCTATTCCCAAAGTGAGGATTTGTAACTTCTTTTTCAATTGGGGACAAAAATATTTTATACTTAATCAGTGTCAAAATGGAAAAGGCAACCAGCAAACACAAACACACAATGCAATTGATTACCTTATCATACTGCTATTGAGATTGAGCAGCCAAAACTTCTGGGTCTTTGTGAGACTGCCTTATTTCTCTAAACACCACCTCCTGCACATAAATTTTGACCAATATCAGAAAAGAAGAATGCAACCACAAATTTGTGCTATAGATGTAAACACTGTCGAATTAAGGATTCACAAAATATCGTACCCAAATTTCATCACAAGACATAGGACTCTCGCTGAAAGACAATGCAAAAAAATGACAAGAGACTGTGTAAGGGCTGACGGAAACCTCACAACTCCAAGAGAATTAGGGATTCAACAATCACCATACCCAAGAGAATAAGTCAACTGAGCTTTATATTTAAAACCGGATAGAGTATTGTTTAGACTTGCTTCTATAAGCACAGTGATAAGATATTTAAAGATTAGTAAAATCTTAGATTGTGGTGATGGGAGGTGAACATGTCCTTCTTTGGGCGGTGTTGTAATACCCTACCTCATATTCCCTACTCTTAGAGTGAAATTTAAGAAAATTTGTCATTTATTGTCATGCATTGGGCATAATCAGTATGCCTTTATAACAAATATCAAAATCCATGTCATTATAACATAATAATTTATAAGCTATAATAATGCATTTCTATGAAAGTCTTAAGCTTCAGGCCATCTACTACCAAAATCCAACTAAAGGACTGGCCAGAGCTCAACATAATTATGAATTTAAATTGCAAATCCTAACTGTTGCAATAAATTGAATTAAACAAGTATATTGCAGCTACTAATAGCTGTAGCCTCAGGCACCTTCCCAATCACGTCACCCATCAAGCTCTCACCTAAAAAGTGTGAGAAGTAACTGAATGAGACCACTGTCTTAGTAATGTAGTCACTACCCACCTTAACTACTAGCCCCACTGAGGGGTGCCGGATGGGACTAATATACATACATGTTAAACAAAAATAATATGCAGGCGAGCAAGTAAACATAATAAGCAAGAGTATAATAGTATCAATTCAAATACCTCAAAGAATATGTATTCATAACATAACATACCGTATCACAAAATGTCATAATGCACTGATTCCTCTTTATCTTTCATTAACCCCTAACCATCTTTATATCCTCCATATTTCCTCCGACTGAACCCATGGGCTAAGCACAGTCCATGTTACTGGTTATTCTCACGAACTCTCCACAAATGCGATATAGATCGGCCAAAGTATTAAAGAGCACACAAGAGACCATTTGTTCCTCCAATAGTGTTACTGCCCTTAGGAATACTGTCCAAGCCCCAGGAATATTGTCCAGAAGCCGCTGGAGTATTGTATTAAGGAACACTACCCTGTAAAATAAACGCGAACTAGTGGTGCACAATAATCAAATGAGCAGTCTGCCATGTGGTATTCAATTTTTTACCAATCACAACCTAATCACTGACTCCGCCATTTATATTACATTATTCTCAAGGGGTTTCCATATGTTCTTATGCTCATGCATGTCAATCAATGTCATGCACTCAACTCTCATCAAATGCATGTACCAAGTATACTTTCATAATATATCAAAAGATCACATGTTTGCACATTAAACACATACGAATAAATCATACAGTAATATCATTGTTATCATAACATGGAAATCACTTTTTACCCCATTGGGCCATTAGCCTTGGCAAGTGTATCCCTCACCAGGGCGAACCTACATCAAACTTGCTTCGATAGGAGTACTATTTGCCAAAACAAGGCATAAGTCATTACCACACAAAATTCAGCTCAGTTCACACATACATGCCTATAGTTATCTCTGATTATCACACATAACAATCTATCTAGTCATAAGGTTCATATAAAGGTCCCACAAGGCAATTTTAGTCTTAAAATTGTAGGGTTCATACCAGCTTTACTCAATCTAGGCTTGTGGAGTTTTCAAAAAAATCCATGAGCAGCACTAATAATTAAGATAGATAGGACCACCTTATCTGGTATTCTCTGAATAGCAACTGAGAAAAGTCCTTATCATAAAGCTTGAACTCAACTGCAGAGTAATGAGAAACTTAATTAGAACAAATTATTTAGCAACATTAGATGTTCATAATTTTACCTTCATTCAGTTACTCATAATTTCCTACGATTAAGAAACATTATATGAGAACTTCATTAGATTTGAGAACTGAGATCATTGGAGTGTTAGAATAACCTTATCTAACATTTCTATAATCTCAATTTGAAATTTTAACCTTTAGAACCCCGTTTTTAGAAAAGTCCCAAATTTATGAAAAAGTTCCTATTTTTTGAATAGTCGATTCAATGAGTGGTAAATTTCTCTTACTTTAGGTGTCCAATCATCAATCCCACCACTGAATTTCTGAAAACGATGCCCTAAACCTTCTCGCAAAATTCCATGACCATCCAACAATGGACAAGGTTGCAAACGTCGATTCGTTCTCCTAGAGTTTGTTTTCCACGTCCTATAATGCTGATCGTGTTTCTTGATTTGTAATGCTTAAACTAAATGCCAATAGCTAATCCAATCATTGAATATGACGAGTTGGATATCTTGGATGATTTTAGCCCGATCCAACAGTAAATAAAGGAGTAAATAATATTTTACCAAGGCTGCTTCAGGTATACGTAAAAACAAAATGGTTGCACCTTAAATCCAATTTACTACTCCTATATATAGACCCTAAGGTCTCCCTCTTTTTCTTATTTAGTCGATATGAGACTTTCTATTCCCCTTTTATTTTAATATTTATTTACTTATTATTTATCACTAAGAGTAAAGCAAGAATACAACAGGGCAAACAACAATTAGCTTTTTCATATCGGAAACACTATAAAATTGTATATCATCCTCTGGGATCTTAAATATACACAAGAGTTCGTTAAGTTTTGTAGGAATTAAAAAAATTAGTTAAATTAATTTTTTTTAAAAAAAAAAGTGTATTGGTTTCACTTATAAAATATTGTTTTTTATCATTTATATTTAACACTATTCCTTTGATAAAAAAATATAACCCCTTAATAAGCGTGATAAATAGATAAAGTTTAGTAAATAAAATTAAAAATTTGGACAATAAAAAAGTAAACTTTTACCTTTAAAATCAAAACAAGCCCTTCTACAAAATCAGTTTGGGTGTTCATCCAAGTGATGGGCACCCATATCTAATCAGGTGTAACCATCCAAGTTTGTTTTTTATAAAGTCTTTATATTTTTTTAAAAAAGAAGTATTAAGTATTAACTATAAGTTTTCTAAAGAATAAATCTTATTTAAAAAATTAAAAATTAAATTGGGTATGGATGTTCGTCCAAATGATGAGCGCCAAACCGATTCTTCTTCTTCTACGAACTCTCACAATTAAGACGGGAAAGTATATTCATCAAAAAAAAAAGACGGGAAAGTATAGTGCAAATAGACACGTTTTCTTTTTCTTTTTCTTTTCTTTTCTTTTTTTGGGGCGACAAAATGGACACGTTGACAAATATGAAAACGTATCTATCAATATGTAAGCCTACTTCCTTTTGAGCCCATAGCGCGCTTCAATAAACGAACCCAGTTCTGTCCGCAGCGGCCCCAGCTTGGCCCGCAAGCTGTCGTTTTCACTTTCCAAGCAGGGGCACCTGCAGCGCCATTTGAAGTCAATGCCAATGGAATATGCATCCCCCAAGAATTACTTGGGATGTGTTTGGTTTGAAGGGAGGGGAGGGGATTAAATTATCTTTTTAAATTGAAAGTATTTAAATTTTTAATGGGAATCTAAAATTTAAAAGGAATGAGTACGTAAATTTTAAATAAGAATCCAAAATTAAAAAAAATGAGAAAGTAAATTCTAAGTTTCTCCAGTCCAAATTATAATTTATCACCCCTCCCTTCCTCTAAAACCAAATTCACCCTTGGGATCGAAGCGATTCATTAAGAAATAAGAACCCCAAACGTTTGGCCAAAAAAAAAAAATTAAAACTACAAACTCTTGTAAGCGTCCTGCTACCAACACAAAATTACATTAAGATGCAAAATAAATAAATAATGTACTATAAATTGTTTTAACACATCTGTAAATTTTAATTAGAGACCCTGTAGTTTGGTGAATGGTGGGCCCGCTATAACTACTTGTGAGAGTAGTTTCGTGAATGGTGGACCCTGTGAGGATGGCAAGCGATAACAACTTGTCACGTACTTGTGAGAGTTTATACAAAAATTTTGTCCTCAATTGTACATACTTGTGAGCGTAGTTTATACCAAAATTAGGTTTTGTACTCAAGGGTGATATCTTTTATTTTTTGAGCCAATTTTAAAATTGTTTTGACAGTAAATACAATTGTTTCAAAGCCTCGTGGAAGGGAAAGCCAACTTCTTTTGCGACCCATGATCCACAACCACAAAAGCAAAATTCAGACGTGGCGATGAAGGGTGGTCATGTTGCTTCAATAAAGGGCCGGCTGGAACTCTAAGAATGTCCCATCATTCCCTCCTTTAAATAAAAGCATATAATCATGGGAAAATTTTAGAAAAATACTTTTAAAATAAGTAAAAGATAAATAAAAGAGGCCAATATCTAAAATTTTAAGTTAGATCTCATAGAGAAATCTAAGATTTTCAAATTTTTTTAAATGATCAATATACCTCTGAGTAAGTTTTGAAGCAACACATGGGGCAAAAGTGCTTTAGCCCAAGGCGTTGAGAGAGAAAGAGAGGGATCGTGATTAAGTCGTGACCGTTGCCCACTGCAGCACTCACCGGCAGTTAAGAGTGAAGCCTCCGTTGCCCACTGTAGTGGACGGAAAGACAGAGCAACTGCAGAGAAGGAACAGAAGAGTGTAATCAGATCAAATAACGAGAAATGAGAGGAAGAAGCAGAGAACGAGATGAAGAAAGAGAAAGAGACAGATCACCAATGTTCCTAAGTGAAGGTGCCTCTTGGAAACAGCCGGCTGAGAAGACGATAGAAAGCCAATATCAAAGTGTTAAGATCCCCTGTTCTGAGCCTAATAAACAGAACGAGGAAATACTGGGGACTATGGTGCCTGAAATGATGGAACTAAAGAGTGAACTGGAAGAACTGAAAGAGTTCGCAATAAAAGAAAAAACTCCACGTAAAGAAGGATCATTCACAGGCCAAGAATCTCTGGTGAAAAGAGAGGAGGGGTGGATGCAGGAAGAAGAAATCGTTCAACTAAAGCAACCCAATGTGCTCTCTTATAGGGATATCCTAAAGCCAAACTTGACAAATGAGACGGAACAAGACCCTGTGAAAGGGAAGGAGAAACCATGGGATGGTAATCTTTATACAAGTGATGAAAAAGAAATGCAGGAAGGGGTCACGGTCACTGATTCGATAGCAGGACCGTTGATAGAATTTTCTGAAAAAGAAAAAAGAAGACTTGAAAGCAAATGGTCCCAGTCTCTGATTATAAAATTACTGGGTGGCACGCTGGGTTACATGCGATGCGAAGGAAGGTTCAAGCAATGTGGGGGAAGATGGGGAAAGTAGACCTATCAGACATTGGGAATGGATACATGATCGCATCTTTTAAAGATCGTGAAGATTACTTCTTTGCGCTGGATGGTGGACCCTGGTTAATTCAAAACTATTACCTCACAGTTCAGACGTGGAAGTGAAATTTTAATCCATGGAATGAGAAGATTCAACGAGTTGCCATATGGGTTAGGTTACCAGGACTTCTAGGAGAATACTATGATCGGAAGTTCTTCTTCAACTTAGGAAACAAAATCGGGAAAGCGATCAAAGTAGACGAAATGACGTTGTTACGTGCAAGAACGATGTACGCAAGAATGTGCGTGGAGGTTGATTTGAACGCTCCGCTGTTGCCGTCCTATTCGGTCGATGGAAACAAACTTAAAATAGAGTACGAGGGACTTCATCAAATATGTTTTTCATGTGGTAAATTTGGCCACGTAGCTGAAAAATGCTACCTCAAGACAGTTCGTGTTGGTGAGACGAATGAGAAGTCGAGTGGGGAGGAACAATGCGGGAACAAGATGAATAAAAACCCAGATTCAGAAAACCAACCGGAAAACATCTACGGTGGGTGGATGGTAGTCCAAGATAATCGAAAACTCCGGCGGAACGTGAATCGAGACGGCAAGGGTAACGAACGGTCGAAAAAAGGCAACAACAACGGTCTGCAAGCTGGCTCCTTGAGATTTGCTGTTTTGGCGGTGGAAGAAATCAGAGGAGGCGCAGAGGGGACTGAAAATGACGAAGGAAATCATGTTCATGAGATCTCCAAGGTTGACAAAAGGAAGGAGAATCTGAGCAAATCCTTGGGTCAATCGAGAATGAGGTTAGGAAAGGACGAGGTTGAAGTGGAGATAAGTAGTTCAAGGACGAGATCAGAAGTTAGTGAGAAAATCAAGGGAAACAAAAAAGAAGTAACTGCAGGAGGTGTCAGACGGCTAGAGAAAGAGAAAGTCAGAAACGAAAAAGAAGACAGCGACCAACAAAAAGAAAAAGCTCGGGTTTTGGGATTGAAAGAAGGAGGAAAAATAGCACAAATAGGAGAAAATCAAAATGGGCTGATGGAGAAACAAAATGGGCCTGAGGCGAACTCTATGGCGACGAAAGGAAGCTGCATGGAGAAAATTAGATTGGGCCTACATGAAAAGGGATTAAATAAGACAAGCCCACAGAATAATAAAAAAACCATTTTGGCGGAAAAAATTTTAGAAAATTTGTTAGAAAGCCTGCCCAGTGAGGATATGGCTCTTGATGATTCAGAACCTCCAGACCCACACGAGCCGAACCAACACTTGGGCCTTCCAGATAGTGAATTTACGATGGAGGAGCAAGCTTGCATGGGAGAAGGGCAAGTTTGCATGGAAGAAGAGCAAGGAGTACCGAAAAAAGTGTCTTATGCTGCAGAGCCATTGAATTAAATCATATGAGGTAATTCTTATATCTCTTATTATGTTATTAATGATTGTTGTCTGGAATGCTAGAGGGGCAGCTGGTAAGTCTTTCGGTCTCGCCCTAAAGGAACTAACAAAGAAGTTCAAGCCGAGTATTGTGGTGCTTGTTGAAACCAGATGTAGTGGAAATGTTGCCCAGAAAGTGATCAGGCGAATGGGGTTCCGGTATCAAATCCTAGAGGAAGCGCGAGGATTTTCGGGTGGTATATGGATTATGTGGAATGAGGATGCGATAAAAATTAATATAATAGAGCAACAACATCAATTCATACACTGCTTGGTCACAAGAATTGGTAAACGTCCGTGGTGCTTCACCGCTGTCTACAGGAGTCCAAGAGAAGCTGAAAGGAAGACTATGTGGGAGGAATTATTGAAAATCTCCAAAAAAAAAACAACTCTTCCTTGGTTGTTAGCAGGAGACTTTAATGATATAAAAGGGCCTGAAGAACAGAGAGGAGGAGGCATGATCAATGAAAATAGATGCTGTAGATTTCAAGAAAACATAGAAAGATGCCAGCTAATTGATTTGGGATCGGAGGGACCTAGATATACATGGAGAGGACCGATAACCCAATTTTCAAGCCGTCTTTTCAAGAGACTCGATCGTGGCCTTTGTAATGTGGCTTGGAGGAATGAATTCAATGAAGCTGTAATCCAAGTGGGTGCTCGTGTCCAGTCTGACCATCACCCCCTAATTATCTCACTCTTTAGAACAAGCACAGGAAGAGCGAACCGGCCATTTCGTTTTGAAGCTACTTGGTTAAAACATCAAGAGTTCAAAAAGTTTCTTAGCAAGAACTGGATTAATCAGGATACTACTAGGGAGGCTCTAGAAAATTTGAAACAGAGACTTCTAGACTGGAATAAGAATGTCTTCGGCCATATCTTGAAGAAAAAGAAAGAAATCACCAACAGACTAAAAGGGGTTCAAGTGGCGTTGCAAGAAAGAAGGAGTAGCTATCTTGAAAATCTTGAAAGGCAACTCAGTGAAGAGCTAGCAGAAGTGTTAGATAGAGAAGAGGTTCTTTGGTTTCAGAAAGCTCGTACGTGCTGGCTAAATGATGGAGATAGGAACACCTCATACTACCATGCTAAAACTACTATCCGAAGAAGAAAGAACCGTGTTAACATATTGAAAGACAATGATGATGAGTGGTGTGAAGGGGAAAGAGAGGTCGGAGAACTTGTCAACTCCTTCTTCAAAGATTTATTCACAGAAGAAGATGATAACAAAAGTTGGAGTAATACTTCCCATTCGTGGCCAACCACCATCAAAGAAGAGTGGGACCAAGTTAGTGCGAACATTTCTGACGAAGAAATCAAGAAAGCAATGTTTGAGATTGGAGGATTAAAAGTCCCAAGGCGGATGGGTATCCCGCGATATTCTTCCAAAGAAATTGGGATATTGTGGGAGAAAGTGTGATTAAGTCAGTTAAGGCCATGTGGAACAACCCGGAGGAAATTAAAGATGTGAACAACACTCTTATAACATTGATTCCCAAAGTGGACAGACCAGAAAAGGTTACACAATTGAGACCAATTTCTTTGTGTAATGTAGTCTATAAGTGTCTATCAAAAATCATGGTGAAAAGATTAAAAAGGATAGTGACAAAGATTGTGTCCCCATACCAAGTAAGTTTTGTACCGGGGAGGAACATTCACGACAATATCATCATCGTCAATGAATTAATTCACTCTATGAGGAAAACAAGAGGAAAGAGAGGCTATATGGCAATCAAAGTGGACCTTCAAAAAGCATATGACCGTATTAGCTGAAACTATATGGAGAAGGTTTTAGAGGAGATCAATTGCCCAAATCACCTAGTGCACATTATTATGAGCTGTGTTAATACAGCCAACACAAATATCTTGTGGAATGGGGAAAATTTGGAAGGTTTTGTTACCTCAAGAGGACTAAGGCAAGGGGATCCTATTTCTCCTTATCTCTTTGTGCTTGGCATGGAAAAACTTACTCACATGATTCTTGATAGAGTAAGAGAGAAAAAGTGGAGAGGATTAGAGCAGGCAGGAAAGGGCCAATGATTTCTCATATGATGTTTGCAGATGACCTTGTTCTGTTTGCTGAAGCGTTAGGGGACCAGATAGATACTATCATCAATTGTTTACAAGAATTTGGTCTTATGTCAGGCCATACAGTGAGCCAGGAGAAATCCTACATTTTTTCTCCCCCAACGTCAAACAGCATATTAGGAGGGAAATTTGCAGTAGAAGCCAATTCAAATAGGTGCAAGAACTTGGAAAATACCTAGGATCAAACATTTCTTTCCCTCGCCGTAGAACGGATAAATACAAGACCATTGCAGAAAGAGTGCGCAAAAGACTAAATGGTTGGCAGGCATCAAGCCTCTCACTTGCAGGACGTATTACTTTGGTGAAGTCTGTAACTAGCTCAATGGTTTTATTTCCAATGCAACACGACAAGATCCCCAGGGGAATTATTGAGGAAATTGAATGTGCACAGAGAAACTTTATATGGGGAGACAAAAATGGAGTAAAAAAAGACATGCAATGGCGTGGCAACAATTATGTAAACCCAAGGTTGAGGGTGGCATGGGAATTAAATCCCTAGGAACAATGAATGAGGCCTTTCTATGTAAACTCCTCTGGCGAATGAGAACAGAAACTGAGAGGCTCTGGGTGCAAGTTTTATTGGGGAAATATGGTAGAGGAAAGAGACCCCAAGATAAATTTTCCGCACGAGGCAGTGACTCCAAGCTTTGGAAGGAATTAGCAAAAGTTTGGGACCAGGTCAATAAGAATCTAGAACAAAAGGAAGAGAATGAAAACCATAGTGGTTTGATATGGAAACTCTCTACTGATGAGGAGTTTACAATTGCTAGTACGTATAAAAAGTTGCTTGACTCATCAGTGGCCCAAGATCAATTCAAATGGAAAAGAATATGGAAATTACAAATCCCTGAGAGAGTTCAAGTATTTATATGGATTGTAGCCCACAATCGACTTGCCACTAATATGGTTACCAGTAAAGGGTACGGGTCCAACGGCCACTGCGGAATTTGTCAACTGGAACCAGAAACACAACTTCATGTCTTAAGAAACTGTGTGGTAGCGGAAAAGATCTGGAAGAGACTTGTGCCTTGCAATAAATGGAAAAAATTCTTCTCTGACAACTAGTCCACGTGGTTTAAAAATAACATCATATTCAGTAGTGTCTATGTTGATCAGTTAGATTGGCCGGAGATTTTTGCTGTTGGATGTTGGTTTCTGTGGAGATGGAGAAATGCAGCCATACATGACCCTGAATTTGAGGTGCCTTTTAATGCAGTAGAGAGGATAATGAGCCTGTTAAAGCACTATCATATGAGGTGGGATGGGGATGAAATGGCACCATCGCAGGAAAGAATGAATTGGTTGGCTAGAAAACCCCGGAGAAGGGATGGTGCAAGCTCAATACGGATGGAAGCTGGTTTGCTAATGGAGTTGCAGGATGTGGGGTGTAATCCGAGGAGATGAGGAAGAGTGGATACGAGGTTTTTCAATGAAGCTTAACCACTGTGTACCAGTGGAAACGAAAGCAAGAGCCATATTGGAAGGTATGAAGATATGTTGGGAGCTTGGATTCAGGAAAATAGAAATCGAATCTGATGCTCTGTTAGTGATTGAGGCAATTCAACAGAATCAGATTATCAGCGAATTTCACAAATCATTGAAGGAAATCAGGAGTATGCTGCAAAGGGAATGGCTGGTCTCTATACGACATACACACAGAGAAGGTAACCGTTGTGCCGATGTGCTTGCTGCCCTGAGTACTGACTTGGTGAACTACAGACGAGAATGGATTATCCCTCCCATAGAGGTAGAGGATATCTTGAGAGAAGACTGTCAGGGACGGTGTTTCCCGCGAAGAACTTCTGACTAGTTTGGGTGATCTCACTCTTGTATTACCAAAAAAAAAAAAGTTTTGAAGCAACACACATCATTAACAATTTAGATATAAACGATAACAACTTCATAATCAAAAATAACAATTTAAGTATATATGTTGACTACTTGACCTCTTCAAATGTTGTCAGGCGTCATTAATAACTTAGGTATAGATAATAACAACTTCAAAATTGAAAATAACAACTTCAATATATAGATTAACTACTTAACCTTCCCAATTCCTAGAAAGCTTGAAGGTAATATTTTGAAGATACATATGTCAGGCATTATCAACAACTTAGGTATAGATAATAACATCTTTAGAATCTCAAATAACAACTTTAATATACATATTAACTTCACTCTGCTTTTCAAAACTAACTCAGGGGCATATTGGTCATTCAGAAAGATTTAGAAATCTTAGATTCTTTCCTGAGATCTGACTTAGGATTCCAGATATTGGTCTTCCTTATATGTCTTTTTCCTATTTTAACAGTTTTTTTTTTTTTGGATTTTCCCTATAATCATTCGTTTTTATATCTCTATTTTTTAAATATTCCATGACATAAAATATGAAAGGGATTGAATTAATGAGCTGAATAATCAAAATGAGTAACGAAAAACAAAAAAGAAATTATAAAACTTGCTCCCTTGCAAAATTTTTAAAAACGTATTAAACTAAATAAAGAAATATAAGAAAATATTAGTTATACGAATTTATAATATACTATAAATATTTACAAATGTGTTAACAAATTTATACAATGTGCCATTACTTACGAACATTAGTGACGCATCAAAATACGTTACATGAAATTTTCTCCCCTTCTAGAACCTCCCAATTTTTAACAAGAAAAAAAAAATACAAAAACCGCGTGCTTTTAGATTATATGATTATATCATATGAAATAACTTGCGTGCGTAGTCCCACTCCAAATCTTCATGCATAAAAAAATTCAACACGATCACACCAATATTCAGGTGACTTTCTATGCGAGAGACAACATTTTGTAACATAATTTTTACGGCCACATTTTTTTTGTTACCAACTATAGTGGATTTTGTATATTAACATTAAATTTAAGATAAATTACACTTTATTCAGAATTTTAAACAACATAAATTTTATTACCTCTCTTTGCTCTTACACACACACACACACACATATATAAAAACAGGTATATATACAGAGATTGAATCCCCACCCATCATTCTTTCATGTGTCATGCGTGGCATGGGTGGGGTGAGTATAGTGCTCAGTAACCTGATATATCCACTTTAGCTAAGTAAAAAATTGCCTGGCCTGGCCCAATCTTAAAAAAGTAGCCCGAAAAAATTTTGTGCAGCTTTGAGTGGGCTAATAACCTAGTAAGGCTGAGCATCGGGTAAGGAGTGTTGCCATACCCATTTGGCCTTGCTCGGAAAATTATTTTTATTTATTTGAAATATAAAATTTCATATCAATTAAACATTATTTCATATATATATATATATATATATATATATATATATTGCCTATTGTATAATACTCTTCTACTTCTCTCTTTTCTGTCATAGCCACTAAACACTATTTACAAGTAGATTTCTTTCTTTCTTCTTTACCTTGTGATGTATTAAATTATAGTTGCTTTTTATTTTTTTCTAGATATTTCATCATTTGATCAAGTTTTGGGACATTGAATTGATGATGCAAACTATTTTGATTTCATGGCTTTAATTACAATCGTTTTATTTCTTTATTTATAATGGATCGTGGATGTTGTTTAATTTTTAAAGTATGGATATTTGTTAAGACATGATAGTTTTTAAATTTCAAAACTCAAGTTGTAGACTTATTTTGAAATATCCCAAGATATGGAATCATCAAATGTATTTGAAGTTTATATTACTTATAACGAAATTAAGACTTATGGTATTGGTAATTACAGAAATGTTCATGAAATTTACACGGAATTATTTTTTTCATATATGGATAAAACAAGATGTTATCACTTGGGTAGGGAAGCCCACCCTGCCTAGCTCACCCTTACCCAATCCAAAATGATTAGGGCTTTTAACGAGTAGGACTAAACATCTGGTTGCAAAATACAGCTCATTCATCCTTCGGACTGGACATTTGATAGGGGTCTCACCCTACCCATACCCATCCCTAACATGAATATTGGGTCGTGACTCTCTTGTATAAATAAAATATTAAATAATTAAAACAAGTTAGATATTTGAAACACATGCTCATGTGACTGCTGTTTGGATGTCCCTCAGAAGTAGGTCAAAAAATTAAATATTCAATAATTAACTTTAATGCTGATTGTTGACATTATTTCTAAGGGCAGGCAGAGGTTGCTCCTTTTTAAGAAACTTTCAGGGAAATTATATTGGCCGAATAAATTTTTTGAATGCCCGCACCTCCTATGTAAAAATTTTCAAAAATAAAATTGAATCTTAACCCCCTTTTAAATAATTTTATGTCCAAGAACGCAAAATTTATATCGCATATATTTGACCAAAAAAAATTTATATCGCATATTTACGTTGTTGTACAGTAGAAAATAGTCAATTCTAAGGTGCGATGCGTGTCACCCTAACAACCATTCTCCACCGTCTAGAATTCGTGGCTATCACACATTAGGCTCATGCCCAGAGCGACAAAGTGTCGGCTGACTCCTGTAAAAGCACCGTAATCCGAGTCACGTTGAAGGACGCTATCCTTAAGAGTTATCATTCTGGTTCCTATTATAAGTCCCTTTTACCTAAATTTCACATACCAAGAAAAAGTAGTTAAACCAATGATTATAGGCTAAATTTCCAACTATACCCTCATTTATGAATGTGTACTTTTCAACTTTTTCTTCTTTATCTCTCTTCAAATTATTTCTTTATGGGTATAATAAATAGGGGCAAAGTTGTCATAAGCTCATTTATGTACTGAAAGTGGATTTATATATAGGACCAAATTTTTTGATCAAGAAGGACTTATAATAAGAACCAGAGTGGTATTCCACAACCACCGGTTGACTGGAAGCGGCACTCCCTAGGATAAAACGGATTCTTCCTGCAGGCTTTGCAGGCAGCGCCTTTTATAGGCCTCCAATGAGGGCGTTTCTAAACATTGAAGGATCTGGCCCATGACCTTTATAACGGAAACATTGATGCTTCAATATTCAGGTGCCTCAAAACTGGGTCTTTCCTGTAAGCTATTTTTTCTCAAAAATAAATTGTAGATTTTTCCAAAAAAACATTTGATAAAAAGTGCCCAGTCTGCATTTAATTCACGCGCAGGGGGAAATCGCCGGATTTCCATTACGTTTGTCTCTTGGTGGCCCTTTGTTGTGCGCGCGAGCCCACTCTTCCTCTTGCCCATTTATTAGCCCAACTTCACAAGGTGTAATATATACACTAGCATTCTCTCTTTCCCAAGTAATATGGGACTTGTTCCATTTGACACACCCACATGTAGTTTGTATCTCCAACACAAAGCACCCCTGTTCTTCCTCCTCTTTATTCCATCCATGTAAAAAGTTTATGAAAAAAATGCATATTTTTGTGATATTCATTCTAATTTAATATAAGTTTTGCTCATGAAATTAATCAAATAATTTTTTCATACCTCACCAATGATATTGCTCGTAACTAAATAATATCCCTTCAAATCCTAAATATATATACAAGAGCTAGTTTGAGGATTTATTTTGATATTAGATACAAGACTTTAATCTTATTTGTCTCCCGTATTTATTTATTTTTTCTCAAATAACCTCTATAGTTAAATTTTTACATAACGTATAAGCTAAGTTGTTAATACTCTAATGTAAATGATTAGAAAGAATTTTGACAAAGAAAATGATGAGAAAGAAAGATATTTTAGAATTTTAATCTGCATGATTAAAAAAATAAACAACATGACTGGTTAGGAATAGGATTTTGATTTAGGAACGGAAAGAGAATTATTTTGACATACTTCTGGAAGCGCAGTGATAAGATATTTAGTGCCTGTTTGGATCGTAGAAATGGTTTTTTTTTTTAAAAAAAAAAAATCACGGTAGCTTCTAATTTTTTAAAAATTGGATTGTTTGAATTGGTGTCTTGATAATTAAGTTTTTTTTTTTCCAAAAACAGCTTTTAAGAAGAAGCTTAAAACTCTGGCTTTTTGAAAAAGAAAAAGTCATTTCTATTACCTTCAATCCAAACACAAATCACATTTACAATATTATTTTTATCTTATCTTAAATTTATATAAATCAGATTAAAAAAAAATCACTGCTATTATCGCTATCCATACCCTTAAAGATTAGTAAAATCTCAGTTTGTGGGGACGAACATGTCCTTCCCCGGGCGGTGTTCTCTCATCTTCCTAAAATCTTAGTTGATTTGATGTTCAGAAGGAAGTTCCAGACGAGGGTTTTTAATTTTTATTATTCTTGAAGAATTTTTTGGGCATGCATAACAAGGTGGAAACTTTTATTTAGGCCCTAGATAAAAAAAAATGTAAAAATTGGTCCCTTAAAATCTCAAAATTGTATTTAAATTCTTGACATTTTTTTTACAATAAATTTCAATTTTACTGACAGATTCAAAGGTATTTAATAATTAAAATTTATTATACAAAAGTCTCACAAGACTTAAATACAATTTTAAAATTTCAAGAGATCATTTTATTATATTTTCTTTTGTATGAGATCTAAAAGCAATTTTTTCAACAAAAAAAAAAAAGGTGGAGAATTCAACATTTTCCTTTCTCTGTGCATGAAAAATCATCTATCCGTCAAGAGAATTTAAACTCAATTTTATAATAAACTAATTTTCTTTGTCGTCTTTTCGCTAATACTCTTTTTGAACCTAAATATTAGATAAATTTGATTTTTTTGGAGATATTAAGGAAGCTAATTAAATTATTTTAGAATATTTTTATTTTTTTCCTCAAACTAATTAGTTTAACTAATAAACTGATATATGATATGAGGATACACAACATATAATATGATTAACTAACTTATTTAACTTCCTTAATTTCTCCAAAAAAATTTAATTCTATCTTATATTTAGGATCCAAGAGAATACCAAACAAGTATCCCATAATGAAAAATGTAGTGATGAACGACTAGAGTGGCTCCAAATAGATTGTATGTGTGCTTGGTATTGTTAATTGGGGGTCAATAAGTATTTATTATGTAAGTCGAGATAAAATTCCTCTCACATACTTTATCTCTTATACCGTAAATCATTATTTATAAATACATTTTGCTCAAAAATAAATTATCCCAAACAAACACAATAACATCTGTGTTGGGTGGTTTTCCCAAGCCTTGGGTCAAAGAAAAGAAAAGAAATAGTAACATGTCCACAAAAGCAATTGAATTGATTATTATTAATTGAAACAGTGATTAAAATCTTTAAAAATAATTTTTTAATCGTAATTTATGATATATAAAGTAAATATATATGAGTAGTGTTATCTCAACTTCAATTTATGGGTATTAACACTTATAACCAAATAAGCACATATTATAGTGTCTAATAAATGGCGACCTACACATCGGCCTTCTCTCCACTAGCTTCTGGTCAAACCATCGACACGTGTTCCCTCTTGCTGTGCTTTCACTACAATTTTAGTGTCTAACAAATGGCGACCTACACATCGGCCTTCTCTCCACTAGCTTCTGGTCAAACCATCGACACGTGTTCCCTCTTGCTGTGCTTTCACTACAATTTTGAATGGTTGATAACAAATTGAGTCCCTTCTTATAATTTACACTAATTTTCAACTCAACCCTTCTATTTTATCATTATAAAGAGCGTTAATTCATTTTTAATTAAAAAGGCAGTTAGTCACTAACAGTGTTCGTTTGGAAGAGCTTATTTTTAGGCAATAAGTACTTATAATTCGTGATTCACGGTATACGAGGTAAGTATGTGAGAAGAGTTTTTTCTCGGTTTGCGTAAACTGGGCTTATTTTTTTAAATTAAGCTCTCCCAAACATGCCTACAGACTGAGATTATAAGATGATTGAACATGCGATCTCTCATTTATAAAAGAATTTTGTAGTTGCAAATTAGGTGACATCATTATCAACGAGAATTTAGGTGGATTTATGAGGCGAGTGAGTAGGGACAGCTCATCTGGGTTGGCATGGTTGATTATAAATTTGAGTTTAAAATATGCAATTACTGTTTAAGCAAACATGTAAATGAGATATGTGGCTTTAATTAGAGTTAATTCTTGGCCGCTCGGGGTCATTGTCCCTTCTCTTTAGTCTATGATGGCGTCACTTCTTGGAAAATAGTTATAGGCTGTGTTTGGAAACATATTTTGGGGGTAAATAAGTCTTTATTACGTAAGCCGAGATAAAACTCCTCTCACATACTTACCTCATATACCGTGAATCACTATTTATAAACACTTATTACTTAAAAATAAGTTATTCCAAACAAGCACATAGTAATGAGCACAATAATAGTTATGATTGATGTGACATTTGTACCGTTCAAACACAATTTTAATAGCTGGTTTAGATTTAAAATTTTCAACTAATAATCTTTATAATATTCTTTTCAATTTTAATAGCTAGTTTATATTTAAAATTTTCGACTCATAATCTTTATAATTTTCTTTTTGTGCAAAACGACAGTTAATAAACCATCTTTATTTTATATTCTGTATACATTAAAATATATTTTTTCAAAAAATATAAAAAATAAAAAAAACAATTAGATCTGGACATCCAAATTAAATTTGGATGGTCGAGATTTCAGTATTGAAATTAAATCTCATTCCTTTAATGTCCTCGCTTGGATATGGATTCGTAATATTTTTATTAGCTTCTTGCTGGATTAACATCTCTGCTTTTTTTGCCATCGGATTAACATCTCTGCTGATTGATGCCTTTTTAGCCCTATTTTTTGTATTTGGCATTTATTTAACCTGTCTGAAGTGACAGGTTTTGTGATAAGCTAATCTAATATTATCTCTTATCCTTGAAATACAAAACCCGCTTTGTAATTCAATCTCTTCGTTAAGGGCAAAAGGTGGTAATTATTATCTCAATCGGTTTAAAATTTGGTGGTTATGTAAAGAAGAACAACTTGAAATCATGGTGCAACTAAATTCAGTTATGAAGAAAAACCTGAAATCGTCTGTTTCCGTCTCAATTCCCACTTTCTATGAAGAGATTGAATTTTGTCACCATTACCCCCCACACACAATTATAGGAAGGATAGATATTGAGAAGAGTAGAAATTATACACACACACACTTATAGGAAGGATAGATATCAAGAAGAGTAGAACACACTTATAGGAAGGATAGATATCAAGAAGAGTAGAACACACTTATAGGAAGAATAGATATCGAGAAGAGTAGAAATTACACACATACACTTATAGGAAGGATAGATATCGAGAAGAGTAGAAATTACACACACACACTTACACTTATAGGAAGGATAGATATCGAGAAGAGTAGAAATTACACACACACACACACTTATAGGAAGGATAGATATCGAGAAGAGTAGAAATTACACACACACACACACTTATAGGAAAGAGAGATATCGAGAAGAGTAGAAATTACACACACACACACACATTTATAGGAAGGAGAGATATCGAGAAGAGTAGAAATTATTAGGCTCTTCTGGTTTATCATCTCTGACTCTCATAGGGGACAATTTTCTCTCCCTCTTCTTCAATTTTTGATTTCCCTTTCCCCTCTATTCCCTCCCTTGTAATTTTTTTCACTTAAATAAATAATGGTATATGTACATATATTCCCCCTGTCGAAGGCAATTTTGTTGTGATGAAATCAAATAAAACCCTCTGTCATGACTCTTGACCTTGCTATAACTATTGCAAGTCTCTGTAGGGGTCCTCATCCTCCCTCCCTCTCAATCCAACAAAACTTTATTTATTTTAAGGGAAAAGATGTGGCAGTTAACTATCATATTATTAATAAATTCAGCTAAATCATCCTCCCTACCTGTAATAGCGAATTTAATGATAGGAATCTTCATGGTCTCTTTTGAAGCTATCAACCTACTAAATAGGGTTTGTGACTCTTCCCACCATTTTAACGGTATTATAGATGAAGTTAGATTATTTATTCATACAATTTATTAGTTGCATATATTGAGAGAAGATAACTTCGTACTGACTCACTAGCCAAATTCTCGCACAAGGTGGAAGGAAACTATAGTGTCTTTGATGAGGGAACCTAGGCGTAACTCTTTCACTACTGCAAAAGTCTTTATAACGTTCATGTTTAGGCCCTTTTAACATTCATTTTCAAGAAACCGCATATGTGAGCAACGTTGTAAAGTTGGAAATAACATCCGTTAACAAACAAATGCTGTAAGGGGCTTACAGAGTCCGTTAAAAAACGGACGTTGTAAGTGTTGCATTAATAGTATTCAGTTTTTACTCCAAAAAATCAACATAAGCTACTTTTGACAAGTAAGCAAATTTTTAATGACAAGCTAGTCAGGGACTAAATGTTTTTTTTTTTAAAAGGTATAATATAGGGACTGAGTTACTTAGTGCTCGTTTGGAATAGCTTATTTTTGGGTAATAAATGCTTATAAATCGTGATTCACGGTATACGATGTAAGTATGTGAAAGGAGTTTTATTTCGGCTTGCGTAATAAGGACTTATTCTCTAAAATTAAGTGATCCCAAACACAACTTAATTAGAAAAACAAAGTAGAAAGACTGAGTTGAAAATGAGAACAAAACATAAAGATTAAAATATTAATTTTTTTTTCCAATTTAAATACCTTAACTTTTTTTTTTTATCAAAATTTAAATACCTTAACTTGAAATTTATACTTTTAAAATTTGTTGCAACTTGCGACATGTCCAAAAGTAATGAGAGAATCACATTAAAGTTTCACAGTACAGCAGAGATTTAATTATAAAGAAGTCACAATTGAATATGAAATTATTCTATGGGAACAAAGGGACTCAATAAAACTAAATTTTACAGTCAAATTATTAGAATACCCTGCATTTATTAAATTTTGGTGTTATGTTTTAGTTATCTCGATTGAACATTTTATCGTAGTTACTCTACGTGCTCTTGAGGACACATAGGAACCCGAGGGGGTAGAATTGTGCTTGATATACAAGTTTCTTATGCCCATGAAAATGAAGGTTCACTGTTCAATGCCCTGCCAAGTGGAAGATTTGACTAATTGTCCGCTACCGTAATCGTCGCTCTAGCAACTGTTTTTATCCCTAAGCCTAAATAAATGAATGGTGGTAAGTAAAGTCGCCCTTTTGTGGAAAACAATATAAGTTTGAATTTTAGGAATTTTTAAAATTTTTGTTGAGAGAAATAAAAACTTTTTGCTTTCTAAGTCTAAAAAATGATTATTTCAAGCCCAAAATGATTTAACACATCAGTTTAAAAATTACTCCTATGGTTCTTATTATAAGATATATTTGAGAAATTGATCTTGATTTTAAATATACAATATAATTTTTATATTTGTTAATTTTTATCTAATTTACCCCTATTGATGTCCTCCCAACAATAATCAAGGAGGAGAAGGAATAAGAAAATTAAGAAAGATGACTATAATGTTTTAGAAAATATATAACATATTAACTAGTTCAACTAACTTCTTTAATCTAATTAAATTATATAAATATGTCTTATATTAAATATCAATGGTATATTGAAGACTATATGTTATTTATTGAATGCAAGTTAGGAGCAAGGTCATGGAATGTATTATAGAATGGATTAAAAGTTTGACAGAAGTAGAATAAATTAAGTATGTGTTTGACAAACCTTCAAACCATAGTTTCGTAATCCGAGATAAAACTCATTTCACACATTTATTTCGTAAGTCATAAAAATCATAAAAAAAACTAATTTAAACACACAGGAGAGGATGGGTCGGCGACGGTTAGGCACCGAAGGGGAAGTATAATCGCAAGCTCTAACCTTCCAGTCAACAACCGCGCCAGGACGCGTCAGGTAGAAAAATCTAAACACGTGATCGGTCAGTACGGAGTTTGGTATAATCCCCCCCCCCCCGGCCCCCGTTTTGTTGCCTACACTCGCACTCTCTAGCTTATTTTATATATACCCTACGAGCCTGGCCACCAGAAGTATCAGACATCAATTCACTGAAATCACAATCACCGCCCACTATCCAAGTTCGATAAAAATGGTGGTGACTGATGCTGTGGCGGTGGTTCCCAGTAGAGTTGAGAGCTTGGCGAGTAGTGGCATTAAGTCGATTCCGAAGGAGTACGTGAGGCCTGAAGAAGAGCTGACCAACATCGGCAATGTCTTCGAAGAGGAAAAGAAGGAAGGACCACAAGTTCCGACGATCGACTTGACGGAGATAGAGTCGGAAGATGAAGTGGTTCGAGCCAGATGCCACGAGATGCTGAAGAAAGCTGCTCAGGAATGGGGCGTTATGAACCTGGTCAACCATGGCATCCCGGAGGAGCTGTTGAACCGCCTCAGGAAAGCAGGTGAGACATTCTTCTCTCTCCCCATTGAGGAGAAAGAAAAGTACGCCAACGACCAGGTCTCCGGCAACGTTCAAGGCTATGGAAGCAAGCTCGCCAACAATGCCAGCGGCCAGCTCGAGTGGGAAGACTACTTCTTCCACCTTATTTTCCCTGAGGACAAGCGCGACCTCTCCATCTGGCCCAAAACACCAGAGGATTACATGTAAGTTCCACCCTCCAAACTTATGTCCTGTTTTGGCTTTGATGTAATATAATTATAATATATTATGTTTGTCTTTCTGTCAAAATAACTTATAACATATTCTAATACCGAAGCGAGGTGACAAGCGAGTATGCAAGGCAACTGAGAGGGCTGGCGACGAAGATTCTGGGGGCGTTATCTCTTGGATTGGGTTTGGAGAAAGGGAGGCTTGAGGAGGAAGTTGGTGGGATGGAGGAGCTTTTGCTTCAGATGAAGATCAACTACTACCCAACATGTCCACAACCAGAGCTGGCTCTTGGGGTTGAAGCTCACACGGACATTAGTTCTCTCACCTTCTTGCTTCACAACATGGTGCCCGGCCTGCAACTTTTCTACAACGGCCAGTGGGTGACGGCGAAATGCGTGCCCAACTCCATTTTCATGCACATCGGCGACACCATCGAGATCCTCAGCAACGGCAAGTACAAGAGTATTCTTCACAGGGGCTTGGTGAACAAGGAGAAGGTGAGAATATCGTGGGCTGTGTTCTGTGAGCCTCCCAAGGAGAAGATCATCCTGAAGCCGCTGCCGGAGCTGGTAACCGACGACCAGCCGGCTATCTTCCCGCCTCGCACCTTCGCTCAACATATTCACCACAAGCTTTTCAGGAAGTCGCAGGAAGCTGGTATCTCCAAATGAGCCTTTTTCTGTATTAATTATCTCTTTAATTCATTCCACCTCACCAAGGCTCATTTGTGCCGTTACGTCCGCATCATTTATATTGTTTTATTATTAGTTATATATGTCCCACTTTATATTATTATATGTTGTGGCAGTAATGTACTTTCTGTTTAATAAATCATATCCATATTCATGCTTTCACTTTGTTTACTCTGATCTTGTGCATTACGTACAAGCAAAATATATAGTGTATGATATGAAGTGAATTACCGGTTAGTTCTAAAAATGATGTAGCTAGTGTTTGATTATTATTTTCCTTTAATACTCCCTCCGGTCCTAATTATAAGATAAAGTTGACTTTTTTGGAGAAATTAAGGAAGCCAATTAAATCACTTTAGAATATTTATATTTATATTTATTTCTTCAAACTAATTAATTTGACTAATAAACTGATATATAATTTAAGGATACTAAAAATATAAATACTCTAAAGTTATTAAATTGGCTTCTTTAATTTTTCCAAAAAAATCAACTTTATTTTATAATTAGGACAGGAGGAAGTATATCAATGGATTCAGATTGATTTTGTGCTATTGATGATTTTGTGTGTTTCCCGGGATCTATAATAATTCAAGCGCTAGCACCATGTTTGGGTATTTTCAAGCTCCGCGTATTCTATTTGATTTGATTTAAGCAGAAAATTTGGTTAAAAGTATTTGCTTAGTACTTATTTATTTGGAGCTACTTATTATATATAGACTTGTATAAGCCAAAATAAACATCTCTTATATACTTACATCGAATGCCAATTATTATTAAAAAAATTATTTTTAAAGACTACTCTAATCATCATTTTAAACAAAACCATAAAAAATTATTAGCTAGAATTATCTGAATTAGAGTAGAGGCAACTTGTCTTTAATAGGTCAATATGCGACTTTTTTCCAAATGTGCTGCGTATTTTAGTTATATGCAAATAATTTTTGCTTTCATAACTTATAAATAACTAAAAATAAGTTTATATGGTAAACAGGTACATTTGAGCAATAAACTTCTAAAACATCAAATTTCCCTGGATTTTATCGACCATTTTAAGAAATTCAATGGACAGAAGCCAAACTGTTTCCATCCCTATTTTAGTAATTAAGAAAATAAGTTGCTCAACTAATTTTCAAACATTTGACTGTTAATTA
Organism: Inga laurina; assembly: GCA_963855925.1. Lineage (NCBI taxonomy): Eukaryota > Viridiplantae > Streptophyta > Magnoliopsida > Fabales > Fabaceae > Inga > Inga laurina. The sequence continues at coordinate 48,626,881 of OY979712.1, forward strand.
AGTTGCTCAACTAATTTTCAAACTTTTAATTGCCCTTCTTCTGTGGACTTAGTTTCCCCGCTCATCTAAAGGATGAGTAGGGAGAGCTCTTCCCCCTTCTGGATCGTCCAAGGTCCAGATTTCATTTGGAAGGTCCAGATTTCATTTGGAAGGTCCACATTTATTTATTTTTTAATTGGGGATTTTTGAATATGAAAAATCATCTCTTGAAAAAATATTTGTTAAGGGATTATCTTTATTTTAGATTCTGTATTCATTAAAATAATTTTAAAAAAAAAGTAAAAAAAAAAAAAAATCTGGACAGCCTAGATGAGAGAGCGCCTCCCAGGGAAACTGATTTCTTTCTTCTGCAGAGAACCTGGCGGATCAAGTAAGAAAACAAATTGTTTAGTTGAAAATGCTCAAAACATAATTTCTAATTCTGTAAATGTAATCATACGGATAAAGTTATGTGTGTGTATAAAATTTATTCTTTTGAATTCATTTGCGTATTTTGAAAATGTTGTAACACCCTTAATTCCATGACTATCATATGAGTTTAACTGCATAGGAAATTGAACCGCTAAATCAGGATTCAGTCCTGGAACAACATACCTTTGTAAACATTTGTAAATTTCAACTTCTAAACAAGGTTCAAACCGGGGAATAAATGGGTTTTTCCGAAAACTCAACTATTCAAAATAGTTTCATAATAGTTCGTCACTTAATTAAAACTCATCGATTCTTGATTCCTTATATTAGTATTTGAGTGCCTCTATTGCGTATAAATCATATATCATGTGTTAGCTAATAGGCCTTTAGCATACAAATTCCTATCCTATTTCATTCACCACGTTAAAGGGGCAACTATTGATTTACTATGCGTTTGTGAGGTTACCCCCATTTCTAATACTACTCACTACAAAAAAAATGTGATTTAGTAACGGTTAAAAATAGGTATTAGTAGGGGTTAGCGAAACCGCTACTAAATCGTATGTTGCAAATGATTTTGTAGCGGTTATAAAAAACCGCTACATATTTTGTAGCAGTTACAAGTAACCGCTATAACATCCCCATGAACGAAATTTTTTTTAGAGATATTTGTAGCGGTTATATAACCGCTACAAATATAAAAAATTGAAAATTTTAAGGCGGGAAAAGAAAAATGACATTTTTTCAATTTCGTAGCGGTTAAGAAACTGCTACTAATTTTGAATTTTTATGAAATTTGTAGCGGTTATATAACCGCTACTAATTTCATGAAATTCAAATTTAGCGCCAAAAAATTTAATTGAAGTTTAAAAATGCGCGTTTGTTAGTAGTGGTTTAATAACCGCTACAAATATTTAAATTTTTTTAAAAAAATATACAATCATTTGTTTCTGTTCTTTTAATATTAAATTAATTAGTTTCTTTTTTTTATTAGTTTATCTAATTTAATTAGCTTATTAATAAATTAAAAGGATAAATTTAATTTAATTGGATTAGTATAAAAATTATATTAATAATATTATTAAGGATATGTAGGTAATAAGGAATTATTATGTTGTTTAATATAATGTAATTGTGTATGAAAAATAGATGAAAATGAGATACAGTCCTAATATATCTGGAAAAAAAATGGTGGGAATAAATTTTATGTAAAGGAAAGAAGTATTGTAAAAAAATAAAAAACCTTGTTACCATATGTGATCGTATTATTCAGCTCCTCAACTCATACAAAAGAAGTTGTAAATGAGAGAAAATGAAAGAAAGGTATGGTGAAAAGAAATTGGAGAGTGTTCGAAATGAGTTGTGATAAGGGTATTTATAGGGATCCACGTACTATTTATAGCGGTTAATGTGTCGGTTTTGTAGCGGTTATTGTTACTTTTGTAGCGGTTTAATAACCGCTACAAATATTATTTTATTTTATTTTTAAATTTTTTTAATTTTATTTTAAATTTTTTTTCCAGTTTTTTAAAGAGAAAAGCATAATTTGAATTTGATCACTCATCGTCGCCATCCCTACAGAAATTATGTAGAAAAATTATTGTTATGGATGTTTTATTAAATTTAAAAAATTTAATTTAAATGACGTGGACTTAAAAAAACTCACCGCAGTAGAGGTAAATTGTCATCGCCTTCAGGGAAGTAGTTTTCAAAATCGGCTTGCTGAAATGGCTCACTTTCGTAGGCGATGTTATCGCCTTCACCCATGTCGTAAAGGTCTCGTGGCTTTAGATGAACGACCATGTGCCAATCCCTGTGCCTCTCGTCCTCGACATAATGAACCTGATGTGCCTCTGAAGCTAGAATATACGGCTCATCATCTTGAGAAATACTAGTATGAATCGGACGTGAAAAATTGACTGATGTGATCCCTAAGTCGTCAGTCCTCAGTCCCCGAGAAGTGGTGGTATTTGCCCACAAACATTTGAACAGCGTAACGGTGAAACGGCCTTGATAATTAAGTTCGACCACATCAAGAAGCTTGCCATAGTAAGGGACGGCTCCGAACTGCATGTTGGCGTCATTGCTGCTCGCATAACTCCTTGTCCCAAATGTGCCATAAACACCCGAATTCTGAGTTTACAATCCTTGATCCCGTGAAACCATGCAAAACTTAAAACCATTGACATTGTATGCTGTAAACCTTTTTGCATGATCAAGAGGGCCGATTGCGAGAGCTCTGAAATCTGGTGAGTGTGGGTTGTGGTCATTTAGTATTCTGCTCGCAAACCAGCTCGGGAATTCTCTGTGGACTCTCCTATCAACTTCCGAGGATGTCTGTGTACGGATCCTGAGTTGACGCTTCACATGACTTCTGAATTCCCTGCAATTAATAATGGAAAGACGATAGTGAAAAGAAAGTGAGAAATGTTACGAAAGATATAGATCGAATAACATGTGAGTGTACAATTCTTACCGTATGAAAGGTTCAACTTGAGTGCAATTAATCAAGACATGTCTATGTGCTTGGAACTTCTCAGTTGTCGTTAGTTTGAAGTTCTCAGTTGCTCCAATTGGTTTACCAACACGAGGGATAAATTCTCCTGATGTCGGCGCAGGATCAAGACAATCGTCAACACGAGGTGGGCGGTTGAAAGCCGTCTCAAGATCATCAAAGTACCTTGAGCAAAAATATAGCATCTCATCCCCTATATAGCCTTCAGCTATAGAACCTTCTGGCCATGCCTTATTCCTTACGTGAGATTTTAATTTCCCAAGGAACCTACGAAGTATAGATGAGAAAATTGATATAAAATGCTGAAAAGGACGACTAGCAAACATTAAATACGGAGAATAAAGCACATATTTAAAATGAGTACCTCTCAATCGGATACATCCAACGATATTGTACTGGTCCAGCGAGCTTTATTTCATGAACGAGGTGGACTGTAAGGTGAACCATCACAGTAAAAAAGGACGGAGGAAAGATCATCTCCAAATGACAAAGCGTAAGAATAATTTTGGATTGCAGCTGATCGAGCTCCTCAACGATCAAAACCTTAGAACACAACTTCCGAAAGAAAGAACAAAGTTCCACCAAAACGATGGAAACATCGAGAGGAAGTGTATTCTTTATAGCCAGAGGAAGTAACTGCTGCATAAGAACATGTGAGTCATGACTCTTCAGGCCAGCAATCTTTCGAGCCTGCAAGTTAACACATCGAGAAATGTTGCTTGAATACCCATCAGGAACTTTTAATTTCTTCAACGTCACAAGGAAGACTTCCTTGTTCGGTTTTGTGAGGGTAAACTTTGCCGGTTGAAATCTGTCATGCTCATCTGGCCAAGCGTCTTCACGAACTCCTATGTCACGTAAATCTTTCCTCGTTTGAAGGTGATCTTTTGTCTTGCCGGGTTCGTTAAGCAGCGTATACAGCACATTGTCGCAAACATTCTTTTCACTGTGCATTACATCAAGACTGTGGCGAAGTAAATTAGATCTCCAATATGGAAGAGTGAATAAAATACTTATCTTCTTCCACTGCTGAGGTGCCAAAGTCCTGCGCGTCTTTTGGCGAGTTTGTGCTGAATCGTCGCTTTTTCCAAACTCAAAGTTAACATGCTCAAGCTGCTGTAAGATATCTGTACTGGACAAAGTTTGAGGAGGTCCTCTTTTTTTTGGTTTCCCATTGAAGCGATTCCGTTGCAATCTGAACTTATGCGTTCCATCGAGAAATCTCTGATGCCCCATAAAGCATCACTTTTGGCTGTGGGCAAGGCGCACTGCGTCAGAGTCAAAATTGCAAGCTGGACACGCTGACCCAGTATGCACATTCCAATCAGATAATGTGCCAAGGCCAGGAAAGTCACTAATCGTCCACATCAATGCTGCAAGCAAGTTGAACAAAGTTTTGCCGTAAGCGTCGTACGTCTCTAAGCCGACATTCCACAAGTCAAGCAATTCCGCAATAAGCGGTTGGAGATACACATCGATGTCATTTCCCGGTGCCTTTTTGCTTGGAATGATCATAGACATAATGAAAGAGCTTTGTTTCATACACATCCAGGGGGTAAGTTGTAGGGAACTAAGACTACCGGCCAAATACTGTAACTTGTGCTAAGATTCCCGAAAGGATTGAAACCGTCGGTCCCCAACACAAGCCGAACATTTCTGGGGTCAGTCGTAAAATCTGGAAATTCGTTGTCAAATGTTTTCCAAGCAGCTGCATCCCGGGAATGTCTTAATTTACCGTCTTTGTTGTTATCAACGGCATGCCACCTCATGTGCTCCGCAGTTTTAGACGACATAAATAATCTTTGTAGATGAGGTTTCAAAGGGAAGTACCTGAGAAACTTTGCAGGCTTCTTCTTCTGCTTTTTCCCCTTCCGAATTGTCTTGTACCTCGATGTGTGACATCTCGTACAAGTCTCCCTGCTGGAATCGTCTCCCCAATACGGCATGCAATCATTTGGGCATGCATCAATCTTTTGATAATTCAACCCCAACCTGTTGATAATCTTCTTGGCCTCGTAGAATGTTGTGCGAATCTCAGCGTCGGGGAATGCATCTTGTAATAAGTCGAGCAACATCGACATTCCCTTATCTGTGATCCCACACAAGCACTTGATATGATACAATTTGATCAAGAAAGATAATTTAGAATATTTGCGAAAAACTTGATATAACGGACGATCTGCTTCATCCATCAAGCTGAAAAAATCCCAAGCTGCTTCATTCCCCATAAAAACTGGCTCAGAACCGTGCACTTCTTCGTTGAAGTTGTCGCCTTGAAATCCAAACGCATCACGCACAGCATCATTCACAAGATCATCTTCATCTACTTGAACGCCTACTTGAGAACTTCGAGGAAGAGCATCGTCATATCTAATGCCGGCCTTCTCACCATGAATTGCCTAGAACATATAGTCCTCAGGGAAAGGCTTCACAAGCAAATGTTCCTTCACAACATTTCGTGCATGCCACTTCTTGAACTTGCATTTCTGACACGGACAGACAATCTTGCCGTTACAGCTGGCGTGAGTGAATGCGAAATCCAAGAAACTGTTTAAACCGTACAAATATTCAGGAGAATTGCGCGGTAACCTGATTCATGATTTATCCATAGCTACAAGTGAGAGAGAAGAAAGTATAGAGAAGAAGATGAGTGAGAAGAGAATGACGAATGCCTAGAACCTTATATTCTGAAATGCCAACGTTTATAATTTTGTAGCGGTTCTAAAACCCCTACACTAACCGCTACAGTTATAAAATATTAGTAGCGGTTATATATATATAACCGCTACTAATTTTCAAGCCGTTAGACATTGGTGGAAAATTCAAAATATACACATTGAGTATTTTTAGCGGTTATATGTATAAAACCGTTACTAACATTAAAGCCGTTGGACAGCAAATTTAAAAATAATTTTTAATTTGTAGCGGTTATACATAGCATAACCGCTACAAATGTGCACAAAGGCGGCAAATTTCAAAATTCAAATGATGAGTATTTGTAGCGGTTTCTATTGTAGAACCGCTACAAATATATATATTGTTGTAGCGGTTTTTATTGTAGAACCGCTACAACTGTATATAGTTGTAGCGGTTTTTCTTGTAGAACCGCTACAACTATATATATTTGTAGCGGTTTTTATTTAAAACCGCTACAAATATATATATATATATATATATGCTTTATTTTTTTTTTAATTTAGAAATATAAATAATATTGTTGCAATTAATTCATAAATTCAACAACGCGATCAAATAATATAAATGTAATTATATTAAACATAATAAGAATTTAAGTTTTGAAATACAAACTCATATATATATATATATATTTACAAATGTTTCAACAACAAATAAAAAAAAGATGTCCTAAACTAAGTAGCTGGGGGCTGATCATCTGGTGCTCCCTCAGGTGGGGCTGGATCAGGCCGCTGCGCAGAGTGAACCGCACCATCATCATCAGTAGGAGGAGGAGGAGGAGGAGTAGTACTCTGGATAATGTACCGAGGGACAGGCGGAACCTGTGGATGCTGCTCGTCCGGGAACAGGCGACTCCATGACTGCTCGAGCATGTTGTTCGCGATATCATGCCACTGCGTCTGTTGAGCGTAGATCATATCAGCTTGCAGCTGCATATGTTGCAAATGCAGCAGGTGCATCTGCTGCTGCTGCTCCAAATCTGACCGCAGCTGGTCAATAGACTCATCCCTCGGACGTCTGACCCCTCTAGAGCTGCCAGCCTCAGAGGCGGCGCTCCTGCCATAAACCATACTAGGTCTGGCGCCTATCCCCAACCCCCGCACGCGTCCGGGGTGCTCAGCCTGAGCCAGACCCGCCTTCAAAGGAGCCGTCGGGTCTACTGACCCCTGTGACTCCTCAGGCTGGGTTTGTCGCAGCCCGCTCCTGCCATTTTATGAAACAATTACTAATTAGCATTTTTCATTATTAAGTTGGTTTTATAAAAATTATAATAATAAAATTACTTAAAATGGCTACCTTTGCCTGCTGAGAGGTCGCAGTCCCGTCACAGTGTCTGTATGTGATGGCGTACAACTCCCCATAGCCCGTCTGACGGTTCTCCTGCTGTGCCTTCGTCTCTTGAAACAATTACAAAATTCAATTAGTATTATGAAATAACCAGCTAAAAGTCAGTGATATTTTGAAAAGTTACCAGCTCGCTATAGGTTACAGCAAAGGTTTTCGATCCTGCTGTGTGGTGGATCGTCTGCTGTGCACAGATCCTGGTGTTCCTCTGAGAAAACTCCTGAAAAAAAATAATATTAAATGTATTAAATAATTAAAAATTACAAATTTATATATAAAAAATCTAATAAATACATTACCTGCCCCTTAGGGCTCCTCCTGAACTGGACGAAACTCGCCCAGTCGTTCAGCGGCACGCCGTTCAGGACACTCTCGATCAGCTGCTCTAGAGGCATCGTCCCGTCCTTGTTCACCTTGTGGAAGAGATGGTTCCTCCTGTTCCTTCAGGTGTCACCCATCTTCACGAGGGCGTACCTCTTCCGGTTGCCCCGGACGGCAAACCGTAGCTGAAAAAAAATTATTTAAATATCAATAATTACAAAAAACATAATTTAAAAAATATTAATTAAATATAATTAATCACAAAAAATATTAATTAAATAATTTTAATTACCTGAACCACCTCCTCCCAAGCCTGGTCCTTCGGCCCCCTCGGAACGTGCCTCCACATCTTGAAGTGAACGGGGAACCGCATCCAATTCGCACCCAGGTTGTTCAGGAAGCGGTTGAGCAGGTGACCCCCATGTTGATGGGCTGGTCAGTGCCCTCATTCCACGGCACTGTAACTTGTAGGTCCGGTCCATACTGTTCACACCGGCCACGTCTAGCCTCCTCGTCGAAACGTTCCCCTGCTCATCTGCACAGTTTACCGCACGTTAGATAAATTGTAATTCAAACTTAACATTTTGAATTTAAATAAATAATTTACTAAATTAAAAAATTTATTTACCTTGGACCTACACTTCAAACCCAGTGGACCGTGAAGACAACCCTCGTGGGTTGTTCTGCTCCCGAGCCTCCTCCTCATCGAGGAACTGCTCTATCTCCTTGATCCCAATCGGGATCTCGAACTCCTCCCCGTCGTAGTCCTCGACGCTGATATCTGGCCCCCCAAACTCAGGCATCTCTGGTGTGGTCGTCTCCTATGGGATCGTCTGCGGTGCCTGTGGTAGGGGCGACTCCTGTGGGGGGATGGGCTGAAATGTCGCGGTCGCCCTGCCTCCACACTGCCCCCTCCCTCTTCCCCCAGCTCGACTGCTGCCAACCCGTAAAATCGGTCTGGGGACCTCAAGGGCCTTCCCCTTATCCTGTCTTGAAGCCATATCAACTGTAAAAATAAAAAAAAAATTTAGTCACATTATTATGCAAAAATCTAATAAAAATACAAATACAAATAAAATACGTGTTATATACGTACCTCAAGTGCAAATACTGAGAAATACTGTAGCAAAACCTCCTACACAGACGTCTGAACGCTTAAATCTTGAAGAAACCACTCAGAGAAACCCTAGGAAACAAAATGAGCAAACGGACAAATGAGGGAGGCGCATGGTTAAATAGGCCAGACATTTGTAGCGGTTATTCCAATAACCGCTACCATAACCGCTACAAATCACCCAGGGCGCTTGAAATTTGTAGCGGTTCTATAATAACCACTACAAATTACAAGAACCTTTAAAATTCTGTAGCGATTATTGCCCAGAACTGCTACAAAAGTGGAGACTCCTGAAATTCTGTAGCGGTTATATCCCTATAACCACTACAAATAGCTGATGTTTGGTATTTTGTAGTGGTTTTATTGCTGTAACCGCTACATTGTTGGCGGGACTTGGTTGCGCCATGTGGCGGGAATATTGTAGCGGTTTCTGTGTATTAACCGCTACAAGTTTTGGCGGGATTTTCGCGCCAAATTTCTAGCGGTTTTGTCTACCCAACCGCTACAAAAAAACGCTGCCAATCTGTCGCGTCACTTGGCATGTAGCTTGTCGCCACAAATTTGTAGCGGTTTAGGTTAAAATCGCTACAAATACTATACTTTGTAGCGGTTTATTATAACCGCTACAATGTCACCGCTACAAAATACCTTTTTTTTTTTGTAGTCTTGTATTGTAGCTATGTTCTCATGGTTATATACATCACATATAATATACAAAAAAAATAACCAACATAATCTCAGTCAGTTAACTGCATGTTTTATCCGTCCGTGATTACCTTTGAGCCGTTTGCCCTTGCTGTATGTTAGTTATTGGAAAGGGGGTAAAATTCACAAGAATCTCATAAGTACCAATAGTCACTCATATGATATATAATTTCACAAAGCATGTTAACAATCATCGCATAAGCATACTCATCATAACAGCAACTAGAGACATCAATATGCAGCAATAACATCAATCATAGGACCCGCTGGTCCAATACCATAGCGATTGGTACACTGGTCTTATGGCCTAGGGCCTCTGGCCCATACAAGAAGCACTCATGAGTCTCACAGCCTTGGGTTACTACCCAGCTCAGGTCTTATAGCCCAGGGTCACTGCTCCATGCAATCTTGTACTCACGAGTCTTACTGCCTTGGGACCCACAGTCCCCACAATCCCGATGATGAATATATACATATAGAGCAATACATATGTTATTAGAGAAAGAGTTACTAGCTGAACATCTTTCCGGTAATTGGTCCAACTTCTTCTTTGGGCTCGGGCAGATGTCAAATCTTAGACAAATTTCAAGTCTTATCATTTAAAATTGATAGAGATGGGTCAATACTTGATCCATTGCTAACAACATAATGAACATTATGTTGTTCTTGACTCATTCCTATATTTGTCCTTAACTTAACTTTGTTTATTATCTTTAGAACTCTTATTTTATGTCAAATGAGTATCTAATTTAAGACACATCATGTGTCTCTAGTTCCTTTAGACTTGGGTATCTAATGTGACTCCATTCCTCTCTAAGTCATATCTCTATTCCCTATGATCCCACTTATCACAATTTATTCCAAATTCTGCAATTTCGTAGGTCAACCTTAATCTGTCAGATTTATTAATTAACTTTAAAAATTCATAACTAAATCTAGGAAACTCCAAATAGGGTGGTTCAAAATCCTATGTGAAGCTCTCTAAGTCTTCTGTAAGGAAAAAATATCATTCACTGCCAACTATAAGCACAAAAGTTCAAAAATCCTCAATCAACAACATTGCCACAAAAATCATTCCAGATTTAATGTGTAATTTTAACAAATTATATCTTACAATCTACTAACCCAAATAACATATTCTATATATCAATTTATGTTTACTATCAATCTAGAAAGTATCATGATCATCAGACAACATTTGATCAACTAAAATTAAGCTAATCAATCTGCCTCGAATCTGGTAGCAACTAACTCTAACAACATCAAATTCCAAATTTAAAGTTTTCTATCCAATTCATCCAAAATCATAATCATATGCTATTCCCACAGTTTTTCATATAAAATCCATTGAAAACTTCAAAAACACCAAAATCATACTCCTTCCCTATGTTTTGCACTTGGCCAAAACATACCCCTAAGTCAACATCAAGCAATTTTGCAATTTCACCGACCAAACTAGTCAAATATTATCATTATTCCTTATTTATCATCATGCTCATAATCATAACAACATTACACTCTAAGATTACACATTGGCCAAAAATTAGGGCAGCCTCACAACTTTGAGAAAACTTCATCAAACCTCAAGATATTAGCTCAAATTGAAGTTTATACATACCTCTACTGGATTCTATAACTGGTTCTTAATTTCGGTAGTACTTCCACCAACTAGACAGTACTAAACATCTCTGATAAGAAATCTAAAACTATATGAATGTAGCCCACAAAGAGTAGAATGGGTTTCGTAAAGGCTTAACCTGCTAGATGTGTGGATTTGGGGGTGAAATTGGCAATAACTCTCAAGAACACTTAGATTTTCCCACCTTATTTCGTCTATCTTTTTCTCTAGATTCTTCACTCTTATTTTCCCCTAATTTCATGTGTTGGCCAAAATTAATAGGACTTAAGAGGGTGTTGGATGCTCTAATTACATGTACTTTGGTGTTTAATCCTTATGGTACCATGTGTCCAAGTATTTGAGTCCTAGGGCGTTAGGCGCCCCTTTTTAAAAATTTGGTTCTCTCTCTTCCTTTTAGGTCAGGGGAAGAGAGGCCTCATGATTTCCTCCGACTCCTATGTTTGGTGTTCGGGAAAGTTAGACACGTGGCCGGACCGGAGACTGGTGAGTTGTCCTGGTTAACTATGGAGCTGCATCATGAGGGCTAGGTGGTGCCCCTCCTTATGCCAACATAAAAGTAAAAAGCAAAGGGGGGAGGTGGCGCCTTCTAAATGTGCCAACACAAAAGCAAAACACCACTTTATGTGTGCATGGCTCAAATGGCGCCAAGTGTCCTTATGTGGGCCAAGCTCTACCTTTTTCATTCTCTTGTAACTTGGCCGACCACTTTATCAAGGGAAGGGAAGTCAGTTGATTTCATCTGACTTAGTGAGGTGTCCTCTTAATTATGAAGAAGTTTATGTGGCACTTGACTTAGTGAGGTGTCCTCTTAATTATGAAGAAGTTTATGTGGCACTTTCTTGTGGCTCCAACATAAAAGTAAAAGCCACTTTATTAAAGTTATTTTATAGATATCCATTAAAATTGTGTCAAGTGTACATATGGCCTTAAGATGGCGCCATGTGTTTATATGGACACCGGTATATTATATCCGACTAATTACACATACAGAGCAATACCGGTTAATAAATTTCAGTTTGTTACAAATGTCAACTTGTTTTTTAAAAGCTTTGGTAAAACACTAAAAGCATTCTTTGTCAACTTGTAAACAAAGTCTTTGTACAATATTATATTTGTTCAATATTTTTTTTTTCTAAATATTTTGGCAGATTTAAATATTTAAAATGAGAGAATTTTGAGCAATTATATTACTATCCAACATAAATTCATGGAAAAGGATACCTGGTTTATAATTTTTTGGGTATAGATATCTAGTCAATAAAAAAAACGGCAGTCGTGGCGTTACAATAATGTTTTGGGCCTAGAGATCATAAATGGGCCCGCTCAAAGGGGGACCCATAGCCATCGATATTAAACAATTGGATGCCAATCTGATCTTATAGAAAAGTAGGAAATCTTTTCTGTTCATGATGAAATAAATGGATCCCAAATTATGGCCAAAAAAAAAAACGGATCCCAAATTCCCAATAGAATGAACATGATTATTAAGTACTAAAAATAAAAAATATGTTTTTATTATATTGTTATAATATCATGTTACATTTTCTTTATTTATGTAGTCTTTCATTTAAGTCTTTATTTAATTCTTTGCAGGGGTGATAGGTTTGGAGGTATAATAAGGTGTCTATAGTTTTAATATGCGATAACAACAAATTGTATAAAAATAAAGAGTTATTATTAGAATAATTTATAATATCTTGATTAAAAAAAGAATAACCTGTATTGTATTGGCGCATGAGCAAATCAATCAATCATCGATCAACTTTGTTTATAAAAATCTTGTAATACCTAGTTCATATGAAAGCGGGTCGGTTTATGTTCATTAATCAATAAATACAACTTATTATTGATTACTTCATAATTTATTTTTTTAATACTTCTTCCTAATTCACTTATCAAATAATCATATTTCCTTCCAACAGCATATCCGTCAATTTTAGGAGATATAATCCATATCTTTTTTTTTTGTCGGTAATTTATTTATATCTTTGACTACATTAATTACTTTATTTATATGATGGTCCTTTAGGTAGGGGGCTACAAAATATTTTTTTTAATTTTATCATTATTGAATTATATTCATTTCGTGGTGGTAAATAAACGTTTGTTATCAATTAAAAATTGCTTGATGTGATGGGGATTGAACCAACAAGTGGGAGTGTAAGTACTATGGAGGTTGAGGATAATGGACGGGCTTGGGGATTTTATTTAAAGAAAAAAATTAAAAAAGAATTTTGAATTTGTAAAATTTTTTATTAATTATTTTTTAAAAAATGAGTTATGAATTACTTATCAAGTTTCGTTATTCTCTTATCAATTCTTAATAACAAACTTGATTTGAGATTTTGAAATTTCAAGCTTCTTTTTCTGTTTTTTCCCTTTATTTAACTATTTACCATTTAATTGAATCCTTTAAAATCTTTTTGTTTCTTTTTTTTTTATATTGAATCCGTCAAAATCTAATAAATCCCAATGAGTAACAGCAGAAGAACTAAAAGTGTAAGCAACTCTCTTGACCATTTTTGAAGAGAGGCATGCTTTCAGAATGCTGAATGCTCCATCAATGGATCGTTTGGTCACAATCTCTTCAGGTTCCTTGTCCTCAAAATCCACTAGAGTAGCCCCATGCAACACTCCCATGCACCCTTCAATGGCTTCCTTGAAACTCTCTGGCTCGCTTAGGTCAGCATTCAGAATTTGTAGCCTCTGAGATGCTCCTGCCAAATATGTGAGAAAGCTCACATTTTCTTGTAACGCATGCTCTTCCTTTGATCTCTTCCATCGGCAGGGATATTTGCCTTATCCTTCCTGGGAAACGTATGGTCATTTGTGACTGGCACTGTCGACCTCTAGTTATCTGTGGCAGGGGTTTTTATGGAAGTGGAGGTGAAGGGAGTAAATTTCAAATTATGTTTAAAATGTTAGAGGTGAAATAGAAATTTCAATCAATATGTATTTTTCCTCTAAGGACACTAAAATGACCTTCCCTTTTGGCAATTAAGGAAAAAAAAAACTAATTTTATGCCAATTTTTTTAGTGCTAAAAAATACTCCAAAAATATAAAAAAGACAAATCAAAGATTCAAAATTGGGAAAATCCCTAAAAAAGAACTCCAAAATAGTGAAAAGACAGAAATATTATCCGAATTTGTATATTTCCGTAGAGGTATTAGTGTCTAAACTGTCTTTATTGAAATTAAAAAAAAAAAAAAACCATATTGCCCCTTACATTTTTTTAATTTAAAAAATATTTAACCCCACCGGCTGACCAGCGGTCCTCTCGTTGGCGGCCTGCCGGAGCTCCGGTGGGAATATTCCCTCCCTCTGGGGAATTCCGTCATAATGTTTTAGGGAATATTTATTCCCAAAGTGGTGGGGTGGAGTTTGAACACCCACCACTTTGGTTGCATAAAAAGTGCATTATCATTGAGTCACTAAAGCTCTTTAACATAGATAAAGCAATATATATAAATATATATATTAACCTTTGATTTTTAATCAAGCCTCCCAACAAGTTTAGGTAAAGAATTGGTAAATTGAGATAAAAAATTCATAAATTTAAATAAGAAATTCACAACTTTCATTTTTTAAATAAAAATTTCATTTACTCTCTCAAACCATTCACAAGTTTAGATGAGGAATTCCCAAGCTTAGATAAGGAATTGACAAGTTGAGATAAGGAATTCACATCTTCAGATCAAGAATTCGCAACTTTCGTTTAAGTAAAAAATTCATTTATCTCTTAGGTCATTCACAAGTTTAGATAAAGAATTTCCAAGTTCAGATAAGGAATTAATAAGTTGAGATAAGGAACTCAGAAGTTCAAATAAGGAATTGATAAGTTGAGATAAGGAATTAATAAGTTCATATTATAAATTAACAAGTTGAAAATTTGTGGAATTTTTACTTAAACGAGTTGTCAATTCCTTATTTGAATTTGTGAATTTTTTATCTCAACTTGTCAATTCCTTATCCGAGCTTGAAAATTCCTTATCTAAATTTGTGAATGGTTTATAAGAGTAAGTGAATTTTTTACCTAAAAAATGAAAGCTGCAAATTTCTTATATGAACTTATGAATTTCTTATCTCTATTTGCTAATTCCTTATCTGAATTTATTGATGAGCTTGGTTAAAGGTCAAAGGTTAAGATATATATCTTTATTGCCTTATTTATGTTAAAAAACTTTGATTACTCAATGGTAATGCATTATTTGTGCAATCAAGGTGGTGGGGGTTCGAACCCCACCCCACCACTTTGGGAATAAATATTCCCTAGAATATTTTGAGGGAATGTTCCCTTCTAGCAGTAGAGGTAACTGTTTTTTTAATTAAAAAAATATAAGGATAATATGATCTTTTCTTTTTAATTTCAATAAAGATTATTTAGGTACTAGCACTTCTATGAAAATATGTAAATTTGGATCACCTTTCTGTCTTTTAACTATTTTAGAGTTCTTTTTTCAGGGATTTTCCCTTCAAAATTCACAAATACCGTATTTGTCAACAAGCATCAATATAGAATTTAGAAATTTTGAGAGGAGATCTCACTGCCCCTTATTATTTACTTTGTTGTTTATTACTACCTTTGGTCCTTAACATAGAAACTACTTTACTAATTTGGATAGATTAAAAAAATTAGTTAAATTAGTTATTTATAACAAATGTTAGTTTATTTTCCCAAAGTATCCTTTGTAAAACTATGACTAGTATGTGTAATCAATAGAAGTACTTTGGAAAATGCATGATAAATTTGGGAGACAAAATGGATTGTGACATTATAATTAGATCTAAATCTAACCCCCCAACTAACTCTCATATTAGAGATCGGAAGTAGTATTTTTTTTTTTTTTTTTGCCAGCAATGGAGGTAATATTTACTACCCTTGTTTTAAAAATTAAAAAATGTAATAACGGTGTAAGATCTCGCTAGATTCCTTTGGATTTCAAGTTTCTCGAGACCTAATGGAGACATCTGTGGTGGGAGGGACACTCATGAACCATAAACTAGATAAGGGACAATAACATAAAAATAAAATAAATTCATGGAGGAGTCCCTTGTTGTTGACCATATACTATGTTTACTTTACTATTTACCAGGGTTCAGGGACCCGGATCGGACCGGCCCGGAACCCGCCGGACCGGTCACTGGACCAGTCCGGTTCCCGGTCCGGTCTGGGTCCCAGTTAAAAAAAAAAAAAATTTTTACCTTTTTCCTTTAGAATTTCATATTATAAGTCTAAAATTTTCAATTACTCACCGGTTTGGTCCCGGTTTAGCCCCGGTTTGACCCACTGACCCTTAACCCAGTACCCCGACCGGTTCAATACCCGGTCCGGGTTTTAATACCTTGCTATTTACAACGCTGGTTTCGAAAATTTGAAACAAAAACTTATTATGATCACTTACACTTGAATAAACTCATGGAGAAGGCCTCTACGGAGAATATAAATTTCACTATTACTACTATTGATTCACAATTTACTACTATTTTTGGAAATTCCAAACATATATTTGGAACTTCCACACTTGAATAAATTCATGGAGACCCATGTGGTGGATTTTTGCCACACAAATTTCATCATTTACTACTTTTATTTTACTATTTTCTATTCTTGTTTTAAAAATTCCAAACGTGTATTAGGAATTTCCGCACTTAAATAAATTCATGGAGAAGACCCATGTGGAGGATATTTACTACAAAAGAGAAATTCCAAACATGTATTAGGAATTCCCAATCTAGAATAAATTCATTGAGAATATACCAAAACCATTATGCTCATAACAACTGAGCAAAATGAAAAATGTCATACTATGTAAAAAATCATAAACTATACAAGCACAGTCAACAAAATATATTGTCAGTAACAATATTGTATTAGCTATTAACAACTTTAATTTAGCTATTAAACAAAACCAATGATAGTCGTATCAATAACCACTTTTCCTGTATTAATGAAAAGTGAATATTAAGATTTCACATGCACTTATAATATTTTTTTTGTCACATCAGAGTACATATTCGATTCACTATACATTATTTTCCACTCTTCTCTAGAAAAAATACAAATGGTTCAAACCAAGTGCAAAGGGAAAAAAATTCATCTTCATACATTTACAACCAATTTCAAAGCTCATAAGATGTATTTTCATTATTAGAAAAAAGACTTTTTAGACTAGTTAAAAATGACTATTTAAACCGGACTTACGTCGGGTCTTCTATCGGGCAGTTTTAAAAGTTTGACACTTTCAAGATCAGATCATAGACAACCGGTCTAAGAAAAAAAATTTTAAATTTTAAAAAGTAGAAAAACCGAGATTTCAAAATTACTATGAAGAAGCAATTTTGAGATCTTGATTTTTCTATTTTTTTTAAATTTTTTTTAGAACAACTTCTTCTGTGAAGATTTTGAGATATGAATAGGATATCATAAAATCGCAAAAGAGAAGCTATGAGATCTCATAATAAAATTCATATATCAACAAAATAGAAGATAACTTTAAAAAAATAAAGAAAAAAGCAAATCTAATAAAATCACAACAAATCATCCAACCATAAAAAAATCAAAAGTTTAGAAAATATTAAATCAAACAATAAATTCAAGTTTGCAAGAGTTAAATAACAATAATATGATAAAATTAAAGCAAAGAGAAAAAGAAATTTGGTATTATCTTGAAAACAAATCCAGTCGCGGCGCAGACGAGCATACATCTGGGTGACGACTCGATGAGAGATTGAGATTGCGCGATTTGGATATGAAGAGCATAGATTAAACTCGACAAGCAGAGATCTAGACATGACTAGCATGGATATGGAAGACAACCAACACGAAGAAGCCAACGAGCACAAAGAAGACAAACAAGCATGAAGAAAAAGACAAGCACGGAGAAGAAAACTAGTATTGAGGAAGCCGCCAAATGAAGGTGGAGAACTTGTTGCTTTTTATACACTACTCAGTGACCCAAACTAGATTAACTATGATTCCACTGTCTGAAAACTAAACAGAAACAATTATTGTAGGGTTAAAGGTGCAAATCTACTGATGAAATATTTCCACATGCACACATGATACCTTAAAATTTCTTTGGGTGTAAAAGTGTACATGGAGGTTTCAAACACTACTAGAATATAGGTTTTTAAGACAGTCACATCTAGACCACCCATTTAAAACAAAATTTCACGATCTTTATGTCTTTTCATCTTCGTTTGCCATTTTTCTGAAGCTCTCCCCTGTGTGTGTCACCAGTTTAATCAATATATATCAGTTTATTTCCTTCCTTCACACGTATTCTGTATCAGCTTTCTGTCTCAAATCCAACGTCATTGAAATATTTTTTCGTCGGTTTGAACTTTGCAGATATAAGCTCCAAAACCCCCAATTTCTTGAGCAAGCAGACTATGCTTGTTTCAAATAACACCTTCATGGTATGTAAACCTATCAGTAATACAAATCATGTCCACATTCTGCTGAAACAGCATCTCATATATATTATATAGTCATTATGTTCAAAAGAGATATACTAAGCTATAATTTGTCATGCAAATTTAATTTACAGTCACACACATATTTGCCAAAAAGACAATTATATACCTGTCCTCATATACCATATTTTGACAAGGTAATTAATCTGATAACACTACTATAATATCACTACTAGTACAGGACAAGAGCTCAATATGGACTGACGTCGATTATCTCAGAACTTCAAAACCATTTGGATGGTCCTATGCCAGGTCTAAGACATTGACAAGGAAAGCAGTGCTTGAATTTGGAGAACAACATGGATTAGTGTCACTGTCACTCCTACTTTTGTTGTTGGACCCTTTATTTGTCCTAAGCTTCCTGGTTCTGTTGGTTGAACACACTATTTTTTACTTGGTACATCCATCAACTTGGTTCTATACATTTCTTATTCGGTTATGAAATAGCTTGTTGTCATAAATTCCATATCAGGAGGGTTACAATGAAGGGGCTTATAAGGACTCTAACGACTAGGTTTGTAAAAATGACTTGATTTTCATAAAATTTCCATTTTTAATTATAACTACTCATAAATGGAAACTCCCTTAATATGCATAATTAATATGGACACTTTAAAAAAAATTATAAATTTAGAAGATAAAGTGAATTGAGATATTACATTTAAGATTAAATCCAATGTCAACTAGCTTATATGACAATTAGTTGGGAAAAAGAAACTCATCAAATAGCTAAGGGGAAAAAGCTTTCCATTGAATTTCAAGTAGTCTCCACCTTGTAACTTTAATTCTTATTATAAGTCAATTTTAACTAATTCTAACGTATTAAGGAAAGATATTTAAGTCATTAAATATGTTATTTAAAAATAATTAAGGTCATTAAATATGTTTTAAATTAAAAAAAATTTTCAAGTTTATCCTAATTAAAATTTTCTCCCTCGACATTGGCAAACCATTTTCACCTCTCAATTATCTTTCTTCTTTTCTAATAAGAATTAAATAAAAATAAGAATAGAAAATAACAACGAGGATGTGTATCAGCCCCATTTTTTATTGATTAAGTTTCTGTGTTTGGGACAGCGATTGTTAATTGGGCTTGTTTCAATTTGACTTTTTGTAATATTACTTTTGGTAAAAGTCAGATTGTGTATTGTGATTTATGTTTAGATTGACGATTGTAAAAATGACTTTTGCAAAAGTAAAATTTGTTTGGATTAGCTTAAACATAAGGGCTTTTGTGATAATGGTAAGAGAGAAATTAAATTAAAAATTAATTTTTTTTATAAAAGTTAAAGTTGGGAAATTAGACAATTAAAAAATGCACAATCTGATGAAATAATATTACACAACTAATTGGATCACATTCCCGTACAATTTGGTCTTTAATTGAGTCACGAATATGATTCATATGAGAGAAAGATCACCTACCATAATTTCTCGCGGAAGGCTATTCATTTACACTATTATTATCTACATCAACAAGATTCCCAGCTTCACCTTGGTGAAACACTATGTTTTCAACATCATTTCTCCTAATAAAATTATGTAGGATCATTGTTGCACAAATAATGCGGACTTGTGTCTGATAACTATACTTGCACATTTTTTGTAACAATTCAAATCGATTCTCGCAAATTCCAAAAGTCCTTTCAATAGTAGACCTCAAACTAGAATGATAAAAATTAAAGGTTTCGTTAGCATTTTTAAATCTAGGTTAGCGGTTAAATTCTGACAGATGATAACGCTCACATCTATAAGGACGAAGGCAATCAAGTTGTGTCGGATAGCCAGCGTCAACAAAATAATATTTGCCTAATAGATGTTTAAATCAATCTAAATTGTTAGATTCATTAAAGTGTAAAATGAAAGTAATTGAATGGAAGGTGATAGAAATATAACTATAGGTGGATGAGGGAAGTTCATAGATGGATTAAAAATAGCAGATTCAAACACACGAGCATCATGTGCAGTATCTTCCCAATCACATACAACATTTTGTGTTGGATATCCCTTTCTGTCGAAATATTTTTCGCGGTTTGTACTAGTGATCACACACCTAATGTGAGTTCTATCTATTGCTCCAATAGTATATTGGAAGTATGGATAATAACGGGGATCATTTTCTATTTTTGGGTGGCATACATTGAATTCGGGATCGCACGGTCTGATATTTTCCCGCGCTAGACTAATTCAAGCATCTAATACTTAGTGCAAAAGCCTACTAACCGTTTCCTCTGAATGTTGAAAGAGCTCCTGAACCACCCTATTGCCTACTCCATAGCCAACTGTGAGTAAAAACATGGCAACCATTTCCTTGATCCCAACGTTCATTGAATTCTGTAAGCCATATTCGACCAATTTATGACACAAGCTGTAAAAGGCATGTTTTTCCACTCTAAACATGTCATGATAGCGTGAACTATGACTTGCTAATATCTCTTGTACCCATAAATGACCGGTGCGTTTACTTGTTTTGCGCAGTTCTTTGCACATGAAAGGCACTCGATATTGACATATCAATGTGGTCAATTGTTCATACTCATCTAATTCGTCGTTTATAAGAGATATAAGTCGAAATTGGTCATCTTCCTCCACCATGTCAGGTAAGTGTTGATTATTCAAATTTGCCATTGATTATGTACCCTGTGAGTGTGATTAAAAATTCAAGTATGAGTAATGGAATGAAGAAAACTCCAAATAAGGACTCAATGGCATACAATAAACAGATTCAAGTGATAATGACATAGCATAGTTTTCATAAAGCATGTTGTCATGAAGTCAAATAAAACATAGTTAAGATACATCTAGGAGTCATAAATCATAAACTGCAACCACAGACCAAAAACTCCATGTTCCATTTATAGAGTGACACAAACATTTCCTGGTTAGTCTTATCTGCGATTAGCTTGATACAGCAGTGACGAAAGCCCTCATCACGTATGACTTCGTTAATGTCAAGCAGCTGATTCAAAGCAGCATCGACACTAAAATCTTTAAAAGCTTCTAATGTTTCCACTCTGTCCTTGGATGCATTTGCCATCATACTAATTGCATCCACGATTTGTCTTGAAGCTGGCACTTTCTGCTTCTTTCTCTGCCCATACCCTTCACACATGTTCCTCTTATCTTGACTTCCTGACTCAGTACTACCGGTTGATAGAGTGCTTGTTGTTAAGCCAATACTTGCTGGCTCATCCATCACTCCGATACTAGCCACAGGGTTAACACCAAACATATCATCTTCACTGTCCCCTGAGCCTTCCTCTTCATCCATAGTGGGTCGATACACATCTTCGTTGTCCTCTTGCTGTGTCTGAGGCTGTGTGAAAAAGGGTTCAAATATATCGTCGTTGCATGCCATTACATCCTTGAAAATAATTCTTAATTCATTTTCAAACTTAAGGCTTGTGTGTATAAATTTTTTATATGCTGGATTCTCCTGCATGCAAACAAGAAACCAAAAAACAATTACTTCACCAAAACTAATCAGTTCAGAGGGAAAAATGAAAGATATAAGTTACAACAATATTGTTTTACCTTTAGTTTCCGCTTCCACCACTCATTTGATGCAACGACTTTATTCGTCGTAGGGTCTCTGCCCACCCCAGTCTCTTTGATTAAAGAATCCCAAGTTTTCAAATCTTTCTTAAGGATATCTAACATATTCTTCAATTTCTTCCTGTCGTAGTCTTTCCCAATTTTCTCATTAAATGTAGAGACAATAATTCCCCACCCTTTCTTTGAAAATGACTGCTCACGGCGTTCTTTTTTGTATACTTGCTCAATGCAGGCGTTGACAAAAAACTTCATTGTCTCATCATCCCAAACAGCTTTATCCATATTTCTATGCCAATATTTCAACAATACTTACACCTCAAATAAAAAAAATTTAAAAAAACTATTCTAAAGTACAAATTGATCATTACAAACACATAAGACTAAATGCATGATTTTATTGGCGTCACACAACTCAAAAACTTAAAACACTACTATATGTTATTGAATAAGAATTAATATAAAGGCTAAAACACTACGTCTTCAACATCATTTATCCTAATTACTAAATGACAACAGAATTAGTGTAACTTTAGTAGGACCAGAAGAAGATCTAATGGTGATAGTTCATGATGGTACTAATGGACACTTTCAAAATACAATATAAACCGGGCCAAAGATATGTGGGTGCTAATGCATTAACAGAGATGACAAGAGAAAATATTTATGGCTTGACAGGGAGACTTGTTTATCTAGCTCTAGTTGCTCTTGTTTTAGATATAAAAATGAACGCGCGCGCGCGTGTGGAGAAGATAAAAATTATGAAGATAAGTGATCCTCCCTAATTCTTACAAACACATCCAGTAGTGTCTAACAAATGCTTAAAACCAGCAACAGGGAAAGTTACAGAGAAATGGAACAAGATGAAGGGGAAGCTTTAAGCCGATACACATGACCATGGATAACAATAAGGAGAGTTACAGATAAATTTGGAATTCCCAGACTTGAAGTTAATGACACGTGAAGTTTAGATGGGTGAAAAAATCCTAAACCAAATCCAGAAACAAAGTTGCAAAATCTTGGTGCTCATTCTCTACCAAATCAGAACGTTTCTTTTGCTGCTTTACGCAAAAAAAAAAAAAAAAATCACAGCGTATAGATTGCTCAAATAAAATAGATCGTAGAAGGCAAATAATAAATATATATATACACGTGTGTGTGTGTGTGTTAATGCCAAACCAGGCCAGAGAAGACGATCAACACAACAAACCAACAGGACTACAACCATTATAGATCTTCAATAAAAGAACCGTTAAACCTTACCTTGAAAAGATGATACTGATGGAGACCAGATCGATGGTGAGAAAGAAAATGAAAGGTGACGCCGTCACCACAGGAAACTCCTCGGACTTCAAGAGCAAGTGCCGACTTGAAGAGCTTAGCCTTCAGGTAGATGGAAACGGCGAACAAAAGAGCACCCACCACAGGAAAAGTTTAACCAATGACGCCTCAAGATCTCATGTTGTAGAGGCACGGCTGAAACACCAGATCAGAGATGAAAGATCAAAGACACCGAAGGACAGATTGAACTGCAGATAAGTCAAATATGAAGACGGATCCAAGTTGAAGATGAAGCAGCTCTTCAACTTGAAGATTGGGTGGACATCGAGAGAGGGAACAAAGCTCAGACCAAACGAGCCGAGACGGAGATAGCTGGAGGACGAAGAAGAAGCTCTTTAGTTTGAAGAGTATGACTGATAAGTATATATTTTATAATTAAATAGGTATATATTTTGGATATATTTATTGAATTTATTAATATTTTATGCCTATTTAATTATCTGTTATATACTTTTCTATTTTTATGTTCATAATAGGATAATAAGAAATTTTAAAAGAAAATCTATTTATATCATATCATATTTTCTCTTGCAGGAAATTAGCTGACAAGGAAGTATTAAATAATATATTATGGAACAATGAGCAAGCATTGGAGCAGGGGATTCATTAAATTATATATATATATATATATATATATATATATATATATATATATATATATATATATAAATCTACACGTCTAATGGATTATATATATATGATATATATATATATATATATATATATATCATATCTAAAGAAACAGAGATTTCGGATCAAGATGAAAGCAATGGACCCCATGCTATGAAAAGATGAATAACAATATGAAGGATATTGGAAGAGAGAAAAGCAATTAGAAGGCTAAAGAAAAGTCGCGAGTCCCACGTGAATGAAAGAAAAATCAACAAGAAGATGCATATCCGAACATATATGATATATTGATATATCATATCTTCAAATGCATATTATATCTTCAAATTCAGATAACAAAGCGTGGACCCCGCAGCAGAAAAGGTAGCCCGAAAATACATCTATTAAAGGGATGGCAACGCGAGACAGAACCGAATAGAAGCAAGGCGGATTACAACACATGAGGGCCTGAAGAGAGGCGCGCAGAAGGGCTGAGAAGCCGATTCAGATACAACGACGTGTGCGAGAAAGCGAGAAGCAGAGATTAAGGAGCTGGGACTTAAATATTCAAAGAGATTTGGAACTTTAAACTTGGTCTTTCATTAATTTTCTTCTCTCTTTTTCTTAATTTCTTATATGAACCGAATTATTATTTATGGTTTTAGTTTATTGATTAACATGAGTAGCTAATTTTCTCATTCTAAGATTTTAATGAACCTATTTATGGATTGAATTATTTATTTACTCTCTTTTTGAATCGAATGAAGTTTTTGTATTGATTTTATCTTGCTCTTAATGCCTCTAAATGCCTGATCACCATTTAGTTATCTTATTCATTTAAAATTAATCTTGAGAAAGATAATTTAAGTGTAGAACTTGGGTAAAATCATGTTAGACTTGAAGTTTAGGTATATTAAACGGATAGTTTGTTAGTATCATAAAGATATAGTTACTAATCTAGCATTGTCAGATTAAGATTGGTGTTTAAAGTTAGTCCTTATAAATTAATACAAGAGATTGATTAGTTTATTAGGATAAATATTTGGTTTTAACTTGAGAGAGCGTTATCGAATATTTTTGAATCTTAGGCAAATACATATCTTCCTTTTATTACTTATTAAGGGTAAATTAATTAGTTCTTGAAATAAATAGGGAATAGATAATCCTAGGTTCATCCTGTCTTGAAGTTTTTGATTTAATCAATTAATTCTTAAGTATAAAATTTCTTTCAAAATATTCTCACTCAACCTGATTGATAACTTAACTCAGATAATTAATTTATTTTTGTCATAGTCCTCGTGAAAATAATCTTTTTATATTACTTGCAACCCGTACGCTTGGGGTAAAGCTATACGGCTAACAATGACGCAGGGGAGAGGGAGAGAGAAAAGAATAAAACTTAGGTAGGGAGTAGAACATAATTATTACACAACGGTAACTATCAGCTCGATTGAAGAGGAAAAAAGCTCTAATGTTTTGCTTGAGGTAAAATCTCTTTTTTTTTTTCAAATGCTCAATTGCCAACCGGTGAATCAAACACTCAGTTTTTTTTCTTTAGCCTATTGGACTTAAGGCCAAATTAAGCCCGATTGAGCCCTACAAAAATGGCTCAAAACACTCATTATGTTATTGCCATTAAGTGGGCATGACAACCCCCATTTATTTATTCATTTATTTACACTTCCCTCTCTCAAATTTAAACCCGTCGACAATGATGCCTTTGACCAAAAGGGACTGGCCCATACCATAGGCCATCTGTATTGGAGGCTATTTGTATTGAAGGAACTACTCGCCACTCGTGAGAGATTGATTCCTTTGGGTCGAAAAACTTGTGAGAGATTGTTACATGTTCGGTGACCGTCCCTTCTCAGTGGTTGTGTTATCTCCATATTAGAGGAAATTGGAAGAAAGTCGCCTATTAAAAATTTTAGGAAAAATTGTAACTAGATCCTAATTAACAGACTTAATGGCAACCAAATCCCTTAAAATTATCAAATTACAGTGAAGTCCTAAGGAACTTGGGTACAGTTAATTCTAAATGTACAAATACAATTTTACCTCTTATTGAATTTGGAAAAAAACTGGAATTTTTAGGGCTCGGTCGTATTCAAAAAAGTTTAGCTCTTCTCCCATGTTGGAGTGATAAAAAGAGCTCGAATTCTTCAAATACAACTATGCCCTAAAAATTAGAACCTTTTTCTTTTCAAATTCAATGAGATGTAAAACTGTATTTTCATGTTTGGAATTAATTACACCTATGTCCTTTAGAACTTCACTGTAATTGATGATTTCAAGGGACTTGATGGTTATTAAGTCTTTTAATTAAGACATGATTGCCATTTTCCCAAAATTTTATTAACTAAGGTGAAACTCCAAGAATGCCCCAGGGAACCTCAAATTTAACATATGGCCTTGGCTGCGAATATTTGGTCTGATTTGTTGGCTCGTCAAGAAAAATAGGTGCAAAGAAGTGTTTGAAGGCACAAGCGATTAGCCCAGCGTATCATTGCAACCATATATTACGTGAAGTAGTAGAGAATGGGCATTTTAGACACAAGATCTTTCACGTTCTAGATTAAGCTGATGCTAAATGGTATACCCCACCAGATGGCCACGTTCGAGTATATGTGGATGGTTCGTTGAAGGACTTGTTTGGCAAAGCGGTAAGGCAAAGAAAACGTACGTTAATGGGAAAAAGCCTGATAAATGTCAACAGCCCCTGTTTGGCAACACGACAATAATATTGAAATTTTTCTTATAACGTGGGTTAACATTAGAAGCTCAGATCTCTTGCTTTTTCACGCTGCACGGTAGAAATTAGTTATTATGGGGCAATTAATGCCCAACGAATTTGCACCCAACTCGTTAATGCATCTCTTCTCCACTCCATGCAATCTCTTCTCTATTTCTGCTCAACCGTGCCTCTTCTCCCTGATCTTGGTGTTCGGCGTCGTTGTGGTAGTATAGTCGGCGTTTGGTGTAGGTGTGGTCGGAGCTCATCGCCGTCCGTGACTGGTTGGCTATTGTCAGATCGTCCTTCTCCTATCCGTCCCTTGTTCAGAACCGTGGTGTTGCGTGTTGCGATCTTTGGCCTCTCCTTGCAGTTTGGTGGCCAGATCTGTTGGTGGGTGTTCCAATCTGAGGTAAGCGGATGTCGTGTGGTCGCCGGAGCTTCTCTGGTGTTAGGTTTTTTCCCTGTCTTGAGTGTTTTCCTCTGCTTATTGGTCGCCGGATTTGGGTTCACAGTCTGAAGGCTTTCACTTTTCTTGATTTGGGTTCACAGTTTGAAGCTTCACAAGGCACCAGTTTCAGTCATTGTCAGTTGGTTTGCAGCCATTTTTCTGCATCTCCCTCTGAGGTTAAACTCTGTTTTCTTCATCTCTGTTTCTTAAATTACCAGTTTCGGTCATTGTCAGTTGGTTTGCTAGTATGGTCTGTGGAAGAAAGGGAGAAATATATATATATATATATATATATATATATATATATATATGCGTGGAAGACTTGTGGTATGAAATTTTCCATCTTAACTTCCTTCCTTGATTAATATGCGCATGGGTGCTTGCTGGTTTCTTTATCTCTGTTCCTTATTAATTTGACTGAGCTCGTGGCTTTGCTAGTGTGGTCTGTGAAAGAAAGAGACAAATATATATATATATATATATATCTATGCGTGTGTCAATGTGGTCTGAAATTTTCCATCTTAACTTCCTTCCTTGATAAACATGCGTATGGGTGCTTGACTGGTTTCTTCATCTCTGTTCCTTATTAATTTTACTGAGCTCATGGCTTTGCTAGTGTAGTATGTGGAAGAAAGGGAGAAATATATATATATATATATGCGTGTGTATGCTGTGGCATGAAATTTTCCATTTTAACTTTTTTCCTTGATAAAATTAATAAGGAGCAGAGATGAGTAAAAGTGAATGTAATATGCAAAAATGAATATATGTTTGGTTAGCAAGAACAAGTGAGTAAAAGTGAATGTAATGTAAGTAAAAATGTGATTTGCGGTTGTTTGCCTTTGATTTTTAAACTTTTTAACGATAAGTTTCCTATGCTCTGCTTTTTTATTTTTGTTTTTCACTTTATATTGAACGCTGAGCATTAATGCTGTATCATTTTGTTTTGTGTTTATATGCAATAAGAACTTGGTTGGTTAGCAAGAACTAGTGAGTACAAGAAAATGTGATTTCTATTCTTTTGAATGGATTCTCAGGAAGGCAAGGTTCGTAGGAAGAAGATAGTTAACTAACTCAAGAATGTGATTTCTATTCTTTTAATCTCTACTCTCTCGATTCCTTTTATCATTTGTAATGAATACTTTATGATGCGTATGAACTTAAGAACTTGTGGTGATTGCTGTTTTCTTAACATGTTGTTGCATATGGTTCCATGGTTTAGTTTTCCGTTACTCTGTCCTCTTCAGATTTTCAAGCGTGATCTCTAGCAATTCTTGTTTTCAGTTCATTTGTTCTTCAAATCGATAAGGTTCCTAATCTCTAAACGTGCTTCTGTTAATCTTAACTTGTCCATAGTTGACATAGAAGTATGAACAAGGAGAAATATAGAATAACGTGGGATGTAAATACCACAGGAATTTTTATACATGAATGCGTTGATCAAATTTACAAGAAAGAACGTCAAGGATCATCATTCACGAAGGATGGGTGGAAGAACATTTTGTGTGCATTCAATGAAAAAACAGGACAATCATATGACAAGAAGCAACTGAAAAATAGGTTTGATAGCTTGAGGAAAGAATGGAAGGTGTAGGATAAGTTATTCTCGAAAGAGACGGACATATCGTTTGACTCAACGAGGAATATGGTGATCGCTGAAGATGAGTGGTGGGATAGGAAAATTCAGGTGCACAAATGTTGTTATGATTATTATGAAGAACAATGTTATGATTATTATTTGTATTATTTTATATAAGGCATTGATTTGGAAGCTTGTATGCATACAGGAGAATGTGCAGTATGCCAAGTATAGGTACAGAGGCCTCATGTTTGTGAACGAATTAGGGATACTATTCAAGGATGTTATGGCATCGAGCGGCATCATGTTCACACCATCTGATCCACAGTGGTTGTCACTGGGTATTGATGAAGACGATGTCTATCGACCCACAATGGACCTAGAAGAAGGATCAGGAGATAGTGAGGAAGATTTTGAAGGTCTTGCTACTGGAGGTGGTGTGGGAGTGACAGCTGATTTCGAAGGAATAAGGTTGACAACGAACACTACACCTAGTGCACCTAGGGATTCAGGAAGCAGTGGGAAGAGAAAGAGGGTTGAAAGGGCTAAGAAAGCAAAAAGGAAAAAGAAGCCAACTTCGAAAGTAATAGCAGATGCGGTTAGTCGAATAGCTGACGCATCTACGGATAGAGTACATGCGATGAAAATGCTCTCCACAACTGATACACCAGCGAGTGATGTCATGGCTGAATTACTTACCATTCCTGAAATTGTTGCTGATAGATACTTGCGTCGTCGATGTTGTAATATGATGATGCACCAAATGCCTCGCGACATATTTGTTGGCTTGAAAGGAAATAAAGAAGCCTTGCTCGAGTGGTTGCAGGAACACGCTTACAACAGCCTACATCTTCAGATTGCCCCGAAGCCCTGAACTCCACTTCATGTTACTTTTGAAAACTTAATCATATGTAGTTATATCGATATATCTGACTTTATGTATGTTACTTTTGAAAACTTTGTCATATGTAGTTATATCGGTATGCCTGACTTTATGTATGTTTTGATAGTACTTATGTTAGACGAAGCAGCTGTATGTTAAGCCAGTTGTGAATGTTACTAACTTCTGCTGTATGATGTGAATGTTACTTGCACATTTTATAGTCGTATTGGATTTCATACAATCTTCGCAAAAACACAGGTTACATCATTTATGGCAAGTTCGAGTGGTGCAGATAGGTCGGAGCGAACGGAGGAAGTACGATTGTCTCATGCAGATAGAAGGTCTCTGCTCATATCTTTCTTAGATGAAGAGTTGACAGAGTATGAACACGTAGCTGCGTTGATGGCTCAATATCTCGTGCCGTATATTTGCAAAGAACCATGCAGAACTAGCAAGCAAACAGGTGCACAGTGGGTGCAAGAGGTATTGGAAGGGCATGATGGAATTTGTCATGAAAATTTCCGAGTGAAAAAACGTGTCTTCTCTCTCTTGTGCTCGAAATTGGTAGAACATGGGTTACGACGAATTAGGTATATTGGAATTGAACAAATGGTTGTCATGTTCTTATATACAGTTGGTCATGCACAAGGAAATAGAATCATACAAGAACGATTTCAGCATTCTGGAGAAACCGTTAGGAGGATATTCCACATAGTTTTAAATGCTTGTGTTAATCTAGCGGCAGAAATTATCAAACCGGTTGATCCCGAGTTCCGTCATTGTCACCCAAAAATAAGCAATGATCGGCGATATTACCCCTGTTTTAAGGATGAAATAGGAGCAATTGATGAAACTCACATCAAGTGTGTGGTCAGTCAGTCAGAGCAGGAGAGGTATATAGGGAGAAAGGGATATCCAACACAAAATATCATGGCCGTATGTGATTGGGATATGTGCTTCACTTTTGTGTTGACAGGTTGGGAGGGAACTGCACATGATGCTCGTGTCTTCCAAACTGCTATCTCTACTCCATCTATGAAGTTTCCGCATCTACCTCAAGGTATATCTCCAACACCTGATTGATACATTGTGTCTTCCCCCCTTCATATTTGCTATAATTTTATAGTGTAAATACAAATTCCATCTTTTTATCAGGGAAATATTATTTGGTCGATGCTGGTTATCCAACACCTATTGGATATCTTGGTCCGTATAGACGTGAGCGTTATCATCTTCCAGACTTCAGGCTACATGAGGGATTTGCAAATTCTAATGAGATGTTCAATTATTATCATTCAAGTTTGCGGACTACTATAGAAAGGACGTTTGGAGTCTGGAAGAATAGGTTTCAGCTCTTGGGGGAAATGAAGTCATATAGCTTTGAAACACAAGTCTACATAGTTTGTGCTACAATGGCTATACATAATCTTATCCGGAGAAATTCCCAAACAGATATGGATTTTCGAGAAGCTGAACGAGGAAATATACCTGGTCAAGATACTAATGATCCGAGTGATGTCGCATCCGCATCAACTATCCGTAGATTATCGTCAACACAAATGAATGATGTTCGTGACACAATCAGAAATCAAATTGTTAGGGGTAGATGATTTACTAATGAAACATTTCATGTATGCATTATAATTTAGATATAAATTTATCCAATTTTAATTGAAGTGGCTTTAGTGTTTTTTTTTCAATAATAATTGAACTTTTATTATTTTACCAAATTTTATTTATATATTTTCACTTTAATTATCACAATATATACAACTAATATATATATATATATATATATATGGAGGTTTCAATAAGATTCATGCCCTTTTTAGTCATTTTTCATCTTAACGGGCTTTTCAAACACCAATCCAAACACGTTTAAGGTTAGAAAAAAAGTCACTTTTTCTACTGTAATTCCAAACACAAATCACATCTACATTTTGAATTTTTCTTATATGACTTTTTTTGAAGTCAATTAGCAAAAAAAGCTACTTTTCTACCGCTAATCCAAACGGGCACGGATACTGATAAACAAGTAGCACACGGAGGCATAATTTGGGATAGCCCGTAATCTTGGATATAAGGATTTCAACAAAAACTTGGAAGCTATCTTTTTTCACTACAATTAAGATTCAAGCAATTAGGGCAGGGTTGCAGGTGTGCAAGAGCCAAGGTTTTTTTGGGACAAACAAGAGCCAAGGTTTTAAGAAAATCAAGTTTTTTTTTATTCCATCGAATCTCTACAACTTCCATTAATGGATCATAGCCACTCTCACCTGTTGGCTGGGGAGATTATTGATGGTCAAGCTTTAATATTATCTAATTGGGACCTTAAGGCTATCTACTCACACAAAGAAGCATTTCAGTGCGCTAATGAGTTAGCTGGAATGGCTCATAGTGTGTATAATGAGTTGTCAATTTTACAGGCCTTGAGCCTTTTGTTCAAATCAAATATTAGTCAGCTTAGGCTAAGATTTGTGAAGTGTTTTAGCTCCTGATTAGATGTGATATTGTATTTGTAATACTCCCCAAACTTTGTGCTTGTCTTTGTCGTTCAAAAATAATATATTAATAGGACCTAAATTATAGTAATTCGTAAATTGTTTGCACAAAATTTATAGAGTATTAATACTTTGTGTGTATAAAAACTTATCACATCACTCTCACTAATAAAAATTTTAATGGTAGATTTTTTTTCCAATTTTCTCTTTATATTATGCCAAAAAATAATAATCTAAATCAAGTAAATTGATAATTGTTTTGTTAAAAATGTTGAGGATGGAATCAATAATTCATTTGAGATGTCAAATGTTCTTTTTTCCGGAACAAATGTTTTTCTATTATGAATATTAATTATATGGATGTTCATTGATTCACAAGCCAACAAGAGGCTTCTCCTCTAAGTTTTGCTTAATAGTAGTTTCTCTGCAAGACTCCTAAAGGCCTATAAATACAGGCCTTGTGTAAGCATTGTGGAGGCATAAGAAACTCAATGAGAATTGCTCCTCACTTTCTCTCTTGAATTTTCTCTTCTCTTATCTCTTACTCTTTTATCCCATATATCTTTATTTCTATAACAAGTTATCAGCAACAATAACTCTAACAAAGGTATACTTCTCTTAAAGTTAATTTTAACAATTTTCTCTACTTTCTTTTGCTGTATATTTATTTGATCTTGATCTTCTAAGCCACTATATGGAATTAAAGAAACTCTTTTACTGATTGTTTAAAACATCAGATTCCATAGCTAAGATTAAATATTGTTATTGTTTTTATATCTTATTTTAATCTCCTTTACAAGTTCTTCTATATTATTGGTATTGATATTTTAATATGGCCAGAAGCCATACACCTCTGATTTCATATTCCAAAATTATATGGCCAGAAGCCATACACCTCTGATTTCATATTCCAAAATTATATGGCCAGAAGCCATATTGCTCTAATTTTTTATTCTAAAAATATATGACCAGGAGTCATATGGATTTTGATTTTCTATTTTATGGCCAGAAACCATATTCCTTTTATTCATATTTTGATATTATAGAAGTCATATCACTTTGATTTTTATTTTGATATATTATGGCCATAAGCCATATTTCTTTGATTTCTATCTTGATATTATATGGCTAGAAGCCACATACCTTTTTCTATCTTACAATATGGCTAGAAGTCATATTCGTTTAATTCCTTATTATATGGTCAGAAGTCATATACTTTTTCGTCTTCTATAGTTTTATTTTATTGGATGATTAGAAACCATATAACTTTATTTATCCTGAAGATAAAAAGTTAGAAGCCATATAATTTTATTTATCCTGAAGATAAAAGGCTAGAAGCCATATAATTATAATTCCTCATCTTGAGATTAATTAGCTTGAAACCATGAAAACTAAATGGCCTGAAGCTATAAAGTTATAAATTTCTTATAATATTTTATTTTATGAATTATTTATTGTATTTATGGATTTCTTGCTATTAATGGTTGTGTTATTATATTGTGTTATTATATTTCATATTTTAAGAATTTGAGAATTTCCTTTTATTACATTAGTTTGAACTATGTTAAATTTTGTAAAATTTGAATTTATGGCTCTTGTCATTACCGGAACAAACTAATTTATCTTGCCTGATCCATGCTACCCCATTCATATGAAGGTCTCAAAACTGAATATTTAACCATAAAAGACCTATTTTTTTTGAAACACTTTAAAGGAATTGCTACCATAAGATAGTTATGCTTCCAAGGCTCATTATGAATGGATGCATCTGATTTGCTCCTTCAGTAGCAATACCATAAAAGAGGTTTAAGAAATATGCCTGATTAATTTCTTGCCTCCATATGGCCAAACAAAATAATGAGCTTTTTATTGAAAAATCATGAATCCTATCTAATTGCTTAACTCCATTCCCAGAAGTAAATGTAGTAACAAATGAACCTAATTATGGCCGTGGATGTGGACGTAGACATAGACATGACTACAATTGTGGGCGTGGCCACGGTCATAATTGTTGTGGTTCAAATTCCCACATGAAGTAGAGAAATATTGATAAGAACCATAAAAGGAAAAATAGTGGGTATAATAATGCTCTCAAAATCCATGTTATCGTTGTAGTGACAAAAGTCATTGGTCACATACCTATCATACATCAAGACACTCGGTTGACCTTTACTAGGAATCGCTTACAAATAATAGTAAAGGGTCAAAGATTGAGACAAATCATGTTGATCAAGCTAGCAATTTTGAGTATGGTGATATAGATATTACCCATTTGGCTATTGATGATTTAATAATATAAATTATCTTTCTCTATTTAAACGGCTATGTTTTAGTATGCTTAAAGTTGCTGTTATCATATGTATTTCCTTTTAATTATGTTTTCCTTTATTTTCATGTCTCTTTTTAATAAAGAATGAATTTTATTAATATTAATCCTAAAGATTTATGTCTTATTGATAGTGCAACAACCCACACCATATTCAAAAATGATAAATATTTTTCTTCATTGGTAATGCAAGAAGCCAATATTTAGACTATATTTGATAGTATAAATTTGATTTAAGGTTCCGGCAGATCTAATATTTTGTTACCTAAAGGAACAAAATTATGCATTGATAATGCATTTTATTCTATCAAGTTTAAAAAAAACTTGTTGAGTTTCAAATATATTCGTAGAAATGGATATCATATAGAAACAATAATTCACTCCTGCAGCAGCAATATCAAGAAAAAGGTTTTAAGAAATTTGTTGGATTAATTTCTTGCCTCCTTGTAGTTGAACAGAACAATGAGCTTTTATTGAAAAATCATGAATCCTGTTTAACAGGCTCGACTCCATTCCCAGAAGTGTATGTAGTAACAAATGAATCTATTTGTAGCCGCGGACATAGGTGTAATGAATGAATCTATTTGTAGCCGTAGACGAAGCTATGGTCAAAATTGTGATGGTTCAAATTCTTACTTGAAGTAGGGAAACATTGATAAGAATGACAAAAGGGAAACTAGTGAGCATAATAACCATGTTGAAAATCTATGTTATCGCTGTGGTGTAAGGGTCATTGGTCTCGTACTTATCATACGCCAAGACACCTAATTGAACTTTACTAAGAATCACTTAGAAACAATGGTAAAGGGTCAAAGGTTGAAGTAAACATGTTGATAAAGCTGAAAATTCTGAGTATAGAGACATGGATATTACCCATTTGGATGTTGCTGGTTTCTTAGCATAAATTATTTGTGTCTGTTTGAATTGCTATGTTTTAGTGTGTTTAAATTGCTTCTATCATATGTATTTTTTTTTTTTAATTATGCTTTTATTTATTTTCATGTCTCTTTTAATGAAGAATGAATCTTATTGATATCAATCTTGAAGATTTATGTCCATTGATAGCGTATCAACCCATACCATACTCAAAAATTATAAATATTTTTCTTCCTTGGTAATGCAAGAAGCCAACGTTCAGATTATATCTGGTAGTATGAATTTGATTGAGGGCTCTAGAAGAGCTAATATTTTGTTACCTGAAGTAACAAAATTATGCATTGATAATGCATTTTATTCTACTAAGTCTAAAAGAAACTTGTTGAGTTTCAAAGATATCCGCAGTAATGGATATCATATATAAACAATAACTAAAAATAATTAGGAATGTCTTATTATCACAAATATAGTTTTTGGTAAAAAAATGCATATTAGAAAGTTTTTCTACTTCTTCTTTTGGTTTGTGTTTATAAGTTTACCAATGCAGTGAAATACATGCTAGTGAAAACTAAAAGTTTGCCAATGTAGACCAGAATTCTGCCAATGCAAACCAACAATTTGTCAAAAGGGGGAGTTGATACACACTGTACTCTTTTTTCCTTATTTAGGTTTTGTTCCACTATGTTTTCCTAAAAAGGTTTTTAATGGGGTAGCACTGGACAGTGTATCAATGAATGATGTACTCTTTTCTTTGATTAGGTTTTTGTTCAATTGGGTTTTTTCTTAGTTTAAGTTTTTAATGAGGCACATTCATAATAGACATCCAAAGAGAAGTGTTATGAATATTAAATTATATGGATATTCATTGACTCACCAACCAACAAGAAGCTTTCTCTTCAAGCCATCAAAAGGCTTCTCCTACAAGTTTTAATTAATAGCGGCTTCTCTTGTAAGGCTTCTGAAGGCCTATAAGCAAGGGTCTTGTGTAAGCATTATTAAGACACAAGAAATTGAATGAGAAGTGCTCTTTATTTTTTCTCTTTTCTTATCTCTTACTCTCTTATCTTAGATATCTTTATTTTCATAATAGGCAATTGATTATTGGAGTTGTAGTCATGTCTTTAAAAATATTGTTTGTTGCTGACTTGGAATTCATGGGAGTTAGGTACTTTCATCGTTTTCAAATATTTAATGCAAATATATAAAAAATAATTTATCATCATCATCATAGAGTAAGATCTTTTAATTAATAATTTATCTAAAGATATGATTTCAATAGAGTATAATGACACTGTATGATATATATAACCGACCCCATTTAGTATGATTAAGACTTTGTTATTGTTGCAGTATCATTATCAGTATATATATTAAAAATTGTAGGGTTAAGGGTCAGTTTTGCCCGAGAGGTTTTCATCGAGGGTCATTATTGTTCCAGAATTTTTTTGGGAGTGATTTTGCTCCGGAAGTTTAAAAAAGGGAGCAATTTTACCATGACCGTTATCTCATCTAATTTTAACTGTTAATTGACTAAGTGTGTTGAGTTAATAATCCACATGTCATTTTTGTTAAAGTACAAATTTGCTACGGAAGTTTTAAATTTAACTTTGAAAAAAAAGTAGATGATAAATGAACTTCTAGGACAAATTTGTACCATAACAAAAGTAACGTGGATGACATATGGACTGCTATCAGAGCACATTTGGTCAACTAATGATTAAAATTAACTAAGATAATAGTCAAGACAAAATTATCCTCCGAGAAACCTGCGGATCAAAATTACCTTTTGAAAAAAATTTCTGAGGCAAAATTGCCCTTAACCCAAAATTATAAAGAGACTTTTCAGTTAATCAATAAAAAATATATGTATATTCTAAAAATGTGTATCAGGGGCAAGGGGCAAATATATACTCACAGGGAGAATCTGGGCTAAAGGGACGGTGCAATGGAGGACGGAAGGGAGGTTGCTTCCAAAGAAGACGTCATTGCAAAGTTGAAAGACGACGGTGACTTTGACAGGCTACGTTTGAAAATCGTTCGTAAACTGAAGGACAATGTATGCTTCCTCTCTCAATTCATCTCTCCTTCTTTCGATATCTTCTATTGGCTTTGATTCTGTTCTCTTTCTCTGTTTAGGGTTTTTAGATTTTAGGTGAAATTGCTCTCCAATCCGGATTCGCCTGATTTAGGCGAATTTGGATATCTTTTCTATATTTGTCTTGGTTTGAATTGAATTGGACATGTGAATTTAAGTTCTGAAATTGTAGTTTGCACCGGGAAAAAGTTTTTGGAGTTGCAAAACCGTGAACCTCGACGGTTACTGAGAGCTTCCATCTGGAACAAAGTACCGAAATTGATTGTTACTAGCAAGCTTGGAAAGTTTTAGAGCGTGGCTGAATGTCTTAAATTTGAGTGTGGTTGACGCTATTGGTTATTCTTTAATTTTGGTAATTTTAAGTATAAACTTGAGGGCCATTAGTGCTGAATTGAACAATTTATGATAGGAAGAGTTGCGAGAACACATTATTTCAATTGTGAGGCAGTCGGCCGTGCTTAATCGTGATGGAGCAGAAAATATGAAACCGAGACAACTATCCGATGCCATATATGAAGAAGTTGGGTAATTCATCGTTTCCTCTTTTCTACTGTATAATTCTGGACTGCATTTTTGGTGTTTTTGTTTGTACTTCTGATCTCCAGGCACATCCCATTGTTTAAACCTTTGCTTTGTACAAACATTTAAAGTGGTCAGGTGAATTTTCCATAGGAACAGACAATTTATCTCGAGTTTTTATCTGTGTCCAGGGATAAAGTAATGAGCCAGATATCCAATAGTTTATGGCAAATAATCAGATCAGACGATGATGGCATGAAAAGTGAAATTACAGAAACAGTACAATCTGTCTTTGATAAACTGGTGAACCCAAAAGGGAAGGATGAGGTCCAGTTATCCACCCCTGATGCGATGCCATTTCAGCCACAAGTTCAAACGGCTCCGGCAGCTGAAAGGGATGGTACATTGCATGAAAATGAGCCGAATGAACCTCCCGGTTTCACACTTTCACATAATCATCTGAATAACCACCACGATGACCAGAATAGGGGAAAGGAGCAGGCTAATGTGAATGTTGGTGTAGAAGGATCTAATGCAGAGCAGAAAGAAGAGCACCATCCATCACAAGAGACGTATGGCTCAGAAGACGCCAGTGATGATGGGCCGCCTGGATTTTCAGTAGAGGCGGAGCACATTCCATCAACTGATTGTGGCGATGAGGACCCTGATGTGCCTCCTGGTTTTGGATGATGAGTTGTATTGTTGGAAACACGGCTTTGGCTGGAAACTACAGATATAAATTTTTCTGTCATCAGTTTTGAAGCTATCCTAAAAAATTGACATTCAGGAGGTCTCTTGGACAAAATGGATCTCTAGAAGGTACCTCCCCCCTGAAATCATGGAAGAGATAGAGAGGGAGAAGCTAGAAATATTGTTATTGATTTCTTTGTCTCAACATTTTCTCTTTCTCTTTTATTATTTCGCCAGAAACCTGACTCCAGAAACATTGTTTTGCTTATTCACACTTTAATGAAAGCTAATTTCATATGCTTCAGGCCTTAAACATGGCCATGGTCATTTAGCAGAGTAACTATACAAAATGGATTTGAAATCAGCCGAGCTCAAATATTAGCATACTCTACAACTTCTCTGAAAACAGACTATAAGAACTACATTTATTGAATGTTTGGAAAAATGACTGAAAAAATGGCTTTTATCAATTTGATTTTTTGTAATTTTATTTTTAATAAAAAATAGATTGTGTAATGGGATTTATGTTTGGATTAGTGATTATATAAATGACTTTTATAAAAGTAAAACTTATTTGGATTGGCTTAAACTTAACTGACTTTTGTGTGGTAAGAGAGAGTGGGTGAAAAAATATTTAAAAAATCAAGTAAATATTTAAAAATTACTTTAAAATATTAGGTGTTATTGGAAAAATATTTTAAAGTGGGTGGAAATCAATAAATCAGTATTTTAAGTTTTGAGTGCTCTTTACTACTAAAAAAAATACATTAAAAGTAAAATTGTAGTCAATCTCCTAAGACTGGGTACAACTGAAAAAATATTTTAGAGGGTTAAAAGTACCAAAAAATATTATATAACTAATTGGATCACATGTCTCGTACAATATGATGGAAAATTAATGTCAGAGTCAATATATTTGGATTATATGCCAGTTTATAAGTTGGGCAAAATAGTTTGGAAAAAATTATAAATATAAATATTTTAAAATAATTTAATTAGTTTTTTAATATCTCAAAAAATCAACTATGTCTTATATTTAGGACCAAAATAAAGATAATTAATGATACATATAAATATATTTCCTATTTATTTCTCTCTCCCACATCATCCTTCTCCTTTTGACTTTTTAGCTGTTTCTCTCTTCCTTTTTCCTCTCTCTTTCCCTCTTTCCCAATCCCAACTTTTAGCAAAAGCTTCACTTCCCAACTTTTTTCTTCCTCGTGTTTCATCATGGTAATTGCATGAAAGCTCAATTTCAATATCACCAATCAAATATTCCATATTTCACACAAGGTAGACAATAGCACGAAATAGCAAAAATCGCGCGATATAGCCCCCTAAAATCGTGTTGTTGGCGTCATCTATGGAAAGAAGCCTATGCTCGCATGGAATAATTTTACAAGTGACCAAAGTTCAAATTCTATTGGAAGGGGTGCCTATATTTAATACCCGACAATATTTCGAACATGATTATTTCTAATAAGAGGATACTTGTGCCTAACAAAAAAATTTTCAAGTTACCATGAATATGATTATGTATAATAAAATTTCTGGTAAGCTGAACAATGTGACTTGCTTGTGTCTAGTTAGTTAATCAATTAAAATATCCTTTTTTTGTACTAATAATTTTAGTGTTAGTTTTTTTTTTTTTTTTGAAGAGATGAGGTAGGAGAGAGTGATACCACATTACTCACTAATTTGTTTTGGATTACCTTCTCTTGTCTTAAATATAAGAGTTAAATAAAGGATTTACTTTATTATTAAATATAAGATTTTAATTCATTTTGCCTCCCAAATTTATATCCCCTTAAAAGTATCCATTTTAATTGCACATAGTAATGGGGTTTTCATCACTGGTTAGTTATAATACACTTGATTATATGAATATATGATTAAAAATGATATTTTAGGAAATCAACACATATTTATTATAAATAACCATCTTAACTAGTGTTTTTTAATATCTATGAATTAATTTTCTGTCTCAATGGCATACGCAACAATGTGAAACAGGTATGTGAGTTTGAGAAAACTTCACGTAAATTTGTAACCCTTGGCACCTGCTCTCCTGCATACATCATGTAATACTTAAACAGTACTCGAAAGTGTATTTTTGCTTGAAGTGTCTCCACCATGATTATATATATTCTTTGTATCAAATGGTATGTGAAGAACCATATCTTTTCTTCTGTGGGCTATGAAATTTTTTATCTGACATTAAATAATTAATACTCCTCCGGTCAATGTAGGGTTTAGCTTGTAGTCAATTTGCACCATAGACTAAATCCTATATTTAGGACATGAGCATAATATTTCCATTTTAATTTACCTCTCCACTGTCATGCAGCTGTGCACATCATTTTTCACAGGCTTCTACGAATCTTCTCGTTATTAAATTCAGATTTTACATATGCATGGAATAAGCAAGGAAATAAAAACGATGCGACAAGGACCATGGAAAATCACAAGGATATTGATTTTTGATAAAAGGACGATTATAAGAAAGCAGTTCTTCATAGTTCATATGTGGTAGGACAACTTTTAAATTAAAACCCCAACAATGGTATGTCCCAAGATGTCACTACCAACCTTCTTAATATCTTACTCAAACTTGACAGAGATGGGACTCCTAACATTGTGCCTCACAGAGACCCATCGTAGATACCCTTGAGCATATTCCCCTGTTTTGTTACCAGACCCGATTCGGCGGAAAGTGACCGAATACGTCTTCTTCTGGTTCACCTCAGAAAAATAAAGCTTATCTGGCCGGACCTTCACGTCAACTTCCTCCGGTGCTGTAACCATAACAACATAAGATGAATTACCTTCTCCGACATTTGTGACAGTTCTTGTGAATGTCTGTGATGAACCAAGCGCAACAGAAAATGAAGGATAGTTGAGCTGTCCTTCTGGAATGCTTGATGTTTCAGAGCACTTAATTGCTCTACCAGCAACAATCCCAACTTCCTTATCTGTGTACCCTAAACCACACATAAAAGGAATATAATCATCCGGTTCAATATCATAAACCAGACCCGGATCATTTGCTCTTGACGGGTTCACATGGCCGGAGCCAGTGGCGAATAGATCTGCCGGCTCGAGTTTTTCATCAAGAATGAGTTTACCACCCAAATGAAGTGTGTCAGCAGTAGTCATCATAGCAGATTTTATAGCAGCCGGCGACCAATGAGGATGAGAGCTTTTGAGCAAAGCCACAATACCACTCAGATGAGGACACGACATAGATGTTCCAGACATAATATTGAAATTAGGTTCTGAAGTTGTAATGTTATTTGGTGGGAATGGCCAAGCAGCTAGGATGTTCACACCAGGTCCTAGGATGTCTGGTTTCAAAATCCCAGGGCTTACCGTGTTAGGACCTCGTGAAGAGATGGAAGCAACTTCAGGAGCTAAGACATTTCCTATGATAGTTCCTTTAAACAAGATTGTTGCTTTTGGTGTTTCTGTAGAATTTATGTAAGCTTTTATCTTCAGCCCAGCTTCATAGGTTACATGTGTCGCAGGTAGAACATGTACATCAGCTGAGGTACTAAAGCCATTAGCTTCATCATTCACCAAGATCATGGCCGCCCCACCAGCTCTTTTCACTTCTTCGCCTTTGTCAATTCTTGCAATGCCTCCTCCTCTCTCACATAAAACAACTTTTCCTCTGCAATCATTGCCACTCAAGGATCCATTAGCACAAAAGTTTGAATCTTTTTGGCCATTTTTGCCGGCGTATTCCAGCGGCAGCAATGTGGGAGGGAAGTCATGAGGATGGAAAACAGATTCTCCGTTAAATTCTTCGCCGTTTCCGAGCTTTGCCGTGGCTAAAATAGTTCTGTCAATAGTGCTTGCTCCAACTGTGAGAAGCCATGGGGCTCCGTTAAGAACAGAGCCACTGGCAGGGCCAGAGTTTCCGGCGGAATTGCTCACAAATATTCCCTTCTGAATTGCCGCAAATGAGCCAATTGAAATGCTGTCATTAAAGAACGGTGAGGCCTCGTCGGAACCGACAGACATTGATATTACATCTACGCCGTCTTCGACGGCGGCTTCTAATCCAGCTAGTATATCACTTTCAGGACAATCGTCAAAGACACATACTTTGTAAATGGCCAAGTGAGCATAAGGGGCTATTCCTGATGCTGTGCCTTTAGCATTTCCTAGAACTTGAGCGTTGTCGACAAATGCACCGGCTGCCGTACTCGCCGTATGAGTTCCATGGCCGTCGTCATCAAACGGCGAGTCTATTTTCTGTCCTCTGGCCTTAGCCGCACTGTTGAACGATCTTGCCCCGATTATCTTATTGTTGCATGCCGACGACACGTTCACTTCACAGTTGCCTTTCCACGTAGGAGGTGGCGGTGGAATTCCAGCATCACTAAACGAGGGGTGGTTAATCACGGCGCCGGAGTCTATCATTCCGATGGTGATCCCTCTTCCAAAGTTTGTTTCTTTCCAAAATCCTCTGTTTTGCGTTAATCCCAAAAACTTGGGTGTGTGTGTGGTTTGGCGATGTAGGATTCTCTCAAGATGAGCTGAAACAAAGCCATTTTTCTTCTGCATAGCTCTCAGTTGATCCTGAGTAAGTCTTGCGGCAAAACCACTCATTACATTCCGATACGAATAAAGCAGTCGCGGTTGCTCCTCGTCGGAGCTCATAATTGTCGGCGGCAAGAATGAACGGTGCCAGTTCGGTAAATCTTCTGACTGTGCAAGTATCCTACCCTGTGGTCGCTCCACGTGGACGATGTATGTTTGAGGACTACTTTGAGCAGAATTACTGTAGAAACTCAGAACAAAAACGAGAAGAATACAGTAGGAAGCTTCCATGTTTAATTAGTAGAAAAAGGAAGCTTTTTTCTGAATGAGGGGGAAGATGGAGAGAGGAATATATAAAGGAGTTGCGGGAGAGGAAGAAGGCCGGCACTTACATCTGAGTGTGGCCGGTTACGAGCTTGGTCAGGTCTTACGGTTGTCTGTCTTTTTTGGTTTTTTATGTTATACGCTGATCAAGTCGGCACATTGGAATTTTAAAATATGTTTGAGAGATTTTCCTGTTGTCATACTCTGGGCTTGTTCATTCAAAATATGTTAATTTAAGTGAAGTCAAGGGGGGTGAGAAAAGAGACCTCGTCCTCTCTGAGCTTGCTTCTTCCGACCATGGCTGTAGACGTGAATATAACACTTATGGAGTGATCTAGTGAAGTTAGTAGCTAGAAGGATCCACGGTGAAATGATGCACGGTGACGTGTACACAATTTTTTGTTACGTTTGCAAGTTTCTTTCTCTTTCTTTCTTTTTCCCTTCAAACAGTAATGGTCTGTTTGGTTGGAGGGGAGGGGATGGGAGGAGATGAAAAATGAGCCCTTCCCCTAGTTTGGTTTGAAAAATTGGAGAGATGGGCTCTAAAGGAGGGGCTTTCAATCCCTCCCATCCCCTCATTTTTGTTCCCCCCAAATTAGGGGGTTTTGGAGGGGATGGATAATGAGCCCCTCCCATTCCATCCCCTCCCTTTAAACCAAACAGGCCCTAAGTTTCTTCTCTTTCATTCCTTTTCAGGTAACAGAATAAAAGGGAAGTCGGAGGAAAAAAGAGATAGAGATAAAAAAGACAAAATAAACCACAATGCAATAATCCCCATTGTCCAACCTTTAATAGTGAACAATTGTTACTTCGTTAGATGACGGGAGCCCGGCCGCTGGATTGCGCTTTGGGATTTTTTTCCTCTTTACTAAGTGCATGTTTTGATTAATAGCAAAAACTATTTTTTTAATATAATTTATGGTGTATAAGGTAAATATGAATTTTATTTCGATTTTACGTGATCGTATTTTTTAAATACTAATTCAAACAAATCCTGAAAGAATTTGAATCTTTTAACCCTAGCTTGATCATCCTTATCACTAGTAAAATGACGTGTATGAATTTCACTCACCACCAACTCCAAACTCATGTTCAAGTATGAGATAACCAAACATGAATTTTTCATGTATAGTATGAAGTTTATGAAACAAGTTGTTTATGATTTGTTAATAATATCATTTGTTATATATTCTTTTAGTCTTATTTATAAAGTAGAGAGAGTATATTTAAGGGGGAATTACAATAAGGTTTCACATAAGGGACATAATTACCAAGAGTCCTAATAATAAGTGAAGTATTATCATTTCTTACCCTGAAATTTGTCATTGTATACTCTTAGTTGTCATTGTGATTTATTAATAATTAAATCCCCTCTTTGGGATCATATTGTAATTCTCCCTATATTTTTTAGTCCTATTTATAAAATAGAGAAAGTATATTCTTTAGTCAATTTTCACCCTTCATTTATTATTGTATAAATTGTTATTTTCTTAGAATGTGAGTATTTAAATAAGGATAAAATTAGAAAGTTGTTGACTTTTAATGCAGAGTTAATAAAGTTTATGTTTTTTCTGGGGTTGTGTGAAATATGCTGGAAGTATTTTATAA
Source organism: Inga laurina (assembly GCA_963855925.1). Classification (NCBI taxonomy): domain Eukaryota; kingdom Viridiplantae; phylum Streptophyta; class Magnoliopsida; order Fabales; family Fabaceae; genus Inga; species Inga laurina. The sequence goes on from OY979712.1 coordinate 48,671,735, forward strand.
ATAGGACCAGAAGAGTAATTTATAATATATATATGTTGAGCATTGATAAAATTTTAAAATTTATGATTTATTAAAAATTAAAGTTGTTTAGCGATATATATGTTTTGATTAATAATTTATTTAAAGATTTAATTATTAATAAAGCACAATGATATGATCGAAATAGCCGATCCATTAATGAAATAAGATTTTGTTATTATTATTATGTTATTCTATGATTTAACGTAAATTAAACATGAAAATATATAAAGAGTTATAAAATTCTAGAAACAGCTTTGATTGATTTGTGAATACTAATCATAGTACCATACATTTCATCAATGACGTTGGTCTTTTAACCTTATTCAAATAGTAAAACAACTAAACATCTGATTCAAGCCTCTTATTTCTTTAGTGTCATCATTTCACAAAATTTCACTTGAAGATGACAGCTATGGGGATGCGCACAGTGTGTGTATCAGACACCCACGCGAGAAACCCCTGGGAAAATTCAACTTCATCATCTCTAGCTTCTTCAGGTGCCGGAGTAAACTCAACCGAATATGTAACCCTCTGATACATCCCTGTGAAATTCATCTGATGAGGATTCACATTCATCACAATTCCCTCCGGCACCTCAAGTTCCACATTGTAAACAGAATTTCCAAGTCCAACATTAGTCACTGTTCTGGTGTAAGACTGTGAAGAAGACCCCATTTGAATAGAAAATGAGGGATAATTTAGCTCTGCTTCCGTTATGCTATTAATCTCTGAGCAATCCACTCTCCCCTGCAAAATAATCCCAACTTCTCTGTCTGTGTATCCCAACCCACATAAATATGACTCGTAATCTTCCGTTTGGATGTCATAAACAAGACCAGGATTGTTCGCTTTGGTCGGGTTCACATGTCCTGCTCCAGTTGCAAATACATTCGCAGGTTGAAGCCTTTCGTCCAATATGGGTTTTCCTCCTAAGTTGACTGTATCAGCCGTTGTCATGATCGCTGATTTAATGGCTGCCGGAGACCAATCTGGGTGCGAGCTTCTAAGCAGAGCAGCGATGCCACTTAGGTGAGGGCAAGACATTGAAGTACCTGAAATGATCATAAATGGTGGGGTAGAATTGTCCACAGAAAAAGGCCATGCAGCTAGGATGTTCAATCCTGGTCCTATAATGTCCGGTTTAAGAATACCGGGGCTCGCAAGGCTTGGACCTCTCGAAGAAAACGAGGTAACCTCCGGAGCCAGAGGATTCCCAATCACTGTTCCGCTGAACAAGATTGTTGCCGTAGGAGTGGAAGTTGAGTTTATGTAATTTTTAATAGCCAGCCCATCTAAGTAGCTCACGTGAGTAGCGGGAAGAACATGAACGTCAGCAATCGGATTAAACGCCTCCCTTTCACTGTTCACAAGGATCATGGCTGCTCCGCCAGCAGCTTTAACAACGTTTCCTTTGGTAACTCTTCCAACGAATCCACCTTGCTCGCATAAAACTATCTTCCCCTGAACATCCTCGTTCTCCAATGATCCAGGGGCACAAAATGCAGATGATTCGTTCCCATTTGCACCGGCATATACAAGAGGCAACAAAGTTGATGGTGAAAAATCCTTTGGCTGGAACACAGATTGTCCGTCGTATAATGCTCCATTTCCAAGTTTTGCTACTGCCACGATTTTTCTGTCGGTGGAACTTGCACCAACGGTTAGAATCCATGGGGCTTCATTAGACATAGTGGTATTTTGAGGACCAGAGTTACCAGCTGAACATGCTACAAAGACGCCTTGTTGAACTGCACTAAATGCACCCAGGGCTATTGAGTCGTGGAAGAAAGCCGACGAAAAACCACCGAGAGACAGAGAAAGAACATCTACGCCGTCTTCAACGGCCGCGTCCATTGCGGCTAGGATTGCACTTTCAAAACAACCATCGAACACGCACACTTTGTACATTGCTAAGTGTGCATAGGGTGCCATGCCAACTGCTGTGCCCTTAGCGTTGTCAAAAACGCTGGCGCTTTGTACAAATCCTCCTGCGGTTGTACTGGATGTGTGTGTTCCATGACCCACCTGATCAAACGGCGGGTCTACGGGTAGAGATGAGTTCTTGACAAAGTTTCTTGCACCGATGAGCTTGTTATTACAAGTCCTCTCTCCGTTGAATTCACAAAAGCCTTTCCATTTTGCCGGAGGAGCCGGCATTTGTTCGCCAGAGAAGGACGGGTGGGAGGGTTCTATTCCGGTGTCCAAAACTCCGATTATGATGCCTTGGCCAAAATTGGAATTTTCCCATAATCCTCCCGGTTGCGGCAACCCTAGGAAGTTTGGCGTATGAGTTGTGTGTAAAGAATATATCTCTTCAGCTTTTGCTGACAGAATCTCTTCCTTCTTTTCTAGAGCTTTTGCTTCTTCTGGAGTTAACTTGGCAGCAAATCCAGAAACGACATTTTTGTACGAGAAAACCATGCGCTGTTGGTTCTGAGTTTGTGCGGTGGCGGGCAGTAATGAGTGGTACCACTTATGTAACTCCTCGTCAGCAACATCGTGAGACTTTATAACGTGAACGATGTAAGTCTGTAAGTTGCTAGTTGTTTCTCCGAGTTCGGGATTTTGAGTGGCTGATGAAGAAGTAGGACAAGCTATGAGCATGAAAATGAGACCAAGAAGAAATACAATGAGCTTCATCTTGGTTGATGCTCTTTGCTTGGTATTCTCCATGCTCTAAGACAGATATATACACAATATACATACGTGTGTGGGTGTATTTGTCTATATATAAAGACGAGCTCGTTTGAACAAGAGCTACATAGGTTTTCACAATAGTGGAAATATCAAAGTTTAAAGTAAATTAAGACGTTTGCATGGTAATACTCGCTCTATGTATGCTATGCCGGTATAAAATGTTAAAACTTGATGTAACAATGGTTGTTACTCGATCGATGTCAATAAGCGTCCACGGCCAGGCTATACGAATTTATGGCAAAGAGAAATCATGTTTCAAACAGCACTTTTTCACTGATAATATGCTGAAATGAAAAAAAGAAAACCACTTACTGATAAAAAATGTGCACTGTGTGAATTTATAGCAAGCAAGAATGAGTACAATTATGGTTATCCTTTATTGTGACACCTGTGTATAAGAAATATAGGATTTACCTCGTGCTCAGATGTATTATTCACACACAAGTTCTGCGACAATTGAGAAATCTATCCTTATGTTTAAGTCTAGGCCTCTCGACAGCGTAAAGATGTCGTATGTACCTAATTTTAATTTGATAGTTGCTTTCTTTTTCCAATTGCTACACTTTTTTATGAATGTATTAAGGTTTTGATTTAAACTATACAAGCTCACTAGCTATAATCGTTAAAGGTTATTATATACTCCGTCAGGTTTTTATTATAAGAGCCGGTTGCATTTTTTTAAAAAAGATTAAAGAAGTTAAATAAATAAATAAATTAAAATATATGTTATATACAATTAAATTATATATTAGTTTATAAGTCAAACAAATTAGTTTGAAGAATAACAATAAATATAAATATTTTAATATAATTTAATTAATTTCCTTAATCTCTCTTAAAAAAATCAACAAGCTTTTATATTAAGTACTGTTTATTGTACCTAACAATTAACGTACAAGTGTAGGTTCGTTGTTGTTGCGTTGAGTACAAGAAATGATCCATGTTGTTTCTATAGTTCATATACATAGTACAGCTTGTCAAAATTTTCTTATATAATATAGATATATAAATTAGACATATTTTTCTTTTTTCTTTTATCTCTTTTCTTTGTAATGCGCGAAAAGAGACAATAACTAACTTTAAAACTTATAGGCCAGATTGTATTAATTTGTTTTTTGGATACTGATCGAATATCATACATGCGTATTCGATGACTAGTTTCATGTTAGTTAATTTATAAAAGGAAAGAAAGTGCCATTGGCTATTGGTTTTCTCGTCTCCTTGAAACAAGGATTATTTAGACTGATAATGACAATGTGCTTGAATGCAGACAGAGTTTGGAATAAAATAAATTGTTCGACCACGTTGGAAACAGAAAACTTCAAAAAGAATAATTAAGCACCTTCGGTGTTTTCCGTTTTCACTGTAGGTACGTACAATCCTGTACACATCCAATACTTGGGAGAGGACTCTCCTTTTTCCTATCTAATTTTTTTCATTAAATTTATATTAAAATTTTAACAGTCTAGTTTAATATTTTATAAAATTATTATTATAATTCTACATAAAAATATATAAATATACTTAAAAATTTAAAATTTACTCTCAATAGTAACATTTTTAGATTATTATTTAAATATTTTATCAAATATATTTTTCTATTTTTCACCATTTCAAAATGATAATAATAGTTTTATATAATATTAAATCTAAATTTTTAAAATTTTAATCTGAAGAAAGAAAATGAGAGGACAAAGAAAAATTAAACCAAACGCATAGAAAACTCAAAAGCAACCCATATGCTTGTATAAACTTCCGAGAAGTATGGGAAAAAATCGGAATTCTAGTCAAATTAGGAATGAGTGCCTACATTGATTTCCCTCTCCATTTATTCTTTATTGAGTGTATCTACTATTAAATCAACTTTCAATAGTTGAAATTTAATCATATGTAAAAAAATATCATTATAATAAAAATCTACTATCGTAAATTTTAACCATTAAAAGTTGATCTAATGATAGATACACTCAATAGAAAGTAAATGGAAAGAAAAATCAATGGAGATGTCCCTCTCCCGTCAAATTACTATTAGTAAGTATATATCGTTTAACTAACACAGAGTTGCTCTAATGGGGTAAGATTCATTTAGATTTTTCTAAATTTTGAATTCGAGTCCTACAAAGAATATATGTGTTAAAAGGAGTAGGCACGAACACGAGCATGATACCGATTAATAATATATTAAAAAAAAGTATATATCGTTCATTTGGCGCCTTTCAATTATGGGGGATGATCTGCAGCTTAAAGAAGATCGAGAAAGAAACGTCGGGCTGAAACATCACATGTGAACGTGCTTATGAGCTAGCTCGTTAGGAATAGGAAGGATTGAAGGCTTGAGCAGAAACTTAAAAGATAACAATTACATCAAAATGTAATGAAAATTCACGATGACCATATATCAGCCATCTGACTGGAACAAAGTTGAATGCAAGTGAGGTAATCAAACGTTACGTATGTATCGCATCGCTGCGAGTAGCCCTAGGATGAATATAAATATATATCCATTGAGTTCATTTGACTCCTTTATTTCGCCAGTGAATTAAGATAGTGTGCCTTCAACCATATTAATTGACGTTCATCAGTTGAAAATGACAGCTATGGGGATTCTAACAGCGTGTTGTTCAGATACCCAAGAGAGGGAACCCTGAGCAAAGGAATGATTGCCCCTGTTCTCTTTGATTTGTGGGATGAACTCAACTGAGAAAGTAGCCTTCTGGTATACCTCTGAGAAGCTTATCTTACTTGGGTTCACACTCATACCTAACGCCAGAGGCACCTCAAGCTCCAATGAGTAAGTTGAATTGGCGGCTCCAACATTAGTCACTGTCCTAGTGTAGTACAGTGAAGTAGACCCCATAATAATAGAAAATGAGGGATAATTTAGTTGTGCTTCTGGTATGCTTTTGATCTCCGAGCATCTCACTTTCTTGTCCACAATCATGTTAATTTGTCTGTCTGTGTAACCTAATCCACACAAGTAAGGAATGTAATCATCAGGATGGATATCATAAACAAGCCCCGGATCACTCGCTTTATTGGGATTAACATGTCCCGCACCGGTGGCGAAGATGTCAGCCGGAAGATTCCTTTCGTCCAATATTGGCTCTCCGGCAAGATTTAAAGTATTAGCGGTGGTCATGATGGCGGACTTTATGGCCGCCGGAGACCATTCTGGGTGAGCACTTTTGAGCAAAGCAGCAACGCCACTGAGGTGAGGGCAAGACATTGAGGTACCAGAAACAACGTTGTAAGCCGGTAATTTGTTGTCTACAGAAACAGCCCATGCTGCTAGAATGTTCACACCAGGACCAATTATGTCAGGTTTAAGAATTCCGACGCTTTCCTGACTTGGACCTCTGGATGAAAAGGAAACTACTGCTGGAGTTTGTGAATCCCCAATTACAGTTCCTTTGAATAAGATTGTTGCTGCTGGTGTGTAGGTTGAATTAATGTATTCCTTGATTGCTAATCCAGCAACGTAACTCAAATGGACTGCAGGCAGAACATGAGCGTCAGAGAAAGTGCTGAAACCATTGGGCTGTTGGTTTACAAGGATCATGGCAGCTCCACCAGCATCCTTTACTGTTTGTCCTTTTAAAATTCTAGGAATTCCTCCCCCAAGTTCGCACAAAACAACCTTTCCCTTAACATCCACATTATTCAAAGAACCAGGGGCGCAAAAAGCAGAGGACTGGTTTCCATTGGAACCTGCATACACTAGAGGCAATAAATTAGAAGAGAAGTCTTTCGGTTGGAATAATGTTTGTCCATCGTATTCTGCTCCGTTTCCAAGCCTTGCGGTTGCTTTGATTGTTCTGTCAATGGTGCTTGCACCTACGGTGAGAATCCATGGAGCCTCATTGGACAGAGTACCATAGTCAGGGCCAGAGTTGGCGGCAGAGCAACTTACAAAAATGCCCTTTTGAACGGCGGTGAATGCACCTAATGCAATGGGGTCGTTGTAAAATGGAAGAGAGCCCAAACCAAGTGATAGAGAAAGCACGTCTACGCCATCCTCAATGGCAATGTCCATTGCAGCTAACATTGCACTTTCGGGGCATCCCACAGTCCCAGCGCAAACTTTGTACATTGCCACGTGAGCTTTAGGCGCCATGCCAGCTGCTGTGCCCTGAGCATTGCCAAAAACGCTAGCATCCTCCACAAAGTTTCCGGCAGCCTCGCCGGTGGTGTGGGTTCCGTGAAAGAAATCCTCAAAGGGAGGTTCTTGTTCAGCGGTTTTCACTAGATTTCTCGCGCCGACCAGCTTGTTGTTGCAAGTCCTCTGTCCATTGAATTCACAGAAGCCTTTCCATTTTGAAGGCGGCGCCGGCATGCCTTCCTCCGAGAAGGAAGGGTGGAGTGGGTATATTCCGGTGTCTATAACCCCAATTATGACGCCTTCACCAAAGTTGGAATTTTTCCACAGTCCTGATCCCTTACTCAGCCCCAAGAATCTTGGGGTATGGGTGGTATGTAACGAAAGGGTCCTTTCGGGACGAGCAGACACAATTTCATCTCTCTCTTGCAAGGCCTTGGCTTCTTCCTCTGTCAATCTGACAGCGAATCCAGACACAACATTTTGATAGGAGAAAACCATGCGATCCTCAAACGAGGTTTCTGCAGTATCTGGTAGAAATGATTCGTACCAGTTATGCAGCTCTTCAGATTGAAGAGAAGCACCATCGGGCTTTTCGACCTGAACGATGTAGGTTTGAAGTTTGGCTTGCTCTTGGCTTTCAGCCTTAGAAGCTGAGAAGACGCTGAGCATGCAAAGCAGAGCAAGAAGCAACACAATCCTCGTCATTGCGAGAATGCCGAGCTGATCTCTGCTTAGAGGAAAAGTCCTGAAATTAGATAGTTTGAGTCGGTATTGCTTGACTTCCACGAATATATATAGCACCACACACATAGGTGCAGATCGCCTGATGCTGATGAATGTTGTGCACCTTCGCACAATGGTCAGGTGTTGCCCACATTGCTTCTCACGACATGTACTTGCAGTATGCTGGCCTAGGACGGCTTTTTCTTGTGGTGACAGTTGTTTTTTTTGGTCAAAAACAGTTGTTAGTTAATTAGTTTATATATATATATATATATATAAGTGTACGCATAACATAAGATCAAGGTAAAATGAATACTCACTTGCGTCTTTAATACAAGGTCCAGTTGGATTTTAGATGATCAATCAAGTTAAATAAATTATTTAATCATACTACATATCCAATATCCTGTGTCATTACATTATACACTCCCTCCTGTTTGTAATATAGGACACTTAAAGAAAAATAACTTGGTCCATAATATAAGTCACTTGTAGGATAATTAATACTTATTTTTCAGTTTTATCCCTGTAATTAATACTCATTTCCAATTTACATACTCAATAAATTTTCAAACACATTTTCCAATAAGGGTAAAAGTGAAAAAAAATTTCAATTTATGACACATTTATTGACTTAATTGTCATTTTTTATTTCCTGTGAATTAGTTAGAATACCCTATATTGTGGACCGGAGGGAGTATATCAGTTTATAAATCAGATAAATTATTTTAAAAAAATACGATAAATATAAATATTTTAAAATAATTTATTTCACTGCTTTAATTTATCCATAAAAAAAAAAAAAAAAACTTAACCTGGTCTTTTATTAACGACGGAAAGTAATACTTTAGAGTTTTTAGTACTAAGCTTCTCGCATGGGAATGTCCGCCTGACGTAAATACTACGGCAATGCTGTCCCCATGATTTAAAAAGAAAAATATTACGTCATATGTTAGACATGGAATAATTGGTTATAGCGTCTCCCGTTATCAGAAATAGAATGAAGAATCATCATCATCATCAGTATATATCTGTAAATAGTGTTAGCTATTTTGTGATTAGTCCATATGTATTATCCACATAAACAACAAGATCATTCTCATTGATTGATTTGATTCAATTTTTCTTTCTTTACAATAAATTCTAATCATTAAATGTATATTCAGTTTAATATTTAAAATTTGAAATATTTCAAAATCTAATATCTTCTTTTAGTTTTTTTTTTTTGAGTGAAAAGGAGTATTATATTATCTCAATGTGAGCTGTACAGGTGCTGCATCCATAACGGATTTACAAAAGTAGCAAAAGCAAAGACTTAAAATCTATGATTTACATCGAAGGGCAAATAGCATTGAAGCGTTTTAAAGTGTGTTTGACTATGGGTCTAATATGTGCCAGTATGGTATCTGCAGTATATTCACTTTGTTGGAAAATTCGGTGATTCCTAGCCTCCCAGAGCTTCCAACATGTAATGAAAAAACCAATTCTTCAGGACGTGTCCATCTTAGGGGCCATTAATACAGCTGTTAGCCATGATGCTATGTCAGTTTGAAAAAAGTCTGTACATATATCTGTGGGTAGTGTTGCGGAAGCGGGATATATAGAGCGTAACCAATTATACTAAAAAATCACAAATTAGAAATAAAGTCTCTATACGTAATTTAATAATATAATAAATCACAACTACTATATCTAATAACAGCTAATAAATAATAAATAGGACACTAATAAGAGAAATACCAGAATCTAATTTCACTCTGAATAATTTACAAGTGAAATACTATAAGAGAAGAGGAGATACAAAATACCTTATAGAAGGAAATAGGCAAGTTGAGAGGTGAGTATTGAAGGAGGGAGGGGGGCTCCTTTTATACTCAATGCCCCCCTCATCCAAAGAGATCCCACCGATGTGAGACTCTTTTCCACAACCAACAAATCTCCACCTTCGAAAAATTTCCACATTCCTAATTACAAATTTTGTGGTAGACAAAGCAACTGTTGACTGCAAAGTCGACTTCCAACTAACTGGTGCTTTTGCAAAAGTAAACACATAACCAGTCGTTGATCTTCATTTGTCCAAATCACCTGCAAAATCTGAGTCACAATACTCAACTAAAGATCGGTCATCTTCCTGCTCAAAAACCAAACCAACATCCACAGTATTACATATATACCGTAGAATCCATTTCACAGCTTGCCAATGCTCCTTTCCTAGATCATGCATATACCTACTCACAACCCCAACAGCTTGTGAAATGTTAGGTCTTGTACAAACCATCGCATACATCAAGCTACCAACAGCATTTGTGTATGGTACCCTTGACATATACTCTCGTTCATCTTCATCCTTTGGCGACATATCAGCACTAAGCTTAAAATGAGAGGCAAGTGGAGTGCTAACCGGCTTCGTTCTCTCATCTATACCAAATCGATTTAGCACTCTCTTCAAATACTCCTTCTGAGATAAAAAGAGTTTCTTTTATTGTCTATCTCTTATTATCTCCATGCTGAGAATCTTCTTTGCCTCTCCTAAGTCCTTCATCTCAAATTCCCCTTTTAGTTGAACCTTCAGCTTCTCGATTTCTGCCTGATTTTTCGAAGCTATCAACATATCATCAACATATAAGAGGAGATATATAAAGGATCCATCTTCAAGCTTTCACAAATAAACACAATGATCGTAGCTGCTTCTTTTATACTTATGCCGCAACATAAACTTGTCAAATCGTTTATACCATTGTCTCGAAGATTGTTTCAATCCATATAACGATTTTTCAAGTTTACATACCATATTCTCCTTTCCAGCAACTTTGAATCCTTCCGGCTGAGTCATGTAGATTTCCTCTTCCAAATCTCCATTTAGAAATGCAGTTTTAACATCCATCTGAACTAGTTCCAAATCCAACTGTGCTACCAAAGCCAACAAAATTCTAATGGAGGAATGTTTCACAACTGGAGAAAATACCTCATTGTAATCAATTCCCTCCTTCTGAGCATAGCCTTTAGCTATCAATCTTGCTTTGTAGCATACATCACATTGGTTAGGAAATCCTTCTTTCTTTGCATATACCCATTTGCAACCAATTGTCTTCTTACCCTTCGGGAGTTTTTCCAATTTCCACGTACTGTTCTGATGAAGGGACTGCATTTCTTCATTCATGGCATTCCTCCACTTATCCTTCTCTGAGCTCTGGATAGCCCACTTGTAAGTTGAAGGAATATCATCATCTGCAATTGAGGTTGTACAAGCCACCATGTCCTCGAAATGAGTAGGCTTTCTTATTGTTCGTTTTGGCTTGCTGGTTGCTATTGATTTATGTTGCTGTTGAGGTTTATGAGTTGAAATCTCCAAGGTTGCTGAACCCGGACCGAACCGACCGGTCTTGCCCAGAAACCGGTGAACCAGCCAGTAAACCGGTCCGGGTTCACATTTTTTAAATTTTTTTTATTTTTCCTTTAGAATTTCATACTATAAGTCTAAAATTTTCAATTTCTCACCAGTTTGGTCCCGGTTTGGCACCGGTTTGACCCACTGACCCTTAACCCAGTACCCCGACCGGTTCAATACCCGGTCCGAGTTTTAATACCTTGGAAATCTCCCTTTCAAATGGCTCTTCATCTACTACAGGAAAGTCTTCTTTTGTTTCCTCATTTGCACCTTGTACTGGGAAAATCAACTTTCCTTCAAACTCCACCTGCTTTGAAACACCATCACCTTGCTTAGTATCTTCAGCTGCTACCTTTCTCACCATGGCATATTCATCAAAGGTAACATCCCTACTGAATACAATCTTCTTTGTCTCTGGACACCATAAAAGATATCCTTTAACTCCAGAAGTGATTCCCAAAAAAATGGCTTTCTTTGCTCTCGGATCCAATTTTGATTCTTTCACATGGTAATATGCAGTTGAGCCAAATACATGTAAAGAATCATAATCTGTAGCAGGTTTTTCATACCATTGTTCCAATGGTGTCTTACCACCAGTAGTAAAAGATGGTAGACGATTAATGAGGTGGCTCGCATATGTAATTGCCTCAGCCCAAAATTCTTTGCCCAAGCCAGCATTGGACAACATACACCGAACCTTCTCCAGCAAAGTCCGGTTCATGCGTTCTGCCACTCCATTCTGTTGTGGTGTATGCCTGACTGTGAAGTGTCTGACGATGCCATCATCCTCACAAATCTTCTGGAAAGGATCATTTCTGTATTCTCCTCCGTTATCTGTACGAAGACATTTGATCCTCCTGCCTGTTTGTGTTTCTATCATCACCTTTCATTTGAGAAAGATTCCTAACACTTCATCCTTGGTCTTCATTGTATATACCCAGACTCTTTGGGAAAAATCATCAACAAAGGTTACAAAATATTGTTTTCCTCCCAATGATGGTGTTTTAAAAGGATCCCAAACATCAGAGTGAACATAATCCAAAATACCTTTTGTATTATGGATAGCTGTTCTGAACTTAACCCTTGTCTGCTTCCCCTTTATACAGTGCTCACAAAAATCCAAACTGCAATGCTTTAATCCTTTTAACAACCCTTGATCTGATAGAGTTTTTAAGGATTTACCTCCAGCATGTCCCAAGCGCATGTGCCACAACCTTGTTGCTTCTACTTCCTTCTTATCACTGGATGTCACTGCTGCTATTCCAATAACTGTACTACCTTGATAGTGGTTCGTGTTATTGTTCTTTCATATACCCTTCATTACCACCAGTGCACCGGAAAGTAGCTTCATTACTCCACTTTCTATGGTGATTTTGAATCCCTTTGAGTCTAGAGTTCCCACAAAAATAAGATTTTTCTTCAAATCTGGTACATATCGAACATCAGTTAATGTTCTGATCAGTCCATCATGGTTCCTCAAACGAATTGAACCAATGCTATATGCGGTAAGTGAAGTGTTGTCTGCTGTGTGGACAACTCCACATCCTCTTTCTTGGAAATCAATGAACCAGTCTCGGTTGGGACACAAATGATGGCTGCAAGCTGAGTCTAACAACCATACGCCTGATGATTTTGGCGACGTTGTTGTAGATAGTAAAAAATCTGAATTTTCATCATCACAGTCAGCTACATTTGAATCCATAGCAGCCTTCTCATTGTTGTGTTTGGATTTGTTCTTCAATTTCTGACAATCCTTCTTCCAGTGGCCTTTTTCTCGACAAAAGGCACATTCATCTTTACTAGGTCTGGACCTCGATTTGGATCTCCCTTTCCTTGATCTCGACTAATTTTTAGTACGTCCTCTTGTGACTAGTGCCTCTGCTTCTCCGCTTCTTTGTTTCTCTTTCTTTCTTTGTTCATAGCTGTATAGCGTAGAACAAACGTCTCTAAGAGATACTTCCTCTTTGCCATGAAGTAGAGTAGTCTCCAGGTGCTCGTACTCATCAGGAAGTGATCCCAACAACATCAAGGCCAGATATTCATCTTCGAAGGTCACGTTCATATTCTGCAAATCTGTTATCAACTTATTAAAGCTGGTAATATGATCATTCATTATGGTACCAGGTGCATAGGTAAAGCAAAACAATCTTTTCTTTATATGAAATTTATTCTGAGTGCTTTTCTTCAAAAATTTGTCCTCCAGTGCCTTCCACAGTCTATATCTAGAAGTTTCCTTTGTGTATAGATACTTCTGTTCTCTTGAAAGGAACGATCGAATGGTACCACAAGCAACATGATTGATCCTCCTCCAATCTTCCTCCCCCATGTTATCTGGTTTTCTCTCTTCAATAGCAAAGTCTAATGATTGTTGCAAAAGGACATCAAAAACTTCGCTCTGCCATATCCCAAAATGTCCAGATCCGTCAAATATTTCAACTGCAACTTTCGCATTTGGCACAATTCTTGCCATAAGTGAAGATGTCAACGACGAGTTGTCGACATTTGATGTGGATTCTTCAATCTTCTTATCTGTCATTTCTGCTCTAGATACTATTTAATAGCTGTCAATACAAAAGCCCAAAGTAATTCTTTTCTGATGTGAAAGTTCAGATTACACTGCAACCATAGAGCATACTCAGACAGAACCTTGGCTTTGATACCAATTGTTGCAGAAGCGGGATATATAGAGCGTAACCAATTATACTAAAAAATCACAAACTAGAAACAAAGTCTCTAGACGTAATTTAATAATATAATAAATCACAACTACTATATCTAATAACAGCTAATAAATAATAAATAGGACACAAATAAGAGAAATACCAGAATCTAATTTCACTCTGAATAATTTATAAGTGAAATACTATAAGAGAAGAGGAGATACAAAATGCCTTATGGAAGGAAATAGGTAAGTTGAGGGGTGAGTATTGAAGGAGGGAGGGGGGCTTCTTTTATACTCAATGCCCCCCCTTATCCAAAGAGATCCCACCGATGTGGGACTCTTTTCCACAACCAACAGGTAGAACCTTTTTCCAAATTGCTGATGCCATCGGGCAGTACTTAAAGACATGATTAATATCTTCTATGCCTCCAAGGCAAAGGGGACATCTTACATCCTCTGTCATTCCTCTCCTCTGCCTTTCATCATTTGTAAGCAATTTCCCTTTCAATAATAACCAAGAAAATGTGCAAATTCTCTGCACAATCGGGAGCTTCCAGACTTTAGCCCATTTCCCTTTTGTATTATTCCAGTTTGTAGACTCAATGGCCCTATAAGCTGATTTTGTAGTGAAGTCTCCATTCGGCGTTAAATTCCAGAAGCATGTGGGCTCTGCATGTACCCTATGGATTGTTGTTGCCAATATAGCTACAAGTACATCACTCGAAAGGAGGTGTCCAAACATAGATCTACGCCAGTTACCATTTTCATCAAGGAAGTCATATATAGGTCTGTTGATCTCAGACTGAGGGATAGGCGCGAAAGTAATATTCTTTAGGGGTCCATAATCACCAACCCAAAAGTTAGACAAGAATTTAATTTGTCGTCCATCACCTGGGTTCCATTTGATATAAAATGATGCTTCCTCATGTCTGCAAAATGTTCTTCCAGAAGTGTGAGCATCGTGTCCCAGTCTATTCATTGATTCTATGTTGAAATCCATATTTTCCACGTAATACACGAGCCCACAAAGCTTCTGGCTGTGTGTATATCTTAGAAATTAGCTTAGAAAGGAAAGCCCGGTTCTGAGATTCAAGACAGAGCAAACCACATCCACCATTTTCCAAAGGCTGGCAGAGGTCACTCCACTTAATGAGGCTAACTCCTCTTCTAACATCAGAGTATCCCCATATAAACTTCCTGATGGTTTTTTCAGTCTCATTGCAACAACTAGTTGGAAGGAGGGTACTTTGTATTGTATAAAAAGGAATAGTGGAGATTACCGATTTGGCAAGAGTTATTCGTCCTACAACAAAAGGGATCTGCTCTTCCATGATGCAAGTTTACTTTGAACTCTATTAAGGATATGCTTGTATGTGTTAAGTGAGACACGGCCAGTGATAAGAGGTACTCCTAGATATTTCTCAAAAGTTGGAGTTTGTTTATAACCCATGGTGTCGCAGATTGATTTCCTGAGTGGCTGGTGGACATTTTTAGAGAAGTAGATCTTCATTTTTGCTTGACTAATTTTATGCCTTGAAGATTGACAAAACTCAAATAGGTATCCCATGTTTTTGTATCCCATGTTTTTGTCATGGGGATTCTAACAGTGTGTTGTTTAGAAACCCACGAGAGGGAACCCTGTGCGAAAGAATGATTGCCTCTGTTTTCTTTCATTTGTGGGATGAACTCAACCGAGAAAGTAGCCTTCTGGTTTACCTCTGAGAAGCTTATCTGATTTGGGTTTACACTCATACCTAACGCCAGAGGCACCTCTTCAAGTTGCAGATAGTAAGTTGAATTGGCGGGTCCAACATTAGTCACTGATCTAGTATAGTACTGTGAAGTAGAACCCATAATAATAGAAAATGAGGGATAGTTTAGTTGTGCTTCTGGTATGCTTTTGATCTCTGAGCATCTCACTTGCTTGTCCACAATCATGTTAATTTGTTCGTCTGTGTAACCTAATCCACACAAGTAAGGAATGTAATCATCAGGATGGATATCATAAACAAGCCCCGGATCACTCGCTTTATTGGGATTAACATGTCCGGCACCGGTGGCGAAGACATCAGCAGGAAGAAGCCTTTCGTCCAATATTGGCTCTCCGGCAAGATTTACAGTACTAGCAGTGGTCATGATGGCTGACTTTATGGCCGCCGGAGACCAATCTGGGTGAGCCCTTTTGAGCAAAGCAGCAATGCCACTGAGGTGAGGGCAAGACATTGAGGTACCAGAAACAACATCGTACGCCGGTACTTTTTTGTCCACTGAAACCCCCCAAGCTGCTAGAATGTTCACACCGGGACCAATTATGTCAGGTTTAAGAATACCGACACTTGCCCGACTTGGACCTCTGGATGAAAAGGAAGCTACGGCAGGAGCGAGTGAGTCCCCAATTATAGTTCCTTTGAATAAGATTGCTGCTGTTGGAGTTTTGGTTGAATTAAGGTATTGCTTGATTTCTAATCCAGCAGTGTAACTCACATGAACCGCAGGGAGAACATGAGCTTCAGCAAATGTGGTGAAACCAAATGGCTGGTTGTTTATGAGGATCATGGCAACTCCACCAGCATCCTTCACTGTTTGTCCTTTTGTAATTCTGGGAATTTGTCCACCAAGCTCACATAAAACAACCTTTCCCTTAACATCCACGTTATTCAACGAACCTGGGACGCATAAAGCAGAGGACTGGTTTCCATTGGAACCTGCATATACTAGAGGCATACATTCAGAAGGGAAGTCTTTTGGTTGGAATAGCGTTTGCCCCTCATAATCTAAACCATTTCCAAGCCTTGCAGTTGCTTTGATTGTTCTGTCAATGGTGCTTCCGCCTACTGTGAGAATCCATGGAGCCTCATTGGACAGAGTAGCATTGTCGGGGCCGGAGTTACCAGCTGAGCAACTTACAAAAATGCCCTTTTGAACGGCTGTGAATGCACCTAATGCAATGGCATTGTCGAAGAAAGGAACAGAGCGCAAACCACCAAGTGACAAAGAAAGTACGTCCACGCCATCATCAATGGCAATGTCCATTGCAGCTAAAATTGCACTCTCGGGACATCCCACTGTGACGCTGCATACTTTGTACATTGCCACGTGAGCTTTAGGTGCCATTCCAGCTGCTGTGCCCTGAGCATTACCAAAAACGCTAGCTTCCGCCACAAAATTTCCGGCGGCTTCTCCGGCCGTGTGGGTCCCATGTAAGTCAGTTTCAAAGGGAGGTTCTTGTTTAGCGGTTTTCACTAGATTTCTCGCGCCGACGAGCTTGTTGTTGCAAGTCCTCTGTCCATTGAATTCACAGAAGCCTTTCCATTTTGAAGGCGGCGCCGGCAAGCCTTCGTCCGAGAAGGAAGGGTGGAATGGGTATATTCCGGTGTCTATAACCCCAATTATGACGCCTTCCCCAAAGTTGGAATCTTTCCACAGTCCTGATCCCTTTCTTAACCCTAAGAATCTTGGGGTGTGGGTAGTGTGTAACGAAAGCGTCCTTTCAGGACGAGCTGACACAATTTCATCTTTAGCTTGCAAAGACTTGGCTTCTTTCTCTGTTAATCTGACAGCAAATCCAGACACAACATTTTGATAGGAAAAAACCATGCGATGCTTAAACGAGGTTTCTGTACTGGTTGGTAGGAATGACTGGTACCAGTTATGCAGCTCTTGGGATTGAAGAGAATCGATACCATCGGGTTTTTTGACATGAACGATGTAGGTTTGAAGCTTGGCTTGCTCTTCGATTTGAGCCTTTGAAGCTGGAACGACTCTAAGCATGCAAAGCAGAGCAAGAAGCAATACAAGCCTCGTCATTGCGAGAAAGCAGAGCTCTGCCTAGATAAAGTCCAAAAAATCAGGTTGCTTGAGTCGGTATTCCTACCATGTACGAATATATATATAGCAGAACAAAACAGATAGGTTGAGATACACTGATGCTGATGAATATGTTGGGCGCCTTCACAGTGGTACTTGCAATATGCCGGCCGAGCACGGCTTTTTCTTGTTGATCGTTGTTTGTTAATTATTTATTAGTTTTTATACATAAAAAAAGTGTCCGCATAACATAATGTTAAGGTAAAATGAATACTTTTTAAAGTTTAAATATGAAGGTACTTGTTACAGGCGGGGGAAAAAAATTTAAGGAACTTGTTTGGCCAAAAAATAAAATAGGGACAATATCATTAAGGTCCCAACCATAAAAAATAATATTAGAAAAGCTTTGATTGATAAGTGAAAAGCTACGTGAAAAAGCAATCATTGACAAATTATAGGATTTATCAATGTATTATTTCCTTTGATTGAGACCTAAATGATATTCTTCCAAAAAAAAAACTCCTACAGTCCTTAATATAATACATATTTATCTAATTTGATTATATTAAGAAGGTTAGTTGAGTTAGTTAATATAACATTATTTTCTAAAACACCCTAGTTATCTTTGTTAATTCTTTCTCCTCTTTAATTATTATTGAGAAAACTTCAATGTGGATAAATTAGGAAAAAATTGATAAATATGAAAACCATGTCTTATTTTTAAAACCAAAATCAAATCATCAAATAGATTTTATATTAAAAAACATAGGAGTGTTAGTGCCTATTTGGATAAAGAAAAAAAAAACTTTTAAACTTGAAACCATGATTTGGTGAAAGAGTAGCCAAACATTTGAAAAAATGCAAGGTATTAAAACTCAGACCGGGCATTGAACCGGTTGGGGTACTGGGTTAAAGGTCAGTGGGTCAAACCGGGACCAAACTGGTGAGAAATTGAAAATTTTAGACTTATAGTATGAAATTCTAAAGGAAAATTAAAAAAAAAAATTTAAAAATACCAACCCGGACCAGACCGGTTTACTGGCCAGTTCGCCGGTTCCCGGGCTGGACCGGCCGGTCCGGTCCGGGTTTAATAACCCTGAAAAAATGGGAGAAGCTCGGAAGCACATTTTTATCCCAAACCATGATTTTGTGTTCAAACTATGGTTTTAAAAAAACAAAATATTTTCTCTTTTTCTCTTTCCTTTCCCATTATATGGAATTATTACATTGTCTATTACCCTTTTTGGTAATTTACACATAAAAAAATGATTCTAGTAATAATATATAAATACTCTAATTTTATCAAAATCATTTCCTTTCACAGAATCTGTTTTGCTCGTAATTCATTATCTAGAATAACTTTTTTCCCTTTCTCCCCAAAAGTTATTCTTAAAAAATTAGTCCAAACTCAACCTTTAACTTATTCTCATGGAAATGTCTGCTTGACTCTTGACGTACCTGGGGTGCAATAACACGTTATGTTCATACCACAATGCTGTCAATGAAAGATCCTCGATTTTAAAACAAAATATTGCGTCGTATGTTACACATGGATTTTTGACCAATTGTCTACATATAGTGTCACTTCTTAGTCATGCGAAGAAGAAGAAGAATAAAGAGAAAATTAGGGAGAAGGACCAAGATAAAAAATATTTATTGATAAGGATATTAAAAATTGTAACTATTTTGAAGGATGAAAAATTAAAATTAAAATCTTCAATTATAAAATTAACTCTGACCGAACTCTATAAATTTTCATTAATCTCATCTTAACTATTTAACTGTTGGCTATCAATTGACGTTCTCTCGTCAATTGTGTCCTTTAATTGAATTGGCATTTTCCTATGAAAAATCACATATTTTTAAAAGAAATGTATTATAAGTTTTTTTTTTTTTTTGTGATTACATAATCTAAATCGAGAAAGAAATAGATTTCTTATTATTTATAGATTTTTGGGGTATTTTAACTTGGGTAACTTTTAAGATAATTTGATGTGTACAAGAGAATATATCATAAAAATATTGAGTTGCTATAAATCTTTTTTATCAAAATATACATAGAGATATTATCAAATTTGATAACTAACCGTCAAGTTGAAATGAGCTAGGGAAGGTAAATCTTGTAATTAAAAAATTATATTTTAATTTTTCGGCCTTGAAAATAAATACAATTATATTTATAAGACCCTTACTAATAACTATTTTGTTTTTTTAATCCCTCTCCATAATTCTACCAAGGATAAATAATTTTATATTTGCATTCCCTAAAGAGAGTTAACGTCAGTTAGCACCAAGCACATTCGGGGCGCGCGCGCGCGCACATACACACACATATATATGAGATAAGGGACAAAAATACCCATAAATTTTTCTCAAAAGTGCATCCATCACCAAAAAAAAAATTTTTTAGTGCAGAAGTAGCCATGAACTTTCAAAAGGGGGGGCAAAAGTAACATTTCCGTTAAAACTAACCAATGGTTATTAACTCCAATACAAAAGTATCAAAATATCTCTATCTAAGAAAAAAGTTAAGGGACAAAAATACCTATAACATTTTTTCAAAAGTGTGTCCACCACCATAACCTTTTTTTTAGATAGGGGTATTTTAATACTTTTGCACTGAAGTTAATGGCCGTTAGTTAGTTTTAATGGAAATGTCGTTTTTGTCCCCTTTTGAAAATTCATGGTTATTTTTGCACAAAAAAAAAATTTATGATGGTGGATGTACTTTTAAGAAAAGTTTATAAGTATTTTTACCCCCTTAACCCTATATATATTAAGCATTCTGCCTTGAGTCATGCTCAACGTCTACACACAGGTGCTATTTAGAACTGAATGACACGAGCAATTGAGTTTAAAAAGGTCAGGACTCCATGCTATTAAAACTCAAGTTGGGTATACTGTACATGATATGCACATGCTAGATGCACATACTAGATCTCACCGCTCCTCTCACATTGAAAATCAATGTAGATGGCACAGCTCTGTTTGTCAAACATAAGGGGCTACCTACAATTTGCTTCCACTATGGAAGATATGGGCACCTTGCTGAAACATGCCCTAGGAAGACAATAGAGCAGAAAAATGAGCAAGCAGAATCCATCCAACAGAGCAAGAACATGACGTCGGAGAATCGCCTCCCCACCGCCGAGGAAGTTGGAGACCAAAATCCTTATGGCGCGTGGATGCAAGTGCCTTCCTTAAGTAGACGCTTCACTAGGGAACCAAGGAAAATGTCAGAGCAATCATTCCTAAAAAAAATGCTGGCTCAGGATCGAGGTTTGATATGCTAAGGAACCTAGACTCATCTTTTGTCATCAACGCCCAGCAAGAAAGCTCCAAGGTCAACTTTCCATATCAAGCCCATACTCTTGACACCAATTTGACTCAAATTATTCCTACCACATCCTCCAAACCTATCAAAGAACCAAAGAAAAAAGCCTCCATTTCAGACAAACCCTAAAAAAAGCCAACTCTAGCCCAATTCCAAGACACAATCTTCACCACACAATCCTACAAAGCAACCTCGAGCTCTGCTCCCCTATCCCCGAAACACACAGCTACAACCCTCCTACACCCTAAACAGATTCCCAAAGCCCACATCAGCCAGACCCCCAACCTTACCCATAAGCCCATCCCAAAACAAACCCAAACCACTAGCAACAACAAAGAAAATATAAACCCCCAAAGCAAAAACTGCAACCCACCTCCAGTAGGTATTAAGATCCACTCCCCCGTATCCATTAAATAAGCTCGGCCCAAACTAAAAGAAACCCCCCATCCCTTGCTGGCACGACGTTAAAGGCCATAGCAAAGGGCCTAGATGCTCAATTTTCAGAAGATGAAGGTGATTTAAGTGAAGATATGCTACTAGAAGAACCAGATCCTCACAACTCCTCTTTGGATTGCTAAATTACCACTTTTTCTTATGATTATCTTGACATGGAACTGTCAAGGTGCGGCACAGAGCAAATTTCACTTTGTTCTTAAATCCTTCCTCAAAGAGCATAAGCCTGACTTACTCATCTTAGTTGAGCCTCGTGTTTCTGGAATCACAGCAGATCGAATAATAAGAAAATTTGGCTTCCCTAACTCCTACTGGGTTGAAGCAAGTGCGTTCTCTGGCGGGATATAGGTTCTCTGGTCAGAAAAGTGTAGCATCAATATATTACAAGATCATTGGCAATATGTGCATATGAAAGTTCAGTCAGTAAGCAACAATTATTCCTTTTACCTAACAGCAATATATACTAGTCCTACCCCCAGCATCCGAGCCCAATTATGGCCAGCTCTTTGTAGTATGGCACAAACTATCCAAGAACCCTAGGCCTTATCCGAGGATTTTAACTCTATACTTTCAGCTTCAGAGGGCCGGTCAAGCATGAGTAGAGCTAATAGTAGGTGCCCCCTTTTCCAACAATTTGTAGATAACTCATCTCTCTTAGGTTTTTGTGGGCCCCGCTTTACATGGAGGAGAGGCTTTTCCTTTGCTCGCCTAGACAGAGTACTGGTAAATGGCAGTTGGACTCAAACTTATCCATATTCTTCAGTTTATTATCTACCAAAGGTGCAATCTGATCACAGACCTCTAAAACTCTTATTAGTTCTTTGCTCAGGGTTAAACAAGCCTAGACAATTCTGCTTCCTTGCTTCCTGGCTCACACACCTACAGTTTGCTGATCTGGTAAAAAACACATAGAGGCAAAATCTTACACTAAAGGAAAACATCCAAAACTTTACGGAAGTTGTGTCTACATGGAACCGTGAAACTTTCGGCATGATTGGAGTTAGAAAACATAAACTTGAATCTCGTCTCAATGGTGCCTAAAAGGCGCTTGAAGACCGACCCTACTCTATAACACTACACAGTTTAATCAATGAACTTCAGCAGGAATATATTACTACTTGTTTTCAGGAGGAATTGTTATGGCTTCAAAAATCTAAAGCTCAATGGATAATATCATAACATCCACTATTACCATACCAAGGCCAAAATCAGAAAAGCCATAAATCGAATATATACATTAAAAAATGAGAATGGCCAATGGGTTACTGACGAGCAAACACTCTAGTAAATGGTTAAAGATTTTTACATGGACCTATACTCCTCCCCTGTACCAGCTCCAAGTCATAAGCTGCCTAGAGGTAAATTTCCACCCATACCCACTCACTCTTGGGATTTTTTGAACATTGATTTTTCCCTTGATGAAGTGAAGCATGCTCTATTTAGCATGAAACCGTTAAAGGCACCAGGTTCAGATGGGATACATGCCTTGTTCTATCAATCCCAATGGGACATGGTTAGTGCAAGTCTATATGACATGGTCAATAGGCTACTCAATGGAGGCCACTTGGAAGAAGGACTAAATGACAGGTTAATCGTCTTGATGCCTAAGGTGAAGAGGCCTACTGTAGTAAAGGAGTTTCATCCAATAAGTTTGTGTTCAATGGCTTACAAGCTCCTAAATAAGCTAATAGCATCAAGACTCTAACATCTCATTCCCTACCTTATTCTTCCATATCAATCAAGTTTCATTAAAGGGAGGAATATCACAGACAACATTATCATAGCACAAGAGGCCATTTACTCTATGAGAAACAAGAAGGGTGAAAAAGGGTGGTTAGCTATTAAAGTGGATTTGGAAAAAGCCTTTGACAAATTGAATTGGTTCTTCATTGAAGACACGCTAGAGGATGTTGGATTGCCACCCAGGATAATACGTCTCATCATGCACTGTATCGCCACGCCTAAAATGCAAGTACTTTGGAATGGTGTCCCTTCCCAACCATTCACCCCATCTCAAGGCATTAGGCAAGGTGACTCCTTATCCTCGTACATATTTTGTTTTATGTATGGAGAGATTATTGCAAACTATATCGGAAGAAGTAAACAAAGGAAATTGGGAAACAATCAAACTCAGACATAGGGGTGCCCCTCTTTCCCATCTCTTCTTCGCAGATGACCTTGTTCTATTTAGTTCCACATCTTCAATGCAGCAGGAATTGATTCAAAAAGTTTTGCATGATTTTTGCACTGCCTTGGGACAAGTTGTAAGCCAAAGCATGACCCAGATTCACTTCTCAAGAAATGTGTCAAGAAGAGAAGCAATGAAAATTTGTGAAAAATTGAACTTCCAACGCACCGAACACCTAGGTAAATATCCGGGGGTTCCACTCCTTCACTCTAGAGTTTCCAAGGACATATATCACTATATAACCGAAAGAGTGCAACAAAAATTATCAATGTGGAAGGCAAACACTCTCTCCTTAGCAGGTCGAATAGCTTTGGTGAAATCGGTCTTATGAACAATCCCTTTATATGCCATGCAAACAACCAAGCTGTCGACCTCTTGCACCAATGCCATTGAAAAGATTATAAGATGCTTTGTATGGGGATCCAAAGAAAACACAGCCAAGTCGAGCTTAGTCAATTGGCGGGACATGTGCCAACCAATGCAAAGAGGGGGAAGTAGACTAAGGAATATGGTTAGCCAAAAAAATGCTTTTCTATCCAAGTTAGCAGCTTCACTCTTATGCAACCCTGATAAAATGTGGGTGAAGGTCCTAAGAGCCAAATATAGCTAGTGCAACACAAGTAATTACACGTTTCTTGTGAACAAAGCATCCCATACATGGCGTAGCATAGCAAAAATATGGGACACTACTGAACTTAACCTTGCTTGGCAACTGAAGAATGGGAACACTATCAGGTTTTGGAGTGATAATTGGGTAGGTGACATAGGGCCGCTGAAATATCTCACCTATGCTGATATCCCTAAAAGTGAGTGGGCCAAACTAGTCCGTAGCTTTCTGGATGAAAATAATCAATGGAATTGGCCTCGATTAAGCAACCTACTCCCACCGAATATCCTGGCTAAAATTGCAACAACCACTCCTCCCATAGCCAGTGAAGAACCTGACACCTACTACTGGAATGTGACCCTTAAAGAGCTCAGCATATAAAGAGCTCACTGTATCTCCATTGAATGACACAAACATTATATGGAAGTGGATTTGGCATTGGCTAGGAATGCAGTGCGTCCGGACCTTCCTCTGGCTTGCTATGAAAAATCGACTCCTTACAAATGCAGAAAGGGTGAGAAGAGGCATGGCAGAAGACTTGGCATGTTCCTTATGTCATGAGGCTACAGAAGATCTTGATCATATTCTCAAACATTGTCCCACAGTAACCATTTACTGGTCTATAGTCATTCTTGCTCACTAATTGGGAACCTTACTTAGCATGCCACTGGACCAATGGTTTCGATGTAATTTAAACCCAGGCATTATGGGTAACCACTGGAGATTATTCTTTGGCATCCTTGCCTAGAAACTCTGGGATAACATAAATAAGAACATATTTCTGAATGAGAGACAACAACCGGAGAGTATTATTCTCTTAACTAGCTCACTTGTTTCTCACGTCAGTCAGACTAGGGATTTACTCTATTCCGTGGACCCTAATGCTTAACTGATTGTGTTATGTAATCCTGTATATATTGTTAATATATTCCACTTTCCATTCAAAAAAGAGAGAGAGAGAGAGAGAGAGGAAGAAGGAAGAGGAGGGCAGCCTAAGTACTTTATCAAATCCTAGTCAATTTTAATTTTTAAAAATAATGGAAAATAATTGAGTGACATGTAAGGTTAAAATTATTTGAATTGGAATATTCTAATTAGGCATATTATGGATGAGCTAGTACTATGGAAGTAACTAAGTATTTCTACTCCTTAAATTAAATTTAAAATTCAATATATAGTAAATTGAAATTAATTATTTCCAATTTTTTCCATTAAGCATAGCTTAAGACAAATTTAAAATGGGCAGAAATTAACTTTCATTGGTAACTCGGAAAGGAGCTAGGGTTGATCGTTTGAGGCTTTGAGCAGAAACTCAAAAGAAAAAGAAAAAATTGTTCCATCAATAAGTTACTGAAAATTGATTACAACGATCATCAGCCGTCTGACTGCAACAAATTAAACTTAAGCCAGTGAAATAATATAACATAAAAGGTAGACATATTCATCACATAGATGCGAGCATCCCTGGAATGAACACAAGATTTGTCGTTCATGAAGCGAAAACGACAGGTATGGGGATTCTAACGGTATTTCGTTTCGAAACCCGCGAGAGGGAACCCTGCACGAAAGAATCATAGCCTCTGTTCTGTTTTATTCCTCTTGCGGGATGAACTCAACTGAGAAAGTAGCCTTCTGGTTTACCTCTGAGAAGCTTATCTGAGTTGGGTTTACACTCAGATTTAACGCCAGCAGCACTTCAAGCTCCAGTGAGTAAGTTGAATTGGCAGGTCCAACATTAGTCACTGTTCTAGTGTACTTCTGTGAAAAAGACCCCATAAGAATAGAAAATGAGGGATAGTTTAGTTGGGCTTCTGGTATGCTCTTGATCTCTGAGCATCTCACTCTCTTGTCCACAATCATGTTAATTTGTTAGTCTTTGCAACCTAAACCACGTAAGTAAGGAATGTAATCATCATGATGGATATCATAAACAAGCCCTGGGTCACTTGTTTTATTAGGATTAACATGTCCAGCACCAGTTGCAAAGACGTCAGCTGGAAGAAGCCTTTCATCATTATTAGCTCGCCTTCAAGATTTACAATATTAGCAGTGGCCATGATGGCTGACTTTATGGCTGCCAGAGACCAATCTGGGTGAGCCCTTTTGAGCAAAGCAGCAATGCCACTAAGGTGAGAGCAAGACATTGATGAGGTACCAGAAATAACGTTGTACGCAGGGTTTTTGTTGTCTATAGAGACACCCCACTGCTAGAATGTCCACACCAGGACCAATTATGTCAGGTTTAAGAATGCCAATGCTTGCATTACTTGATCCTCTGGATTAAAAGGAAGCTACAGCTGGAGTTTGTGAATCCCCCATTGCCGTTCCATTGAATAAGATTGTTGCTGCTGGTGTTTTGGCTAAATTAAGGTATTCCTTGATTCCTAATCCAGCAGCGTAACTCACATGAACCGCAGG